>OY754955.1:1963338-2612785 GCA_963576515.1 Cryptocephalus primarius | reverse complement strand
AAAGCTCGAGAAATATCAAAGTGCATATAAAATGCATGTTTTTATTGAAAGTGCATATTTTTAGCGACTTTAGAAATGAAACCTGAAGCAAATTAAAATTTTAATTATACAAATATATGTGTAAGCAGATATGTATTATGCCATATACATTCTACTTAGCGTTTAGCCAGTTAAGCGTTGAGTTAAAATTCTTAAAAGTTTTAAATCTCAAATTTCCTTTTACAAATGTAATGTAAAATGTAATGTAATGTAAATAAATTTACAAACACCAATGAGTAGAGCTCGAGAAATAACAAAGTGCATATAAAATGCATGTTTTTATTAAAAGTGCATATTTTTAGCGACTTTAGGAATGAAACCTCAAGCAAATTAAAATTTTAATTATACAAATCTCTGTGTAAGCAGATATGTATTATGCCATATACATTCTACTTAGCGTTAAGCCAGTTAAACGTTAAATTAAAGTTCTTAAAAGTTTTAAATCTTAAATTTCCTTTTAAAAATGTAAAGTAAAATGTAATGTAATGTAAATAAATTTACAAATACCAATGAGTAGAGCTCGAGAAATAACAAAGTGCATATAAAATGCATGTTTTTATTAAAAGGGCATATTTTTAGCGACTTTAGAAATGAAACCTGAAGCAAATTAAAATTTTAATTATACAAATATCCGTGTAAGCAGATATGTATTATGCCATATACATTCTACTTAGCGTTAAGCCAGTTAAGCGTTAAGTCAAAATTCTTAAAAGTTTTAAATCTTAAATTTCCTTTTACAAATGTAGTGTGAAATGTAATGTAATGTAAATAAATTTACAAACACCAATAAGAAGAGCTCGAGAAATAACAAACTGCATATAAAATGCATGTTTTTATTAAAAGTGCATATTTTGAGCGACTTTAGGAAGGAAACCTGAAGCAAATTAAAATTTTAATTATTCAAATGCCTGTGTAAGCAGATATGTATTATGCCATATACATTCTCCTTAGCATTAAGCCAGTTAAACGTTAAGTTAAAATTCTTAAAAGTTTTAATTCTTAAATTCCCTTTTTTACTAACATAAATAAATAATCACCTATTAGAACTCAAGGACCTAAATATGGACAGGGTGTCCAAATAATAATAGGCATTTACATTCTGTTTCTAGGTCTTATGTCAACAGAAATTTCAAGTTGACCAACACTTGAGAACCGCTATATACAGAACTTGTAAATAAAAGATTTAAGATTTGGTTTAGCAGCTCATAACTATCAACCAATCCAAGATTTCAGGGCAAGAAAATTTCAACAAAAGTCTATGTAGGTTGCTAGTAGATTAACTGTAAAATCGAATAGTTCATCATTGTAATAATTTTAAGTAATGCAGTACAAAGTTCATACGCCTTTTGCCATGATTTTACAAGAATAATAATACTATTCTGTCTATAATACTATTCTGTCATTCTGTCAGCAATTATTATCAATAGCTGCCTTGTTATTTGGAGACACACTTAACCTTATACAATTAATAACTTGTATGATTGAAATTTCTGGTTCTTCTAAAACGCCAATCGCCAAAAGTGCTTTAACATGGTTTAAGAATGCAATTTAGTTTTAAGAAAACTTTAAATTGCTTCATTCCTTGAAAACCTCCAATATCTAAATTTTCCTAGATGGCCTCATCTAGGAGCGTTTTTAGCACAGATTGTAAATACCTGAAAGTCAGAATCATGCCGAAAAGAACTAGAGGTTCCTTCAGAATTTTGAAAGACAGGTAATTTTAAATTAAATATAGGAACATGGCAGAAGTCTGAAACAATTTTATTTCAATTTTAAACGTCGGAAAAAAATCCCCATTCAAAATTTCAGAGGTTTTTCAACAACTTTACCTACTCAAAGCTCCGTAAAAATCAAATATATGTTGTATCTCCAAGTATCAAATTGTTTCATTCTCTGAGAACCGCAGAAATTAGAATTTTTCTAAATGAGTCCAAATTTCTCATTATAATTTAAAACAATAGATAGTCTGAATCAAGCCGAAGAAAAACTCTAAAAATTCAAAGAAGATGTGCCTCTGTGCATGTAGGCGAGAGTTATTGCCGATCCCATAGAAGATGAACAATTCTAACAACATTATTGATGATGCTGTCGCCATATGCGTAGATCTGATTAGAAAGCATATTTTATTTTTCTATGAGCAGTTACTAATTCGATACCTAATTGATGCAATCAGAGTAAATGGGATAAATAAAATAAGTACCTCAATTGCATACGTTCATCGATTACACCAATACCGAATGCAAGTAAAAGTAGAATGAAAATAGAAAATGAATAGAAAATAGAAATATGAAATAGAAACGATCACAATGATTGTATCAATTGCTGTGTATCAATAATTTTTTTGTTGTTGTTTGCAATATCAACAATAGTAGTGAATTAATATTTCGCAATTGTCCCAAAAATATCCGTAAAGGAATAAATTTTGACGTTTGGCCCCTGAGCTGCCTTGTTAATTGGAGACGCACTTAACCTCATACAATTAATGACTTATATGATTGAAATTTCTGGTTCTTCTAAAACGCCAATCGCCAAAAGTGCTTTAACATGGTTTAAGAAAATGCAATATAGTTTTAAGAAAACTTTAAATTACTTCATTCCTTGAGAACCTTCAATATCTAAATTTTCCTAGATGGTTACATCTAGAAGCGTTTTTAGCACAGATTTTAAATACTTGAAAGTCAGAATCATGCGGAAAAGAACTAGAGGTTCCTTCAGAATTTTGAAAGACAGGTACTTTTAAATTGAATATAGAAACGTGGCAGAAGTCTGAAACAATTTTATTTCAATGTTAAACGTTGGAAAAAATCCCCATTCAAAATTTCAGAGGTTTTTCTACGACTTTACCTACCCAAACCTTCGTAAAAATCAAATATATGTTGTATCTCCAAGTATCAAATTGTTTCATTCTCTGAGAACCGCAGAAATTAGAATTTTTCTAAATGAGTCCAAATTTCTCATTATAATTTAAAACAATAGATAGTCTGAATCATGCTGAAGAAAAACTCTAAAGATTCATAGAAGATGTGCCTCTGTGCATGTAGGCGAGAGTTATTGCCGATCCCATAGAAGATGAGCAATTCTAACAACGTTATTGATGATGCTGTCGTCATATGCGTAGATCTGATTAGAAAGCATATTTTATTTTTCTATGAGCAGTTACTAATTCAATACCTAATTGATGCAATCAGAGTAAATGGAATAAATAAAATAAGTACCTCAATTGCAAACGTTCATCGACCGCACCAATACCGAATGCAAGTAAAAGTAGAATGAAAATAGAAAATAGAAATATGAAATAGAAACGATCACAATGATTGTATCAATTGTTGTGTATCAATAAATGTTTTGTTGTTGTTTGCAATATCAACAATTGTAGTGAATTAATATTTCACAATTGTCCCAAAAATACCCGTAAAGGAATAGATTTTGACGTTTGGCCCCTGAGCTGCCTTGTTAATTGGAGACGCACTTAACCTTATACAATTAATGACTTATATGATTGAAATTTCTGGTTCTTCTAAAACGCCAATCGCCAAAAGTGCTTTAACATGGTTTAAGAATGCAATTTAGTTTTAAGAAAACTTTAAATTGCTTCATTCCTTGAGAACCTTCAATATCTAAATTTTCATAGATGGTTACATCTAGAAGCGTTTTTAGCACAGATTTTAAATACTTGAAAGTCAGAATCATGCGGAAAAGAACTAGAGGTTCCTTCAGAATTTTGAAAGACAGGTACTTTTAAATTGAATATAGAAACGTGGCAGAAGTCTGAAACAATTTTATTTCAATGTTAAACGTTGGAAAAAATCCCCATTCAAAATTTCAGAGGTTTTTCTACGACTTTACCTACCCAAACCTTCGTAAAAATCAAATATATGTTGTATCTCCAAGTATCAAATTGTTTCATTCTCTGAGAACCGCAGAAATTAGAATTTTTCTAAATGAGTCCAAATTTCTCATTATAATTTAAAACAATAGATAGTCTGAATCATGCTGAAGAAAAACTCTAAAGATTCAAAGAAGATGTGCCTCTGTACATGTAGGCGAGAGTTATTGCCAATCCCATAGAAGATGAGCAATTCTAACAACGTTATTGATGATGCTGTTGCCATATGCGTAGATCTGATTAGAAAGCATATTTTACTTTTCTATGAGTGGTTACTAATTCAATACCTAATTGATGCAATCAGAGTAAATGGAATAAATAAAATAAGTACCTCAATTGCATACGTTCATCGATTACACCAATACCGAATGCAAGTAAAAGTAGGGTGAAAATAGAAAATAGAAATATGAAATAGAAACGATCAAAATGTTGTTTGCAAAAAAAATTTTTTGTTGTTGTTTGCAATATCAGAAATGGTAGTGAATTAATATTTCACAATTGTCCCAAAAATACCCGTAAAGGAATAGATTTTGACGTTTGGCCTCTGAGCTGCCTTGTTAATTGGAGACGCACTTAACCTTATACAATTAATAACTAGTCACCTATCTTTGCTCTCTCTTTTCTCAATTCAGCCGATGATGCCTTGTATCGATAAACATTCGAGAAAGAGAGACAAGTTATCTGTTGACAGTGACACTGCACCTAAAGATATTAATAACCTGAAGTGTTGACTCGAACGGCTTATCTGTTCTAAAGCGTCGCTTATTAATAAATTCCAATATTGTAAATTAACATATCATTATAACGACGATTTTTTGTCTGGTCGTACAAGGAGAAGAAAGAACTATGGGACTGTTAAGGTCGAACCTCTCTATTTAAATTCATGTGGGCTCATTAATTTTTTTATCCGTAGAAGAACTGTTTTACTGGAGAAATTTCTACAAGTAGTTACTAATGAAAAAATTTAGTAATGAATTATTAAAATGCGAAAGGCTCTTTCTGAGTGTGAAACTCTCCCTTCTAAAATTGAAATCTGTCGCGTTTGGGGTTTCTACTTCGGCGTCATCAATTAAACCGAACAAGTGATTAACGCCTATGTAGTATAACAGTGATTCCGTCAACTCGGCTTGTTGCCTAAACACGATATTAATTCAAGCATTATACGAAGTTGATGACGACGACGATGATGATGATGACTGATTAACCTATCAAGTAGCGACTTAAAGTAGCGCCTAAAGAGAGATTTACATAGGCATTACACCCGTCAACGCGCACCCCGGTTAAATATGATTTTTAAATCAATTAGGTCGAGGTTAATTGAAAAGTTTTCTAAAATCGAATAGATATCAGTGTCTCAATAAATTTAGTATAAACTAGCTGACCCGGCGAACTTCGTATCGCCTAACAGTCGATTCTTTAATTTTTTATTTTTTTAAGTTAATAAGTCAACAATTACATTATGTCAAAAATTAAAAATTATAAAACTCACAAAATTCTTTTAATAGTCACTAAAAAATCACAATGAAAATCACAATTTCAGATTTCTTATTATGATACCTACTTGTTATATTTGATTTTATTTTTACTTATTCTAAATCAAGTTTCATTTTTATTGTAGTACTTTATGGTACACGATATTTTTTGTTTGATTGAAAAAATGTATTGTAAAAATGTATATGGGCTATAATAGTTATGATTAATTAACATACAACTGCAAATACTATTACAAACCTTAAAAGTTGGCATAAAATTTTCCCGAACTACTTTTGATGCTCCAAATGAAGTCATTTGAAAGCAGTCGTTATATTGTTGAATATTCTTTAAAAAGTGTATTGAATCTGTTCCTATTCCTAAAACTAATGAGTACAATGGCTCTGGAGGTGGAAGCAATGGAATCAATTTCACCTTTCCATTTGCGCAACACAATCCATTGGCTTCATTTTTGTATTTCAATGCCTTACAATATTGGCAAACTGAGTTCATAGGTCCAATAGCAACACAGTTGTAGGCACCGTAATCAATTGACATATCGTAACAGAAAGCAGCTCGATTCAAACTTGCACCATTTTTAGTCGAATGTCGCGCTTCACGGGTCTGTCTTAAGCGAATTCTTTCACGTTCATTGCGATCTTCACGTTCCTGGGCAGTACGATTAGATTGATAATGCATTTGATTTGTTGCATTTCGGGTTCTCCTGCCTAAATTTGTCCGCCGCCTTATAGGAGGCATATTTAGTAAGTCACAAACACACAACACTTTTTTAATTTTATAGAAATTTGTGTATTTTAGGTTTAGTAATATTATAGATGCACAGCAAAGAGATATTTACATTTCAAGTGACATTTTACCACAGACAATTTACATTTTACCATAGACAATTTGTTTCTGATTAAAAAAATAAATATTGACAAATATTGACATTAATATTTATACGATACTAACGTCACTCAATTGTCTTGCCTTCCCGGAACCTCTCCACCAACACAAACTTTATCGTATGGTATTAAAGTTCAAATTGACTTTTAAGTATTATCACAAATCTTTTGTATGGGAGTATAGAAAATTGTTGTTTTTAGACTTTTTCAGGAAATTTAAAATTTTTTTTTTTAGAATTTTTCTCTCCGTAAGAACCATCCTCGTACTTCAAGGAGTATTTTAAAAAAAGAATTAGCGAAATCGGTACAACCGTTCTCGAGTTTTGCGCTTAACAACACATTCAGCGACTCATTTTTATATAATAGAAGATAAATCAATTAATTACAAAATTCTTCCCTCTTCCACAAGAAAATTCTTCTTATTGCATACTAAAATTGAAACGTTTCTACTAGACTGTTAAAAATATCAGTTGACATTTAGAAATTCCTTGAGGCAAGAAGTTTATGGCGACAATGCTTAGGTAAAATCTCAAGGGACCAGGGGCCCTCGGGACGGGCCTATTTCACTTTTACAGCAAGTTTGTTCGGCCTGTCGAGCAGATAGGCACGTCCGATAGATGTCAATATTTTTTGAAATGTTAATTAATCGTACTGAAAAATAAATATGTACTTATAATTAGCTACCCTTTCGGAATTTTTAAGAATTGTTCTTACGTGGTATTCTGTTGTCTTTTAGTCAGTTGGTGAAGTGTTGTGATTTTTTTGGAAGGTATTGGTAATGATATTTAGGGATCTAAGTAAATAATTATTCGAAAGACAATAATTCGAAAATATAAGTATTCAAAAGTACAAATATTCGGAAAACCATTTTTCGAAACCCAAATTTCTGCTAACTATCCCACTATATGAAAGTTTCTTGAAGGTTTATTAAGAGAACAAGAACTTCGTAGAACTTAGTAGAACAACACCCGGGCGGCACTCTACTAAGGGGCGGCAAAAAATGAAAAAAAAAATAATTTACTTATAAACATCCACAAAGATGCCGATCGCTATAAAAATATTACTTTGTGCAACCTCAATACGCCGACACACTAATTACCGATTTGTCGATATGGGTAGGCAAGACGGTAGCAAAACACTAGATTTTATGTAGATTCTGGGAAATTAACTCTTTTGAGACAAAAATATTGTCTTTTGTACTTTGTTGGATGTATGGCGTCGGCATATATATGACGACAATGTTGAAAGGGGTGTTAATTTAATTTAGTTCCTGACTGAATATGAGTAAGAGGTAAGAGTGAACTAAAATTAAAATAACAGTTAATGTAGTCGTGTTTTTGTAAGTTTAAAGTTTAGAAACGTAAGTATTTTTTATTATTTTATACATTTAAGCTCTTTTTTTCATTTTTTCTATTTCGATATTTTTGAAATTTATTTTTATTGTACATGAATTGAGATAAGTGATGGTAGAAAGAGACTTTCCGGCTCCCAGTATCGAAAAAGAAACTCAGAAAAAGACGAAATCACTTGCTGGTTCTTTAAAAAAACTTATTGTATCATACAACATGCAAATTCCATTCCGATTATATGGAAGTACTATCTTTTTTATGTTTGTTTCAAATATTTACTTTTTAAATTTATACAAAGTAATAAAGTTTATAAAGTTAGCTTGATGATTTTTATTAAAAAAAAATATTATTTTATTTTTTAAGCAAATTAACAGTTATCAAAAAATTTCAATCAGAATTTACATCAACGCAGTTATTATTATCATTAATATGATTATTATTGAATGGACTATAACATTGATGGTCTGATGGGGAAGGGCGGCAAATTATATCTTGCACCCGGGCGGCACATACCCATGGGGCAGCCCTGGCCCTACCAACTTTACCCCCAGTTTATTAGGGACCCAACATGCAAATTCCATTCCGATTATATGGAAGTACTATCTTTTTTATGCTTGTTTCAAATACAAAGTAATAAAGTTTATAAAGTTATCTTGATGATTTTTATTAAAAAAAAATATTATTTTATTTTTTAAACAAATTAACAGTTATCAAAGAATTTAAATCAGAATTTTACATCAACGTAGTTATTATTATCATTAATATGATTATTATTGAATGGACTATAACATTGATGGTCTGACGGGGAAGGGCGGCAAATTATATATTGCACCAGGGCGGCACATACCCATGGGGCGGCCCTGGCCCTACCAACTTTACCCCCAGTTTATTAGGGACCCAACATGCAAATTCCATTCCGATTATATGGAAGTACTATCTTTTTTATGTTTGTTTCAAATATTTACTTTTTAAATTTATACAAAGTAATAAAGTTTATAAAGTTAGCTTGATGATTTTTATTAAAAAAAAAAATATTATTTTATTTTTTAAACAAATTAACAGTTATCAAAGAATTTAAATCAGAATTTTACATCAACGTAGTTATTATTATCATTAATATGATTATTATTGAATGGACTATAACATTGATGGTCTGACGGGGAAGGGCGGCAAATTATATATTGCACCAGGGCGGCACATACCCATGGGGCGGCCCTGGCCCTACCAACTTTACCCCCAGTTTATTAGGGACCCAACATGCAAATTCCATTCCGATTATATGGAAGTACTATCTTTTTTATGTTTGTTTCAAATATTTACTTTTTAAATTTATACAAAGTAATAAAGTTTATAAAGTTAGCTTGATGATTTTTATTAAAAAAAAAAATATTATTTTATTTTTTAAACAAATTAACAGTTATCAAAGAATTTAAATCAGAATTTTACATCAACGCAGTTATTATTATCATCATTAATATGATTATTATTGAATGGACTATAACATTGATGGTCTGATGGGGAAGGGCGGCAAATTATATCTTGCACCCGGGCGGCACATACCCATGGGGCGGCCCTGGCCCTATCAACCTTACCTTGCAGTTTATTACGGACCCAACATGCAAATTCCATTCCGATTCCTATCAATGGGACATACCAACAATCGAATAGCGATAATAATAATAATAAATAATTCGATCCTTATCTCACCACACGAAGTTATTCCGATCGGTCCTTTTTACCAATCACTTTAGAACATTTTTAAAAAATCCTCGCATAACATTTTTCCCGTTTCTCTTTCTCTCTTCGGCTTACCGGCACTTCGCCCCATGACGTCCGCTATTTACAGCGGACAATAGAATATTACAAATCCAGAACGTGTGTCCTACAAATATCGGCCTTATGAGAGGTCCGTCTTTCTCTCTTTCCTTTCCTCTGGTCGTATGTGTGTGTGTTGATGTCGTTAAAGAGGTAGAAGACGGACTCTTTCCGAGACATGACACTTCTGTCAGGACCGCTCTATGGTCGTCGTCCAGATAGCGATTCTCCATTTCTTTTTCGACCGGCGTCATGCTGTTAACCGCTCGCGTGGAAGATAAAACCTTTCTCCCCTTCGAAACGTCAAAATCTATGCCGTATAACGTAACGAGCAGATATTGAATAATTATGGAGTGACAACTTCATTCGGTAATATGCACGTGTGAGGATGTGGCACTGCGACCTGCCATTTTCGAATTAATCAACTTTCATATTTTTTCCAGTTTTTTTTGTTTGATAGCGCGACCGAATTTAGGTGGGCGTTTAAAAAAAAATTAAGTCATGTAAATGATCGGCTTTAAGTTACAAGCAGATTTGGCCATTTTAGTTAGATTCGAAAGTTTTATAAAAACATTGTTGTTCTAATCCTAATAAATAGACCACTCTTAATTTTGGTTGCTTAAAACCCAACAATTGACGTGTTGCTTTATAAGGGTGCATAGAGTACTTATATAGTAACATGTTTGTTAAAATACTGAAATACAACACGATTACTGTTAATTTACTCCACATGATTGACCAACCTTCAGGCAATACAAAATTAGTGTTCAAAGAAGCGACTGAATATAAGACTTTTATTATAAATATTTTTACTCGATCTGGACTCTGCAAAGGACAAAAAGTTTTCTCTCTTGGAGGTAATAAGCAAAAATTAGTACTTATAGATTAGAAACACTAAATCATAATCTTGCTCGTCTTTTTTTACATTGATAATGCAATTATTTGCTGAAGACACTCTAGAAGATTTGTCGATTAAAGGGGGATAATTATTATAAGTCCATTAATTGGGCGCCATTTGAGGTTTGTATTATATAGTGCGAGTCTCAAACTTTGAATAAATTCAGTAAATCAAAGACAGTTTATATGATGATAATATGCTCGGACAGGTCAATTAGTATTTTAAATTGCGCTCTTTATCATGTGAGAAAATGTTATACAGCTGGTACTAATTTTGAAACATGACGTCATCGACTATTTTTTTAAATGGCAGTTCTAATTTTTTTATGACTATGCTTAAAGGGTATATTAAGTTACACATGCGCACCACAAACCAAATTTTTATTCCTAGACCTATTAGTACTATAATTAGCGCTATTATAAAATTAAACATTTACAATCGCTAGTCAGGAAAATCCATCTTGTAAGAAATCGTTTCAAGACCCAAAAGTCGTTAATGCTTTAACTTTTATTAAATCATCTAACAAGCTTTTTATTACTTAAATTTTATTTAATATTCCGAATTCATTTTCTATATTTTAAGCATAGAACTACCCTTACATAAAAATATACTCATTTAATCATTTTTCCTTACAATATTATATTAAATTCAAAATTTTGATACAAAACTTATTAATTGTATAAATGATAAAATACAATAAAAAAACTATAACATTATCTAAGAGACCGAAAATTATAACCCTACTTATAAATCTTTCATTAAAAGATTTCATCTTTTCCTGAAAAAAATTAATATTTTCAAAATTTAAATTAATGATTTAAACAAATTTTAAAAACAAATAAATTTATTTATTTGTCAAAAAACTAGATATATCAAAAAACGAATAACGTTTCATTACTAAAATTATATTCCAAAAAATTATGAAACACTTAAAACATAAAATCTTAGCTCTTTTAGATTCGAGACTTATAAATTTTTATAAATAATTAAATTAGCCCTGATACACAAGGTACGAAAAATTAATTCTTCTTTTCCATAAAAATAATTGTTCTTTCACATTACAAATTAACTATAATTAACAAAATTCTTTCATAAAATTAATCAAAATTTAATATTTTGAGTAAAAAAGCTTAAATAAATAAAATCAATAAAATTTCCCTTTCAGAATAAATTGGTTAAACAACTATCCTTTTAGTGTAAATAAAAAAAATTAAGTCAAGCTCCATTCTGCCATTCCAGATTCATCTTCCGATAAATCTACTATGTTACGACTTAGCACTAAACTGAATGACTATTTTTTTAAATGGCAATTCTAATTTTTTTATGACTATGCTTAAAAGGTATATTAAGTTACACATGCGCACCACAAACCAAATTTTTATTCCTAGACCTATCGGTACTATAATTAGCGCTATTATAAAATTAAAAATTTACAATCGCTAGTCAGGAAAATTCATCTTGTAAGAAATCGTTTCAAGACCCAAAAGTCGTTAATGCTTTAACTCTTATTAAATCATCTAACAAGTTTTTTATTACTTAAATTTTATTTAATATTCCATATTCATTTTCTATATTTTAAGCATAGAACTACTCTTACATAAAAATATACTCATTTAATCATTTTTCCTTGAAATATTATGTTAAATTCAAAATTTTCATATAAAACTTATTAATTATATAAATGATAAAATACAATAAAAAAACTATAACATTATCTAAAACACGGAAAATTATAATCCTACTTATAAATCTTTTATTAAAACCAAATGAATTTATTTCCTCCAGCTTTTCCCTGAAGAAATTTAATATTTTCAAAATTTAAATTTATAATTTAAACAAATTTTAAAAATAAATAAATTGATTTCTCAAAAAACTAGATATATTAAAAAACGTATAACGTTTCATTGCTAAAATTATATTCCAAAAAATACACAGTTATGAAACACTTAAAAATTAAAATCTTAGCTCTTTTAGATTCGAGACTTATAAATTTATATAAATAATTAAATAAACACACAAGGTACGAATAATTAATTCTTCTTTTCCATAAAAGTAATTGTTCCTTCACAGTACAAATTAACTATAATAAACAAAATTCTTTCATAAAATTATAGTCTGTCTAAAAATGAGGCGAAGTAATAAAAACTCATTATAAATGCAAAACCGATACAAGGTGGCACCCACTAAATATGTCGAGTTCTCTAATGTTTTGCACGCTACCTTCCGTAATCTCTTTATATTACGAGTGTTTCTCCCTGACCATTGGCTATTTTGTACGCCTCGGCACATGCGAAGAACCACTCACTGGCGTACGGTCGGGAAAAATGACGAAATGTGCAATAATCGATAACTGAAAAAATTACGTGTGCGTGCGCGTGTGTGTGCGTGCGTGCGTGCGTGTGTGTGTGTTTGTGTGTGGGCGCGCGCTTGAACGAGATAGAGAGGGAAAGAAAGACAACACTTCAGTACATGTATGGTCGTGCATTAGTTTATGAAATTTTGCGGCCCTGAGAAGGGCCAGTTTATGAAAAGTTTTTCCCAGCCGTCACCTTCTCCTTGGTAACCTCAGTCGTCGTTGCCATCGTCGAATTCTTCCCAAACATCGGAATCTGAAGAAGAATCATCATTTGGGTTGATAATACTTGATTCTATCAACGACTCCGAAATGTTATCCAACTGTAACATTTGGTCTTCTATTTTCAGAACGTGATTTATGCATTTTTGCCAATTTTCCTTGGAAACTTTACATATTGCTTCTTTAAGCAAATTTTTGACATCTGCTAATTTGAACGTTGTATTTGTTCTCGCCACGTCCCCTTTTATTTGTGCCCATATTAGCTCAATGGGATTCAGGTCGCAGTGGTACGGAGGAAGCCGAACCACTGTTATTCCTTTCGCCTTGGCTAATCCATCGACGACGTGCCTT
Source organism: Cryptocephalus primarius (assembly GCA_963576515.1). Taxonomy (NCBI): domain Eukaryota; kingdom Metazoa; phylum Arthropoda; class Insecta; order Coleoptera; family Chrysomelidae; genus Cryptocephalus; species Cryptocephalus primarius. Next base: position 2,599,497 of record OY754955.1, on the reverse strand, counting down.
TTAAAATCACCTTTACGTGAATTGGCTAAACGCAAGAGTTCTACTTTTAATAGGTTTTCGGCACATTGGATCTTTTTCGAGGATAACCATTCTGCGATACGTTGTTTTCGCCAAGAGCTATTTGGTAATTTCTCTTCTAATCGGGAATGGTAACTAGCGTTGTCCATAACTATTATGGAACCATTCGGAATTAGATCGATCATTTGACCAAACCATTCTTCAAACACGTCCGCAGTCATTTCTTCATGGTAGTCTCCTGTCTTAGTTGATTCAAAAATTAGTTCTCCCCCTTCAACGAAACCATCCTCGCTTCCAATGTGGGTAATAATAAGCCGTCGCCTTTTACCCAACGAAGGCTTTAAACCGGTGGACCAACCTTCTAGAAAAGCTTGCCTTCGATTAGTTACACTGGTATCTTGCCAAAATTTTGGCACGGAATGTCCTGCGTTAATCCAAGTTTCGTCCAGATAGAAAATTTTTTTCATTTCTAGCCTACTCCTTCGAATATCGCGCAGGTAACTTCTTCTCCACACAATGATGTCATCTCTTTCCATCAATACAGATTTTCTATTGTGCTTCTTCCATCGAAATCCCAAATCCTTTAAAATCGTCCATAATGTACATCGGCTCATTTTTGGAAAGTCCTCGTCTTCTTGGACAGACAATAGAATTTTATCTAGTGTTGGAAGTTCGTTGCGGAAAAAGAAAGCGTGAACTTTTCGACGTAGTCCCCTTTTTAGAAATTCGTCTAAGGAACTTTAGTATTTATCTGCACCTCGATTAGACAGCACCCACTTTTGTACATCGGTAGGAAATTTTCATATCTCTTCGTTTCTTCCATATCCCGAGGATTTATTAGACAAACAGTATGAAAAAAAACATTACCGTAAAATATTATAAAAAATACCGATTTCCAATATTGTAATATGTTATATTAATGACGAGTTAACAACAATTCAGGTAAAAAGGGAAGCGTTCCTGAGATGATAACAATCGCGGTCGTAATACCTACCTTTTAATAAATCAATTATACCGGTTTTAAGGAAACTCAACATTACATAGACAAATTTAATGCATTTATTAATATTCGTTGATTTCTTTAAGAACGCCTCTGGTTAGCGGCGAAATAATCGGTTTATTACTTCGCCTCATTCTTTGACAAGGTATAATCAAAAATTAATATTTTAAGTAAAAGAGTTTAAATAAATAAAATCAATAAAATTTCCCTTTCAGAAAAATTGGTTAAGCAACTATCCTATTAGTGTAAATAAAAAAATTAAATCAAGCTCCATTCTGAATTTCTACCTCCAAAGAAGAGGAAGAAAGAAGAAGAATTTAGAATTTCCAATTCTAAATTTTTTTTATGACTATTCCTAAAGGGATATTAAGTTACACATGCGCACCATATACCAAATTTTTATTCCTAGACCTATTAGTACTGTAATTGGCGCTATTATAAAATTAAACATTTACAATCGCTAGTCAGGAAAATCCATCTTGTAAGAAATCGTTTCAAGACCCAAAAGTCGTTAATGCTTTAACTCTTATTAAATCATCTAACAAGTTTTTTCATGACTTAAATTTTATTTAATAGTGTTAACGGTTTTAATGGCAATCGAAAATATTTTGGATATTTTGTCTTTATCACCCTGATAAAAATCATTCTAAGAGATTTGTATGTACAGATATCCAGTTGTTAGCTAATGAAAACTACGAAATAGCTGGTACTAACTAAATATTAGTTGGCATAGCCGCCTGGACAAAAAATTGAAAAATATTTCTGTTGACAATAAATCTATACTTACAGTATAACTCTGATGAGTAAAACTCTCTACAGTTTTGCAAGGAACTGTAAAGCAAATACTAAAATGAGATACACGTTTGTAATACTAAAAAATTCATTATAAAAATGGATGACGTTTACATATAGAGATAACGGTTTGTTATCGGTTCTCGAAAGTGAACGGAAAGTTTTCGCGTGAGTTATATCAACTAAAAACCGAGGATTAATATAAAGAAGAGTAAAAACCACAGAGTCAGCAAATAAATCCTATAAAAACAACAGGCAGTCAGTCCCGAGTCATCAGTTGGTCAACGTCGGTCCTTCGCATTTTATATTGTATATTAAATCTTTAATTAGTGTATTAGTAATAAAGGTAAGTTTTTAAAAACGATAGTTTCAAAAGATGGACTAAAACTCGTGCTTTTCGGGTTTTAATGATTTTTGATTCTTTTTTATACAATTATGACATTTGTTGATTGAACAAAACTATAATTTGGTATACCGTACAAGAACGTTTCATTATCATCCAGCCACGTTTCCGCCAATAGCATCAAATCATAGTTCTCCTTCACTATGGCACATTACACTATATCCACTTCTGATCTAATTTTCAACTGAGCCTTTCCTTTCAATAATATTGCTTAAATGTCTCATTTTTCCTTTGAGGAACAGCAGGATTGCCTGCAGATGTCCATAAAATCTTATAACTGTCCTTTATTTTGGTGATTAGTAGTGAACTGTGAGTGATGCCTCTTTAGTGAGGTCATGATTAATGAAAATTTCTTATACATCAGATATTAGATTAATGCAAACATCTGCCCACAAGTAGCGACCACTTATAGCAATCAGCACTTTTTAAATTAATTAGTGTATACAATTAGTGATTCTAATATTTAGAGCAAAACACTTCCAAACGTCCCAAAACTTACCCGATTAAGTTAATCAATAATCGAACCGATTAGCGCTTAATGAGAAAACATAATAAAATCCTTAATTTCCTCAATTTCCTCGATTTCCTCAAACCGATTTTTTAAGTTGCGAACAATTCTTCTAAAACAATTCGTACAAAACAGTTCATTTAAAAGGCAATTCACCTAAGGGTCAATTCAGCTATCGGTAAATTCATCTAAATATAATTCACCTAAAGAGCAATTCATCTGACAGTTCATATGATAAACAAAAAAACACAATAAAATATCCACAGCATCTCTTCATTTAGAAATAGTTACCCCTATAATAGTAACAAATAGTAGATAAACAAGTGTTTAGTTAAAGACGGTGACGACTAGCAAGCAATGGACTTATGCTTCCTCGTCATGGGCATTTCCTAATTATGCCAGGTTTTCCTAAATAATCTGGCATGCAAAAACAATTCCACGAGTTCCTACAACGTCCATGAATGCTCCGAATCTGCCAAATTGCAGAAAATATATTGTATTTCCTGAAGAATAGGTACCAAAAACAGAAAATTGGAAAGTTTCTTGTTTGATTCTGGCGAAGAGGGTAAGAGTCTAATCATATTCTCCACATAAAAATTTCCACTACTTTCAGAATTGCCCTCACTGGCTTATGTATGGAACGTTGAAGGTAGGAATACCCAATATACCCAAATACCCAATATATCCCTCTATCTTTTCACCACGCATTATTATCGGTCAAAAACGAGATCACCTATAAATAATTGCTGACAGAAATTAAACCACTTGAACCTGAGCTTTACCCAAAAAGAAATTTTAGTTCATTTTGAAAGGTCGATGATTACTACAGTGAGACAAGGTTTCCAGACACTATAATTCTTAGATGTTACTTCTAGTCTCTTACCTAAGGTCTAAAACACACATACGACACAAAGTCAGATTTCGCCCTCAAAATGAACGACTTATCCGCATTAGATCTTCTGATTATACATCATGAAAATGTTCATTTGAACTGTTAGTGGATTTTAATTTTCCCCCAAAGAATCTGATGTTGTCAACTATTTCGAAGAGAACTGGACTGCTCGAACAACAAGGAACAACAGGCAAAGACAACCAACTTGGGAGATTGTACCCTGAAACTGTAGTACAAGCACAAGGGACAATATTCTTAAAAGTAAAAATGCCGTCAAAGGAGGGCACCAAAAACGAATTCCGAATTACTTGCGCCCCCCATGCAGTTTGGAAATGTATACCAACAAGCAACAAAGAGGAAGTAAGGAGATTATGAGCTTCAAATTGAACAAGCTTTAGCAAGAGAAATTTTAACCCAATCGTAGAAAACGTACAAAGAAGTTTGCTGTGTCCAGATGCATGTAAAATTTGCCTTTGTTGGCTATATTTTGGTAGCAAAGTGACAAGATCTCTTGTCACTCTTCGCATCGACCTTTGAAAAACCGTATCACATTTTCTGTTTGTCGCTTTAACGTCGATTTATCACTTTATCTTTGTTTTCGATTTCAGCATTAAATCACCAGCAAAAGGCAGACCACGTCATGGCAAACAAGAGGAAACAGGTAAGCGACTAGAGGCTTTTTGCTTGCCTCATATAGCCCAACAGCCCCTGATTTCAAATTAGGTTAATAAGCATTTTTGTTGAGAACACCGCGGCTTATTTCACAACAATGTTACTGAACGCTTTGTAATAGTATTCATATTTACGTATAACCTGTCCACTTCGCTCCACTGAATTCCAGATGATGTGACGCAGCTACACCAGTTGGGAAAAAACACGAAGAAAAAGAAAAACGTTTGAAGGCTTTGCAGGTAAAGAGAAGCCTTGCTGAAGTAAAACAAAATAAGCAAGGGAAAGGAAAAGAAAAAGTCAGTACCATGAGAAGAAATACTTCAGAATCGTCATCCGATGAAGAAGAGTATTTCTGTCTGGTTTGTATATAGTGCATATTCTGAAAGTAGGGTTGGCGAAAAATGGATCAAGTACCAAGGGACATGTGGATTCTGGACCCACGTAGAGTGCGCAGGTGATAATTACCATTACATTTGTCACAACTGTGATGATGAATCTGACTAGAAATCAGTATGTTCATATATTCATAAATGTTTATTTTTTTAATAGTTTTTGTTACAGTTTAGTATAACGTTTTCCAGTTGCCTACAGTTAATTTAGGTTTAGTTAATGTTCTGAATGACTGTAAGAATAGTGTTATAATAACGTTAGATGCTACCAGGTTATAAGTATTTGTTAAGTATGTTGCCATAATTACGGTAATTTAAGTTTAGTTAACGGTTTGAGTGATTCGAAGAAGACTGTTATTTTAATGACGTTAAATGTTACAGTCTATGAATATTTGTTAAGCATGTCATAGTTACGGTAATTTCGACCGATAAACAAAACATTTTGACTGATTTTAAAGGACCTGATTATAATAACACATGTTGCAGTGCATTATTAATTGTAAGAATAGAAGTAATTGTAGATTTAAGTTCATTTGCTTTAATTATGAATGTCAACTATTCATAGAAGACAGTTATGTTGTGTTATGTTCAAAGAGCGGAATTTTTAATCACATTCAAGGTCTTACCGGCAGGCCGCAGAAGACGCAAGCGTCTCGTGCAGGTGTCACCATTCTCGTATTTTTTACTATTCCCAGAGCCCAGATACAGTATTTTTGTTTTCGAATTAGTTTAAATGCTTAGTTCGGTCTACGCAGTGTATTTTTCTACCAGGCCTGTTGGTATCGTAGTATTTAATTTCTTTCTCGCTTTATTAATTTTTCAACTAGCATTTGTAGTGGCGAAATTTTTATTTCTTTTGGGTATCTCCATTTCGATTAATTTTGTTTTGTTGCAATTCCTCGTATCAGCTTTAGTGGTTGAAAAATTTGGGTTTTTCATTTATACCGTATCATATTTGGGGTCATTTGCTTTCCGTTTTTAATTATATTTTTGAAAACAGTTTAACAGTGGTTCTAGGTCCTTACGTACAACTTGGTTTATCTTACTATTTGTTACAATGGAACAGCACTTATTAGAATATGATTGCTTTAGCTATGTTAACGAAAGACAAATCTATTGCAATATTTGCGCCCAGTCTTTAGTGTTTAAAGGTAAACAAAGTCTGGAGCAACACATTAAGACCCAGAAACACATAAAGAATATAACGGGACCGTCTGACAGAGAATTTTTCCAGGACTTATGCCAAGCTTTTACAGCCGCAAATATTCCTTTAAAAAAATTAAACAACCCTTCCTTCAAAAATTTTTTAAAAAAGTATACTAAAAGGGCGATTCCAGATGAATCTACTTTGAGAAAGGAATATTTACTGAAAGTGTACAACAAAACAGTAGAAGCAATTAAATCTGAATTTTTAGACCAACACATGTGGATCAGTGTGGATGAGACTACAGATATAAAAGGTAGATGTGTCGTAAATGTTGTTGGCGGAATATTAAGTGGACAACCCTCAGATCAGCATTTAATTAGTACAACTTTCCATGAAAGAGTAAACGCTGAAAAAATATGCGAACTTACAATAAATGTTTTAAAGAAGGTTTGGCAAGGGGATCCATCAAAATTATTATTATTTGTTTCAGATGTGGCCAGCATTATGTTGAAAGTAGGAACATTGTTAAAAAAATATTTTCCTAATATGCTGCATATTACTTGCTTTGCTCATGGATTACATAGGGTATCTGAATTTATTCGAGAAAGTTTTCCCGACGTCAATTCTTTAATTAATCAATTTAAAAAAATCTTGTTAAAAGCTCCATCACGGACTTCATTATATCGAGAAACATGTCCAAATCTTCCCCTTCCTCCTCATCCAGTTATCACACGTTGGGGCACATGGTTAGAAGCTGCTATATTCTTTTCAAAAAATTACCAAAGCCGATTTACAGAATAACTTAAAATTTATCGAACATAATTTTTCTGAAATCCCCGAAACAATTACGTTGTTGGAAAAGCGAAACATAAAACTATCGGTTGCCCTAGAAACATTTGATTCTGTGTTAACTCATTTGAAAAACACATCTTGGCCGTTGCAACACAAATTTGTAAATAAAATTGATGCCATAATTGCACGCAATACCGATTATTTTATTTTAAGGCAAATAGGTATGGGTGGATTTAGAGATGAGGAGGTACATAAAAAATATTCTACTCTTGTTCCATATTTTTTATATACTCCTGTAACAAGCTGTGATGTTGAAAGGTCCTTTTCAGCCTTTAAAGACATTTTAACGCCAAAAAGGATAAATTTTACGGAAGAAAATATTGAAAAATATTTAATAATTTATGCGAATACTTCAACAAAAAATAAATAATTTTTTCAAACCATTATTGTGCTGAGGTTATTATGTTATCAGTACGCCACTGAACGGGGAGAAATCGATCAAGGCAGTATTGGGCGGCACGTCGCAACGTTATCGCCTTTATTCATTTGGCCCGCTGGACGTTATATATCAACGATTATTTTCTCCGCTCTTTGGTTATGTTACATATTTCTAACAATACAAGTGATTATAAACCATTTCTGGGTATGTTTATATCTGTCACAACCGTCCTTGGGGTGTGGTCGGTTGCGACATGTTCTCTTTATTTTTAAACTTGATGCTATAACTAATAGAGCGTATTTAGGGACAACATTTTGGTATTTTTACGTAGACAAAAGTACAAATTTAGATTTAAATTACTTTTCTCGCAGCTGACTTGTAAATTAACAAAATTATTGGCGATCAAACCAAAACTGTCACAACCGTACCCAGTCTACCCTACTTTAGCCGTATTGTTGTAGACGACTTGCCTAGAACCGGAATTTCTGTAATTTAGAAACAAATGTTACTCATGGATCATAACTTTTCTGTGTAGAGTCTCTTTTGAATTAAGTTCATCGTGGAGAGCGACTTTTTCCATTTTTCCAAAGTTACGTTATTTTCATAAATTTGTATGGCACTTAAACTGGACGTGCAGACTACGAGAAGAGATTTCAATACTCCCGGCCCGCGAGAATTCCCCCTACTAATCTCCCATCTAAATGCACTTTATAAATACGACATTATGCATTCCGTTGATAAGGATCAGAACGCCAGGCCGCCGCATGCGAACAATACGACTAAAGCCGTCATGTCACACACGGTAGCTGACACTTGTAACATTCACCGGAATTGAAACGTTCTCCGGGCACAAAAGCACAATGATGGCTGGATGCTGGCCAATCCGCCGCGCAGCATCACGTCTCGGGCCGCGCGATTGGCCGCTGGGACGGCTCCGGGCGCGATCACGTGACCGAATAATGGGCGTCGTCGACCGCCGAGAGGGATATCGCCCGGAACGATCCCGGGCCGACGGCCACCATTCAAGCGTGCCGCTCAGTCTGGTTCAAACCGTCGGCGCTCGCGATTTCGTTCCCGACCCGATCAGCGCGGCCAATCAGGGGCTACGTTCCATGTTCCCGGTTGCCAGAAATCGCACTGACTTCCATCCAGAATCAGTTTCGGTAACAACTCGTTTCCCGTTATCGCACGTGAAGTTCGTTCCATGTGAGCCAGAGAACGATTCATAGTTGACGAGACGCTTTCCATTCGATTTTTTAATCTCGAGTCTTCATTGGACACATCCAGTCCGGTGTCAATTTCGGCCAATGGGAAGATTGGTTGTCCAACTCAGAACGTATTACGGATTTCTGACATAAGATTTTAGCTGCTCGAGTTGCATTGCGCATAAGACACTTTCTTCGTTTTCCGCTCAACAGTTGGCACCCTAGAGATCACCCTAGAGCCGGTCCAGGCCTAACCCTTGAATGAATCAAGTGTGAACAATGATGATGATGGACGTAAGCATGTACGGTCATCATCACAACCAGCACGCCTCCTCTACGTACAACCCCTCGCCCGACAACTACTACGGCAACTACCCCAACGAGCTCGGCTCCCATCACCAGTACCAAGGCGCGTACCACCAGCCCCACCAGTACCACTACGACGACCCGTACCTGTACGCCTCGACGGACTCGACGGACTCGCCCTCATCCCCGCAGGATGTCGGCTACTACTCGCAGCAGCACGTCCAGGACAACCCGATCATCAACACCGACACCGGCCTCAGCTACACGAACCTCGACTACGCGTGCACGGCGGCGAACGGGAACTTCTACGGCGAGGGCTTCCAGCGGGACGCGCACCAGCAGGACGAGCAGCAGCAGCAGGTCCACCACGTCTACCTGCACGAAAACAAGTTCCATCAGGTCGGCGGGGAGCAGGAGCAAGGCGGCGGGTTCCACCACGAGCAGCAGATGCAGAACGCGTCTTGTATGGAATTTCAGCACCTGCACGGCAGGTTCAAGGAGGAGGAGGTCGCCCCACACGGCAGGCTGAGGCACCAGCACCAGGTCATGCACGGTTTGAACGCCGTCGCCCAACCTCAGCCCGTGCTGCCGACGTACAAGTGGATGCAGGTGAAGAGGAACGTACCCAAGCCCGGTGAGCGAACATAAATGTTTAATTTTTCGATTATCGTTGGTTTTTAACTGCGTCTCACAACTTCCAAAAGGTCCTTTTGAGTAAACTGCTCTGTAAAAAACTTGATTGAAAGTTCACCCAAAAACCACTCAATTATGATTTATTTCAAGTCCTAGGATAACCGAATGAAGTTTCTACTCAATCGGAATTGGTGAGATTTTTCAGTGTTTTTAGTGAAAATTTGATACCAATAATGAATTATTCTCGCGAAATCAAGATTATCTCCAACCTTAGTAATAGGGTAATTTAACTCCAGTACTGCTTTAAAGTCCTCTGTATCGAGTTATATTTGACAACATTTTGGGTATTGTCGCCAAATAACGAGTGCCCTTGTACTCATTTGAAACTGAAATTAACACTGTTACATACAAAACAACTTATTAGAGAATTGTGCTACCTTATGAATTGAGTGTTGTTAACACATTTTGATCTCAGACATGGTACATAGGAACTCAGCGCTGAGTAGAAAGTGTCTCTACTGAGTATATTTTTAGAAGGGAATACTGGTTAGATTAATTTGAAACTGAAATTAACACTGTTACATACAAAACCACTTAGTAGAGAATTGTGCTACCTTATGAATTGAATGTTGCTAACACATTTTGATCTCAGACATGGTACATAGGAACTCAGCACTGAGTAGAAAGTGCCTCTACTGAGTATATTTTTAGAAGGGAGTACTGGTTAGATTAATTTGAAACTGAAATTAACACTGTTACATACAAAACAACTTATTAGAGAATTGTGCTACCTTATGAATTGAGTGTTGTTAACACATTTTGATCTCAGACATGGTACATAGGAACTCAGCGCTGAGTAGAAAGTGTCTCTACTGAGTATATTTTTAGAAGGGAGTACTGGTTAGATTAATTTGAAACTGAAATTAACACTGTTACATACAAAACAACTTATTAGAGAATTGTGCTACCTTATGAATTGAGTGTTGTTAACACATTTTGATCTCAGACATGGTACATAGGAACTCAGCACTGAGTAGAAAGTGTCTCTACTGAGTATATTTTTAGAAGGGAGTACTGGTTAGATTAATTTGAAACTGAAATTAACACTGTTACATACAAAACAACTTATTAGAGAATTGTGCTACCTTATGAATTAAGTGTTGTTAACACATTTTGATCTCAGACATGGTACATAGGAACTCAGCACTGAGTAGAAAGTGTCTCTACTGAGTATATTTTTAGAAGGGAGTACTGGTTAGATTAATTTGAAACTGAAATTAACACTGTTACATACAAAACAACTTATTAGAGAATTGTGCTACCTTATGAATTGAATGTTGCTAACACATTTTGATCTCAGACATGGTACATAGGAACTCAGCGCTGAGTAGAAAGTGTCTCTACTGAGTATATTTTTAGAAGGAAGTACTGGTTAGATTAATTTGAAACTGAAATTAACACTGTTACATACAAAACAACTTATTAGAGAATTGTGCTACCTTATGAATTGAGTGTTGTTAACACATTTTGATCTCAGACATGGTACATAGGAACTCAGCACTGAGTAGAAAGTGTCTCTACTGAGTATATTTTTAGAAGGGAGTACTGGTTAGATTAATTTGAAACTGAAATTAACACTGTTACATACAAAACAACTTATTAGAGAATTGTGCTACCTTATGAATTGAGTGTTGTTAACACATTTTGATCTCAGACATGGTACATAGGAACTCAGCACTGAGTAGAAAGTGTCTCTACTGAGTATATTTTTAGAAGGGAGTACTGGTTAGATTAATTTGAAACTGAAATTAACACTGTTACATACAAAACAACTTATTAGAGAATTGTGCTACCTTATGAATTGAATGTTGCTAACACATTTTGATCTCAGACATGGTACATAGGAACTCAGCGCTGAGTGGAAAGTGTCTCTACTGAGTATATTTTTAGAAGGAAGTACTGGTTAGATTAATTTGAAACTGAAATTAACACTGTTACATACAAAACAACTTATTAGAGAATTGTGCTACCTTATGAATTGAGTGTTGTTAACACATTTTGATCTCAGACATGGTACATAGGAACTCAGCACTGAGTAGAAAGTGTCTCTACTGAGTATATTTTTAGAAGGGAGTACTGGTTAGATTAATTTGAAACTGAAATTAACACTGTTACATACAAAACAACTTATTAGAGAATTGTGCTACCTTATGAATTGAGTGTTGTTAACACATTTTGATCTCAGACATGGTACATAGGAACTCAGCACTGAGTAGAAAGTGTCTCTACTGAGTATATTTTTAGAAGGGAGTACTGGTTAGATTAATTTGAAACTGAAATTAACACTGTTACATACAAAACAACTTATTAGAGAATTGTGCTACCTTATGAATTAAGTGTTGTTAACACATTTTGATCTCAGACATGGTACATAGGAACTCAGCACTGAGTAGAAAGTGTCTCTACTGAGTATATTTTTAGAAGGGAGTACTGGTTAGATTAATTTGAAACTGAAATTAACACTGTTACATACAAAACAACTTATTAGAGAATTGTGCTACCTTATGAATTGAATGTTGCTAACACATTTTGATCTCAGACATGGTACATAGGAACTCAGCGCTGAGTAGAAAGTGTCTCTACTGAGTATATTTTTAGAAGGAAGTACTGGTTAGATTAATTTGAAACTGAAATTAACACTGTTACATACAAAACAACTTATTAGAGAATTGTGCTACCTTATGAATTGAGTGTTGTTAACACATTTTGATCTCAGACATGGTACATAGGAACTCAGCACTGAGTAGAAAGTGTCTCTACTGAGTATATTTTTAGAAGGGAGTACTGGTTAGATTAATTTGAAACTGAAATTAACACTGTTACATACAAAACAACTTATTAGAGAATTGTGCTACCTTATGAATTGAATGTTGCTAACACATTTTGATCTCAGACATGGTACATAGGAACTCAGCGCTGAGTAGAAAGTGTCTCTACTGAGTATATTTTTAGAAGGAAGTACTGGTTAGATTAATTTGAAACTGAAATTAACACTGTTACATACAAAACAACTTATTAGAGAATTGTGCTACCTTATGAATTGAATGTTGCTAACACATTTTGATCTCAGACATGGTACATAGGAACTCAGCGCTGAGTAGAAAGTGTCTCTACTGAGTATATTTTTAGAAGGGAGTACTGGTTAGATTAATTTGAAACTGAAATTAACACTGTTACATACAAAACAACTTATTAGAGAATTGTGCTACCTTATGAATTGAGTGTTGCTAACACATTTTGATCTCAGACATGGTACACAGGAACTCAGTACTGAGTAGAAAGTGTCTCTACTGAGTATATTTTTAGAAGGGAGTACTGGTTAGATTAATTTGAAACTGAAATTAACACTGTTACATACAAAACAACTTATTAGAGAATTGTGCTACCTTATGAATTGAGTGTTGTTAACACATTTTGATCTCAGACATGGTACATAGGAACTCAGCACTGAGTAGAAAGTGTCTCTACTGAGTATATTTTTAGAAGTGAGTACTGGTTAGATTAATACACATATCCTTGAGAGGATCATATTTTTATTTAAAGCAAAATTGACAAATAACGTACATATTATAACTACAGAATTATTTTATGCATCTGTAAGTTGTAAGAAATTTCCAAATCCACCCAACTTAGTTTATATCGTTTAGGGCTAGACGTAAGTACCATGGTGTAATCATCATATTAAATTATAACAACATTCGAATTTGTTAAATTGGAACAGGTGGAAATACCAGTTAAAGTAGCACTGAAAATCATTTCTGTATCAAACGTAGCTACGTAATTAAATTACATCTGTATTAGGTATTACCTAAATCAACCAGGTTTAAAAATCGCTCATCTTGTTTGAGTACTATTTGTAGCAGTTCTTTATTTGAAAAGACAAGATGGTCGAATAAGAAATCCTCTTCTGATTGGACCTCATCTTTGTTAGGCCCATTGAGGGATCATTGAGTTTTGCTTACAATATTTTAAAAACATTATCGAATATACCTGTGTACCATAACAATTAACTGATTGTTGAAATGATGAAGATTATATGTCCGTTGTTCAGTTTTTTACTTTGAATTCAAACAATAAACTTGTTTATATGTATTCCTGGTATATCCTATCTAAAGTAGATGTATATTAACCTTTACCTGGCACAAGGGGTACCTTCTTTTAAAAGGCTTTTAGACTTTTAATGTGCCCCAATTGTACCGGGTATTAACGAATTAGACTCTACGTCTTGAAAAAAGAATATTTTGTAATGAATTAGTTGACAAAATAAAAAAACAAGACTTTTTCACTATTTAAAAAAATTTTTTTTCGTGAAATCCATACCTTCATTTCTCCAAATAAATACCTCTTTTGGAAGAACCATGAAAACTAATATTTTTTCTTCATAGTGATATAATTGAAGACACACCTAAAATTGTAGCCTTTTTTATCAAAAAACCAAAAAGTTATGAATTTTTTTGTAAAAAATTTTTTTTTTCAGGTTTTTCAAGTTTCCGAATTTTCCCTGAACGCCAATCTTCATTTTTCTAAACTCTGACTATTTCACCCTTTGAAGGGGTATCTGAAGTTGATCTCTGATTTTTTCTAAAAAGATACAATCAATATTTCAAGTTTTACAAGGATATTTGTCACTGGGGTTCGTACGAACCCCATGTTCGTTTTAGATGCTGAAAAGCCTATTAGAAAACTACTTTTCATGGAAAATTACAGATTTAAAAAAACTTAAACAAGTGTTTTAGAAATAAAACTCCAAAATACGTGTTTTCGACACACAACCGTCGATCAATAATAGAAATAAAAAGTGTCAATTATTTAAATGCCAACATTAGTCCATTGAGGAAAATAATTCTGGAAAAATTTCCCGGAAAAAATCCCAAAAATATTTTCCATCACTAGTCCATCATATTTTCCAAAAAAAATCCATATTTTTCATCACTAGTAAAAAAATCTGTTTTTTGTTTGATTTTGCACACTTTTAAATTGTTGAAAATTAATAATTTCTTTTAAAAAGCATCATATCAGGATTATCACCTTGCAACGTGCACGAATAAGCTGGTTAGCTGGAAATTTGAAAAAATATACGTATAAAGGGGGATGATGTAGCTATAACATAAAATCACTCTTGTTAAGCGAAAATTTGAAAAACGATACGAGAATAGTTTTTATTTAACGCCAGATATTTCCAGTAAAAATATTTTTATAGTTCGCGTACTTTACGAATATGCAATTTATATATAAATTTATGTTCAATTTAATCTTGAAATTTATTTAAACAACTTTTCAATTTCTTCTTCGCAAAAATCAATATTTTTTTGTCCGATTTATATCTGAAAATATAGAAATAGTACAGTTACACACTAATCGCATTGATCAACTTTTAAAGAACGCCATTTTACACATTTTTAGCCCCTTGAAAATAACTCGTCCGGCACCTAACCGGTCCAGAGTCAATAACAGGGTATTATTTCTCCTCATTTGCCTGAACTAAACTTACATTGGGGAAAAGGGTAGAGAGTGTCTCAAATCATTTTCACTCATCACCTCAAATCCGCAGCGGAATTCGATACGGCGAAACCAATATAGGGCCTAACTACCTGGCGGAGTTAACACGTTAATACCAATGAGGTATTGAGAAATGTCATTTAAAATTAGTGCAAGTATTTGGTATTTTTTCAAATCAATAGAACATATAGAATATGTCTTATTTTTGGTCTTATTGTAGTTGAGTGGATGAGTTGACTCAATCGAAATGAGCAAACATTCCTATTTGGAAGTGAATATATGTCACAAATAATGAAATTAAGATCATCTACAACCTTAGTAGTAGAGTAATTTAACCCCTGTATTGATTTTATAACTCCTGTATCGAATTATATTGAAACATTGTCGCGAAATAACTTGTGGTCTGGTACTCACTTGCAGGTAAATTTTACAATATATTGATCACAAAATAATTTAATGAAAAGTTGTGTCACGTTATAAATTAAATCTAATCCAATACTGAGTAGAAAATGCCGTAATTGAATTTATTTTTAGAAGGGAGAGGGTTTAGATAATTACAAGTATACGTGAAAATCTGAGTGATAGTGAGAGCAGTAAGTGATAGTCTCTTAAGGAAGCATATTCCTTATGGTGCAGCTATCAGAAAGGGTTGACTTGTCCTTCTTGACTATAGAAGAAGCTCAACTATTATCAATAATATCTGCGTTAATCTGGAATCAGTTAAGTTTAATTTCTATTTATGTACTAAATCGGCTAGTGAATTATATTTTTTAAATTAGTCACCAGGTAATATTAATCGATATACAAAACGAAATAATTTTCCAGCTGTTATTTTATCACTCGTATCACCATATCCCCTCCATCACCATAGCACAACATTTACCAGCTAACATGGTTAAACCCTTGGCGAACTTTTACAATTCTATTCGATTCGTTCCAAACCTGGCATAGTGTAGAAATACTGCTCTACCTTAATCAATCGTACATATATGTTAACCACTAACTTAATAAAGTACATGAAATTATTACCTAACTCTTATGTACACTTGTGATGTACCTTTGATAAATTAACCTCGTACACCTTATATGTTTCTTCTTTTTGGTTGGTGGCATGATGACCAGCGCCGAGGTTAGCAGTGAAATAATTTTGTTTATGAGCAAAGCCTTTATTAAGTTCGCTTGATTAGACGCCAAGTTGTCATCGATTTGAATAATGAAATGTAACATTGAACATTTTAATGAACTGATAAAAATCTTGCGCTGTGGCTGGCTTTACCAAATTGGGTGTTTCGTGATACTTGATACACATACTATAGACTTTGCAAACTAAATTAGGCCCAGTTGTCAATAAAATGGCGATGATTACGTAGAGGTTACGTTTTTTCTCATAATGATTGACTAGGTTAAAAAGAAAAAGAGTCAATTTGATATTTGTTTACATACTGCTTTTACTTTTATATTATTTTAAAGGCAATCTGCAGTGTCATTACATTATTTGCAGTTCCTAATTATCCTAATACCCATGTTTGTATTATGGAATCTAAGTCACGTGAATTCCGTCGGATAGAGATAAAAATAAATACCTAATAAATCCACGATTATCATTATTAAATGCGCGCCACACTGAAATACATTTCCAGTCCTAAAGTTTGTGTAATGTTGCTGTTCATTGATTTAAATCATTGATATTAAAAATTTTACTACCTCAGGAGTATTCATCAGAACTTCTCCTCTAGTTTCCTTATGTATGTTTTTATGTGTGTATGTACGTCTGGAAATATTTAGGCACATTCGAATTATCTGTAAACTTTAAACTTTGCACGCTTACAACTTCAGTCCCCATGGGGTTCAATGAAGTCGAATAACAAAGAAATAGTTAGACCTTCACCTTATTGAACACGAAATTTGGTAAAAGCTATTGATGACTAGAGAGTACATGAAATAACTAGTTCGAAAACATCGATTATAATTTTAGAAACTGATCCGTTCAAAAGTTATAGCCTTTTGAAAAAGCGATTTTCCGTAAGAGGTTAACTGCATGAAAATTAAAAACTCGCCAAAAAATCACCACTGATCACTGAGAAACCGTAGAAAACGGTTTCTCAACGGTCTTCTAACACTTTATTTTATTTATTTTTTTCTTCTCAAAAACTGCTGGTTTCCTAAAGTTAAAATTATTTTTTGCAGCACCCTAATACTGTCCTCTTTTACTAAAAAAATTGCCGTTCTTGAGATCGGAGTTCAATAAGAAAAATCTTTACCAAGAGACCTCCGTACCCAGGAAGTTGAAAAATACAGGTAAAGTTTATGCAGAAATGTAAATCATAAATGCATTGAATAATACGATAATTCCAAATTTAATTTTCTGAAGGCGTGAAAGTGAGGTTAGGTCGAACTCTGCACGAAAAACGAAGAACAGTCTTGCTTCATTGAAAGTATGTGCTTTATGGTACATAGCATGTTATGTATTAATATTATATAGTATACGGGTATATTGTATATACAGTATTAAGTATTTAAAATACTTTAATTCCAAATTCCAAATTTAATTTTCTGAAGACGTGAAAGTGAGGTTAGGTCGAACTCTGCACGAAAAACGAAGTACAGTCTTGCTTCATTGAAAGTATGTGTTTCATGGTACATAGCATGTTATGTATTAATATTATATATTATATGGGTTTATTGTATATACAGAATTGAGTATTTAAAATACTTTAATTCCAAATTCCAAATTTCCAAATTCCAAATTCCAAATTTAATTTTCTGAAGACGTGAAAGTGAGGTTAGGTCGAACTCTGTACGAAAAACGAAGTATAGTCTTGCTTCATTGAAAGTATGTGTTTCATGGTACATAGCATGTTATGTATTAATATTATATAGTATACACATTATATTGTATATACAGTTTTGAGTATTTAAAATACTTTAATTCCAAATTCCAAATTTAATTTTCTGAAGACGTGAAAGTGAGGTTAGGTCGAACTCTGTACGAAAAACGAAGTAGAGTCTTGCTTCCTTGAAAGTATGTGCTTTATGGTACATAGCATGTTATGTATTAATATTATATAGTATACGGGTATATTGTATTTAAAATACTTCAATAGTATTTCGCAAGCAGTATTGAATATTGAAGAGATATGTCGAGTGGAATCAATTTCATGACCAGTAGTCTATAGAGGTAAAAAATCATTTTAGCAAAAATTTAAAACTTTTCACATCCGTTAATCACAATTTCCGTCACTTATCAGTGATTTTAGAATTTTTAGATCGTATCTTGGCCATCGACAATTTCCTCTCCACTTCGCATATATGTAGACATAAACACAAATGTATATTTTTTGCATTGACACCAAATCATATGCCAGATTGTGACACTTTAATCCTTTCCAGGAAAACGTTGAGTGATAAGCTCAGATGAATGGCGATTACTGACAATAAATGTCAGATAAGAAGGTGAGATAATCTTTTTTCGAAAGATAATCCGTCGTCGTAAGTTCGCCATGCTGACAATCCGAGTTGAAGTTTCGATAGCATTCAGGAAAACAATGGAACCCCATGGAAATCTAAGTGGTATAATCAAAAAAATAATAACACCCGGACGCCAATCAGAAACAATTTACGGCCGTTATCCTAAACTATCGGGTCCGAGTAATTGAAGCAATTAACCAAATTAGAAGATGAAAGTGTTAAGTCCACATTTATAAGTAATACCGTCCAGGCACGAATGGTCGCGAGGGGGGGGTCAAGTGTGCGCCCTTATCGACGGCCGTAATCTGACAGGGGTACGTTTAATCGATTCCGAGTGGAATGAAAGCCAACAGCCGTCCGGCTACTTAGCCTCGTTGTATATTTGTACGACGGTCGGTCTGAATAATTTTCCACTTTCCAGGATATTTCACGGAAAGCTAATAAAGACGTGAGAAGTGAAGCGAAGTCGGAAGGGGAATTACGGTCGGGGAATTCTATCCAAAATTCGTGCCGTAAAAAGGTTTCGGGATCGGACTTATTTGTGAGGGAAAAGGAAAATTATGATGGTAAAGGAGACCAGGGGACACGATAGAAAAGAGAAACTTTCGTTCATAACATTAAGGAACACCATTCATTTAGTGTTTAAACGTACGTTGGTTCAATGAGTACTTCATCGATACAACGAAGTATAAAATACCAAATTTACCTGCAATTACACTGCACTATACACTGCAAATATACCTACACTTACTACTACTGTGCCTCTAACAATAATCAGCGTTCTTTTCCTGAAAAATGCATCATAGCGAATATTACCGTTCCTTAAAATTTCAGGTCTTATTATGTTAGAAGCTTTTAGATTCGTGCGAGACTAAAAAGTTTTATGTAACGTAGTTATACGCCAGGAAATGAAGCGTCAAATGCGGCAAAATCTTGCAATTCTTTAAAACAGCTTCAAAGCTCAATTATAAAGCTCAATTTACCATCCACTTCAAAAAGCTATATTGTGCCGCTGTACGCTTTTCATTATTTAGGGGCGAAAACTAACTCTTATTGACAGAAGCTATAAATTAAAGCTTAAGGTGAGTAAAATCTGGTTGAGATGAGTGGAATAATGATTGTTTGATGCTCTAGAACATTATTTCACAATATTTCAACCCTTAAAAATCAACCCTATATGAATAACACAGTTTATCTGTTTCTCCCTGCTCTTCTTGCTGCTGTTCTATTTCTTGCCCCGCCTCTACCTCTCTGGATACGATTATATCTTCTCTATCTTTATAATTTGAACACGGGCCTGCATCACAGCCCTGCTTTCGCACAAGAACATCTATTGTTATAGTCCATTTTACAATGGCAGAAAATGACCTTCAAGAGCTCAGGGTGCGCCGGCGCTTTGGTCGTCTGGGCCGGTACCAGTACCTCCCCTGCGCGTTTCCATCCCCATTTTTGATTTGACACTTTTAATGTGTCACGTGTGTTTAAAAATAAACCGGGCCGAACATCTTTTCAGTTTGTAAACAAAGAGTGTTTATTATAAGCACGAAAACAACAACAACCAGAAGAACTGAAAAACCAGCGTGGAGGCAGAGACTATAGCAGACACCCTTAAAATACTATAGGTTATGGGCGTCGCGTGGAGGCACGCACAGATTGAAAAAATATATGACGCAATTATAGGCGGGGATTTTTCTCGTACTCTAAAGAAAATACTTGAAATGTATATCATTTCAAAGATCAGAATGTGACCTTTTAGAACGTAACACTCTTGAACTGAAAAAAGTCGAGGGTGAAGAGAAAATAATGATCGAAAAAAAAAAGTACAGTTTTCCCTCGAGTCCGCGGTTTTTCAATTTTCTGAAAAACGAAAAAACTTGAGGAAAAAAGGAAGGAGGTGCTAAAAAGGAGACATTCTCAGGTTTCCAATGATGTGCATTCGAAGGCGATCCGATTGTTGATTATTTCCAAATCCAAACAGAATCCAAAAAGATTCAACTGAATAACTATTATTAACAAAAACATGGGTGAATAGGCTAATAGTCGAAAAATATCGAAGAAAGAGAACTTTGGGAAGGGTTTTAAATATTAAAAACAAATTTTTAGAAAAAACAGTGGATATGACATGATAGCTATGGATTTCCCCTTTCAAATGAACTTTGAATCATGAAAAAATATTAATTTTTACACGAGTTCTCTAATTCTCTAATTCTATTCTCTCTAATTCTCGAATTCTCTAAATGCCATATTTTCGGAGATATTGGCGAAAAACGGATTTTTGTAACTTTGGGCCATTTTCTCGGTGCCTTACACATTTTTTTTCTGACTGCGAATTTGAGGGTTGAAAGTACCCACCGATACCTGCCAATTAAAAAAAATCAATGACCGTCCATTGAAGGTCTACCTTGCGACCTTTATTTACTGTACTATTTATACAAATTTCGTCGTTTCATATTAAAAGCACAGCCTAATCGCAGTCAAACGTTAATTTGTTAAAGTTAGAACGTTAATGTTAATTTAGGAATTATTTTGGTAGATATGAACTATTATGAACGTATTTTTTGGATTATACTTCTATTGGAAGCGGTGTGAGTATGTCTTGCGACTTTCCAAAGGTCGAACTGGTAAAGTGGTAAATTTTATTGCTATCAGTATCAAATTAATCGAGTTTAAATTTTTTATCTGTTTAGATTTTATTAAGATTCTCTCCAACAGAAGCAATACGTTTTTCATTTTCCTTGATTTCGCAGTGAAAACATCTCACTAATAGTACTTAGCAGTCAATCAAAGAATTCCTTTAGGTGAGACCGCTAATAAAGAGTGGGCTTATTTATCTTCGACGTTGTTTTCTCACTTTATTGTGCAATTTTTCCCCATGCTCATGATGTTAACATTCACCAAGAGAAGTTCTATGGTACGTAGTACCTCCTTCCTCCTACGAATTTGATTTGAAGTCTCAGTACGCGCTAGCCCAGTTCCCTCCGGTCGCGTGTGAGGAACCGCCGCTTTATTCATGCCCCCCACTTTTAATTAGACTACTCGAGAAAAAAATCGACCTGGGATCCGATTTCTCGCTTTATTGTGCAATTTTTCCCCATGCTCATGATGTTAACATTCACCAAGAGAAGTTCTATGGTACGTAGTACCTCCTTCCTCTTACGAATTTGATTTGAAGTCTCAGTACGCGCTAGCCCAGTTCCCTCCGGTCGCGTGTGAGGAACCGCCGCTTTATTCATGCCCCCCACTTTTAATTAGACTACTCGAGAAAAAAATCGACCTGGGATCCGATTTCTCGCTTTATTGTGCAATTTTTCCCCATGCTCATGATGTTAACATTCACCAAGAGAAGTTCTATGGTACGTAGTACCTCCTTCCTCCTACGAATTTGATTTGAAGTCTCAGTACGCGCTAACCCAGTTCCCTGCGATCGCGTGTGAGGAACCGCCGCTTTATTCATGCCCCCCACTTTTAATTAGACTACTCGAGAAAAAAATCGACCTGGGATCCGATTTCTCGCTTTATTGTGCAATTTTTCCCCATGCTCATGATGTTAACATTCACCAAGAGAAGTTCTATGGTACGTAGTACCTCCTTCCTCTTACGAATTTGATTTGAAGTCTCAGTACGCGCTAGCCCAGTTCCCTCCGGTCGCGTGTGAGGAACCGCCGCTTTATTCATGCCCCCCACTTTTAATTAGACTACTCGAGAAAAAAATCGACCTGGGATCCGATTTCTCGCTTTATTGTGCAATTTTTCCCCATGCTCATGATGTTAACATTCACCAAGAGAAGTTCTAGGGTACGTAGCACCTCCTTCCTCCTACGAATTTGATTTGAAGTCTCAGTACGCGCTAGCCCAGTTCCCTCCGGTCGCGTGTGAGGAACCGCCGCTTTATTCATGCCCCCCACTTTTAATTAGACTACTCGAGAAAAAAATCGACCTGGGATCCGATTTCTCGCTTTATTGTGCAATTTTTCCCCATGCTCATGATGTTAACATTCACCAAGAGAAGTTCTATGGTACGTAGTACCTCCTTCCTCTTACGAATTTGATTTGAAGTCTCAGTACGCGCTAGCCCAGTTCCCTCCGGTCGCGTGTGAGGAACCGCCGCTTTATTCATGCCCCCCACTTTTAATTAGACTACTCGAGAAAAAAATCGACCTGGGATCCGATTTCTCGCTTTATTGTGCAATTTTTCCCCATGCTCATGATGTTAACATTCACCAAGAGAAGTTCTAGGGTACGTAGCACCTCCTTCCTCCTACGAATTTGATTTGAAGTCTCAGTACGCGCTAGCCCAGTTCCCTGCGATCGCGTGTGAGGAACCGCCGCTTTATTCATGCCCCCCACTTTTAATTAGACTACTCGAGAAAAAAAATCGACCTGGGATCCGAGTTCAATACACGATTAAAACGATTCCCTGTACAGAGGTGTCGCACTCGAAACTGAACGAAAGCTCAGCCTGACGCATTTTCATATTAAACGTATGTAAATAGAAATAAGCTCGCGGGTAACATGTGGCCGATGTCAAAAATTGAAAGGCCACTTTCCGATGAGATCAGGGCGCCGCGGCGCTGGTCGCGGGCGATCCACGCGAGCTGATATTGCGCCCCGGGAAAGAGGAAAAGCCTTCGAGGCTCGACCGTCTGATATTATTTGGAAAAGTTTCACACGAGCGACGTAATTATTGCTTTTGCTCCTCCGGGCTAATTTTCAGAGACCGTTCCGGGGGCGGGAGACGCGCGCGCGATGTGGCGTGCGATCGAACGCGAATTTCTTCGAAGAATTCAGGTAATTTTAGGAACTTTGCCGAATACTTGCGAAACGTGAGGTAATACGGAAATTCAATAGATGCGATCTTAGGCGATAGAAGTCGTGCTGAAAACTGAAAACGATATCGCATATGATTGCTCAGCGAACGTCCATTAATGAGAAAGGTACCAAACTGCTCGATAAATGTTAAGAATTCAAAATTATTGACATTAATATGAAATACAAATCTGTTTCCCCAATGTAAGTAAGAAGAACACAAATTATATTCTCGTGTATTTTGCTAGAATTCCTTGTGTTCAGTGTGTCCTCCGAGACCACTTTGCTGAAAACTGAAAACGATATCGTATATGATTGCTCAGCAAACGTCCATTAATGGGAAAAGCACCAAACTGCTCGATTAATGTTAAGAATTCAAAATTATTGACATTAATATGAAATACAAATCTGTTTCCCCAATGTAAGTAAGAAGAACACAAAATATATTCTCGTGTATTTTACTAGAATTCCTTGTGTTTAATGTGTCCTCCGAGACAACTTTCGGCTCAGTACCCGTATAATTTTTCCATCCTTCCATTAATAGTATGCGAATTAGGGATATACCTCTGAACGCTTGAACAGGTTGCCTAGAAACTTTGTAATATATATTACATACTAACCGTTGCCCTCGCTGCTTCGCTCGCTCACCTATTTAAAACAGCTACTACTCCAATTAGCATTTACTTCGTACATAATATTTCATTATCATATATAATATATCATATATCATTTCCTAAATATAAAGAGTACTTTACTAGAAACTCTGTACTTTTCCTAGAAACTTTGTAATATATATTACATACTAGCCGTTGCCCTCGCTGCTTCGCTCGCTCACCTATTTAAAACAGCTACTACTCCAATTAGCATTTACATCGCACATAATATTTCATTATCATATATAATATATCATATATCATTTCCTAAATATAAAGAGTACTTTACTAGAAACTCTGTACTTTTCCTAGAAACTTTGTAATATATATTACATACTAGCCGTTGCCCTCGCTGCTTCGCTCGCTCACCTATTTAAAACAGCTACTACTCCAATTAGCATTTACTTCGTACATAATATTTCATTATCATATATAATATATCATATATCATTTCCTAAATATAAAGAGTACTTTACTAGAAACTCTGTACTTTTCCTAGAAACTTTGTAATATATATTACATACTAGCCGTTGCCCTCGCTGCTTCGCTCGCTCACCTATTTAAAACAGCTACTACTCCAATTAGCATTTACTTCGTACATAATATTTCATTATCATATATAATATATCATATATCATTTCCTAAATATAAAGAGTACTTTACTAGAAACTCTGTACTTTTCCTAGAAACTTTGTAATATATATTACATACTAGCCGTTGCCCTCGCTGCTTCGCTCGCTCACCTATTTAAAACAGCTACTACTCCAATTAGCATTTACATCGTACATAATATTTCATTATCATATATACTATATCATATATCATTTCCTAAATATAAAGAGTACTTTGCGTGTATTACATTAGCATTCAAAGAGAGAATATAAGTGAGTCATTCACTTACACACTCACTTTCACTTACATATTAATAATCAGTTATTGGAAAATTTGACAAGACTTTTTCGTTGCTGAAATACCCATTTGTATCAATTCACATTACAATCTGTTCGACGGTGTACAAGTTCATACACTGCAGCGCCCTCTGCTGGCGAGTTGAAATAAAATTAATAGAAAAGATTCTACGTACTCAAATATCTATTAGTACCAATTTTCACTGCTATCGGTTGAACCGCATAGAGGTTCATATACTGCAGCGCCCTCTGGTGGCGAGTTAAAATAAAATTAATAGAAAAGATTCTACGTACTCAAATATCTATTAGTACCAATTTTCACTGCTATCGGTTGAACCGCATAGAGTTCATATACTGCAGCGCCCTCTGGTGGCGAGTTAATAATTAAAGTTAATAGCACCAAAATATTCTACGTACTCAAATAAATCTAAACACGTATCAAAATACACGAAACATCATTTTGTGGTTGCATAAGAAACCGTAATTTTACATGAATTAATGTCAATTCCTGCATACTGTCAGTCTATCCATACTGTCAACATTTTTGAAGTTATCAGCTGCTGACTGAACAACTAAACGTCAATCTGTCGATTTTTTTTCAATATATTGAAGATCTTTCACAGTCTTCTCTCTCATTCTCTCATTTTATTTTAAACAAACAATGTCCTGATAATAATAAACACAAAAAAAAAGAATTATCTAACTTCGTGCAGTGGTTCGGAAATTATGTTCGTACATGTATTCCAGCGATTCATTTTTCTTTATGTAGATTGGCGAGTGTTCTTCACAACTCGGCAGTGGCCGTTGGAGATCAGAGTTGCAATTTATTTGACTTTTTACTATTTCAGAGTTTCTGACAGTAGTCAATGTTTGCGAACATTCCTTATGGCGGTTATTGGAAAAAACCAGGTGGCAATTGTCTTCAATGCCAGCAGCAGTGAAATTTGTGGAGTGAGGTTCGTTACTCGTTTTGCACCTCCTAGTGTCAGGACGATCAGCGCAGAAACCGCAGGTATCGAAACCCCGGCATCAGCCCTGTGGATATTTCTGACATTTACAGCATCTAAGCAACCTGAATACGGGACCAGCTGATATAAATTCTCTCTTTCATAATTAGTTCCGACTTAAGGGTCGGTGTAAACTCAATTATTCAATGATGCTATGGTTCATTTCTAGACACAAATCTGCCTCTTATATAAATGGGGTCGGCTGTAAAGTGGTCTAATGGAGCAATCATTTCTATTATTATATCATCTTCCTTTATATTCTTTGAAACACAAAAGGCTGCTCATCTAGACTTTCATTTTACCAACATCTCAACTTTAAGACCTACTTTACATAGCATTTGAATATTAATATTCTTTCCATGTATTTCTTTGTTCTCAATGTAAATACTGGCCTTTCTGCTTTATTGCTGGACAATGGATGATAGATAGTACTTGGGATAATAAAATCCTTTTAATGTCACCACAATTTCTTCCGTTCTGGGTTATTGGTATTACAATTAAGGCACATTTTCAGTCTGGAACTCAATTTTACCTAAAGGGATCTGCACTTTCATAGCAATTCTTGAGCATTCACATCTACATGGGACATTCTTTGCGTTATCGCACTACTAGTCGTTTTAATGATTTCTATAACTGCACCCAGACCTTGAAGGGTCTGACCAAGTTCATTTTTCTTCCCTATCTGCTTATATAGCATTCATATTTGAAAGTAGAATGTACTAATTTCTTCCATTATCGTAACCAGAATTTGCTTCTTAGATAATGTATCCTTCAGACCAATAATTGCATTATTTAATTTGACCCTTCTACATGAGAACTTCCTTAGTAAATTGGCTAGCGCGACGTCAGGTTGATTTAAAGTTTCCATAACTTTCTTGAGGTAAAATCCTTGTAACCTTTTGTAGTTGACGCCATTACAGATTCAGTTATCTACTACTACAGACAATTTTAAATTGTAGTTCTAAAGTACGTTATGAATTAATTTATGCAATTTGCTTCTTGGATAATGTATCCTTCAGACCAATAATTGCATTATTTAATTTGACCCTTCTACATGAGAACTTCCTTAGTAAATTGGCTAGCGCGACGTCAGGTTGATTTAAAGTTTCCATAACTTTCTTGAGGTAAAATCCTTGTAACCTTTTGTAGTTGACGCCATTATAGATTCAATTATCTACTACTACAGACAATTTTAAACTGTAGTTCTAAAGTACGTTATGAATTAATTTATGCAATTTGCTTCTTGGATAATGTATCCTTCAGACCAATAATTGCATTATTTAATTTGACCCTTCTACATGAGAACTTCCTTAGTAAATTGGCTAGCGCGACGTCAGGTTGATTTAAAGTTTCCATAACTTTCTTGAGGTAAAATCCTTGTAACCTTTTGTAGTTGACGCCATTATAGATTCAATTATCTACTACTACAGACAATTTTAAACTGTAGTTCTAAAGTACGTTATGAATTAATTTATGCAATTTGCTTCTTGGATAATGTATCCTTCAGACCAATAATTGCATTATTTAATTTGACCCTTCTACATGAGAACTTCCTTAGTAAATTGGCTAGCGCGACGTCAGGTTGATTTAAAGTTTCCATAACTTTCTTGAGGTAAAATCCTTGTAACCTTTTGTAGTTGACGCCATTACAGATTCAGTTATCTACTACTACAGACAATTTTAAACTGTAGTTCTAAAGTACGTTATGAATTAATTTATGCAATTTGCTTCTTGGATAATGTATCCTTCAGACCAATAATTGCATTATTTAATTTGACCCTTCTACATGAGAACTTCCTTAGTAAATTGGCTAGCGCGACGTCAGGTTGATTTAAAGTTTCCATAACTTTCTTGAGGTAAAATCCTTGTAACCTTTTGTAGTTGACGCCATTACAGATTCAGTTATCTACTACTACAGACAATTTTAAACTGTAGTTCTAAAGTACGTTATGAATTAATTTATGCAATTTGCTTCTTGGATAATGTATCCTTCAGACCAATAATTGCATTATTTAATTTGACCCTTCTACATGAGAACTTCCTTAGTAAATTGGCTAGCGCGACGTCAGGTTGATTTAAAGTTTCCATAACTTTCTTGAGGTAAAATCCTTGTAACCTTTTGTAGTTGACGCCATTACAGATTCAGTTATCTACTACTACAGACAATTTTAAACTGTAGTTCTAAAGTACGTTATGAATTAATTTATGCAATTTGCTTCTTGGATAATGTATCCTTCAGACCAATAATTGCATTATTTAATTTGACCCTTCTACATGAGAACTTCCTTAGTAAATTGGCTAGCGCGACGTCAGGTTGATTTAAAGTTTCCATAACTTTCTTGAGGTAAAATCCTTGTAACCTTTTGTAGTTGACGCCATTACAGATTCAGTTATCTACTACTACAGACAATTTTAAATTGTAGTTCTAAAGTACGTTATGAATTAATTTATGCAATTTGCTTCTTGGATAATGTATCCTTCAGACCAATAATTGCATTATTTAATTTGACCCTTCTACATGAGAACTTCCTTAGTAAATTGGCTAGCGCGACGTCAGGTTGATTTAAAGTTTCCATAACTTTCTTGAGGTAAAATCCTTGTAACCTTTTGTAGTTGACGCCATTACAGATTCAGTTATCTACTACTACAGACAATTTTAAACTGTAGTTCTAAAGTACGTTATGAATTAATTTATGCAATTTGCTTCTTGGATAATGTATCCTTCAGACCAATAATTGCATTATTTAATTTGACCCTTCTACATGAGAACTTCCTTAGTAAATTGGCTAGCGCGACGTCAGGTTGATTTAAAGTTTCCATAACTTTCTTGAGGTAAAATCCTTGTAACCTTTTGTAGTTGACGCCATTACAGATTCAGTTATCTACTACTACAGACAATTTTAAATTGTAGTTCTAAAGTACGTTATGAATTAATTTATGCAATTTGCTTCTTGGATAATGTATCCTTCAGACCAATAATTGCATTATTTAATTTGACCCTTCTACATGAGAACTTCCTTAGTAAATTGGCTAGCGCGACGTCAGGTTGATTTAAAGTTTCCATAACTTTCTTGAGGTAAAATCCTTGTAACCTTTTGTAGTTGACGCCATTATAGATTCAATTATCTACTACTACAGACAATTTTAAACTGTAGTTCTAAAGTACGTTATGAATTAATTTATGCAATTTGCTTCTTGGATAATGTATCCTTCAGACCAATAATTGCATTATTTAATTTGACCCTTCTACATGAGAACTTCCTTAGTAAATTGGCTAGCGCGACGTCAGGTTGATTTAAAGTTTCCATAACTTTCTTGAGGTAAAATCCTTGTAACCTTTTGTAGTTGACGCCATTATAGATTCAATTATCTACTACTACAGACAATTTTAAACTGTAGTTCTAAAGTACGTTATGAATTAATTTATGCAATTTGCTTCTTGGATAATGTATCCTTCAGACCAATAATTGCATTATTTAATTTGACCCTTCTACATGAGAACTTCCTTAGTAAATTGGCTAGCGCGACGTGCGGTTGATTTAAACCTTCCATAACTTTCTTAAGGTAAGATCCTTGTAACCTTTTGTAGTTGACGCCATTACAGATTCAGTTATCTACTACTACAGACAATTTTAAATTGTAGTTCTAAAGTACGTTATGAATTAATTTATGCAATTTGCTTCTTGGATAATGTATCCTTCAGACCAATAATTGCATTATTTAATTTGACCCTTCTACATGAGAACTTCCTTAGTAAATTGGCTAGCGCGACGTCAGGTTGATTTAAAGTTTCCATAACTTTCTTGAGGTAAAATCCTTGTAACCTTTTGTAGTTGACGCCATTACAGATTCAGTTATCTACTACTACAGACAATTTTAAATTGTAGTTCTAAAGTACGTTATGAATTAATTTATGCAATTTGCTTCTTGGATAATGTATCCTTCAGACCAATAATTGCATTATTTAATTTGACCCTTCTACATGAGAACTTCCTTAGTAAATTGGCTAGCGCGACGTCAGGTTGATTTAAAGTTTCCATAACTTTCTTGAGGTAAAATCCTTGTAACCTTTTGTAGTTGACGCCATTATAGATTCAATTATCTACTACTACAGACAATTTTAAACTGTAGTTCTAAAGTACGTTATGAATTAATTTATGCAATTTGCTTCTTGGATAATGTATCCTTCAGACCAATAATTGCATTATTTAATTTGACCCTTCTACATGAGAACTTCCTTAGTAAATTGGCTAGCGCGACGTCAGGTTGATTTAAAGTTTCCATAACTTTCTTGAGGTAAAATCCTTGTAACCTTTTGTAGTTGACGCCATTATAGATTCAATTATCTACTACTACAGACAATTTTAAACTGTAGTTCTAAAGTACGTTATGAATTAATTTATGCAATTTGCTTCTTGGATAATGTATCCTTCAGACCAATAATTGCATTATTTAATTTGACCCTTCTACATGAGAACTTCCTTAGTAAATTGGCTAGCGCGACGTCAGGTTGATTTAAAGTTTCCATAACTTTCTTGAGGTAAAATCCTTGTAACCTTTTGTAGTTGACGCCATTATAGATTCAATTATCTACTACTACAGACAATTTTAAACTGTAGTTCTAAAGTACGTTATGAATTAATTTATGCAATTTGCTTCTTGGATAATGTATCCTTCAGACCAATAATTGCATTATTTAATTTGACCCTTCTACATGAGAACTTCCTTAGTAAATTGGCTAGCGCGACGTCAGGTTGATTTAAAGTTTCCATAACTTTCTTGAGGTAAAATCCTTGTAACCTTTTGTAGTTGACGCCATTATAGATTCAATTATCTACTACTACAGACAATTTTAAACTGTAGTTCTAAAGTACGTTATGAATTAATTTATGCAATTTGCTTCTTGGATAATGTATCCTTCAGACCAATAATTGCATTATTTAATTTGACCCTTCTACATGAGAACTTCCTTAGTAAATTGGCTAGCGCGACGTCAGGTTGATTTAAAGTTTCCATAACTTTCTTGAGGTAAAATCCTTGTAACCTTTTGTAGTTGACGCCATTACAGATTCAGTTATCTACTACTACAGACAATTTTAAATTGTAGTTCTAAAGTACGTTATGAATTAATTTATGCAATTTGCTTCTTGGATAATGTATCCTTCAGACCAATAATTGCATTATTTAATTTGACCCTTCTACATGAGAACTTCCTTAGTAAATTGGCTAGCGCGACGTCAGGTTGATTTAAAGTTTCCATAACTTTCTTGAGGTAAAATCCTTGTAACCTTTTGTAGTTGACGCCATTATAGATTCAATTATCTACTACTACAGACAATTTTAAACTGTAGTTCTAAAGTACGTTATGAATTAATTTATGCAATTTGCTTCTTGGATAATGTATCCTTCAGACCAATAATTGCATTATTTAATTTGACCCTTCTACATGAGAACTTCCTTAGTAAATTGGCTAGCGCGACGTCAGGTTGATTTAAAGTTTCCATAACTTTCTTGAGGTAAAATCCTTGTAACCTTTTGTAGTTGACGCCATTATAGATTCAATTATCTACTACTACAGACAATTTTAAACTGTAGTTCTAAAGTACGTTATGAATTAATTTATGCAATTTGCTTCTTGGATAATGTATCCTTCAGACCAATAATTGCATTATTTAATTTGACCCTTCTACATGAGAACTTCCTTAGTAAATTGGCTAGCGCGACGTCAGGTTGATTTAAAGTTTCCATAACTTTCTTGAGGTAAAATCCTTGTAACCTTTTGTAGTTGACGCCATTATAGATTCAATTATCTACTACTACAGACAATTTTAAACTGTAGTTCTAAAGTACGTTATGAATTAATTTATGCAATTTGCTTCTTGGATAATGTATCCTTCAGACCAATAATTGCATTATTTAATTTGACCCTTCTACATGAGAACTTCCTTAGTAAATTGGCTAGCGCGACGTGCGGTTGATTTAAACCTTCCATAACTTTCTTAAGGTAAGATCCTTGTAACCTTTTGTAGTTGACGCCATTACAGATTCAGTTATCTACTACTACAGACAATTTTAAATTGTAGTTCTAAAGTACGTTATGAATTAATTTATGCAATTTGCTTCTTGGATAATGTATCCTTCAGACCAATAATTGCATTATTTAATTTGACCCTTCTACATGAGAACTTCCTTAGTAAATTGGCTAGCGCGACGTCAGGTTGATTTAAAGTTTCCATAACTTTCTTGAGGTAAAATCCTTGTAACCTTTTGTAGTTGACGCCATTACAGATTCAGTTATCTACTACTACAGACAATTTTAAATTGTAGTTCTAAAGTACGTTATGAATTAATTTATGCAATTTGCTTCTTGGATAATGTATCCTTCAGACCAATAATTGCATTATTTAATTTGACCCTTCTACATGAGAACTTCCTTAGTAAATTGGCTAGCGCGACGTCAGGTTGATTTAAAGTTTCCATAACTTTCTTGAGGTAAAATCCTTGTAACCTTTTGTAGTTGACGCCATTATAGATTCAATTATCTACTACTACAGACAATTTTAAACTGTAGTTCTAAAGTACGTTATGAATTAATTTATGCAATTTGCTTCTTGGATAATGTATCCTTCAGACCAATAATTGCATTATTTAATTTGACCCTTCTACATGAGAACTTCCTTAGTAAATTGGCTAGCGCGACGTCAGGTTGATTTAAAGTTTCCATAACTTTCTTGAGGTAAAATCCTTGTAACCTTTTGTAGTTGACGCCATTATAGATTCAATTATCTACTACTACAGACAATTTTAAACTGTAGTTCTAAAGTACGTTATGAATTAATTTATGCAATTTGCTTCTTGGATAATGTATCCTTCAGACCAATAATTGCATTATTTAATTTGACCCTTCTACATGAGAACTTCCTTAGTAAATTGGCTAGCGCGACGTCAGGTTGATTTAAAGTTTCCATAACTTTCTTGAGGTAAAATCCTTGTAACCTTTTGTAGTTGACGCCATTATAGATTCAATTATCTACTACTACAGACAATTTTAAACTGTAGTTCTAAAGTACGTTATGAATTAATTTATGCAATTTGCTTCTTGGATAATGTATCCTTCAGACCAATAATTGCATTATTTAATTTGACCCTTCTACATGAGAACTTCCTTAGTAAATTGGCTAGCGCGACGTCAGGTTGATTTAAAGTTTCCATAACTTTCTTGAGGTAAAATCCTTGTAACCTTTTGTAGTTGACGCCATTATAGATTCAATTATCTACTACTACAGACAATTTTAAACTGTAGTTCTAAAGTACGTTATGAATTAATTTATGCAATTTGCTTCTTGGATAATGTATCCTTCAGACCAATAATTGCATTATTTAATTTGACCCTTCTACATGAGAACTTCCTTAGTAAATTGGCTAGCGCGACGTCAGGTTGATTTAAAGTTTCCATAACTTTCTTGAGGTAAAATCCTTGTAACCTTTTGTAGTTGACGCCATTACAGATTCAGTTATCTACTACTACAGACAATTTTAAATTGTAGTTCTAAAGTACGTTATGAATTAATTTATGCAATTTGCTTCTTGGATAATGTATCCTTCAGACCAATAATTGCATTATTTAATTTGACCCTTCTACATGAGAACTTCCTTAGTAAATTGGCTAGCGCGACGTCAGGTTGATTTAAAGTTTCCATAACTTTCTTGAGGTAAAATCCTTGTAACCTTTTGTAGTTGACGCCATTATAGATTCAATTATCTACTACTACAGACAATTTTAAACTGTAGTTCTAAAGTACGTTATGAATTAATTTATGCAATTTGCTTCTTGGATAATGTATCCTTCAGACCAATAATTGCATTATTTAATTTGACCCTTCTACATGAGAACTTCCTTAGTAAATTGGCTAGCGCGACGTCAGGTTGATTTAAAGTTTCCATAACTTTCTTGAGGTAAAATCCTTGTAACCTTTTGTAGTTGACGCCATTATAGATTCAATTATCTACTACTACAGACAATTTTAAACTGTAGTTCTAAAGTACGTTATGAATTAATTTATGCAATTTGCTTCTTGGATAATGTATCCTTCAGACCAATAATTGCATTATTTAATTTGACCCTTCTACATGAGAACTTCCTTAGTAAATTGGCTAGCGCGACGTCAGGTTGATTTAAAGTTTCCATAACTTTCTTGAGGTAAAATCCTTGTAACCTTTTGTAGTTGACGCCATTATAGATTCAATTATCTACTACTACAGACAATTTTAAACTGTAGTTCTAAAGTACGTTATGAATTAATTTATGCAATTTGCTTCTTGGATAATGTATCCTTCAGACCAATAATTGCATTATTTAATTTGACCCTTCTACATGAGAACTTCCTTAGTAAATTGGCTAGCGCGACGTCAGGTTGATTTAAAGTTTCCATAACTTTCTTGAGGTAAAATCCTTGTAACCTTTTGTAGTTGACGCCATTATAGATTCAATTATCTACTACTACAGACAATTTTAAACTGTAGTTCTAAAGTACGTTATGAATTAATTTATGCAATTTGCTTCTTGGATAATGTATCCTTCAGACCAATAATTGCATTATTTAATTTGACCCTTCTACATGAGAACTTCCTTAGTAAATTGGCTAGCGCGACGTGCGGTTGATTTAAACCTTCCATAACTTTCTTAAGGTAAGATCCTTGTAACCTTTTGTAGTTGACGCCATTACAGATTCAGTTATCTACTACTACAGACAATTTTAAATTGTAGTTCTAAAGTACGTTATGAATTAATTTATGCAATTTGCTTCTTGGATAATGTATCCTTCAGACCAATAATTGCATTATTTAATTTGACCCTTCTACATGAGAACTTCCTTAGTAAATTGGCTAGCGCGACGTCAGGTTGATTTAAAGTTTCCATAACTTTCTTGAGGTAAAATCCTTGTAACCTTTTGTAGTTGACGCCATTATAGATTCAATTATCTACTACTACAGACAATTTTAAACTGTAGTTCTAAAGTACGTTATGAATTAATTTATGCAATTTGCTTCTTGGATAATGTATCCTTCAGACCAATAATTGCATTATTTAATTTGACCCTTCTACATGAGAACTTCCTTAGTAAATTGGCTAGCGCGACGTCAGGTTGATTTAAAGTTTCCATAACTTTCTTGAGGTAAAATCCTTGTAACCTTTTGTAGTTGACGCCATTATAGATTCAATTATCTACTACTACAGACAATTTTAAACTGTAGTTCTAAAGTACGTTATGAATTAATTTATGCAATTTGCTTCTTGGATAATGTATCCTTCAGACCAATAATTGCATTATTTAATTTGACCCTTCTACATGAGAACTTCCTTAGTAAATTGGCTAGCGCGACGTGCGGTTGATTTAAACCTTCCATAACTTTCTTAAGGTAAGATCCTTGTAACCTTTTGTAGTTGACGCCATTACAGATTCAGTTATCTACTACTACAGACAATTTTAAATTGTAGTTCTAAAGTACGTTATGAATTAATTTATGCAATTTGCTTCTTGGATAATGTATCCTTCAGACCAATAATTGCATTATTTAATTTGACCCTTCTACATGAGAACTTCCTTAGTAAATTGGCTAGCGCGACGTGCGGTTGATTTAAACCTTCCATAACTTTCTTAAGGTAAGATCCTTGTAACCTTTTGTAGTTGACGCCATTACAGATTCAGTTATCTACTACTACAGACAATTTTAAATTGTAGTTCTAAAGTACGTTATGAATTAATTTATGCAATTTGCTTCTTGGATAATGTATCCTTCAGACCAATAATTGCATTATTTAATTTGACCCTTCTACATGAGAACTTCCTTAGTAAATTGGCTAGCGCGACGTCAGGTTGATTTAAAGTTTCCATAACTTTCTTGAGGTAAAATCCTTGTAACCTTTTGTAGTTGACGCCATTATAGATTCAATTATCTACTACTACAGACAATTTTAAACTGTAGTTCTAAAGTACGTTATGAATTAATTTATGCAATTTGCTTCTTGGATAATGTATCCTTCAGACCAATAATTGCATTATTTAATTTGACCCTTCTACATGAGAACTTCCTTAGTAAATTGGCTAGCGCGACGTGCGGTTGATTTAAACCTTCCATAACTTTCTTAAGGTAAGATCCTTGTAACCTTTTGTAGTTGACGCCATT
Source organism: Cryptocephalus primarius (assembly GCA_963576515.1). Taxonomy (NCBI): domain Eukaryota; kingdom Metazoa; phylum Arthropoda; class Insecta; order Coleoptera; family Chrysomelidae; genus Cryptocephalus; species Cryptocephalus primarius. The sequence goes on along the minus strand of OY754955.1, from coordinate 2,563,712 downwards.
ACAGATTCAGTTATCTACTACTACAGACAATTTTAAATTGTAGTTCTAAAGTACGTTATGAATTAATTTATGCAATTTGCTTCTTGGATAATGTATCCTTCAGACCAATAATTGCATTATTTAATTTGACCCTTCTACATGAGAACTTCCTTAGTAAATTGGCTAGCGCGACGTCAGGTTGATTTAAAGTTTCCATAACTTTCTTGAGGTAAAATCCTTGTAACCTTTTGTAGTTGACGCCATTATAGATTCAATTATCTACTACTACAGACAATTTTAAACTGTAGTTCTAAAGTACGTTATGAATTAATTTATGCAATTTGCTTCTTGGATAATGTATCCTTCAGACCAATAATTGCATTATTTAATTTGACCCTTCTACATGAGAACTTCCTTAGTAAATTGGCTAGCGCGACGTCAGGTTGATTTAAAGTTTCCATAACTTTCTTGAGGTAAAATCCTTGTAACCTTTTGTAGTTGACGCCATTATAGATTCAATTATCTACTACTACAGACAATTTTAAACTGTAGTTCTAAAGTACGTTATGAATTAATTTATGCAATTTGCTTCTTGGATAATGTATCCTTCAGACCAATAATTGCATTATTTAATTTGACCCTTCTACATGAGAACTTCCTTAGTAAATTGGCTAGCGCGACGTCAGGTTGATTTAAAGTTTCCATAACTTTCTTGAGGTAAAATCCTTGTAACCTTTTGTAGTTGACGCCATTACAGATTCAGTTATCTACTACTACAGACAATTTTAAACTGTAGTTCTAAAGTACGTTATGAATTAATTTATGCAATTTGCTTCTTGGATAATGTATCCTTCAGACCAATAATTGCATTATTTAATTTGACCCTTCTACATGAGAACTTCCTTAGTAAATTGGCTAGCGCGACGTCAGGTTGATTTAAAGTTTCCATAACTTTCTTGAGGTAAAATCCTTGTAACCTTTTGTAGTTGACGCCATTATAGATTCAATTATCTACTACTACAGACAATTTTAAACTGTAGTTCTAAAGTACGTTATGAATTAATTTATGCAATTTGCTTCTTGGATAATGTATCCTTCAGACCAATAATTGCATTATTTAATTTGACCCTTCTACATGAGAACTTCCTTAGTAAATTGGCTAGCGCGACGTGCGGTTGATTTAAACCTTCCATAACTTTCTTAAGGTAAGATCCTTGTAACCTTTTGTAGTTGACGCCATTACAGATTCAGTTATCTACTACTACAGACAATTTTAAATTGTAGTTCTAAAGTACGTTATGAATTAATTTATGCAATTTGCTTCTTGGATAATGTATCCTTCAGACCAATAATTGCATTATTTAATTTGACCCTTCTACATGAGAACTTCCTTAGTAAATTGGCTAGCGCGACGTGCGGTTGATTTAAACCTTCCATAACTTTCTTAAGGTAAGATCCTTGTAACCTTTTGTAGTTGACGCCATTACAGATTCAGTTATCTACTACTACAGACAATTTTAAATTGTAGTTCTAAAGTACGTTATGAATTAATTTATGCAATTTGCTTCTTGGATAATGTATCCTTCAGACCAATAATTGCATTATTTAATTTGACCCTTCTACATGAGAACTTCCTTAGTAAATTGGCTAGCGCGACGTGCGGTTGATTTAAACCTTCCATAACTTTCTTAAGGTAAGATCCTTGTAACCTTTTGTAGTTGACGCCATTACAGATTCAGTTATCTACTACTACAGACAATTTTAAATTGTAGTTCTAAAGTACGTTATGAATTAATTTATGCAATTTGCTTCTTGGATAATGTATCCTTCAGACCAATAATTGCATTATTTAATTTGACCCTTCTACATGAGAACTTCCTTAGTAAATTGGCTAGCGCGACGTGCGGTTGATTTAAACCTTCCATAACTTTCTTAAGGTAAGATCCTTGTAACCTTTTGTAGTTGACGCCATTACAGATTCAGTTATCTACTACTACAGACAATTTTAAATTGTAGTTCTAAAGTACGTTATGAATTAATTTATGCAATTTGCTTCTTGGATAATGTATCCTTCAGACCAATAATTGCATTATTTAATTTGACCCTTCTACATGAGAACTTCCTTAGTAAATTGGCTAGCGCGACGTCAGGTTGATTTAAAGTTTCCATAACTTTCTTGAGGTAAAATCCTTGTAACCTTTTGTAGTTGACGCCATTATAGATTCAATTATCTACTACTACAGACAATTTTAAACTGTAGTTCTAAAGTACGTTATGAATTAATTTATGCAATTTGCTTCTTGGATAATGTATCCTTCAGACCAATAATTGCATTATTTAATTTGACCCTTCTACATGAGAACTTCCTTAGTAAATTGGCTAGCGCGACGTGCGGTTGATTTAAACCTTCCATAACTTTCTTAAGGTAAGATCCTTGTAACCTTTTGTAGTTGACGCCATTACAGATTCAGTTATCTACTACTACAGACAATTTTAAATTGTAGTTCTAAAGTACGTTATGAATTAATTTATGCAATTTGCTTCTTGGATAATGTATCCTTCAGACCAATAATTGCATTATTTAATTTGACCCTTCTACATGAGAACTTCCTTAGTAAATTGGCTAGCGCGACGTCAGGTTGATTTAAAGTTTCCATAACTTTCTTGAGGTAAAATCCTTGTAACCTTTTGTAGTTGACGCCATTATAGATTCAATTATCTACTACTACAGACAATTTTAAACTGTAGTTCTAAAGTACGTTATGAATTAATTTATGCAATTTGCTTCTTGGATAATGTATCCTTCAGACCAATAATTGCATTATTTAATTTGACCCTTCTACATGAGAACTTCCTTAGTAAATTGGCTAGCGCGACGTCAGGTTGATTTAAAGTTTCCATAACTTTCTTGAGGTAAAATCCTTGTAACCTTTTGTAGTTGACGCCATTATAGATTCAATTATCTACTACTACAGACAATTTTAAACTGTAGTTCTAAAGTACGTTATGAATTAATTTATGCAATTTGCTTCTTGGATAATGTATCCTTCAGACCAATAATTGCATTATTTAATTTGACCCTTCTACATGAGAACTTCCTTAGTAAATTGGCTAGCGCGACGTCAGGTTGATTTAAAGTTTCCATAACTTTCTTGAGGTAAAATCCTTGTAACCTTTTGTAGTTGACGCCATTATAGATTCAATTATCTACTACTACAGACAATTTTAAACTGTAGTTCTAAAGTACGTTATGAATTAATTTATGCAATTTGCTTCTTGGATAATGTATCCTTCAGACCAATAATTGCATTATTTAATTTGACCCTTCTACATGAGAACTTCCTTAGTAAATTGGCTAGCGCGACGTCAGGTTGATTTAAAGTTTCCATAACTTTCTTGAGGTAAAATCCTTGTAACCTTTTGTAGTTGACGCCATTATAGATTCAATTATCTACTACTACAGACAATTTTAAACTGTAGTTCTAAAGTACGTTATGAATTAATTTATGCAATTTGCTTCTTGGATAATGTATCCTTCAGACCAATAATTGCATTATTTAATTTGACCCTTCTACATGAGAACTTCCTTAGTAAATTGGCTAGCGCGACGTGCGGTTGATTTAAACCTTCCATAACTTTCTTAAGGTAAGATCCTTGTAACCTTTTGTAGTTGACGCCATTACAGATTCAGTTATCTACTACTACAGACAATTTTAAATTGTAGTTCTAAAGTACGTTATGAATTAATTTATGCAATTTGCTTCTTGGATAATGTATCCTTCAGACCAATAATTGCATTATTTAATTTGACCCTTCTACATGAGAACTTCCTTAGTAAATTGGCTAGCGCGACGTCAGGTTGATTTAAAGTTTCCATAACTTTCTTGAGGTAAAATCCTTGTAACCTTTTGTAGTTGACGCCATTATAGATTCAATTATCTACTACTACAGACAATTTTAAACTGTAGTTCTAAAGTACGTTATGAATTAATTTATGCAATTTGCTTCTTGGATAATGTATCCTTCAGACCAATAATTGCATTATTTAATTTGACCCTTCTACATGAGAACTTCCTTAGTAAATTGGCTAGCGCGACGTCAGGTTGATTTAAAGTTTCCATAACTTTCTTGAGGTAAAATCCTTGTAACCTTTTGTAGTTGACGCCATTATAGATTCAATTATCTACTACTACAGACAATTTTAAACTGTAGTTCTAAAGTACGTTATGAATTAATTTATGCAATTTGCTTCTTGGATAATGTATCCTTCAGACCAATAATTGCATTATTTAATTTGACCCTTCTACATGAGAACTTCCTTAGTAAATTGGCTAGCGCGACGTGCGGTTGATTTAAACCTTCCATAACTTTCTTAAGGTAAGATCCTTGTAACCTTTTGTAGTTGACGCCATTACAGATTCAGTTATCTACTACTACAGACAATTTTAAATTGTAGTTCTAAAGTACGTTATGAATTAATTTATGCAATTTGCTTCTTGGATAATGTATCCTTCAGACCAATAATTGCATTATTTAATTTGACCCTTCTACATGAGAACTTCCTTAGTAAATTGGCTAGCGCGACGTGCGGTTGATTTAAACCTTCCATAACTTTCTTAAGGTAAGATCCTTGTAACCTTTTGTAGTTGACGCCATTACAGATTCAGTTATCTACTACTACAGACAATTTTAAACTGTAGTTCTAAAGTACGTTATGATTTAATTTATGCTTAGAATTAAGTTAAGTTAAGGGAGTTTCCTCCTCCCCTTAAAACGGACCCTTAGCTACCGAGCAAAGTCTTATAACGTGACGCTGTCGTTATGATTATCAAAAATTAGATGCCACTTCGCCGTCAAGGACAGGACAACTTGCTACGTCGCTCGCCCTTCACCACGTGAAGGAGAGTCCCTCAGGTTCCCTTAAGAGGCACAAGTTAATTCACTCACTAATGTCAATTCATAGGACATACACTTAAGTAGGATTTCATACCTTTTGAGAGTGATGTTTTTTGATATGTTTAGGCCGCCATATTTTTGGGTGTCCCCCACCATATTTTTTCATCCCCATGCAAGATATTTATGGGGAGAGTGTGAGAGGGTGAACGGTAAGGGTGCGATTTTTTCTCTATTATTTAAAGTCGTGATATTCTGTCGGGAGGTGAAGACTGCAAGAATTGCTATATACGAGACTAAGACGAATATAAATAAAATTTTGCATATGGGATTCTAAGACGATCTAAAAGTGTCCCAATGTATAATTTACCGGGATTAATCCGGGATTATATTTTCCGTTTTTTATTCGATGAAAGGATTTATTGTTTCAAAACCTCCCGAATTTAGTCTCGTATGAAATTAAACACATTTCATAATCTAATCGGATTAACTTAATACAGTTAACACCTGTATAATCGTATTGACGTTTTTATTTGCGCATTAAAACTTATCAACAATTTATTTTAACAACATTAGTTTAAAACCCTACAACTTGAATGGGGGGGGTGACAAGGAAACGCTACATTTAATTCTTTTAATATGAAAGATAGTACCGATTTAAACAGGAGACGAATTGAGACAACAATCAAACTGAAAAATTCCAGCACAGGATGTGAACATTATGTAGCTTGAATTTGTGTGCTTTACGTCAAGGTATCAAAGTCCTTTAGGACGTTATGAGATGAAGTGCTTTATTATGTACAGTGAGGAAAATTACTGGTACTTACAGTTCACTTGATAATTTAAGTACGAGTACTCTAGCTTAATCTTTTCAATCAATGTTAGAGCTTTTTGGCCATTAGAAGCATCAAATTAAGTAAATAATACAAATTTGAAATTTCCTCAGAAACATGCTGAAAATTGAAACGCCTATTTCAACTTAATCGTGCCGAATATTTCGTAAGGAAAACGCCAAAACCTTGATACACATTTTTTAGATATGGGAACATTTACGAAACGTTGTCACGCAGCGGATTCCTGTCATTTACCTGTTAATTAACTCGATCAAAATTGAGCCCGCGGGTCGCAACGGACTTAATTAAAAATCATCTCACTCGCACATAAACTATTCGATCCAAATTCGTTTACAATGTTCACACTTAATTAATTATCTATGTCAACATTAGTTCCACGCTCTAAGACGAATTTGTTGTGGTTAATGAGGAGGAACCTCTAAGGTTATACATTAACGCTAAGCGAATTTGGCAAGTGGAGGAAAATCTCCGGTTATTTTTTACTCTCGTTCTACTATTGTCGGGAAAAGGGTAACCCGATCGTCGGTAAGAGCCGTATCGATATCAGCGTGGTGTGTCCAGTTAAGTGACAGCTTACCCGATCACGTTAAATTGGTTCAGTGAGCAGTGAAAGATTCCTCGTCGCTCACAGATAACAGTTACCTCTACCTAAAAGGTTAATTTACTGGTTTCGGGAGACAAGGGTAAACAGACCGAGATGAGGTATGTTTCACGTACGAAAACACAAAGGAGTAGCGGATAGGCGATGGAAATGTTAAAAAATGAAACCCGGACAGCTCGAGATGGTTTAAATTAAGCACACGAGTACGGTGAATTTGCAATTTTCAGCTAGTTAGTAGCTTGAAGCCTTAACTCGTGGAAAAAACGCCACGTAACATTATACCTTTAATTAAACATGAGCAAGTGTACTTGACAAATTACCATAAAAATCATTAAAAATACAGCCGATTAGTCATTGCGTCCCAGACACAATCCTACCTGAGGGTCTTGATAGCGATCTAACGAAAGTCATTTATTAATGAACGAAATTTTGCAAGTCATGTGCTCTCCCTCTCAATTTTTTTTCACTGTCACTTACCCTCCTCCGTCACGCACGCCAATGCCTTCCACTTCTCCTATCACTGCAACTAAAACAAACACGCTCCAAACCAAATCCATTAAATCTTTATTTGCTTAAGGTTATTCTATCCCCCGGTTACCCAATAAGGGATAACTTTTACTCGCACACTATATATAGGAGTTGAAATTGTGAGAGACTGAAAAGGGAATTAGATATTTAAATCGTTGTCAAAAATGTTTTTGAATTCAATACTTGTGGAGCTACGCTGGTATTTTTTAAATCGTGTTGTATACCAGGCGATCAAAACGTAACCTGGAATGAATTTGAAACTCAGACATTTGTAGTAATGATGTAACGACACTTAATGATTATTTGATATCTGTGATCACTCGATACGACACATTTAAGATTTTAATATATTTTAATATACATATTAACAATTGGGTAGTATTAGATACAATTGAACTTTACCATCATGTTTCTATCAATTAATGTTATGCTGATCAAATTTTTCCTATAAGATCTCGATAAGACAAAAGAAATTCATATGTATATTCACTGAGTAGACCAATTAGTAAAGTAGATTAATCAGAAGTCTATAATAGACGTAGGCACAACAAGACGCAGCATACATAAGCATGAGTATCTAGAATAACGAATGTCAAGGTGAGGCAAGCTGCTTAATCAGATCACACTTACACCAGAAAATTCAAATATGAGGGCTTTGTATGGATGTTGATTAAACTGTCAGTCGGGCTCTACAAAATAAGGAAAATTGCATAAGCTACAAGAGTCTTAAGTTAAGCGTTTAAATAGCTCTACCCTAAGGCTATAAAGCGAAAGGAGAAATAGGTTATAGATTACAAAGGAGAAATAGAAAAACCGAGATAGCTGTCAAGTAAACATCTGAGGCATAAGAAGAATATAGATCAATCTTACGAGGAACTGAAAAATTGTAATATGTGGAAAGCAATTGTTGAAGATGAAAAGTCATGTAACTGTCTCAAAGTTGACAAAAGTAATAAATAATACAATTAAACGTAAATGAAAGAAGCTGGTAGTAAAATAGCAATAGAAGGAAAATCGTTACAAATATACGTTTAGCTAACCTGAGTACAGAACAAAACGAAGAGTTTCTAAAGAGTTTAATTGTTAAAGGAAAGTTATAAATTATTTTTATTTTGAGCTAAATCATTTATTGCCTTACGAAACGTTATTGAGGCTTATATAAACAACTTGAAATTTCCTGAAACTGCATTAGCTTTGTAGCACAGTACAAGTTAGTTGCAGCCTTGTGGATTCTGTAGTATTAACCAAAATTTCAAAAATTATAGTTAGTGTTTCTTAGAGTTTTGTACAAAAAAAAAATGAAATTAGAAAATTACATAGGTAATCTTTTTTTGAATTCCTCTAGTCTCATTATTGTTTGTGAATTGGCGAATCCTAATATTTAGGTTCAGCAAAAGATGGTTCAAATCTTTATGGATCACAGTAAAAATTTAAACTCTTGAATATCCAGTAAAGATAGAAATAAAATCAGAGACTTAACGAACCTGTTGAGCACGAATTACATGGAATTACAAGCATCGACAGTTAAGTCCAAAGTAAAGACACCAAAATATGGTGAAAATAAAGTACTACTAATCTGAATAAGAATCGAAGAACAATCCATAAAACATTAGGAGTACAAACATTAGTTAAGAACGCATCAATAGTTACAAGTGACAAAGGATTGGTAGTATCAGCAATACAAATTGAAATCTGTGTCATAATCCTAAAATTTGTTCTTTCATATTAAATTGTGTAAATGTATTTAGGGTTAAGTGGAGAACAATTGGTGCTTGTACGCATCATAATACTTAATACATTTATTATTATTATCCTTTTGCCTCTTTAAGGTCTATTCAAGCTTCTATTCAATTCCAGCATATAGCTGTGTTCAAGATAAGACCACTGAAGTTATCGTAGGTGTGGGGTTCTGGGAGATCCATTGTATGTTGTATTCTCCCCTTTTGGTATATTCTTCTACTCAGTTTTTTGAGGTTCCTGCGGGCTTGGGGATCGATCTAATGATTGGAATCTGTAAGCCCAAGCTGAGAGGGGCTAGTCTGTGATGATGGGAAATCTGTCAGTGCCGCCTCCTACAATGCGAAGGACTTCCTGAGGTAACTTTAGTCTCTAAAGTAATATTTTTTAAATTAGTAATAGGAGTGGTTCCCAAGTGTTCAAACTTCATACTTCTATAATAGATCTTATTCCAGAACGTGAAAGAAAGTTCGTTCTGCATATTTAAACATGGGTTCAATTTGTGATATGTTTTCTATTCATATTATTCAAGTATATAATTTTCTCAAATTTTTCATAAGGGGTGATTTGCAGCCCCAAACACCGTATAGCTTCTGGAGCAGAAGGCAAAAGCAGCCCAATTACAAATTTTTATGAAAATCCATGTCTTAACCAGATCAAGAGAATGAATTGGGAAAAGTCTAAACAGTTTCAACATTACAAAAAAATCCAAGAGCAATTTCAGCAAAACACCTGTAGTTCCCTCGCCTTATTTCTCTCTTTCTCTTCTCACTTTTTCTTTCTTTCCATTATCCTTGACTGTCGTTCATTTATCAACGACCTAATAATGCCCACGTAACGTAGCCTTATTATTACGATTATATTATTTCGAAATTGACCGTATCGTATATCGTTGGTGTGTGCATTGATAAAAACCAGTATAAACGTATACAGAATGTGTATAAAGCGAGTGACAGAAAGAGAACGCGTGGGTTCCGTTGATCAGATGAACAAAGTTGCGTGTCTGTCGCCCAGGCCCTTGTACTGGGCCTTCGTTTTTCCAATATCTGACATGCAAGGGGAAATGTATGTATGTGTTTGGAAAAATTCTTGGGAAACTAGTTTAATTTCGCCACAAAAGGAAATTATACAATCCCTACGAAACGAAATCGAATCGAACTTTATTGATGTATTGACGTTCGAAATAATTTTGTAAGTACGTTATCAATTCGATTTTTTTTCAATACAGTTGTCACAATTATCTATCGTGTAAATCTAAATTGTCAACGAGTTGTACTTGTAAAGTGAATGTATCTAATATTTGTTTAATACTTGTAAACTACAAGATCGTTCCAGATAACATTAGTTGCCGTTTTCTGCGCTATTTTTAATCACAACCACCAAAAATTTGATAATTTTGAACATCTGTACTTCGCCACATCCGGTGCAAATCACTTTAACTCTACATGTTCGTACTGCTTGATATTCGGAATATCTTTGTAATCAAAAGGAACTGAAGGTATTTGGTACACAATCGTGGTATAAAAATCAAACCTTTTGCATACAATTTCCACGTGGAATGGTAACTTTATACTTACACGCCTGAACAACCGCAATAAAGCTTCTTTTTATGTCAACACGTTTCGAACCGTATTGACTTTTTCATCAGCTGTGTTTGCCCTTTCCTTCAAGTTACCTTCCTCGCATTATACGGACCATGTACATCACTTTTATCGGAAAACCAGTGAAGTAGCACTAAAGAATTAAGTCATAGAAACTATACCGCATGAGATGTATTTAAAAATTGACAGTAAAAGGCAAAGTCAGATTTTTGCTGCATGCTCAAATCATAATCTGAACACAAATTCTACCTTTTCTGTTGCTACAAAAGATAAAGATTCCATCGAGTTTATACAATGTGAAAAAGTGTCGCTTGCCTGAACCTAAGAGCAAATACTCGTGTTTAACCAAACAAATCATTATCTAAAATCTAATAAATATCGATATCTTATATCAAAGATTTGACATTCATCACAATAATTTAAGCCACAGAGTTCATATAATTTTGCCACCGGTAATCCACCTTATCTAATCATTTAATCCGCTCGCCTTTATCGAATATGTTTTGAAATATCTGTACACATAACGCATATACTTATAGTTATATACACATACACACACACAATAAAAATCTGTTTTATTGCCAGCCACGGAATTTTTATTGGTATTGAGTAATGGGAAATGCTAGCGATTATTTTCTCTTGCAAGGCAACGTTTTTGCGCTTTTTGCGTCGATTATGACAATACCACTGTTTGTTTATTGTTAATATGAGGTTTATTGCTACCAAGAAATATTAAAGTGGTAAAAACGCACCTTCGCGTTATTGTTATTACCAAAATAAACCAGCAAATACCAATATAAAAATAGAAGAAGAAAAAGCACCTAATGCCCAAAGTAGTTATATTTTATAAGCGTGTATTTAACAGGACGGGTTTTTGTAGTACTTCGATTGCACATTACCTTTTTACTTTTTCTAGAATAATTATCGTAATAAATCATACATTTTTTTTGTCAACGGTATAAATCTAACCAGCTTATCACCATCCTCTTGAACGATTCCCTTTATTTGCTTACATATGTTAAAGTATTCATACTATCACTGTTCGTAAACATTCCTCAAAAAGGGAAACAAATATTTATTGTGTCTGCCCGCGGAGAAGTATTGAGGCTCCGTTGACTGCGAATAGAGATGGGAGATGTACAAAGCGGATACAATGTGAAAAGGCAAATCTCTATACTTTTGAAAATCACACAATTTTGTACAAGCTTGATATAATCGAAGGTGCTATAAACACCAGTAACAGCGAAGTAAACATTCCAATGTTCTCAATACTTGAGCTCAAGTGAAGAGATCATTTGATAAATATTCTTACATTCAGAAGTAGAGGAAGACGCTCCCTGCTCTAGGGTGAAAGTCGATTTCTGGGCTGAGGCTGTGGTTCAAGCAGGTTTCATTTTGAAGGCCCAAAATTTTTCTGGAATGAGCGCCTAAGCCTTTTTACGTTGCTAATTCTTTCGACGAATTATCCCAAAAGTTTTACATGCATCCCAGGTCTAGCTAATTAAAATCTCTTCGGGTAAACGGGTAAGAGGTCATTTGATAAATATTCTTACAGTCTGAAGTAGAGGAAGTCCTCTGCTCTACAGTAAAGGTTGATTTCTGTGCTATTAGGCTGTGGTTCAAGCAGGCTTCATTTTGAAGGCCCAGAATTTTTCTGGAATGAGCACCCAAGACTTTTCACGTTGCTAATCCTTTCGACGAGTTATCCCAAAAGTTTTACATGCATCCCAGGTGTAGCTAATTAAAATCTCTTCGGTTAAACGGGTAAGAGGTCATTTGATAAATATTCTTACACTCAGAAGAAGAGGAAGCTCTCTGTTCTAAGGTGAAGGTCGATTTCTGAGCTGAGGCGGTGGTTCAAGCAGGTTTCATTTCGAAATTCGAAATCGAAAAATTTTGATTTTCCTAAACGATCACAAACAAACAAAGGAGATTTTTGAGCTCTTCGAACTGCAAATTTCCAGTCATATTCGTAAAATTATAGTAGGGGCATTCCATGCCAACTGAACAGTCGATCCCACGTCACCCTCTCGGATTTGGCTCAAAATTCTCTCTGAAGGTAAATTCCTCTCAGTGAGTTAAAAAAGAAAAAAAAATCATTTGTTAATGAATTTTTCTTGAATTTTTGATTTTTGATCAAAGTCACAATTTTCCAGGTTCCTTTCATTGTTCATGAAGGAAGACCGAATTCTATATTAAAAACCGATCACACAATCAGCAAATTCAAAAAATATAAGGATCAAGGGAATTTGGTAAATGAAATGGACTGCTGAGTCATGTACAAGAACATTAATATGGGGATGTGCAGCGGCGCCAATGATTGTAATGTAGAGTTTCTTGTATCTTACTGTGATTTTCATGTCTTAGATTATATACTATATATATTTTTACAAATAATAGAGCTAAGCTGTAGAAAATGTAAATTTCATCAAAAATCAAAAAAATTACGAAAAATTCATGGATAAATAATAATTTTTTCCTTTTCTAACCCACTGAGAGAAATTTCTGTGTTTGTAAGGACTGAGAAAGAAAGAAAACACCTTCTGAGAGAAAAAAATCCAACTAATACCCAACTGAATAGGGCCAATGCATGGATTATAATGAAAAAAATCACCGAAAATCCCCTCTAAAATGCGTAAAACGCGTGTAACTTTTTTTATATATATAATGATCACTACGCGCGTATAGACATTCGAAAGACCAACTATCAAAGAGTCTTTTCCTAAATTTTGAGACGATTTGAAGCGTACGTCTTGAAGCAATTCGATTTTTGAAAAAAAAAAACAGTTTTTCGCGTTTTCTGAGCTTCCCTTGCTAGATATCGACAAACGGACTACGGGATTGTGTTCTACGGGAAATTTGGCATCTCCTATGTACTTTTGGTCATTTTTCACGTCAAAATACCTTGTTAGTACGCCAAAAACCGATTTCGGGCACTTAGAGGTCAAAAAATGCCTGAAAACTTAAAAATGAGCTCCAGGGCGCTGGGCGTGACCATTTGAGCTGAAAATTTAGGAACATGCTTTTTTCAATGGTACTAATCGATGTACCAATTTTGAGCCAAATCCGAGAGGGTGACGTGGGATCGACTGCTCAGTTGGCATGGAATGCCCCAGTACTTTTTCTCAATATTATTACATCACTCAAATTTACAATTACTACTAAAATTGACAATTGCATTAAAATTTCATTTCCAATCATATTCATAAAGAATTATGTTAAAATCTGATAATTTTTTGAGCGCTGGCAATGCTGCTCTAACCTACAAAAACGAGCCAATTAGTGACTTGACAGGGTGAGGTAAAATCTTAACACGTCGTCTCTTTCTAATGTGTTTCATATCCTACAGTCGCAAGTTTTCTCTCACACTCACTATTGCCCTCCCTATATATGACAAATTTCCTCACATACCCTATAGGTACATGCATGTATAGAGAGATGGAGAAGAAGAAATGTTCACGGTTAAATGAGGGATTAAGAGGCTATGTAAGTGATAAGTGTATATTTAGTTGTGTGTATTAAATTGATAGAAGTGGAATTTCATTAATATCAGCTACATCAGTTTCTTTTAACGCACTTTTGTAGAAGAATTGCAATCTGCAGCACATGCTTCATTACGACGTGTTACTGTTAGAACTAATCGTTTTAACAATATTTACTAGTGGAATAAGGCACTAGAATTACTGGTAATTGTTAATTACTTTCTTAACCATCACTAATTCTAGTATTAATTTTTAAGAAAATAGCAGATAACAATGTAGGCACGTGGTTTTCAAATAATACGACATGGCTGAGGAACATTTGGTTAGTTCTCATACAAGCGCACTATATATACTAAGTATATAAGGGTATATAGAGAACATAATGTAAGTGTTAGAGTGAGTGAGAATTATAAGTGTGAAAAAGAGAATGTAATGAAATATTCCACGGCGTTGGCAGAATGTCAGTTTATTGAAAGTGGGGGCATCGAAAATAAAGAAAAGGTAGATCAGTCGTAACTTCCATTACGCCTTTTCGTGACGATTATTTTCGATTAACTCCTCTGACCAAAGCTACCATTAGAAGCTCCACTTCAATCATGTTCGATGGTGAGCCTCTAGAGTGCATCAAACTCATGTGGATAACTCATGTGAGGTGCAGAAATCTATTTTGATTATTTTAGAGCACGAATGCCTGGAAGATATTTGCGGTTGTAGAGAGAGCTCCTGCATTTGAACATGGATTTTTTCGTGAAATTTACGTCAATGTTAAAAAGTTCAACTTATATTACACAACTAATTGCACAAGATGATAAAATTAATGTAGCGCTCACGTATTTTTTGTTGCCATTACGAACCCAGGTTTATAAATTTTTTCAGTAATAGGACGTCAACTCGTGACGTTAGGACAACGTCACTCAATTTTTTATATCAGTCATTTTTGGCGTATCGACTTTTTTCTACGCGCCGTCCCAAAATCGCGATGGAAATCGACAACGAGGAGCTGTACAAGTGGATCGACGACCACAAGCTCTCCAGGCAAAAGAAGAATGTAAACAGGGACTTCTCCGACGCCGTGCCCCTCGCCGAGATCCTCAAGCACCACTACCCGAAGCTGGTCGACCTCCACAACTACGCCTCGAGGAGCTCCATCGAGGCGAAGCTCGTCAACTGGGACACGATCAACAGGAAGGTGCTCAGCAAGCTGAAGATCAGGCTGAACCGCGGGGACATGGAACGGCTCGCGAGGGGCACACCGGGTGCCATCGAAAAGCTCATGGCTATTATCAAGGATAAGATCGAGAGGGAAAAGGACTCGGGCGACGGCCCGTCCGTCGAGAACGACAAGGTGCTGTACGTCGACGACAATTCGAGCTTGTCCTCCAAAGACGGCGTCGTGCAGATCAAACTGAGGAACGGGAAGAAAACGGTGGACAGGACGATGGTGTCCAACGAGGTGTTCGAGAAGATGCAGAGGGAGCTGATGGAGAAGGACGAGGAAATCGGGAACCTGCAGGCGAGGGTCGAGCACCTGGAGAACATGGTGAAGATCAAGGACGAGAGGATCGTCGATCTGACCCGGCAGTTGCAGACCGTCGCGAACTCCGCCTCCGGAACGGACATCAACACGGCCAAGAGTAGATTTTTCAATAATATATTCTCAAATTAATAAAAGCCTCTTTTACGGGTACAATCGTTTGATATAATGTCACGTTCAATGGATATTAAGGTGGAGAAAAGTATAAGGGACTTGGAAAAATTGGGTTTTTGCCAAATGTGTGGTCACACAAAATAAATACAGCAATGTAAAGAGTACAAGGCACAACAGACAGTTGAAAGACGAAAATATTTAAAAGAATGCCCAACTATAAGAACAAAAGAAAAGGAGTTCGATAGTCCTGACGGTGAAGGTGGCTATCACGACGTGGTAGGGCCAGAGGCCGAGGTGGACTCTAATGAACGTGTCCAAACCGAGTGGCGTCTTTACTGATTTATTCTTTGGTATTCATACAGAAAAGCTGCTAATTCGATAATAACCTAAGTTAATGCTACATGGGTCGATTTAGACAATGCCGTTAAGAGCCCTCTGTAGTTGCAAGTGAAATATGTCTTGCATTCAATATCTCCACGTGACGTTCTCTTTACTCTACTATCTCCAATTACTACGTCCGTTTAGCTATAAAGTGTCTTAATTATCAGCCGCATGGATCCAAGGGCTCATATAATGTAGGCTATTGACTGTATTGTAAAATACTGGGGTAAAAAAAGAAGCAATTGCGTTCAAGCAATTTTGTTTTTACTGATGTTCAATTGGTCTATAAAGAAGGTAAGACCACCTAATGGAAACAAATTTGTTGGTACGTTTTTAACAATGTGGTAAGTTTGGAAACTTTTTTTTGGTTCTTTGGCTACAACTCAAAAACTAAGCTTTTTGGAGAAAATTGAATTTATTATCGCAATGGTAGTTCAGGAAGCCCAAAAAAAATTTATTTTTTGTTCAAACAAATTGAAGAAACTATAACAAAAAAAAGGGCAATTTATAATTTTTTCATATTTTTGCCTGTTACGTCTTCTGAGTGTATTTAAGTAAAATTTATAAAATTTCTACCAAACTGACGGACGGTAAAAGTCTCTACTTACACTTAAAAGCGTGCATATTCACCTACACGCAGGCGCGCTAATTTACGCACATGCGCACTTTATTCCTCGTACGCTGATTCCCCTACGCGCATGCGTATCCATTTAAACGAATGCTGACTCACCTACAAGCCTTCCTTAAGGGATAAAATTGAGAAATCATCCCATAGGATTTAAAACGCAACCCCTAAATTTTTCTAAAAAGTTGATTGAACAATTTTCCTCCCTATATATTGTGTTTTGAAATACATACATACATCAATCGTAGTTTATCTAGATAAAATGATCGAAGGACTTGTCAATACAATTGATATAATTTGAAATTCATCACCTACATCTAAAGTTAAACTTGAAGGTGTATTAATCAGATGTCTTGCATTCATGTTGCGTCCACAATTCATTAAGTCCCTATTGTTAATAGTCGTAATTAAATTATTGGAATAATATTTTAAATAAGATGGGATTAATTACGAGGGCACCATCGATTAATCATCCGCACTTTCTAACGGGCAGACGTCGGAGACGATAAAACCGTAGCAGAAGAGGAAGGGAATATTAACTCCTGTGTTGTATCGCAATGACAAGTGACACTTTTAACGAATGTCGAGCGGAAATCGTTGCGAATGTCAGCCCCCTTTTCAGCCTGCCACCGACGATGATAACATCTCTTCGTTGCTTCGGAGAAGTTGCGTTGCATTCTTTCTGCAATAAAATTGCGGATGGTTCAATTAATTTGAATTTACTCGCCACGTAACACAAAGGAATGAGCGCGTAAAGTGTTTTAATCGAGGTGACTCATCGATTATTCCATTGTTATTACTAGATTAGCATATATACTTTTCGGCGTTATCGCACAGGATGTTTTAGAAAGTAACTACCTAACAGATATGCAGGTGATTTACCGCCAATTTAATGGAGGACTGACGTTTATTAACTATAAAATTCATTGGTAAACACATTTTCTGTCTCTAAGGGGATAAGGGTGAAGTCTTCATTTGTTGTTACCAAAAAAAATTCGAATTATTTGTGGTAAATTAATGTACCACTTTCTAATTTCCAATGTATATTTTTCAATTCCTTAATTCCTTTTTTCTTTAATTTAATATCTTTTTCACTCCATTCTGATTTTCATTTATAACTAGCTGACCCGGCGAACTTCGTATCGCCTAACAGTCGATTCTTTAATTTTTTATTTTTTTAAGTTAATAAGTCAACAATTACATTATGTCAAAAATTAAAAATTATAAAACTCACAAAATTCTTTCAATAGTCACTAAAAAATCACAATGAAAATCACAATTTCAGATTTCTTATTATGATACCTACTTGTTATATTTGATTTTATTTTTACTTATTCTAAATCAAGTTTCATTTTTATTGTAGTACTTTATGGTACACGATATTTTTTGTTTGATTGAAAAAATGTATTGTAAAAATGTATATGGGCTATAATAGTTATGATTAATTAACATACAACTGCAAATACTATTACAAACCTTAAAAGTTGGCATAAAATTTTCCCGAACTACTTTTGATGCTCCAAATGAAGTCATTTGAAAGCAGTCGTTATATTGTTGAATATTCTTTAAAAAGTGTATTGAATCTGTTCCTATTCCTAAAACTAATGAGTACAATGGCTCTGGAGGTGGAAGCAATGGTATCAATTTCACCTTTCCATTTGCGCAACACAATCCATTGGCTTCATTTTTGTATTTCAATGCCTTACAATATTGGCAAACTGAGTTCATAGGTCCAATAGCAACACAGTTGTAGGCACTGTAATCAATTGACATATCGTAACAGAAAGCAGCTCGATTCAAACTTGCACCATTATTAGTCGAATGTCGCGCTTCACGGGTCTGTCTTAAGCGAATTCTTTCACGTTCATTGCGATCTTCACGTTCCTGGGCAGTACGATTAGATTGATAATGCATTTGATTTGTTGCATTTCGGGTTCTCCTGCCTAAATTTGTCCGCCGCCTTATAGGAGGCATATTTAGTAAGTCACAAACACACAACCCTTTTTTAATTTTATAGAAATTTGTGTATTTTAGGTTTAGTAATATTATAGATGCACAGCAAAGAGATATTTACATTTCAAGTGACATTTTACCACAGACAATTTACACTTTACCATAGACAATTTGTTTCTGATTAAAAAAATTAATATTGACAAATATTGACATTAATATTTATACAATACTAACGTCACTCAATTGTTTTGCCTTCCCGGAACCTCTCCACCAACACAAACTTTATCGTATGGTATTAAAGTTCAAATTGACTTTTAAGTATTATCACAAATCTTTTGTATGGGAGTATAGAAAATTTTTATTTTTAGACTTTTTCAGGAAATTTAAAATTTTTTTTTTTTTAGAATTTTTCTCCCCGTAAGAACCATCCTCGTACTTCAAGGAATATTTTAAAAAAAGAATTAGCGAAATCGGTCCAACCGTTCTCGAGTTTTGCGCTTAGCAACACATTCAGCGACTCATTTTTATATTATAGATTTACTCAATGTTCTTAGGCTTGCAATTTTTCCAAAAACACTGCTTCAATTCTCATTTCTTAGTTTAATTAAATGGAGTTACCTTGCCTTATAACACTATTACTACTACAATACTTTCCAGTAAATAAGTACTATTACTTTTCTTACTAAAACATACAGGGTGATTTTGAGTGTGATAGAGTTATAGAATGATTTAGAGTGAGAAATGAAGGTGATAGTGATTATTTTTGGTTAGTTAGCAACGCTTTTGTGCGCTTATGCTACACTTGATTTTAAAATTCAAATTTAGTAATTGAGAAATGGTTTTTACACCTGAATATATTACTTTCATTGTAACTATATATTTTCGTAGCTCATTCCAAGGTTAAAATGGATATATTCAACTAAGTTACGATAAGTTTGTCGAAAGCCGCCCTACGAAGGAAACCAAATATCGGAAATTCGGTAAATGCCTTTTAAAAATATCTGTAACTGACAAAATGGCTGTTTAGAGAGAATACAGAAATTTCATCCTACGTGCTTAAAACTGCGTCATCATTCCAGAAAGTATCCTAAGAACTGGAAAGTGTTCTTTTGTCTTCTTAACATCTTTCATTTTATTCTAAGCAGCTTTCTCAGTTCCATGATTTTCGTTTGCGTAACATTCATGTCGTTCACCTTTAGAGCCTATATTAGGGATCAGTGGAAAAGGTTAAATTTCATTCAATTATTTGGAAAGAATGTGCTTTTCATTGCTGAATGCGACCTAAATCGTCACTGTTATGAAGTGGTTACCGTGCCGATATTCAATAAAAGCTATTATAAATTACACCAATTTTTCCTAAAATTTCTTACAGAGTTTTACACCGGTTCTACTCATTGTCCTCATAAAACTCCTGAACATTTAACTAACCTAACCTAAGCCTAATCACAATTTAATGAATGATATGGCAGCGCGTAAAATACAAACAAACGTTCATTTTTATATATTAGATGAAATTAATATTTTGTCACGTTTTTCGCTACCAAAATTCTACTGCTGATTGAATCTGATTGAAGCAAAACATAATTGCAACAAATAAAGTTGAAATAAATAATACACTAAATCTGACCTGATCTGATAGATGTACAATATACTGCAAGCAACAAATCGCTTATAAAATTTGAATTAATCCTATTCGGTTTTAATAACTGCTTTTGTTTTTTCTAGATTTAAATCGTCGCTATCACTTTGAATTAATTATTTCTTAAGCTAACGGATTCATGTATTAGAGAGTTTCTTTGAAAAAGGAACGAAATGATATTACATATTTTTAAAATATTAAGTCAAATTTACCCTGTAGACTAGGACAAATGTAACAAATATTCCTAATATTTTCCTTTAATACTCCAATTATACAGCTACGAGTTGTTATCTGAGGTTAATTAAACAACATGTCTTTGTAGGGCTCACGGGATTAATTAAGTGTGCCACCAAATAATTCTTAGCTGGTTATCCACCATCTCCTAAAAGTAAATTTTGATACCGAATTCTTCATTCTCTATTCTTCTCTATAATCTAGGCTGTGTTGTCATGAGAAGATCTTGCCCATTTGCATATAATATCTTTGATTTCCTAGTACTCTCATAAACTGTCTGAACATTCATAGGAAGATAACCTTTCCGATTCCTAAGTATTTCTGCGTCTTCATCACCAGAAGAAATAATTCTTATTTGTGTACGGTCTACGGTACCTACGGTACGTATTCTTTTACATGCTTACCTCCTATATCATTCGAAGGGATATTTCTTAATTCACGAGCTTGCTGAGCAACGCAACTTAATACATTAAATAAAATGTGGCAAGCAATCGGCTCATCAATTCCACAGAAATCTATTACGCAAACAATAATTTAATAATCATTTATAATAATACTAATTTCAGGTATCAAATATACACACAATTAGTAGGTTTGTACTTACAAAATTTTCAGGCACGTTACCTTTCCACTGACTGAATTTGTTACAATTCTTGCTGTATCTAGACGCGAAAATCACTCCACTTTTCCACTTGATTTTTCCGAAAAATTTTATGAATTCTTCTAAGGAAAAAGGAAGAAAGGTGCATACCGAACCAATTCTCAAAAATCCTTCATCATCTGTAAGGTCTCCTAGGTATTCCATCTTTTACTGTAACTAGGAGATATTGCTTTTTCACAACCCATTATGGTCTATTGTAACCAAAGAAACGAAAACCATTTTGTCCTGTGGATAAGCAATATTTGTGAGCTTTCGCTTATTTTAAACCATTATGAAACGAGGGTGAAGATTTACAAAATTAAGCTCCAGTTATTTGTTAACTTTTACCATACAAAGTAGCTTCATAATTTGAACTTAATACAACCCTTAGATGTTTTTTTATCATATCTGTCACATGTTTGTCCAACGATTCTTTTATTATACATACTTGAATAGTCAGTAGGAAAATGTCGTAAAATCCCTAACACTTTTGTGGTTGTTGTTAGCTCATGTTTTCTGAAAATAGATGAAATAATATAATCAAAGTTCTGAGTAAAAGTTTCCATTACTGCAAGCTTTTAGCAATTGATTTAGTCTATAGTATTTACTCATCAATTTCGAATAAGATTTCTTGCTTCTGAATTCAGATTCTTGAATCTGAATCTAGTCTTAAATTCAAAATCAGAGCCGAATTTCTTAATGAGTGTGCCTATTTCGCGATATTTAGGATCCTTCAGCATTCATCGCCCAATAATTCGTTCAATAACGCATTGTATTCGAAAAATATAATACTTACCACGTTAATTAAACACAACATCGACAATGCCTTAAAAACTGCTCGAGACAGAAGAAACTGTTTGTCTTCAACCAGAATTGAATAGTGACTAACCCGTCTTCCAGAATAATTTATAGTTGAACTTAGTTTCTGTAGAACTGTGCATCTACAATCAGGCCTGAAGATCGCCCAGTAGCTTTCTTGATGTTCGAAAATTACAAAATACCTGGATCAATTTGTATGTTAAGTACTGAACAATTCTTAAGTCAGCAACATTGAGTAAAGCCAAACTTGTAAGTAAGTACACAGAAGTGTACTTTACTACTACAAATATATTTCCTTAATCCTACTTCTAATGTCAACTGAAAAATACCCATAGTATTTCTAAGCGAGGAAAAGTGTTGGAATCGGCACCGAAATGGATGTGTTTCTTTTTTCTCTCCTCCTCATCCTTCGGCAGCCATAATTAGTTTCAAGGTTGGAACCCCCGCACGAATTATCAAATAATAGAATTTATTTGGGCAAAGCCGAAGAAAAAGTAATAAACGAAGACAGATTGGCCTCTCCTTATTAACGCCTTGCATTCGGTCTCACATCCCGCGCTAATTGAATCTTTCTCCTAATTCATCTTGTTCGTTGACTTTTCGGGGGGGTGCCTCTATTATTCTTTAATGAGTCGATAAACCGGATAAAAAAATCAAAAGTTAACCGCATTATTTACCAAAAACGAAGATGGCGAGGGGAAGGAAGCAGGAGGAGGAGTTTCATTCCATTATATAAATTGATGGGAAATTTAAAACCGCCTGGGCGTCTTTTTTAAAAAACGAGCTGTCTTGGAAAAACAGAAAATGAATTGAAAACAAACAGCTCGGGTAAATAGTTTATATTGTTTTAGCCATTACATAATTGAGATCTTGTTTCTGATCAATACGAGTGTAGGAATCATTTAACGCTATTTTCTGGTCGGTGGAAAGGTCGATAAGACTTTCAATAGAGGAAATACCCTTTTTCACACTTTTAACCTATTACACACCTAACACACCTGTTAGGTCCCTTTATTAATCTACTCTATTATTCAAACCCCTTCACATCACCACTACCTGCCTAGTCCAATCTATACATCTACTTATTTATGTACCTCTCTCGTCGTAATTAAGAATCATTGTTTTATAGAGAAGCATTTTTTCTGAGACTTTATTACCTACGAAAGACTATAAACGTTATCGGCCCGGATCATTCGGTATTATATGTTAATTATATCTGCATGACACAAGTTTTTAAAAGGGAATCCCTTATCAAGTTCCAGCACGCCAATACGGGGCACGCACCGGCTTGCTCACGCATCCGCCCTTTCAATTTTCGTCCTTCGAGTGGAAAAAATCGCTCAGATGAAAGTTAATTAGTCGGTAAGGAGGAATTTATTAACGTTTCACCTTCAAAGTTAAAATTCGAGTGTCACGTGTGTACATAGGATTTTACACGAGCTCCCACATTAGTTCGCTTTTAACCCCTTGCTGCTATCGAATTAAATATTTGGTGTCAGGCTAACAGCTGGTCAAGCACTGGACGTTGCGTAGATTAAATACCCACTTTCTATTATTGCCTAAGGCACGCACACACGAAATATGAGTTAGTTCATATGACATGTCCACATGTTGGAAAAGATGAAAATGAATCACATATACACTGGAAATTTTTGTATCCGCCGAATCTCCGTTTCGTTTCTGTTCGCCATCGTCAGATCAACCCTTACGACGTCGTCCACCATCCCTCTCCTCGTATTTTTCCCGTCCGCGTTTTATCGTTTGCGTTCCGGTGATCAATTCTCGACCCTGACAGCCCGACATATTCATATTCGCATATTTTTCTAGCTTTTATCTACGCCACCAGTACTTTTAATATTCCATTATATCGTACACGTATCAGGAGATTACAATGCAGCGAAACCTACCCCTAATTCAATAATTTATTCCGGTCGAAAAGGGACCCAGATAACGCGAGGGTTCACGTAAATAGGCACGTAAGGTAGGTAGGTGCTATAAGTCAATGTGGATGTGTCTTTATTTTTCATTAATTAGGTGGGGGGTAGTTAGAATGCAAAAATATGCCAAGCGCGCTTTGAATGTGGAATACGATGGAATACATCGCTATTAAGGGTTTATAAGGGAATCGTTATCACAAATCAAACTACATTTTGTTCTGAAAAAATCTCTATAAGGACCATCGTTAATTTTATTATAAAAATCGACGTTATTGCTTCGCTAATGGACTTACCATCGAATTTCTTACATGATTATACAAAAATTATACAGGGTGTTAAAAATGCCGCCATCAGGGCTATGGTGTGTCAATCTGCGTCAAGTGCCGATTGCAAGTCTGAAATGTTTTTATGTACATCTCCTACTTTTCGTGTACCAGAAGACCAAAATTTTAATTCTGAGATCGGGATAAATTAATGTGATTTTAAGGGATGAGGTTAAAAGGGGTAGATATGAAGGGTTTTTACGTAATGAATACGTAGAAAAAGGTGTGTGGTGCTCTAGGGATTAGCGACAAAAGTGAAAATTCTTCAGTATTAAACAGTTCTAAAGAATTGCAAATGAAAAGAAAGAAAATGAAATATTGTACATTAAAATGGAGTATACATTTTTTAGTAGGTTTTATTCAGCAAATGGAACTTGTGTGAATTTAATTGAAAAAGAAGGAGAAAGAAAGAGAAATATATTAAGTATACATGAAAGAAGCATTAGTTTCTTCATACCAAATGAAAATTGTAATGATATTCTCTACAATACTTTGGCCTATAGTTTGTGAGCTATCCAGTGTATAATAGAATCTACGCTAAATCCATGATGTGTATACAAATATATTTCTGACTATCCATGAAAAAGACTTACTTTCACCAAATTTAAGTGTATTATACAAGCTATACAGGTATATATGTATATATTGTATATATTGTATATGCATATGAAAGAGAGAGAGAGAGAGAGGGGGGGGGGGGAGAGAGAGAGAAAGAGAGAAAGGAAGGTAAAGCATACAGAAAGAGATCGTATCAATTGATATTTAGTTATTTAATTATTTAATCAGGCAGTTCACATTCAACATATAAAATTGTGTAAATGCTTTTATGTATTAAAAATATTATTTTCAATTACATAGTTTACAATATTTATTAAATGATTGCAAATCACTTTCAGTTATTATTACTCATTTCTTTAATTTAATAATTTTTTATAATTCCCAACAAAATTTCTATCTTTCTCATGTATCATGAGAAGGTATTTTTAGGTGTATTTCTTCAATGAAAAGCCTACTTACGTACTTAACGACGTGTTATTAACTACCGAAAGGTGGGAAGAATGTATTTGTTGGGAATCCTAACGCGTCGCATCTTTCTAACGTGTTTCTATATAGTGTGCATAACGGAACGTAAACGAAAACGTTACACCCCGATCAACTCAAATTACTCTAAGTAAATAGAGCTTTGTATTAAAGCTTATGGTAAAAGTTTCACTTCAAAATAAAAGAAATAATAATGATTATACAAGTAAAATAAATAGTTTGAACATACGATGGTTAAATTAGGGGTTTATTATTATTATCTTAGATTTATTTCTAATTATCTTGTTCTGAAATAAAATTAATTTTCGTGTCTACAATTACCTCCACGCTAGTTTTCAATAACTCTGCTTTCTTAGGAGTTTAATAACAATTCTCACCTTGTACTGACATTGAGCCTATCCATCTCTTATCCTTTTTGAACTGTTTATGTTCACTAAATCTTCTATCTTATCCAGGAGTTTGGACACTGGTAAATAATTTCTATAATAGACAGAAAGTGCATGGTTTCACTTCGGTAGAAAATATTTTATTATCAACAAAAGGTGTGCGTAACAGCTAATAGGACTAGCGCTAATAATTTGGCGGTAAACGAGAGTTAGTATTAGGTCAAGCCACAGAACACGAAATTATTTTATGATGTGTGCGTCAGGCCATTTTAATTAGCGCCGAACTATCAACATTAATGCGCATGCCCATTCGGGTCTTGATTTTAGCGTAGTCGAGCCACAGAACACGAAATTATTTTATGATGTGTGCGTCAGGCCATTTTAATTAGCGTCGAACTATCAACATTAAAGTGCATGCCCATTCGGGTCATGACTTTAGCGTAGTCAAGCCATAGAACAAGAAATTACTTTATGATGTGTGCGTCAGGTCATTTTAATTAGCGTCGAACTACCAACATTAATGCGCATGCCCATTCGGGCCTTGATTTTAGCGGAGTCAAGCCACAGAACACGAAATTATTTTATGATTAGTGCGTCAAGCCATTTTATTTAGCGTCGAACTATCAACATTAATGCGCATGCCCATTCGGGCCTTGATTTTAGCGTAGTCAAGCCACAGAACACGAAATTATTTTATGATGTGTGAGTCAGGCCATCTTAATTAGCGTCGAACTATCAACGTTAATGCGCATGCCCAATCGGGCCTTGATTTTAGCGTAGTCAAGCCACAGAACACGAAATTATTTTATGATGTGTGAGTCAGGCCATCTTAATTAGCGCCGAACTATCAACATTAATGCGCATGCCCATTCGGGTCTTGATTTTAGCGTAGTCGAGCCACAGAACACGAAATTATTTTATGATGTGTGCGTCAGGCCATTTTAATTAGCGTCGAACTATCAACATTAAAGTGCATGCCCATTCGGGTCATGACTTTAGCGTAGTCAAGCCATAGAACAAGAAATTACTTTATGATGTGTGCGTCAGGTCATTTTAATTAGCGTCGAACTACCAACATTAATGCGCATGCCCATTCGGGCCTTGATTTTAGTGTAGTCAAGCCACAGAACACGAAATTATTTTATGACGTGTGCGTCAGGCCATTTTAATTAGCGTCAAACTATCAGCATTAAAGCGCATGCCCATTCGGGCCTTGATTTTAGTGTAGTCAAGTCACAGAACACGAAATTATTTTATGATGTGGGCGTCAGGCCATTTTAATTAGCGTCGAACCATCAACATTAATGCGCATGCCCATTCGGGCCTTGATTTTAGTGTAGTCCATAATTGTAGATATTTGACACCGAGTCTTTGAGTCTTACTGAATTTTGAAGTTGTATTTGGAATACTTCATTCAGATTTTGAAATCAGCAATTTGCAGAATTTGCAGATATTAAAAAGTTATGCATATAATCAATATATCCTTTTGATGCACATTTGGTCAAGTCATGTTTTGTGCGCATAACGTTAAATTCATTATTTTGCTGTTATTAGTAAACTTCTTGTTTTTATTGCTAGGTGTAAACGTAATAAGGAGGACTTCCTAATTGTCCCTTATCCACCATCAGCCTCTAATCACGTATTGATATTTTCCATTAAAGCCCACCCTCTTATCACTCATAATTATTCAAAAAAAAAAATTCAAACAGGTAGAAAAGGTGGTATTCATCTGCTAGCTAGAGAGTGAGGGGCCGAGATGCAAAACGCGCGTGGGTGGGGAACGGTGGTTACGAGGTGCAAGTCTGGGGAGATATTCATTAATCTGTTGTGACAGCTCAGTGTTAACTACACGCTACGTCGGTAATTACTGATGACGGCTCGGGAGAGGACGAGACGTGACGCGGGGGATCCCAACGGGGGCGGGACGAGGGGAGCCTCCTTTTTTGGGAGCCTCGACTAATTAAAACTGGCTAATTGAAGGGACGTGTCCGCGAGACCTGATTGGCAGGGCGGATAATTGGGGCGAGACGCGGAAAATTTTTGAACACGACGCTCGCTCGTTAATCGGCCTGGTTTTGAGATTTTTTTGATTAAATTTTATTGAAAAGTTCCAAAGATAAATTATTTTGATATAGAAGAGTTAGGGAGACGTTTAAAACGTGAAGTGAAAAGTCAGGTAGTAACAAGAGTTGATTGGAAGATAATTGGAAATACCTTGAAACAGGTATGATACAGTGGCGGCTCTTGCATTCAAAAGTAGGTGAAAGTGTTGCTGCATCAAAATTGAACGTGATGATTAGGATGTATCTTCTTGTCCAAACACGATTTGGTTTTTACGACCTGAGCGCCAGCGACAGTCGGCCGGTTATTAACACCACCGATTGCCTCTAAAGAAATCAACGGAGGGTGGAAGTACAGGGTTGAATGCCATAGATTATGGAGTATCGAAGGTTTAGTAACAATTGTTATCAAGTAAATTGATATGTCGATACAAATTTGTAAATTGGAATGCACTGGAAATTGTAAATTTGTTGCATTGGTGTTTGGTATAAACCAAGCACCAAGGATACAAACTAATCTTTAAAATTTCCTTATGACAGCAGTTTCATGATCATCAGATGACTTACTTAATAAACTATGTAGACATATACCTTGGCAGGCATAGATTTCTGTATATCTTAAATTGTTTTAGAAAGAGTGTATTGAAAGTAGTTATTTCTTCAGAGTTTAATCATCTACTGAGAACGATACGTTTTTCAGCGCCGAAGCTACCGCCGGTCCCCCTCTCGGACTACGCGTCCCCGTCGCCGGGCTCGGCCTCCTCCTCGTCCGCCTCGCCCCTGGACGCGCAGAACCCGGCCTCGAGGAGCGCGTGCCTCGGCAGCAACGCCTCGAACCTGCTCAACCTGAACTGCCTGAACACCGGCCGGACGAACTTCACGAACAAGCAACTCACCGAGCTCGAGAAGGAGTTCCACTTCAACAAGTACCTAACGAGGGCGAGGCGGATAGAGATCGCGTCCGCGCTCCAGCTGAACGAGACGCAGGTGAAGATCTGGTTCCAGAACAGGCGGATGAAGCAGAAGAAGAGGATGAAAGAGGGCCTGATACCGCCGGAGCCGGTCCAGGGCTCGGCCGGGAGCAACAGCAACTCCCCGACGTCGACGGGCCTGCTGCAGAACGAGTCGGTCGCCGGGAGCAACGAGAACAGCAGGGAATCGAACTGATCCGGTCGCGGGGTCTCCTGCGGGACAGGCTGCTATGGGGACTTGTTGGGGAAGTAGGTACCTGCCTACCAGTTCTTAGATTTTGTAAGGAAATTCACGTAATGTCGAATTTTGTTCCATTTGCTGAAAGGGTGGCTACCAACTTTTTGTTGAAGACTATCGTCATACACTTCCATCATATTCACATCTTCCTACTGTTGACTTTGTGTTATCCTACAAGTTTAGTAGAATAACGCCATCACTCACTTACTTCAACTCTACAAGTTTCTACGTTTCATTCAGTTTTAACTACTAATTGCAAAATAAGAGGCTACCACTTTAGGTTGGATATTATCGCTACAACCTTCTACTTCAGCATTAGGTTTTTACTTGCGAAAATTCAACTTTTTGCTGGACGACAAACTCCCGTTAGGTAAATCCACAATCACTCTTGTCTTAGCATTCAGTTTTATATGCAAAATAGGAACCTAACATTTAGTGGAACGATGTTATCACAAACTTACTTCACATTCCAGACCGTTCCATCCACTTTTTGTTTCAATTATCTGGAAGCTCCAGCTTTTAGATTGTATAACTTTACTGCAGACACCGTCCATATTCCATCCTGACACTTTCGCTTCAGTGTTTATTAGCAAAAATTGGAAGCTACCAACTTACCATGGGAAGGGTATTAAATACTACCATTTCGCTTCATATTCACACCTTCTTACCTTGGATTGCAAGTTATAATTTAAAAATAGAAAGCTACCTACTTTTGATTGGACAGGCCCATTATAGAACTCCCTTCTATTCTACATCCTTCTATCTTTCAAAGAGTGTTTAGTAGCCAGGATGGCCCAAACGCTCCTAGGTGATTTTAAAAGAAATATCCTATTTTAAGACAAAAAACAACAACAAAACACTAAATACAGTTTCAATATCTGCAACCAACGAAGAGCAGAATCATGCAGATGTCTACCACTTTCAGCCTCATAACTTATAGCATATTTTCCAAACCCAAATGTCTTGCGACCGTTTAATTTATGTACTAGCCCTTTTATAGCATGTGTGGGTAAAGTTTACTAATTACTGTCAAGCAATTGGAATGTTTTTGAGCAAATTGGAAATTTTGCCAATTTCCAACCAAAGACGTAACTAACGTGAAGAACTGACTTATTTCCAGGCTTACTTCAACGCTCTAAACCAAATTTTTGGTATATATAAAGCAAATTAATAAAGTACTAATTTCAATCCATTTATAGCACTTTGAAATTTTCTGAATTTTCAAAACGTATCTAGTAAATTTCTTAGGTGGTACATACTCATGGAATTGACGTATTTTCCAAAGTACGTTGACGAGGTAAACAAAACTCCTTGCGCGGATTAGGTACCCTATAGCTAAGTGGTAAACCAAACATCATCTTGATTAGAGTAACTTACAATTTTCTGTAAATTTTGTTAATTTTTGGAGTTACTGATAAGAAGAATTGACTTATTTCCAAATCTACGTTAGCACGACAAACAAAATCTTTGATAAATATAAAATACACTATGGTAAAGTCCTGTACTATTTCAACTAAGTTGGAGCAATATGGAATTTTTTGTGAAATTTCAAAATATAATTAGTAAACCCTAAGTTGTACATACTGATGAATTTGACGTATTTTCTATAGTACGTTGACCAAATAATCAAAACTTGTGCCCATTGAGTAAACTTAGCTAAGTCGCTAAATAAACGTTTACTCAATTGGAGCAATTTAGGATTTTTGTGAATTTTTAACTGGAAACGTGTCAATTGTCCAGTTACTCAGTAGTAGAATTGACTTATTTCCAGACAGACTTTAGTTCGACAAAAAATTTTTGATACTTATGAAATACATATTGTAAAGTAAACTGAATTTCAACTCCATTGAAGCAGTATGGATTTTTGTGAATTTTCAAAACATAATCAATTATTTAAATTTTGAAATCTAGGTAAATTAAACTTGTATGTATTAAGTAATCTATAGCTAAGTTGCATAGCAACAAGTTGATTGGAGAAATTTAGATTTTTCTGTGAATTTTTAGCTGGAAACGTGTCAATATTGCTTTCTTATTGAATTATTTCCAGATACACGTTACCTCGACCCACAAAATTTTTGGTACTTATAAAGTATACTATAGTAAAATTCTAAACTGCGTTTTCACACAATTGGGACAATTTGACATATTTTCCAAAGAATTTTGGGTAGACAAACAAAACTTCTCGTACCCATTAAATAAGCTATAGCTAAGTTGCAAACTAGGTAACTCAGTTGGGGCAATTTAGAATTTTCTGTGAATTTTTAACTGGAATCCTGTTAATTTTTCCATATTTGACTTATTTCTAGACACCCGTTAACTCGTCAAACAAAATTTTTGTTGTACACTGTAGTAAAATCCTAAACAGAATTTCAACTCAATTGGGGCAATTTTTGAAACTTACTTTATTAAGTTGTACGTTCTAAAGAAATTGAAATCCTTTTCGAAGTATGTTCACTAGGTAAACTAGGTAGGTAGGTTTAATTGCAAATTAAGCACGAATTCGACTGGAGCTATTTAGAATTTTAATGACTGGAAGAATTGATTTATTTTTGGACACACGTTACCTAGACAAACAAAATTTTTGGTACCTTTAAAGTACACTGTGGTGAAGTCCTAAACTGAATTTCAATTCAATTGAAGCAGTTTGCAATTTTTGTAAATTTTCAAAGCGCAATTGGTCAATTCGTTGAGTTGTACATGTTAATAGGATTGGCGTATTTTCCAGAGTATTTTGACTATGTGCCTTTGTGCGTATTACGTAAGCCATGGCAAAGTTCTTACTTAACATCAACTCGATTGGAACAATTTAGAATTTTCTCTAAATTTTCAACTGGAAATCTGTCAGTTGACAACAACTAACTTATTATCAGACTCGACTTGACAGTTAACTCGTTAAATAAGATTTTCGGTGCTTATAAAATACACTGTGTGAAAGTTAGAAACTGCAGTTTAACTCAGTTGTAACAATTTGTATTTTTAATAAATGTTCATAATGAAATTAGTCAGTTCTCTAAGTCGTATATACTTATTTTGATACATTAAATAGTTGAATAAATTTTGTATATTTATTAGACAAGCTGGACTAAATTTGATTAAAACCTCAAACCAAATTTGAATTTACCTCGAGCAGTTTTTCACTTTTAAATGTAAACGTGTCAGTTTCAGAAATTTTACATACTAGCGAGGCTGGCAATTTTTTTAGATTGTATATATATAAAAGTATGTAGGCTTGACAAGAAAAATTCATTGTGCCCCATAAACACACTATATCAAATCAATAATTTAGATTTTCCTGCCTATTTTCCACTGATAAACTTCCAATATTGCCGAACGTACCTATTAAATCAATGAGCTAAAATTCTGCAGCGTAACTACAACAAAGTCAGTGATTTTTAAAATCACCCAAGCACTTTTGAGCCACCATGTGCTATGTTCCTAATTCATTCAGCTAATTTTCAGAATTGTAGACTATCGAATTTTGGACTGACTGGTATTACGATGAGGGAGATGAGATTAAATATTTGAGTAAAATTCAGTGCCCTTACCAGCACTTGTAGGACTATGGCAGCCTGTCCGCGAAAATTCCGTGTAACTTGAGTGTATTATTCGCCAAAGAATTCCTCTTCCCCACTTAGATTAACTCGAAAAAACATAGAAAGCTTTACATATATGGGGATCCTTCCGATATGTGAAAATATTAAAACGAAAAGACAAATATTTTCCTCTTTATACTTATTTATTCTTATTTAAATCGTATCTACATATGTTGTAATTGTAACCGCTGAGTGATGTATATACGTACGTAATTCGGGGAAAGAAGGAAATATTTCGTGTCTGAAATAACTGTTTTTGTTTTATGTAAATCTAATTTGCATGATATAAAGAGAAGATAAGAAAACAAAGTCGTTTCTGTCTAGTGTTTAATCATCTATCATAATAGAATTAAAATATGTAAAAATTTATCAAAGCTAGCACTATACCGTTGAACAAGTTCTATATATGTGTATATTTATTTTGTAGTATATTATAAATAATTCAACTACTTAACGTGTATAAATATGTACATAAACTTTTAACTTACATTTAAGTTGCTCAGGGACTGTATAATTATACTAAGAATAAATAAAGAAAACTCATTAAACGCAACGAAGTCCAACTCTGAATCTTTATTTTTACTTCATTACTGAACCACCTGTGCCTCTATATAAATTAAAATTAATGTAAAATTCGCAGTGAAGTAAAAGTGCTCATCGGAAATTAAATCAAAACCTATTTTAGACAAAGATTCCCTAGATGTAACGTAATGGTTAACATTTTGTCTTTAAAAAGTGGTTCTGATCCCTTTAGAGCTAGCAAAAGATGTGACATAACGAAAAAAGTCATTTCAAGCTCAATGAACGTCCATGGTCATTTTGTTGTATTAAAGCCAAAACTGGCCAAATATTACGGTACATTACAAGAAAAAGACCTTTGAAATAGGAAACTTAACGTTGTTACTATTAAGAAAATTGTTATTCAATAAAGTTGTCAGATTTAAAGTCTTCTGACATTACCATTGTTAAAATTAACCCAAACAAAAAAGAAAATAATTGAAACATCTAACTTTCCTTTTCCAACACAACGGGGATCCAAACCATTCCAACGTTTATATCAAGAAAACCCAGGATAGAACAAGGCAGAAAACGACTGAACCGACGTTTCTAGCGGCAGAACTCCATCCGCATTCTATTTCAGTCTTGAGGATTTCGATAAGGGAGGCATTGTTTCTATTTTGACACTTCGCGTTCCTCAACTCATCACTAGCCTCTCTACAGGTGTAATCCGGATCATCCGAGAACTGCCAAGTGACGCTCGGGGAATCTTCGCAGAGGTACTGACGACGTTTCCTTAGCCAAACCTCAATCCAACTGAAAACATAAATAATGGTTAAGGGATGTTAGAGTAATCCATGAGTAATAGCTTGAGGTTTACACCTCAAAATTACTTTACATCCATACATTCTTGAAGAATTGGCTTGTAGTTTTTGGCGAAGTATTTAGAATTTATCATATAGTTCGTCGCATTTTATTTGAGACTCGAATTGTGGTAGGTGTTACCCGGACCCCCATTGTAAAAGATTATAAACGAAGAAGATGAAGGGGCTTAAAAATTGTTGTCCGCTGGTTTTGACGTGGTATTTACATATATTAAGTGGACCATACTTAGAGTACTTCCACAACAAGGGCCTTAACAATTTATAAACTTAGAAAGAACTTATTCTCATTGATGGGCAGGGTGTAAGTTTAAATTACATAAAACGATGTAAAATTAATTGTCTTAATGGCGGGTAAGATAGGAACTGAAATATATATTTTAAAGAAATGGTGTATTAAAGGAAATTCATTTTACTCTGTTCTTGACAAGTATTCGTTTCATAATTTTTAAACTGTGGCGGACTTGAATAAACAGAGAACTTAAAATAGATCAAGACGCAGATTCAGATGAAGAAATAACAGTGCATGAAGATGAGAAGTATGACGAAGGAGGAGAATTAGGTGAGGAAGAATTGAAAAAAGTGGACGACATAGAACCTGCATCGCAATGGCTTAAACGTCATATGCAAAAAAGAGAAGAGAAGATGATTTTAATTTTTTCCATGGTATGGAAAAGATTAATTTGTCTGTGATCATTTACAAATTCTGGTACGGCCCAAAT
This sequence comes from Cryptocephalus primarius, assembly GCA_963576515.1. Taxonomy (NCBI): domain Eukaryota; kingdom Metazoa; phylum Arthropoda; class Insecta; order Coleoptera; family Chrysomelidae; genus Cryptocephalus; species Cryptocephalus primarius. Next base: position 2,529,448 of record OY754955.1, on the reverse strand, counting down.
ATCCCAGACGACCATTCGAAACCATCTCCTAATCGGCAATAAAGCACTTCACCTTTCTCCCATTCAACAGATAATTTAAGACCTTTTATTACGTTGTCTTGTACCAAGTTTACTGCAATTTTGTCTCAAATAAAATGCGACGTGTACTAAAACATTGGATTTCGTTGGGATTCGTGAGGTTAAGGAGTAATAAAATGGTGGGGTCGCTTCGCATTCGCCAAAGTCTCGAAACTTTCACCATTCTCGCTATGGCGGACGCCTGATTTTTAGATTTTGACGAACGTATTATATGCGTCCCTTTTACCCGAAATGATACCATTAAATTTAAACTCCTTGCAAAAATAATACAAAAACGTAAATAGAGATATTTGATGATGTCCTGTTGGTAATTAAACTCTCTATGCTGGGCGGCCTAATAATGTTGCTGATTTTCTTTACAGCCCTATCGTCTACATATGGCGCTGTAGTGAGCGATCTAATACGGTAAGGAAAATATTAATGTACACAAAAGCCTTATAAATCTCTCTACCCTCATGTTCCACAATCATCAATAACATGCTCCTCAAAGAAACTCACAAAGCAGTGCTGTATATATGAGAGGTTTTCTCTCTTCCTTCAATCGAATAATTCTGGTATATTCTACACAAATAAAAACGAAACAAGAGAATCCGACGTATGAATACATTTTGAATATTTGGCGGCGGCACAGTTTTAGCATGATGGCACGCCATTTCATAGTCCACAGCGTTGTGAATCCTGGTAAAGTCCACTTTACAAATTTACGGCTCTCACCCATAAAACCTACAAGCATTAAGACATGACTTGGCGGACACGAGGTGCGCGACCAATTTGAGATAAAAGTTAATTGCACCTACTTTTTGAGAATGATGGCAGATTGAGAATGAAATGAAAAATAACTGTAAAGAAATTAAACGTTCAACCTGAGTGCCTCCACCCCATAGGGTCTTAGCACAAGTAGAGTTAATCACTAATATAATTAACTATATACTCTCTAATACACTCCATAACTCTATAACACTATAATTTACTCACTAAATTAACAATTAAAAAACGAATGATTCCAATTATATAATCACTTTAATCCTTCAGGATTTTATTAAAGCATATTTTAACAGTACTTAAGCACTTTGGGAACATTTAATTTTTTTCTTTTTCAGGGTTAAAAATGGTTATTTTTGCGTTTTTCGGTACTTTAAATCATTTACAAATCAAAATGGGTTAACTTAAGTGAGAAATAACTAAGGACCTTTCTTGCTTAAAACGACCTTAAAAAATTTATATAAAAAATACTATTTAATCAATTTTAGACCAACTTATATCTTCTTTCCTATTCTCTATTATGCACGCCTCAGTCTTTTGATAAACTTTCATTTCTCCCATCTTGAACATATAGTAAACAACACTGAATTCTTCTATCACAATCATCACAAGTACCAAAGCTAAGTATATTAAAGGCAAAAATATATTCTGTAACAAACAAGAAGCGGTAGTGGGATTCTTTAGTGATATCTCTGCCATCAACAGTGCTTGCTTCGCTGTACTCCTTATACAATTTGTAAATATGTATGATATTTAAAGTTGGTAACATTTCGAGCACAATGACTTTCTGTAACCGGGAAGCTCTCGATATGCTTTTTGCAATCTCTTTTGCTTTCGCAGCGATTCTAGTTGACTGACGTTTCTATCTTTCATCAGATGAAGCCATGGAGGTGTCGTCATGATTCTGCAAGCTATTTCTCAAAAACTCTCACCTATTGATAAGGATTAAGAAGCATCACTTTGCACACAGAAATTGGTTCATTTCTCAGTGAAAAAATTATTCGTAATAAAGCTTACGCAGTCCTCCTTATCTACCATTTCTGGGGCGGTTCATGGAAGCAGGAGCAGCATGAAATTAAAGCGCAACAAATTGTTTTCGCTGCTCCCAACTGTAAAGCCCTAAATTTGTTATGAATCTTGGTACGATCACCCACGTTTAATTTGTTATAACCTTTCTTTCTGCAGCGACATGATGGATTTAACACCTTCTCTTCGACAGTCTTACCTGTGTGATTATCATATTTTTCTCCCACCAGTGTGGGTTTTTCTTTCAAGTTCTTCTCTTATTGGTAAGGTTCGCGTTTTTGTTTTCTAGATTTCTTTTTATCAGATCTAATTGAGGTGTCATCCTTTCTAACTCATTATTAGTTGTTTCTATTGTCCACTGACATTTCTCTAAACTCATTTAGAATGTGCGTAATTTCTCTTTCATTCACAAAATTTTCGTTATATTCTTCACTCTTTTGACAGTTTGGATCCATCTCACTGCCAGAAAAAAATAGTTCAATTTCATGTTGGGACTTTTAGTTTCTCTATACATGCAATTGAATATAACATGCATAATTTGCTTCGGTGCTCATCCCACGTTCTTCAAGAACCCGTTCATTTGCTTGAGAAAATACTTTGGCCACTATGAGACACTTTTGTATTATACAAAGTACACTAACAAATCTAATCAAATTAAGCATTTACCATCAATAGCACGTTCACTTTCCAAAACCAATGTAGACTGTACAGAAGTTTCATAACTTGTACTGTTAGCAGTCGGATGTGAAACTCAAATACAGACGTGCATTGCAAGAGAAAAAATTAAATAAACTAATATCACTTCTAGATGCTCGGTGGCGTTCTCTTAATGTTTTTAAAGTATTGAACCTTTTTAAACCATTACCTGTATTTTCTGCATTTATTTGTGGTGCTTTCAGTTTGCAAACACATAACCTCAAACTATTTTAAATACAAAAGACGGATGTCCGCGTACCCAACTCACGTGGGTAAATTGCCCTTAGTGTTATTATTTTGTAAACATCAGTCTTTTATAATGATCAGGCTGATGTCCACATACTCCTTATGTACGCCAAATAATACCCTACAATACCTAAAATACCCTAAAATTGTAGGGGTGTGGGGTTTGAACAACAGCCATTGAAACTGTTTATAGAGCTCATTTCCATGCCACGAAAGGCACAAACAGGTGAAATTCACCAAAAAGTCACACCCACCCTTCGTAAACCAATCCCCAAATATATTTCTTCTATCTTGAATTTGAGAGCTGCTTGCATGATGTTGCCATTTAGATATTGCCATTCTTCACTGCGATCTTCGAGTTTCTCTTAAGCTAACTTAAAAAAATACTGCTTACCCAATTTCACAGTCGCAGGACCATTTATTTCCAGCCAACTTCAGGTCGTATAAGAACGTCTTACGGTACATATCAGGTTTCACTCCCGTCGTTGGGTTCATTAACGTTTGCATTTGATCGTTGTTCCTAACGCTTACAGTCAAGTTCTTGACGTAATGCATGTTCCTAAAGATCTCGGAATCGATCTTCACGACGCTCGTGTTGTATAGGCCGAAATGAAAGACAGGGCTCCTGATCCCCTGTAAAAATGTTTTTTAACATCTCGAACGAGGTTAGTCTAGATGACACTGAGGGTACCTGTAAAATATTAACTCCCAAGTTCTTCAGACCTTTACCGGTGAAAGTGATGTTGCGTAACTTCCTCGGGAATACCCCTGACATTTCCCTCTCCATGTTATTATCAGTAGGAGTGTCCACCTGTGAACATCAAAAATAATATCTGATAACGTCCTTACTACAAAATTTGAATATTACGTGTAATTCCAAGTTTTTTAGTCCAACGCTGTACTGCAACAAAGACGGCAGATTGAAGTTCTTAACATTTCTCTGGTAATCCATCTTCAGAGTCCTCAAAGAGTACATCTTACAGAAAACCCCACCCTGGAACAAAACCTTGTTAGTGCCTATCTAAAACACCACCCAGAAGTTCACCTCCAGATTCGTAAAATCCATATCCCTAATATCTAACTCGATCAGACTATCTGCTGCACCTAACAAACTCGTGTTGCTCAAGAAAGTTATAGGATTCGACACCATGTAAAGGTACCTAAGTTCCGTCAGGGAATGAGTGACGATCGGTACAGCAGTTAAATCATTATGGTTCAAGTTCATCCTTCGTAAATTCGTCAGATTTGTCGCCATCTCAGGGGGAACCGTCGGCAAAGAGTTGTGGGTGAGTGAAAGTGAGACCAGTTGAGGTGTCGGCAAAACAGGTACCTAAACAGTAAAATAAACTATAATAAAAGTAAGCTTGAAACGACAGGGTGGATTACCATAGTTAAGGACACATTATCCAACTCCAAGTGCAGCAACGAATACTCCAACCCGTGGAAACTTAACCCGTTATGCTCCAACGCTAGTTGACTGTTATGGCTTAGGTCCAGGGCGGAGAGCTTGGGCATGCCTTTGAAGGTGCCAGCGTCGATCTGAGCCACCCTGTTGTACGACAGATCGAGACGAGTCAAGCTCTGGAACAAGCAAAGGAACGTCATTAAAACAATACATTGAAACCTATCCATTTACCTTAAATCTGGTCAGGAGCCCTCCGTGGACCAACGAGGAAATACTGTTCCATGACATGTCCATCTCGCATATGGAGTTAGCCGCTGCAGCAGACATGCTGTTCAAAGGCAATTTGGTAAGGGTGTTGTGTGATACGTCCAAAACCTCCAGGCCTTCTTCTCTGAATAGGTTATCAGGTAAGAATCTGAGTCGGTTGAAAGAAAAATTCACTATACGTAGGTCGTTGAGGAAGCGGAATAAATCCATAGGTATTTCCGCGATACGGTTGTGAGAAGCATCTAAAACCTAAAAGACGTGGAATACCATATAGCCAAGTATTTCATTCGGGTAAATTGAATACTGAGGTAATTTTCTACTGTACGTTCTTTGCATGCCAGAAACAATATTAGTTTTTAGATAATATCTGGATTACAGAGTTCGTGGAACATTATTATACCGGGACTCACCAAATTATGGTGCATAAAACAGCGAGGAAAAACATGCATTTGCACTGCCATCACATTTTCAGAATATCTACTTACTGTACCGATTTAATGGCAGTGTTCCTTGTGCTTCACTCTACTTAGTTCCATTCTTACCTGTAACCTCTTCGCGTTCCGGAACATATCAAAGTACAACTCGTATATGGTATTATGCGACAAGTCCAACCACTGCAGGTGCCGTAGATTCCCGAAGATCTCCCTCGAGGCGTTCAGAAGGTAATTATGACTCAGGTAGAGGTGGGTCAGGGACAGCTCCACCGGCCTGAAGAATTGCTTGGATATCGTCGAAACGTTGTTATGCGACAGATCCAACACCTTGACGTTCGAGTGGTAGCCGCCGAAACCTAAACAATACGAACAGACTAAATTCGATCATCCCAAGAACGTAGATCGTCCTATTCGTACTCACCTGCGCTCGGTTCGAAATTCGCTGGCATGTTGATCGCTAGCTCGGCGAGTCTGTTATGGCTTACGTTCACGTTGAATATCGACAGCGTACCGACCTGATCGAACATGTTAAAGTCGAAGGTTCGCAACTCGTTGTAGGACATGTCGAGGTCTTCCAGTTCCGGGAGGTTCTGGAAAGCCTCGTAGGAGATCGATGATAACTTGTTACCTTTCAAATTTAGACGTTTGATGTGTTCCAAGTTCATGAACGAGCGCCTCTCGAGCGACTCCAGCTTGTTGTCGTCCAGGTGTAACTGTTCCAGTTTCGGAAGTTGGACGAAAGTGTGTTGGGTTATGGTCTTTATGTCGTTGAAGGATAGATAGATCTCTTGGAGTTCCGAATGTATGTCTCCCTGTAAACAAATTAAACCTGGAGTGGTGTTGGTTGTATAGGACACAAGGCAAGAAGACACTCAGTACATTGAAGGCTAAAAGAGGAAAAAGGCAGGGACCTTCCAAGGACTCGTATTCAAAAACACGTTTCTTCTGTAATCTAGTACAAAAATTTTGGGTCGTAAAACAGACAACAGGAAATAATCACAAATTCTTCACAAATCTGTTGTATTACAAACTCAAAAGTGAACTGTCGAGTTTACAGGAAGCTATCGTCTTTGCTCAAAATTGGAAACCTCTTAAGTGAACGAATAGAACAATGAAATCAGAACAGGAAGTTCCATCTGGATTTATCAGAAACATTTTTGAACGCAGGTCGAGTCATAAACCAAGCCTACAGCCTCCCTCTGTTCAGACTACAGTCGACAAGCTTACAGCTTCTAGAATTTCTATTCAGAAACCTCTAGACTCACAAAGTGAGCAACATCTTCACTGGATATACTGAAACCTTCCAGAACCTTTGTCCATGAACCTCTATACAGTAGACGAACTGCAACCTCAACAGTACACTGTGGAGTATATTAAAACCTTACAGAATATTTGAAGAAAGCTGAAGGAAATATTTCGATCGCAGAGTGAACCACAACTTCATTAGCATGAATCATAACTCGTAGGCTCAAAAATTTAACATCAAGTCTACAGCCTTTAGATTACATCCTACAAGCCTACAGCTTCTTGGATCTTTGTTCAGATACCTATAAACTCACAAAGTGAGTTGTATGCTACTTTGAGTATATTGAAACCATCTAAAACTTTTGCTCATGAACCTATGGACTATGGAGTATACTAAAAGCTTTTATAATAGTTGAACAAAGTTGTTGCAAACAATTCAATCATAGAGTGAACCTCAAGTGTGGCGCCCCACGCTTGGTGGCCACTACAAAGAGTACAAAGAGTAAAATTCCAATAGGAGTGACTGAGAGAGAGGGAGAGAGAGAAAGACAAAGGGAGAGAGAGCGAATTGGAGCAACGGAAACATAACACATATACAGCTTGATATTCTTCTCTATAGTATCTATGGCATAAACCAACATTTTCCGTAAAATAGATCAGAATAGATACTAGAAAAGCTGTATTTTATTTTCACCGACTTCCCTGGTAATATCTTTTTTCAGTATAAACCTCCCTTTTCAGTATAAACAATCCGTAGCTTTAATGTTCTAAAATCTGGCACCCGAGCATCCGTTAACCATAATATCTCTAAAACCGATCTTGCGCCACTTTTAGAACTGATTTTAAAACAACACAAAACGAATATATCTTACTACGATTGCCTTAAGTATCTTGAAAATACGCTTAAATAACAGTAAACGTGTAGATAACATAAGTATTGAGTCTACCAAGCAGTACCTGGAAAGTTCCCTTTTGAACACTCTCGATCTGGTTGTCTTGTAGTTCTAATTTCTTCAATTCCCTCAGGAAGTGAAAGGAGGTGTCCGCCATGGTTTTTATCTTGTTATTGCTGAGATCCAATTCCTCTAAATTAGTAAGAACTTTGATGGCTTCAGTCGGGATAGTTGACACTGAAGGCGATAGAGCGTGTGCCAGTTTCAGGCGGATTAGGGAATGGCCGATCTACAGAAAAAATGAATTAACCAAAATAAGAACCTAAGGAAACATTTTTCTTACGTCTGCAAACGCGTTGTTATCCAATGTACCAATTGAATTATCAGAGAGGTCGATGAACTTCAAACCATGCACGTATTTAAACGCGTTGTTCTTAACACTTTGTAAATTGGCGTAAGTTATCTTCAGCTCCTCCAAATCTATCCCATACTCTGCGAAATCCTCGGGAGATAAATTTGGCTGAGACAATTTCGAAAGGGATAGAGTTCTTAAACTTCTCAATCTACAAAACAGAGGTCACAGTTCACAGCAATCAATTCTATAACCACCCCATCCCAACCTTCTCAATTCTTGTAGCGTCACAGGAGAGTTCTGAGACCCGCTCATATCCAATTTATGCAGAGTGAACTGAAACACATTAAACATTTCAGTCGGTTTCAGTCCTTGGATTATATTGTCTCTCAATGATAACATCCTAAGGTACTGGAAACTCTGGAAGACGTCTTGCGGAAGGAGGGAGATGTTGTTGCCGGATAAATCGAGGAGTTCCAGGTAATTTTCCAGGCCACCGAAAGCTTCTGGGTTAATGTTTGTTAGGCCGCAACTTCTCAGGTAGAGTTCGCGAATTTTTGCCTGGCGAAAAGCGTTTTCCTGAAAACAACATGGTAGAATTCAAACTTAACTTCACATTCAAGAATCGGTAATTGATAGAAGATAGTCTCCAGGTGCGTTTCTGAGGTATGAATTACTGAATGCTAGATTTTCGAAAAATATATCCAGTGATCCAAATCCAAAAACAACAATTCTAAAAATCTTAGTATCAACTGGTAGATACTTTTAGAATTATTCATTTTAGGCACACTACATTGACATCATTAAAACCGATAGTTGTAAATAAGTTAAGAGCTATCAGACAATACCATGATACCATACCAATACAATACCATGAATTCTAACTTTAATACCTCTAAATCTGTCAGGGGATTCCCATCCAAATACGTCCGGTTCAACACATTAAAGTACTGAAATGCCACAGGTTCCAAGATCATCAATCGATTGTAGTCCAACTTCAGCACATCCAGGTTCAACTGAAAGTTCAAATTGATGTTGACTCCAGGTTCGGTAGCCGGCGACATCTTGTTGATCCTATTGTAGCTTAGATCCAATGTTTTCAGGATCCTCAGCGGTTGCAAGGCTTGATATGGTATCGAACTCAGTTGGTTATCTGCGAGGATCAGATGTGCTAGCTTCCCCATACCGTCCCTGAAAACTGTCGAGTCGATCTCACGTAAGTTATTCCCTCTTAAGTCGATAGTTTCCAAGTAAGGAAGACCTGAAAAGGAATCGCTAGGGATATAAGTTATGGCATTGTCGGCGAGAATCAGGACTTCGAGCGAGTTCTCTAAACCTCGCCAGTTCTCTGGGGAGATGTGGTTTATATCGTTGCCTGCAAACGGTTAAGAGTTAAGTTTAAGGTAACTTACTGAGGTCGTGTCTTTACCTGACAAATCCAACAGTCTTAGTTTCTGCAAGTACCTGATAGCCCTGTTTGGAACTTTTATCAGGTCACAGTAGCTCAGCTGTAGCTCCCATAAAGACCTCTCCAAACCCATGAATGCCTCGTCTGGTATCATCGATAATGGGTTTTTATCAATCACGATCTTATATAAACCTACGGAATATGTAAGTTAACTAAAATGATAAAATCTGTGGTACCATTGTCGAACCTGTTGCTTGTAGAAAGTACGGGTCGATAGTTCTGAGCTGGTTGTTTTCCAAGTGCAAGACGAATACCTTGGATATGTTCACGGTTTCGGGTATTCTAGGTAGGTGTACGTTCTGGCACTTTACAATCCCCAAATCCGGTATGGACTTGGAGCAGCTGCATAAGGAATTGAACATGCATGGAGGGTAATGTGCAGGGTCCGTCTCTCTACTCTCGACCATCGACACCCATATCATCAGGAGGAAGGCCCCTATCACGATTGCGTAACCCAGTTTCATTATTTGGTTTAAATCCTAAAAATATTCGTCTCGTAACGGGCAGTTTCTTTCCATATTTTAATATAAAATGTCCAGAACGTAAGAGGGTTACTTTTTTGTATCAGTACTCTTAAAAAATACCTTAGTAACGAGCCTATTTGTTGAAAATTTTGTCGGGTTCAAGTTAAATAAAATATTGACTTGCCATGCCTGGTATTCCTGGGACCAGCGCATCTGTAGATACGCTTTTAGTGTCTTTAGAATTGTGAAACACCAGATTGGGTTTAAAATTGAATGTAGAAGGTGTTTGGACCTAGATATATTCTGTAAGTTTTCCCTTTTAATTTTAACCATTAAGAAGCTTAAAATGTATAGAACAGATATTCTAGAAGTTCTAAAAATCACAGAAATTATCTCAAAATTAAGGTTGATGATGGTTTAGAATTACGTTTCGAATAATTTCGTGTTGATTTGTAGCGCTACCAAAATTTTAAAATTAAAAATTTCTGGTTCTTCAGCATTAAATCTAGAGCGATTTAAAAAAAATTCCAATTTTTTTTATTCTCAGAGGACCACAGAACATAATTAAGTTACTCTAAATGGCCTCAAATAAAAACTAGAAGCATTTTCATTTCACCTTCAAACACTAAAAATTCTCAGTTGCACCACAATCGACTCAAAAGGTCCCTTTAGAGTTTTGAGAGGGTAAAATGACTTTAATATTAAATCTATAAGGTTTAGAAAACATAGAAATAATTTCATTTTAATTTCAAGTTGTTTACATCATTGAACTTTAATTTTTTAATTTCCGTGATTATCCTTGATCCTTAACACTTAATCCTTTTGTTAATTACCATCCAAATATCTTACAACGATTCCCTTCTGTCTTTTCCTATAAAGCAAGCAATTCAAATATTTCAAGTATCACAAAGTTTCCTAATTCAATTATCATTCCACATCTGATAAAGTTACTTGGTTTTTATCAATTAATCCTTTTGATAATCGATCAAGAATCCTTACAATCATATTCCATTAATTTCACACACTTTAAATATATGGAACACTTCAAAAATTTTTATTCATTACCCTTTCATGTTTCCTTAGAAAGAATCTAAAATAAAGAATACAAGGCTTTTTTAAAACGAGATTCTAGAAAGATTTTCCACGTTTCAAATTGTTTCACTCTCTGAAGACCAGAGGAAACTTTAAATTTTCCTAAATGGTCTCAGATAGGTTCTAAAAGCTTTCTAGCTATAGTTTCAAACAATGGAAGGGCTCTAGAGCACTCTCTAGAGGGTTCTTTAGAATATGAAAAGCTGAAATGGCTTTAAAATTGGATCTATAAAGTTTGCAGAAATTACAATTTCATTTTAATTTTAAATCCTTTGAACATTGAAATTTAATTTTTCAAGTCACGTAAATAGCTTTAATCCTTATCACTTAGTGCTTAGGATAATTACTTTTCTATTCTCGTTTTTACTATAAAGCAAGCAATTAAAAAACCTCAAATATCACAAATTTCTCACATCCAATAAACCTTTTACATCTGGTAGAGTCCTTGGCCTTTAGCACAATGGCACGGATTCGAATTTTTTGGAGACAAAGCTCAACTACAAAGTTTCAAATTTTTGCTATTTGCAGTTTCTGAAAAAAAGTCGACAACGTATTGAAATTTTCTCCAAAAAATTGGTTTTTGGGCTCAGGGGAGCTCGAAGCGTTCAGAAAACTGATATTTCAAATTCTGAAAATCGATATAATTACTAGTCTTTTTCATTATATGAGTATCACGTATGAGAAAGTAAATAGAAAATACAAAACGAGCGGAATAAATCTGGAGAAAACTGTGAAGATGATAATTTAGAACACGATTTTGAAAAAGAAAATATTCATGGTCACTGTTGGCAAAAAATAGTTCTTTACAATGCACGTTTTATGATCTTTTGGATCTCTCATAGTCTGAACTCTTTACTATATGTACTATATACATGTATGTATATGTGATATGTAGCTTACAAATTTGTAATACAATACCATGTACACAAGTCACCTGTGAAAGAGTTTTCTAAACTGACAACAGTTATAAATGGACTTAGACCTACATTGAGGTCTTTACATTTTTGAAGGTTGAATCTCCATTTACGGACGCAGAAAGATACTTGGTTAATAATTTGAATAAAAAGATGTAATTATAGATGAAGTAACCAGGACCAGCAAATAATTGGTCAAAAAGCTGTTAAATTAGTGAAAAATCAATAAACAGTATGTCACACTTTATATCGTTGAATCGGTAAAACGTTTTAGGCTCTAAACTGAATGACCTACGTTAAAAATTGTTGAATATTTTGGAACATTATTTTGAAAGTATCGTATGCTTTTTTGATTTAAATTCTTTGTTGTTGTCCGGTAAATGATCGTTTAAATTTTTATACCGTACCATTCACACCACCCGATAAGGGATGAGGGTTAATATATAATTACTTGCCGTTTTGGGGTCTGGAATACCTACACATTACACACCGGTAGTTACGCCACTATTATTAAAATAATGAAAACTTTTGTTCTCGTATTTTAACAAAGTGGTCAAAAACGTTTTTGGAAAACACCATCTTTAAATTGAGGCACTACAGTACCTACATCCATTTTCCCCTTTTGATAAATTTCGTTAAGTTTATCGAGAATTTAAGAACCCGTACTTAAATATTTTAACCATTAGGTTTCATTTTTTCCAGACCGAAATACTCTGATGAATCATGTAATTTATAAGATTGTAAGAGTGTATTGCAAATTATTGAATATTAAATAAGCCTGTATCTACTTACCATGGCAGTGTTAGTTCAAAGGTCGAAAAAAAAACTAAAAATTAACCACCCACTACTACAATCACTGTCCGCTCCATCAACTTTTACGTAATATTTAGACGAAACTGCATGGCGGCATTGTGAAAACTAAATGAATCCTTATTGGGGCCGAAAGGGAATTTTAGGCTTCCCTTAATAGGATTATTCATAATTTATTTAATTCCCTCGATGAAATTACGTCCGTACATTCGTACGATTATATTGCAATCGATGATTGATGACCGAGATCGGGAAACTTCACGTGATATACTGAGGAAGGAAAGGATGTCATCTGGTTGAATAGATTTTTCACGCAAAAACGTTTTTGATGAAGAGTCTAGCAATTAAAGCTATTTGTATACAACCTACATATGAGGCGTCTCGTAATACGTGTGAGTAATCGACAGAAAGCGACAAATTGGCTCATTATTACACTTGAACTATTTTTCAACTAATTATCTATGTAAAACCACACGCGCAGATACTCGCATGGAAGACGGAACAAAATTAATAAACGGAAATAAAATTTATTCTTAAATAAATTTTATTTAATTTAATAAAACTTATTCTTAAATAAATTTTATTAAAAAATTATTAAATAAAAATAATAAACTCATCTAAACATACTTAAATCATGTTAGTAGCTTACAAGTGAGATAAAGTTGTTTAAGCAAGAATGTCGTTCGATTTTATTAGGCCTTGATGTCAGCAGTTAATCATTAAAGTTAGTCATGCTGATAGTATTTAGTCAGATGCGGTGAGTATTAAGAATTTTAACATTTTTTCTCAAAAACCCCAGGCAGGATTTGGGTTAAAGAAGGAGGGTTAAAGGCACGTTTCAATAACAAATTCTTGCTGACTTTTCTCAAAGTGGTTCAGGGCTACAGTATACCTTCTAGCAAAAAATGAAATAACTTTTCAATTCAAGAAGGTTTTGTACCCATTGTCCTCATAGGGTGGGCATAGAACACATCGGCAAGTACCCACAAAGATGTCGACCATGGCCCGTACCAGGTAATAGACCCCGCTTGAAGCAGATAAATTCTTTTATAGTACTCACTCACCCGAACTTCCTTAAGAATATATGAACGAGCCATTTCATTATTATGAAAACTAAAATCATCTTAAACATAAAGCAGGAATTTGTGTTCTGTACAGACCAACTTTTAGCAACTTAAATTGAACTGTTTGATAATTTGAATCCATGTTACTTAGTAAGTTTTACTATTTTATTATTTGATCGAAAAGTAGTCCATATCACTTAGTGAAGTTGTAGAATTAAGTAGAAGATACTCTCGGTCTACACCATTAAATAAAATACCATATAATAAAATACCAGTATGAAGAATTTATGGACATGTTTCAGGCATAAAGATCGTCATCATCAGCAAAACGTGTTGTATATGCAATCTAGGAACACTAAAGTAAGTTTAAACGGCTTAAAAAATTTTGAAACCTTGTTTGAAGGTAGTTTTAAATACAATACAGCCAAATCGTGTAACCTTGTTATTTGTAGCTTATATCTGCCGTACTTCCCTAACTACTTACAGCAATTACTATTTTTTTTAATGAGATTTTAGCGTTTCATTCTTAATTACTAAATCATATTTAGTCTCTCATGATTGTTTTCACCATAGTTGTTTGCAAAAGGTAACTTGATTTCGACTTTGTTGCTGTTTTCTGAGTAACATGTAACCCTCATTGGTAGATGTACGAGTAGTTGCTTAGCTTAGACACATGTATGATTTTTTATACAGAGGTATTCATTTATGCATATAACGAATGCGAGTAAAAACCATACATGTACTAAGCAAAGGACAACCAATCTCGTATTATCCAATTTTCATGATTTCTCGCAGCAATTTGGAAGTCGCTGCGCAGCACAAAAACAAACAGTGATAGCTGTATGCTTTCACAAGCAGCTTGGCTGATCACTAATTTTTTTCAAGCTATTTTCAAATTCAATGTAACCCTTTTTTCAGGTCTAACGTATGAGGTATTCTAGTTCAGAAAATTGTTTTAATTGTGCGATAAATCACACAGTCCCAAATACTAATAAACTTGTCATCACTTTATGGAAAATTATTTATTTACGAAATGAACACAAAATATAATGAAATTGTTAAGTGAACCAGGAGACATACTACATACTAAAATAAACAAGAATACATCATAGGTCATCATACTACAAATGAAATTTTTTAATGGTATTCTGAAAGACAAGGCACATTAAAAAAACACTTATTACATATTTGTAACAAACGGCTTTAAATTTTTACATCAGGAGTACCAAAAATTCAAATACCAATCATTCAAAATGAAATAAAAAATATCTTCTGATATTCCCCTTTGCGGAATAAAACTCTGAGCGCCTTGTTGAAACAGTACTGCCTCATCAGCCATACTTATTAAAAAGTCTTATATAAACATAAAACTATCTATCTTAGAAAATATCAAAACGTAAAAAGAAATCTTAGGCAGGCTGCGAATGCGCACCCTTCTTCCCGATCAGAGACTTGTGGATATGTGGGATGACACCACCTCCGGCGATCGTTGCCTTGATCAGGCTGTCGAGCTCCTCGTCCCCTCTGATGGCGAGCTGCAAATGGCGAGGGGTGATTCTCTTCACCTTCAAATCTTTACTGGCGTTGCCTGCCAACTCCAACACCTGAAAACATTTCGAAAATATCCATAAAAACCCGATTCAAAGGAGACATTTTTTTATCATATACATAAACAGTGTTTCTTTTTAGGCATTAAACAGTAGCAACGTTGAAATGTAAGAGAAACTTATGATTTGACTGCGGCAGAGCCCACTCCAACTCCCCTATAATACTATTAAAGTGCTATGAAAAGTCTTAAATAATGGACGAAACGATGTCATGAATCTTCGTCAATCTTCAATCAATGTAAGAATGTCTGACATACGCTTATCCTTATTGAGTAAGCATATGTCTTACTCTTAATTGAGTGTCCCTATCTGTCTACACTTTATGTACAAAATATGCCTTGTCACAATGTTGCCTCATTTCTGATTATGAAATCCCCCCATCATTTCTATGAATTTTGTTATAAACTCAGTTAGTTTTGTTCTCTTTTACACAATAACTTGAAAAATATGTGCATTCCACTGCAACTCAATGCAAAATGTATTAATTGATTGCTTTCACAGGTACCCTCAGTCTACAAAAATTTAATCAGACCTTACTCGGGCAAATATTTACTTGTCTAATGAATTTCGTTATACTATCTCTATTAAATCCTTAATCAGAGGAATCCCCTTAATCATATCAAAGACCTTCTTGAAGTAGTTTGTATAATTTGAGGCATCCTGAGAATTTGAACAATGTTGCTCTTGAGAACGTCCTTCACAAGTTACGATTTGATGTTTACTTATATCATTACAAATGAAGCACAACTTAACTGAAGACCATATTCTCTTATTACTACTAAAATAACGACAATAAGAAAATTTCTTATGCTCCTTGGATGAATAATGCGGAAAAGCTTACTTCAGCAGTGAGATATTCAAGAATTGCAGCAGAGTACACAGCAGCCGTTGCCCCGACTCTTCCATGACTCGTGGTTCGGTTCTTCAGGTGTCTGTGTATCCTCCCCACGGGAAACTAAAAATTTAATTAAAACACATTAACATGCATCACAAATTATTACAAAAATGAACTTGCTGATGGAGAAAATTTAATATCAGAGAAATAAGTTACATTTTCATTTATAGATAAGGTTTGGAAAGTGATTAAAAGAAACTATATTGATAACTAAACGATATTGGAACAGAATTTTAAAATATTAATAACAAATGCGAATGTGCTCAAAAGGTACCCAGAATGGGTTTTAAAAACTTGGCTAAAGATGTTATCGAAGTTATTAAATTCTCAAATCAGGATCTATAACAGCATCTCTTGGAACTATTATCTCCTTCAAAACAATGAGTCTAGCTATGAAGAAAAACCAAAATAATAACCAATCAACTACAAGACCTTATGATCCTGACGGACAATGTTGTTATGATAATATCTTAAATACATGAGAAATAAGATAAGTGGTCTTAGATAGCAAAGCAGCTGAAATGCTTTACAAATTGTTGTTATAAGAAAAACAAGTATAATCCAGGTGGCCAAAAACCAACAAATTAGTTTAAAAGCATGTCCTATATACATGCATAGTAGTATTATTACTTTCATTTTACACAGACTTTTTGAAAAGTACATATATGTGATTTAATAATTAAAAAGTGATATCGACGTTATACTGAATGTAACCGTGTGTTACTGGAGAAGGAAGCAGGTAACAAATGGATACTTTCATTCCACCCCTGTTTGGTATATTTTCCGAAAGAACTCGAGGAGGCCTGGAATTACTTACTAAGCATCACATTTACTTTTCAAATGATGAGCCTTCCAAGCTGGTTTCTACAGACAAAAATGAATCGGAAACCTGTGGGAATGACTAAATCTACAATTTCCTCAACATTAACATATAGTATTTATATGCAAACAGCAGTTGAGCTTCTATTGAAAACATTGTAACATCGTAGTTGCTTTAAAAACTGTCTTAAATCATCTATGTGTATAAATATTCTCTTTTAAAAAGTAACAAAATCGACTTGTAAAACTATTACTGCAATCCGTATTATTCAATCTAAAGCAAAACAAAATTAAACGTCCGATCAAAGAGCCAGACGAGTCTGCCCATAAAATTTAAATTACGAGACTGGATTATCATTCAGCTGGTCGATTGGCATTAGTTAAACATAACCTATAAATACCGAAGTTACGTTTTTCGTTAGTAACAGATTACAAAATTAAATGAAACGTTAAAGATATCTCACCTGCAAACCAGCGCGCGCTGAACGCGACACAGCCTTCGCTTTGGCCTTTCCGCTATCCTTGCCTGCTTTGCCGCCAGCCTAAAAGAGAAGCAAAGGGAATAATTTGTTTACAAGCCCGATACTAAGGGCGTAAGTGAAGCGACGCGTAACCGATGCCCCGCGATGGCCCTTGAATTTCGATGTCGAAATTTCTCAGTAAAAACTCACCATTATAGCTTTTTTTATTCTCCTCGGAGGAACGCTTACGGAGACAAGTCACGACGGGACACGAGAATAACTCGCGGAGACGTACGCTTGCTGCACGAGCCCGCCAAACTGTTGCCCGCGACCAATCGACGACGGGAGTTCAGTCACGTGACCGACGTTAACCAATTGCGGGGGCGGTGTCGAGCGGGAAATACGTTAGGTATTGATTGGATGGGCGACGAGGGGACGCAGCGTCGCTTGGCAGTTTCACGTTCCGTGATAGTTGACACGACATACGTTCTGGAAAATTCATTCGAAACCAAAAATTCTAAATTTTCAATCCGAGGCCACAATTAATAAATATTTCATTAAATTAGATGCAAAAATTAGGTTTGAGCATATTTCTGATGAAATACAGCCATTCAACTACAGTGTATTACTGATTGCCTATCTAAAAACCAATATGTACCTACCAACTCATTCCTGTATTGATTAAACATAAACGTACGAACTTTACTTAAATAAATGTTTTTTTAAGAACGCCACACTTAACTAAGATAGTGTAATGATATCACATTGATTTAGTTCTTTTGACAAAACCTGGTCAAAGTAATAAATTGGGGATGTTTTTGTACAAAATTTTATTAGGAAAATGTCATTTATATTGATTAAAGTCTTTTTTTTGTAAAATTAGGGAACGGATCAAAGGAAGAATCCTTAACAGAATCGGCAAACTCATAAGTTGAATCATTTGCATCAGTTTTCTCATCAATTTTAGATCAAATCTGTTATTTGGATTTTATAAAACGACTTTGAAGTTGATTTTTAATTTTTTCTTCTTCCACTGCTTGTATTTCGTGCATTATTGGAGTTGTTATATATTTTATTTAGATTCCCTATTTCTTCTTCTTTTTTTTATTTATTCTTTTGGGTACGATCTAAAATGTTTTCCACTGAAGTTCTTTTTTTCTATTTTCTCCTCTCTTTTTTTCTATCACTTCAGAATTATTTAAGGTCGTCAAAGCCCCTGTTTTCGTTGCAGCTTTATATTGCCAGCTCCATTAATTTCTCTTAAATTACTACTTTTGACTCTAGAATCACCCTGATCGACATAAAATTCTGAGCTTGCCTTCGAAGTCTTCATCATTAATAACTTGCTTATTTCCATGCAGTTCTCTTAAAGGCATTTGTTGTTATAGATAGAGTTCTTTTCTTTCTCACTGCCCATCATTCTCCGATATTCTTTATAGCAATGACTTTGCCCGGATTTGAGAGCAGTCAATAGCAGCAGAAGCAAATAATGGGTCAAGTGGCTGTAGATAGTGTGTGTTATACGGTGGGAAGGATAACAGGGAGATCCCATTGGCTTTACAAAATGTATAGATTCACAGGAGATATGAGAGTCATGATTGTCCAAAAGCAATAAAATATGTTGGTTCGTCGAACAATGAGTCTGCTTCTTTTCACCCATTACTCGTAGAGCTTTCATAACTGTAATTCTTGCAGCCTCGTCCGAATTATAGATTTGTTGTGCCAAACAGGAATTTTTCTAGTAAAGTACATTAGTTTTCAAAAAATTGATCCTGGCTTTATTAACCTCAGTAGCACGTAGAATACTGGTACACACAGGCTCTCTTAAGGCCAAATCAGAATGCCTGGACATGAAGCATGATAACCATGCAGTCTCCCCCTAGAAAATAAAATCATTTCAACATATTAAAAAAAAATTGTATCTACCATACCTGCTAATTTGTTTCCGATCCAATTGCGAGGCTCTATGGTCATCTTGAAGCATATCCAAAAACAAGGATTCTAATTTGCTTAGTGATAGACCACAATGCAAGGCAGATAACTTCTTTATATATTCAACTAAATTGAATGATGAAGTTGGTCTTCGGAGTATTAAAAATTTAGACAACTGAGTACTTGCTATGAAATCTTTTTTCATCATCTTCCGAAGACACCATAATTATAGATGACACAATAATTTTCTTCTTTACCTTCTTTTTTTGACAACTTTAATTCTAGACAGAAGGGTATCTCTCTTAATGTTATATAGCGTCTTGCAAAGATGCTATACACAGATGCTAATATTTGTATAGATAGTTACAAGATATATATATATATATATATATATATATATAGATAGATATAGATAGATAGTTACAAGATACTAATATATAGGGGGGGGAGGTATTAACCCTTTGTTTTAGTGTCCCCAAAAATTGAATACCAAATGAATAGAGTCTTTTACGTTCATCTGAAAAATACTGATGTAATGAGTCTTGTTTCCAAAAAGGAATAAATGATTTTTGTTTCCAAGTTTTCTTAAAATATTTTTCTTTTTAGATTTTTTATAATCACCCAATGTAAATTTGCCATCATTGTCACCATTAAAAACGTAATATTGTTAGGTACCTTTTATTTTCCTAGCAACTACGTTTTACATCTAAAAGTAAATTTCGTTACAAAAATAACCAATGTATTAAGTTTGGTAGATACAATTATGAAACATAAACTTTTATATACAATACATACAAAAGGGGCAGTGTTATGCGACATTTTTAAAGAAAAACGGCTCAAAACTATAAAAAATAGCACCATTTCATTCTGCAAGCAAATTAACATACAATATAGTTAAACACTAAACTAGATTATTAAAGCTAAGAGGAAGATTCTTTCTTATTGGTCTCCTTCGGCGATTTCCTCGCACCTGTCTTCTATCTCGTCCTGCAAGAAACAAAGAGTCAAAAGACATAAAAACATTTTTGTTCCGACTTATACCTCGTCCAGTTCCAAACATTTCGCCCATTCTTTAATAGTAATCCTGTGATTATCATCGGAATCGCAAGAGTTCAAGAATGGGGCAATGCAGTGCTCCAAAGACATCAACGGGGCTCGGATCGGGAAAAGCTCATGACGAGATACCGACCTGAAGTGAATCGCATTAGCAACATACAAATTTGTTACGGCTTTCGAAAATTTAACCTGTCTGGCGGATGTCCGTCCAGGTCGCAGAACTTCCAAATGGCTGCATTGGTCCAACGACGAGTCATGTTGGATTCTGCTTCGCGCTCCATTTCGAGGTAGTGTGGAGTCAGCTCATCTCTATCGGCCAGGTCCCTCATGATGTTGAAAAGCCAGTCGCGCATTCTCCTTGGGAAGTCCGCCATCTCTTCCTTCTTACATTCCTTAGAAAACAAAGAATCAGTCAATCAGTCCAATTCAATAATAACTTCCTAGTAGTGATTTCCAGCACTTACTGGCATTTCTCTGCACTCTCCGTAATACTCGATGTGCACGTGTTGATACTGTGGGCCCTTGCAGGCTGGATCGCCTCGGTCGCAGAGGCAACGCTGTTGATACACGGCACAGTCAGAAGTCCAGGTCTCGTTGTGATTCGAGCAAACCATCCTCCTGGATTCGGTTTCCACAGGACAAGTCTGGATGCAGACACAATCTGGCTCGCCTTGTTCGTCGACCTGGCATACCCTACCGGCCCCACAGTGTACTTCCAAGCAAGGGTCTGGAAGAAATATGGGGAATATGTTGGCGAAAAGGTATGTATTTTAGAAATTTGGATGGTTTAAGATCCACAAAAATATTATCAATCAAAGCAAAGAAGTGGTGTAGGAGGTAGCTGCAATTGAATTGATTTTTGTAAAATTCCCTTACCCATCATAGGAAGTTTCTCCTCCATATCTTGGAGTCCAGCAGCAATCGGTGACAAATTGCCATTTTGGACTTCTTCATCGGAAGGTTTAGACAGATTCTCGACGGCTTCCTGAGGGATTGGATGTGGTCGTCTTCTTATATATTTTTTATATTTTCTCTATAAAACAAAAAGAATTGTCGGTACAGTTGTACAATAATAGTTTTAATCGATATGACTGATGTATGCATTTAAATGATATTTTACATGTAGTATATATTTTACAATTATAGTGTCTCATTGTCCTAAAGAATGTACAGGCAATAGCAACTGAAAAGGGGTTGTGAATTTTCTATACTGCAGAAAGAAACCATATCAGGACCGTCTTAATTATTTCAGTAATATTTCTGGATTATAGGAATTATGCTGCCTTATCTCACGATAATATTTAAAACGTTATAATCCTTTCTAAATCAGTTTTTAAAATAAAATATGTGGAAGGCATCCTTAAGGAACTTGACAGTTGAAAATTGTAAAGACAGATGATTCTTTTGAAGGAGTTTTAGTTGGTTGTTTAAAACATAGCTGTCAATGTGGGGTTGAATATTTTCCAAATTAATATGCGGCATCTTAATGCTGATCTAATATTAACTTTCAAATGAGGTTTATGAGTTTCGGAAAACTTTACAATTTAAAATATCATTTACGACAATTTAAAAATCTACATTTGTGTAAAGTTTTGAAAATAATGTAGAACATTTGGTGAATCTTGCAATTTCACGATACCAACAGGAAAACTAAATGCTAGAAAAGTTTCTGAAGCGATAAATCAAGTGCTATATAAACAAGAGAAATATATTAGAAAGGCTTCAATGCTCCCCACATTTTCAAATAAAATTAACAAATCCAAAATCTCTTAGAGATATTTCAAAGAAATATTTCTTTGAAACTTTATTGAAACCGTTCATTAAAACCTCTGAAAAATATTTTTGATGTGTTTCAATGGACTCACTTTTTTTCTTAGTGATTCATAAATGTCACTAGCAAATTGCCATTGATCGAAGGGATTTAGTTCCTGACGAACTATTTCACTGACTCATCGTCAGCTCTTAGTAACATAGAAGATATCTGAAAATGTATACCTGATACCTTCTACGAGAACTCAGAAGTGTAATAACTAGTGACTAGGTACCCTGGAATCGATTAGTTTAGCTTCAATAATTAAGTGCCTAGTTTTAACTAACCACTTAATTACTGACTAATAACTAATGACTAACTTTTTCATAGACCTATCTTAATAACTAACAAGGCTGCCTAGCTCTCACTATAGCAGGAAGTATGAGTGACTAAAAATTCAAGAGACCAACTGGTTTAGCTTCATTTACTAGCTGATTAGCTTAAGTATCAGTTAATGATCACAAGTTAAATAGCAACTGATCAAACATCTCAGTTTCTAAAGGATTATTTCATTGCTTCATTGCAATGCACCGAAAAATAGAAATGAAACTTATGTTGGACGTCACGTAAGTTTAAAGAAATAATTAAAAGAAAGGTTTCTTCGAAAATTGAAGCCTTTATGAAATATTTATGAACAGTTTCAATATTCTAAATTGTTTATATTGTTGCAACATGTCAAAAACATTTAAAAAATAAGTCACAGAAAGGTTTCCCGGAAACTTTCTGAAAGACGTCCATTGAAACCTTGTTCTAACATCTTTACTGCTATGTTACAAAAGCAGTATTTGAAATATTTCAGGAAGTTTTCAGTGAAATCATCTTTTAAAACCTTTCGTTCTGTATGAGATTCCTGTAATATATTCTTTCTACTTGTCCGTTTCGACTATGTTTGATATAAATTTTTCATGTTAAATTCGCGGTATCCTTAAGACAGCCCTGTAAATGATCCACAGTATTTCCCATTTCGATCACCCCTGCTTATGCCGTAAAGTTAAGGCACTACATTTATAACTTACATATAACTTACATATAACTATATATACTTACAGGTTTTTCGGTTCCGTAAGTATCACACACTAGTACTGCAAGTATCAGCAAGGAAGAAAGGTATAGGAACTTCATATTGGTTTGAAGAGAGGGAACCCACCTGTACTAAAGGAAAAAGTAAATTCAAATGCAGTAAGGTGCAATTATTTTCCTCTTGCTGACGAATAGAAGGCAAAAGTTGTGTACTATTAAATTTTTAAACTCCAAAGAAAACTGAAGATTTATTTACCTGAAACTAAAATAGAAACATTCCACTGAGCAATCGTAAAGTTATGGTTTATAGCTCTTGCATTAAACGTTACCGTCGTAACAACGATCACGTATAATAGAGGAAACGGTTCGCGTTATCGTTCAATAATTCCAGTCGTAAATCAGAAATAGATTTGAAATTAGAGTAAAACTAAGTGCAGCCGGTTTCTAAATCCGCATGCATTGTACTTCTATTTTTACTTCGGTTTTCTTAACATTTGGTGAGAATTATTCGCCATTCAATGACATCATAGTTTATTTCAAAGCATAAGCTTTGCATGTAACGTTTTTCTTAATGTTATGTACGCTGAGATTACAGGACAAAAAGTTGTTATTATTAGCGTAGCAGATGTCGAAGGAGATATCTACTAGAACAAACAAGCGTTTATATGAAAGACTAATGGTTCACATGGAGTCTTGAATTTTTATTCTTCACTCGTAGACGACATCAGTTGGGATTTGAACTGTCCCAGTTTACAAAAATGTTCCTAAATGCGACCTCGGTTTTATCTGGTACGGAACAATGTGATAAAAATTTAACCCTGTCGGGTTATCTCGTGTAGCAGCAAAGTACGTTAAACAAGAGGAGGGAAGGATGCAAAGCAAAAATGCAGCAACCGTGTGTGCACGTTTTGCACACACGCATAATAAAAAGAATGTCATCACGTTTCCGAGAAAATATATAACAATCGTTTGCAATACCAAGTTTATCTTCACATTTCCTGCTTTCGCGTACTTCGATAAAAGAATGGACAGATAAACTCTTCCTACGCTCGACACAAAATTTTCGCCATCAGTATTCTAAAACGTTAAACGAAACCGGAAGGATTTTCATTTGATTCTTGTTTGCTTTAGGAGTTAAAACTGGGTCGTCAAATTTAGCTACCGGCAAATGTACCTCTAACGTTCCATTCTCCAAACATCCTCACTGCTAAAATTTAAATTTTGTTTAATTTTACGCTCTATT
Source organism: Cryptocephalus primarius (assembly GCA_963576515.1). NCBI lineage: Eukaryota > Metazoa > Arthropoda > Insecta > Coleoptera > Chrysomelidae > Cryptocephalus > Cryptocephalus primarius. The sequence goes on along the minus strand of OY754955.1, from coordinate 2,505,389 downwards.
TTCGCTAACGAAAATGAGATCAGGACTTCAATTAAACGGACGACATTGAAAAGAACGGAAAAACAGAACGGGAACATCTGCTATTCAATTGGGAACATAGTTGACCTTTGCGTGATCCAATACACGCTCCACAATTAAAGAGTATTGCAATATTTTATTGTTTATTGGGAATTAAGACATATTCAGCAAATCTGACCTTGTTCATTGTTTTGAACCAATTCGATAACCCAAATTGGAGCACGAACAGTTTTTATGTTGATAATCAAGATTAATTTCTTGGAGCACATAGACTACCGATTAGAAAAGTCGCAAACGATTTGCTTATAAAGTTTAATTATCGATGCTTCAGAACATTTTGTCTGGACCATTCCAAAAACTTGTAGCAAATAGTTATGAAGAGTTATTTTTTGGACCACATTTCGAAAAATTTCATAGATAACTAATGAGGAAAGTCGTGATTCTAGCCAATGTTGATTACTAATACCGTTTAATCGATCACATTTCTGAAGAAACGTGTAAATGCAAGAATTGTACTCCTTATGCAAATAAAGGAACGTGGGTTAACTGTTTTAATCCTTTGGATGATGGTTGAATTTACACGTGTAAAAACCAATACAACTAAGATACTTCAACAGTAATTCACTTTAGCTATTTTAGACGTGTGTACTGTGTGTATATATTACAAATTCCCTTCGACAGAAATAATTACACATAAAAGACAAGTTTAACTACAATTGATGCAATACTTTAAATCCACTTCAAGACCGGAATTTTAATGCATTAGCATTTGTATGTCCAATGAATGATTTCGATATTTGCACAAAATCTAACTTTAACTGTAATAAAATTTTTCGAATCGACTATCGAATTACTGTATTGCCATGAACGTTTTAACGTCGATTTGACCTCTTAGCAAATAAGAAAAACAACATTTGCAGAATCTTACCAACTAGATCCCACACTCTCGTACGCCTTACTTAAGTCACAACTGACTGGCCGCGTTCTGAACCACCGTACGCTCCGCTGCGACTTACTGGACGTTCTCTCCTTCTCTCTGCAGCAAATAAAGCGAATCGCCCACCATGTGTATGTGTGTGTACACGTAATATGCTATATGGTCCTCTCCTGCTGTCTCTTTTCAATAAATCGGAAAGCCATTCGACAAACGTAACCGGTCTAAATGAAAGCTTCTCTTTCTTCTTCCCTCTCTTTGTCGCACTTCATTAGAGTGTACTTTTTAAATGTTTATGCATCTGCGTGGCTCATTATGGTTAACCAATTAACAGTCATCGTTATTTATTGCTCTAGATCTTGTTTTTACTCGATTAAATGTTGAAAACTGGGGCGTCAGAGTGTTGAGCGTTGATTTTTTATCGAAGTCGAAAATTGTAGAATAGTATCATGCAATCTTTTTAGTTACCCCAAAAAATTTTAGGGAGATAGCAAGAGAGGAAGGGCATTTTTTTAGTTTAACAATAATCGCTTGTTTAACGATTTATATAAACTCATTTGGTTGCCAATATTTTGGTTGTTGTGAAAAATATACATAAATTTTATAAAAAATGACAAATATATGCAACATTTTTAACAAATATGCAAGAAGTTATTACGAAAATTGTTATAATTATGTTTATTTATTGGTCAGGTCAACCACATCCAGTTCCACATCAACAGAATTTATTGAACAGTATTTTAATTTAGGGATTACACTTTATGGAAAATGAATATCGTCTTTATCTGATACTACATATCCTAAAAATATTTTTGATATGTTTAACAAGGTTTTATGTTCCAATTACTTCTGCTCCAACATCACTCTTGATATTTTTATGTTTTGTAAATCTTTCGATGATTTTGAAAGACTCCACAAGAAGGCTTGATCTTTCCGGCTCTAGAATAGATGTTGAAATAAAACTAATATAATTACTTTCATGAAAACTGTTTGTCAAGCAAATCATTATTAAATAGGGGAAAGATATACGAAATGATTCTCTTAAGGGACAATAATCTTAGTATAGACACTATTTAACATAATACATGTGGAAAAACGTTTGATTGTAGCAAATTTATGTCTACTTATTGTTATATTCAAAGTGTTTAATTTATTGATCTTTCATTATTATACTTTATTATTTTTAAAACTCTACCTAAGGATCATCTTGGACACTCCGGTATCCAAGATGATCCCTAAGCCACGATGATCCCCAGAATCATCTTGCCATATTTTATAAGTGCTCTGGGTTAAAACAAAACCTACAGACTTAATTATGTCATTATATATGTGATCTTAGATCTTAGGTATAGAAAATAGAAGTTGCTGAAATCATCCTTATATACCTAATATCTCCATTATCGACATCAAACTGAAAAACCGTTTTCAAAAATGGTATTTAACTCAAAACAAATAAATATTTCTTATACCTAATTAGAATCACCATTTCCAAAATCAACATTATACTCCCAAAAAATACTAGCTTGATAATGATGATTCTTCTAATATCTTAAATTTAAAAAAATTTTTGTGGTGTCGATCCACACAAATCGCAAGTAAGTTCATCAAGATCATCGTTATCTATCCCGGCACAAGCTACATGGCCCCGTTATTAGCAAACACAAGATTTTATCCATCCTTCACCCATGTTATCTTTGGAAAATGTCTCCACGCAGAATAGACAGAACATGCAGAACTTTTTCTACCTCCTATTTGACATTTTTTGCAATGTAGTGCCAAACAGACAACGGTGTGATGGCTTTTCCGTGCTATCAAAATTACATCCAAATTTTTCGTCTATGGCCATCTAAAATCAACAGCAGAAGTGGTGTTAGAAGTGTGGTGTAGGAAATGCTGAAACCACTGGGTAAAAACATCCAGTATTATCCATCCTGATAAGTTACATGTTCATATAGTCCCTGGTGGTCCACCATCCATTAGCTCTATCTTCAAACGAACCCTTTGAAAGATAAACATAAGTGGAACGAAAATTCTTGTAGCACATATGCAAACTGCAGCTGCAGCTAAAAATGCTGTTCTGGGGCGTATGATTTATATGATGATAAACACGTTTTGATTTTGTTACAGATGCATTTATTTTAAAGATTTTCCTACAATATTATCCCAGAAATATTGACCAAACATTACTCATACAATTGGACTGGACAAAGTTGGACCTAGTTGATGAACTAATGCCATCGTGTTTTCATTCTACAACGCAAACTATATAATGACCCTCAAATAATTTTGCAACCTATTTCAAGTTAACCCTTCCATGTGCTATCAGAGATCTTAATTACTTCACCAATTTCAGTTGTATCTTGGAAAAGGTCCTTTATAGGAAGTTAAAAATATAAAATAATTTGAAGTCCATCAAACTATATCAAATTTTGCAACACTCAAAGCAAGAAAAATTCAATATCTAATTTTTTTGTAAGATATTTATTTGTTTTTCGTTTTTGTATCTACATATATTAATTATAAATCTTTAAATATATGTTACCTATACTGTTTGTACGTACTTTGAAAATGTTTTTTTTTTTTGTTTTAACTATATCACATATTTTGTGCGTGATGATTTTATTTACACGGACTCCAATACCCTGTTCTCTTTAGCATATATTTTCTTCTATGACTATAACTCTTCTTCTGACATCTTTTTCCCTAATTATAATTTAGTTAACAGTTTTTTAAATTTACAAAGTTTTCAACAAATTTTAGACATAAGTAGAAAGATAAAGATTATAAAAGAGTAATCAAAAAGCTTCTGTTTCATGCATAAAAGGGCATGCATAAATAGGTAGACCTACACATATGATACATGATTAGTTACTTTAGTTACCTTAGTTTAGTAATCAGCGACAAAATAATCAGATGATCAGATGAGGTTTAAAGATCAGATAACCGATCCCTAAATAAACTAGATTAACCAGTTGTATTTTCTTTTCAATGATATTTTAATTATCTTAAAATATTTTTTAGATCATGACTTTGACGATTGTTAGGTATTTGCCAATACCACTCTGCACAACATATGTTGACATACATACAACATATGACACAATATTTTGTCAAACATTTTTTTTTCAATTTTTATGCAAGAAATGTTTATGCTACAAGAGTACATTTTACAATTAAAATTTATGAAAATTTAGCTCACTCTGGATATTAATAGTAACAGCATAATTACTATCAACTGTTTACGCAAAATGAATTACATTATTGTACAAGAAAATGATTAAGATAGTAAGTCTAATTTTCTTACAAGATGAGTCCAAATAAGACTATGCATGATCACTTTTTACCACTTTAATACTATAGAACACTTATTAAAAATATATAAACATTAACTTCATTTTTTCAACGTAAACAACAACAAACTTATTTCGATCTTTTCTTCTTCGGCGCCTCCTCCTCCTCCTCCTCGTCGGAGTCTTCTGATTCCCCTGAAGACTTCCTCTTGCTCCCCTTCCTTTCGTTATTCCCCAACTTCTCCTCGTACACCGACAAGTTCTTCTTGATCTTGCTCGCGTCTGGACTATACGCCCACAGAATAATTTCCATGTGCTCCTTCGTCGGCAGATCGTCCTTCCACAACTGTGACTTTTCCTCGTCCAAGCTCTTCAAGAGTTTCTTCAGTGCGGTGTTCCTGACGATGTCCCACGTCGGCTTGTCCTCGCCGCTGCTGATCGTCCTCAGGTTCTTATACTCGCCCTTCGCCTTCACCCTGTAGGCGTCGAGGAACGCCTCTATCTGCTTATCCTTGATCTCATACTTGTCTTTGAGCGGGAGCAGGGCCTCGATGCTAGCGACCGGGAGGTAGGGGCGGTTCTCCTTCGAAACGTTATTCAGCTCGAAGTTCCTCAACCAGTCCTCGAAGAACGAGACGGCGTCGTTTATGTTCTGGACCTTCTCCTTGTCTTTGGTCACTACAAAAGGAAAAAAATCAGATAATCGAGCAGAAATTAAATTATGGAACTGAACGAACATAAGTAATTTGAGTGGAAACATATGTTCTTAGCAGCATTGGGAATCAAATTTCAGCTCTAGAAGAGGTGGAGTTTACTAGGTGAATAACAGTTTACAGGATTTTAGTGTCTCAATTTAAGTGTTTTGGACCCATAGTGGTGTTTTTGTGGTCTAAGGTACTTGGAATCTTGCAGCCAATAAGTACATCTAATCAGGAGTCTTAGTATAAATGTTTTGGATTCGTGGAGTCTAAGAACTCTGAAATATGTTTTCTAACGTGATTTTGAGGTCTAGGAGTGCAGAGTTTAGGGTTCCTGTGGCCTTGGAATAAGGCTCGAAGAATCTACAACTACACACCATTCTTCGTACTGAATCTTATTACCGATGTATTAAAGTTAAAGAACGTTTTAAATAGCTTGGCCTATTTTGGGAGGGATGATGTATTGAAGCACTACTTTAAGGCACCTATTTTTAAAGTATGCCTCAAATAAGGCCACATAAGCAGTCCTTTATACATTTACAGATGGTATTAGGTCAAGTAAGCAGGTTTGTGTCTAAATTGCTTCTATGACTTTTAAAGTGTTTTTTTTTTTGCAAAAAATATTTCTCTTTTACTTCCTTTCTAATGCTTAACAATTGGCTTTCTATTGATATCATTACATACTTATCCATATTTTTTTATTTTTGGTCTTCTTTTAACCATTATACTGATGAAGACCAGAAGATAGAAACACATGTTTAACCGTTGTATGGTTGCCTTTAATCACATTCTTTGCGGTTTGCCCATTATTTCTTTCGTCTGTGTGTGTGTATAACAATATTGCAGTGCAATTATTGAAATATTGGCATGCTTCTGCAATGTACGATGTGCTGTTGGGGTAATGAAAAGTTCCATAGTCCAAGAATGTTTTAAATATATTAACTGTACCCACTAAACATATCTATTCAAATCGAAAAAATTCTCTTAAATGCTGGACCGCTCAAAAATTATAAGCATTTACAGATATTTATTAATTAAAGTACACAAGTTCAAATGCAGAATCAGATGGGTAATGGAATCCACGGGCACTGCGAAATAATGAATTGTGGGAAGAATTAATTGGTACAAATCAATAATTTCAAATTAATATTATATATTAATATATAATATTTAAATATGTGTACATTAGCATGACAAACAATTAAAATTTTTCATCTTAATTTTCAAAACAAATCATTTACACACACAAAGTGAGTGATTGCTGAATACAGAAGTACATAAAAAACAGAAAGGTTAAATTAAGTATGTCACACATATCTAATAATATCCTTTCTAATTTCTTTCGATATTTAAGTGCTTTTTGGTGGACGAAGAAGCAAAAGACTAAATAATGTATACGTTAAACTACAAGATTTACTCCAAAAGGAAATACAAATAAATAGGTTATAACACAGTGTCATATGCCATGTCCATTGATATAACGTCATATGCCATGTCCATTAATAACGATAATTTATTCGTATTTTAGTCCGCTTAATGTTTGTGTGGCTAAGTGATGATGTAAATGTTGAATACAAAAAACTTTTAGGATATTTAAAAGTTAAGTGGCTCGCTCTAATACCTGCTATGTTTGACAATGACTTGAGCCCCTCCATTCAAATCTTTTAAGTTTCGATAAATGTTCAAAATTTCTGGAATAATTTTTCAGTCATGAATTATCGGAGATGTTAATGTATTTCGTACATAATCAGGCATTTATTTTCTACAAAACGATTCAAAAGATTGAAGCTGAACACATTACAGCTAGAGCAGTTAGTCTAATTTTGAACAATTTTGTGCTTCAATGTAAATCACGATTTCAAGAAAAGTTTGTTTCTTCAGTAATAAAAAGAAAACTGACAAACTTAGAGGAATCAAATTTGGACATAACGGAAAGGTTTACCAAAGAAGTGCAGGATTTTTACTGAACATGTTTCCAATATGTCAAAGAATTGTATGGCACAAATAACACAGGAAATCACCGTTTTTCAATTGTGTTTTTTGACTTCATCGCAAGTAAATTCAGCAGATATTGAAAATTGTAATGAGTTTTTATCGAAAGAAATGATATTAAAATCGATGACAATTGTTACGTTAAAAGAAATTCGAAAACCGAATGTATATTTAAAATTCTGTTAAATTAGAATAATGGGGAAATCAACAAGTTGAAATTTATAAAAGATTGATTCATAAATTGATCACTTTAGTGTCGGAAGAATAATGAATGGAATCTGTAAAACGTTCTAGAAAATTGTGTAAACTAATATAAATAAAATTGATTTTTGAAGAAAGTGTAGATGTGAAAATATGTGTATAGAAGTTTCTGAAAGATTCTACGGACCTTAAAGATTTTGTAGAACCCGGCCAACGCTGGATAATCGGCAAGTTGATCAGAAAAACGTTTATTTTGTATCAACAAATTTGTATTCCTGCGCAAAGCGATTCAAATTAAAACTCCCGGCGCCACTGGCTGTGTCAACAACACTCAAATCGTTTCAGCTTGATGATATGCCTATTTTTAAATACGAATTCGAATTAACTCAAAGTTTCGATCGCAAAAACGCTGAACGGAAAATAAAACTTACGCGTGAGTGTCCTCTTGGCCCGCCCTATCAACCCCTTGACGGCCAACTTCTGGTAATCCGGATCGCGGCCCTCCAGGATCTGCACCGTCTCCTGTGCCTTCTCCTTATCCTTGAAACCCAAGCCTGGGACCGTGTCTGGTTTGTCGGACATCTTTCTGGAGCTGCGAAATATTCGACGGTTTCGAGTTATAACTTCTCTCGGACTGTTTCCCCCTTTCCGAAATCCGGTGCTTGTATACCAGCGCAGTCTCTGCGACCATTCAAAGGAAGCGGCGCATAGAAACAATGGAGATTGATCGTAGATGCGCGGTCCGCTCACCTCTTTACTTATAACGAAATAATCTAAACTCGTCCGATTACGTCAACCGACTCGATATTGTCCCCGGGTTTGGTGGTAATAATTCGATTTTACATGGGGGACGTGAAGGTGCGTGAGTTATGTCATCACGGCGGTATTTTTGTTGTGAAATATTCATTCGAAATTGGCGCGGTTAGCGAAGCGGTTCGCGATTCGTCGGTTTATAAACGGACCGACCAATCGGAGACGTTTCCTAGTATTTAAAATAAGAAGTGATTCACACGAATGTAAATAAGATAGCCGGCGTTCAAGATAAACCGCGTTTTCTTAAATGTATAATTCAATTGACAAAAAGTGATGTAATGTGTTAATTTATCTAAGAATTTGCGATTCGAGCATGCTATTTGAATTTTAAATAGGTACCTACAATTTAGAGGCGACAGTCGATATATTCCGCATAATGTCATAGACTCACTTTTATTTTTATAAACAGAGATATTTACATATCATATAAAGACGTAATAATTTAGGAAATGGGGTCAAAGTGAAACCTTGAGAGGTGGGTCCATTCTGTGAATAAATTACAACGGTTAACGAAAATTACATTTAAGTTCTCCACAAACTTGAGCTGAGATAGACAACCACATACCCAGGCCGATATAAAATTAATCAGGAGATACGTGCAGTGGTCACTAATTTTAAGCAAATGGTTTCTACTGGTTAAAAATGGATTAAAATGGCCCCAAAAGAATGTACTAAAGGTTTAATTGGTTGTTTAATAAAAAAATACAAAATTACTACTGATACACTTGAAGTTATTATAGTAATTAAAGAGGTTATAGTTTGGCATTTCTGGATTCATCAAAAGCTCAATCGTATCAAAGATGAAGACTCTTATGAGGTGTTTATAACTTCTAATATTCTATGTCAATAACTGTTAATTATCTTCGGTTGATTTGAATGCCCATGAGTTCTCAAAATTACCGCAGTTTACTGAGGTTTTCCAGATTTCGAATATTGCCAGTCTCTTTAATATATCGGAAAGTTACTGAAAGTGGAATTTTTTAACTTTCTAGTCGTCTAAAGGAAACGGTTACTAGTGCCTGTAATTGTAACATATAAAGTTGAACACTTTTGTTGTAAAAAGGAAATTATATGTTCCTAATATAGGCTGATATTTGCAAACTTCGAAAAAAATTTCGACACTGTCGAATTGGACTTTAAGCTTTAAAACTATGCCTAGTAGATACAGGGTGTAGTAATAGGGTAGTAATATACAGGGTGCAGCATCATAACTTCTTTTTTTGAAATGTGTGGCATTCAGGCTGTAGAGGTCGTAGTGGGCGGAGAATGGTCTTATTCGATAGGCATACTTCTAAAGTTTTGTGTGTGCGTTTGCCTTCGAGGCGTACTTTTCGAATGGACGTTGTGCCTTTTGAAATCGGTTCAATGTAGCCCCGGTAAGCCCTATCCTAGATCAGAAATCGATTGTTACATGGCTGGTTTCGTTCAGACAAACCAGGAGTGGTTTGTCTGAAGCAACACGACATAAAACTGAATATTTGTCTTTGTTAGAATATAAGGTACATTTATGTGTATTATGAGTGTATGTAGCGCCATCACACGCGAGAGACTGTAAGCGTTCGACGAGAGCGAGCGGACAGACTCGAGAGTCAGCCTCCGCAGAGAGCGGTTGTAGAAAGTAATAGTCGGGAACTTAAGTGTATTTAGTAAATAAAGTAGTAAGTTAAGTTGTGTTATACTGGAGTGTTTATTGATTGCCGCCACCTCACCAATTCGATCTACGGACCAACATCGATTATCTCAACAGTCTTTACTTATTAAAGGCCAGATATGTTTTGTATTTGAGACTAACGATTTCATAGTTAAATCAGTTTGAAACGCAATCATTTCCATTTTTGTTCCACCGATGTCAATTTCCATGAAGGGCAAAACATTAAATTGCTCTACTAAAGCAATTCGTTGAAGTAATTTTTCAACTGTGGAAAAATTTCATTGCTACATATCTACTCGTTGTGTCGCGTCACTGTAGTGGCAGAAAATTGAATATATTTTATAGCAGACACTATTTCGTCTTTATTCCTAAATTTGGCAAGCACCTTCTATGAATGTCTGTTTTACCATCTCCGCATGTTCCTGTTTGTCATTTCCAGTCGCATGAAAATCTTATTAAAAATAGATTAAAAACAAGAAATCGTATGAAAAGTAGAACACGAGAACTCTAATACACTGGTAATCTGGTACTGTAAACAAACATGTATGGGGCCGAATCGTTCGATTCCCAAGTCTAATGAAAAAGTCTAACAATGTAGAACCCTCTTTGGATTTGCTTTGGAAAGGGGATTTTACTTTATATTAATGACCTAGTTTCTTTCTGCTAATCTTGAAATTGTGTGAAACCGTCTGTGAAATCGCAGTATATATACTACTAGTGTACATATACTCAAATTTTCCCACTTAAAAGTGTCCTTCCCTCTTGTGGCAGAAAGGGTAAACTACTATAGATCTCTGTTTTCTCTCATAAAATTTATGCAACTAGTTAACGTGTAGAGCTTGGGCGTCGATAAATAACAACACAATTTGTATCCTACAGAGTATCATTATTTCATATGGATTAGCAATCTAAATGATCTTCATCGATATTAAATTAAACTACCCCCATAGGACGCCTAAATGTAAATTACATGTTTTGTGACGACGTGCCATGCAATATGCATTTCTCGTCCGACAGTTGGCATTTGGCAGTACCAGTGACGTTTGTTTTGTTAAAATATAAACACAGTTCGCTGATAAACAAATAAAGTGTTAAATTAGTGGTGCCCTAGAATCAAACGCCAACAGTCATTTTGGTGCTTCGCGGCATATTCGCGAGACACGCGGGTATCTCGTCGAATAAAAATAAGGTTATGGCCGATACGGACTGTGCAAGTGAAAGCGCCAGCTCGGTCGGGGACGAGGAACGTGTCAGAAGGCTCTTCCAGGCGTGCGATGCAAATGGAGACGGTTATATCGATAGGTAAGGACGAGCCACCGAAATTTGTTTCGGGAATTGCTCGTGCTCAAAACCCTATTTCAAGGATTTACCCCAAGAAAATTGTGAATGAGAATTGTAGTAATGTGTTTTGTCAAACTTGGAAAAAATTTCTACATCTGAAACAATCACATTCTTTTGAAGTCTCGTATTTTATATTCCAGTCATGATCTTCTCGCTATATGCAAAGAACTCAGCCTGGAAGACTCTCTTGATGAGATTATGCACCAATTGGGCGCTGACTCACAGGGAAGAATATCATATGAGCAATTTTTACAAAGGAGACTTGCGTTACGTCCAGAAATTGATGCGTTGAAGACTTCCAGCAAAGATAATGTTAGTGATCACAGTCAAGGTACGCAATTTAAGCACTTCCTGCTGTAACAAAAATTAATGTAATTCCATGTATATTTTTTTACAGGAAAGTTAGATAAGTGGGAGTGGGATTCCGGCGCCAGAGACATGAGTCCTGTACCTAAAAGCATACTGAAAACTGAGAAATACACCGAAGAAGAATTCAAGGTAAGACTTTATTTACAAAACAAACTTGAACGACCAGTCAATAGTTAATGTCATAATCTAACATCTTTCGAGATATAACCCACCAAGTATTTAAGAACCCCACATCGATGATTTGCTCGTGAAACTTCCAGAATGGCACTTTTAAATACGAACAGTTGTTCTCAAAAACATTACACTCACTGCTAGCCTTGTCTACCCATATTATCGAAGCGACTCCAAGGTTCGTGTGTCTAATCCTCTGCGTGTTAAAACACTTTTCGATGCATTTTAAATGTTCTACGGCGTCAGTCCGAACTAGAGTCGAGTCCACCAGGCCTAGTTGGTTGGCACATTCCACGGACTTCGCTTTGAAACTTTGTAGGTTAGGATTGTACTTGGCGCATATCGAAAGAAATCCTAGACCGCCGATATAAGCGGCCGCTTTAAGGGGCTTCTGTTTCGATTCCCTTTTTAAGGATAGCGCTACCTCAACGTAATCCATACCAACTTGCTGCCAGTATTTTATCCATTTTTCCATGAAGGTACCCTTGGTTTTTGTTAGGATCTTCTCGCCGATGCGGCTGGGCGCGAGGATGTTGAGTTTCAGCATTTTGGATGAAATGTTTTATTCATAAATTGGGTTAATTCGCTGGAAATATCATTTGAATTTCAAGTTTGTAATTTAATGGCAAGCGACGATGTTTCTAACCTATATTAAAAATAGGTCACAGGACATGAAATTGTAGACGCTCCTTATAAGATGTATTAGCTGTTTTATGCTTGAGTTGAATTTAATTTTATGGCGCGAATTACATTACTACCCTTATTATTATAAACGCATTTTAACTTTAATACGGATTTTAGCTTAAAATACGTTTAGAATGTTTCATAATGTTAAAAATGCATTAAATAATACATTGTAGTTACATCCGTGAAACACATTTTAGGTTGAAATTCTTTTTAAAGTTTATGAATAACGCAGTTAGTTTTTAATTACTACGATTCAGATAGTTCTATAGCAGACCTTGCTTATAATTGATTTCAGGGGACATTTCAAAGTAGTAAATTATATACGATTTATTTGAAAAAAAAAACGCAATAAAAAATAGTGCGAGTGTTAGTAGTTGGATATCAATAAAAAAGTATCTAAATATTTATAACTGGTATATTGCATTTAATGCTACTACATAGTATATACTAAATGTACTTAGGTTTCCAACAATTGCAATGTTAAGTGATATTCTGAAATATTGGTTTGAATTCTATTTTTCAAATCCTAAGTTGATATAAAAATATCCAAGATGGCGACTCTATCTAAAGTGGATTAACTAACATTTTTATTATGGCAGATATAAACTGAGGTTCTAATTATCTGTTAGGCTCTGGTGTGGCATATTTTTTCTAAAACTATTATCATTGTGCAGTTAAAGTTTGTTTTAAGTTATTAGGGGTCATAATTGACATACCTGTTTTATTACATCTTCAAGTTGTTGGACTGCTAATACATTGATATCTGTACAGATGATCTTAGGGGAAATCCATGTCTGTGTTTGGCAAATGGTTCAAATGCAACTGTCATCCGTTCATTTGCGACTGACAGCTCGCCGCCCTCATTAAAAATACAAATCCCCTAACGTTTGTTTCTCGATAATAAACAAGTTTAAGTAGGAATTTCACGTTGTGGTATTTCTTTTATATTTGGTCCACCAAGTATTAAAGTTTAATACCTACCCTGTAGACCTTAAAAGTAATGGTAGAACTAAAAAGCCACAACTGGTATTGGTAGAAATGACATCGTTTGGTAAATGTAATATTAATGCTTGCAACTTTTACATTTTATGACAGGCCACTTTATGCTCATAACTCTAAAGTTTTTGTTTTGAGAAGTGAAATAAGCCTATGGGCGTGCCATAGGGATTTTTTTATTTTGACGCCTAAGGAGCTTCTAATGCAAAACACTCAGGACGCACAAAAAAATAAAATTTGACTTACGTTTCACGATTTAAGAGTGCTACGATCAAATATACAAGAATTGATCTTTCGACGAAGTGGGCATTAACCTCAGTAAATTGATTAAATTTGCTTTCAATCATATCAGAATGCTTTCTATCAAATTAAGCCATGTTGATCCAGGTCGAAGAAAAATAATATTGATAAAGATATTTTTTTTAATATTGTTGGACAATGAATACATATATCAAAGAATCATTTGTCAAAATACCATCATCCCCTAAATTAGGGGTGAAATTGTAGAGCGAGAGAATGAAAACGTGAAAAACCGCCGAAAAATACTGAAAACGATTCCGACAATCATCCCCTACTTTGGGTATGATTTGTCATTATCATCCGCCACTCTAGGGGTGAAAATGAGGGATATAGAAGTGAAAATTAAAAAACAAATTGCAAAGCAATATATAAAGGATTTTGTGGTCGCTGAAAATGATCCTGACCAGTATTTATTCATCATCATGCACTTCGGGTATGGTTTGTCGTTATCATCCCCCATTTAAGGGGGAAATGAGAGGTTTGAATTTTTGAAACACAAAATTTATGGACAGATTATACATAAATTCCAATAGGTAAGGTTTATTGTGAATTTCATGCTCGATAAGTTCCCATGAATTCGGAGTACGATCAATAATTTGCTTTGCGCAAGAAACTGTTCAAGTCCCAAAAATTTTGAATCGGTATGATTCAGTTTTATAGGAACGTGAATTTTTTTCTCGAAACTCATTTACCAATCAGATAACATCCAAAACTTCATATATTTTCATTTCTTGTAAAAATGATTTTTTTCACGTTTATTGTTTATGGAAACTTAGAAAAACGTTTTTTTATTTCTACAAACAGTTAAATAACTCTAAATATATTTTGCTCGTGATTTTAACATGAATTGATTTAACAGCCCGTGGAAAGAAACCCGTAAATATACTGAACCGGTATTTTTAAAAAGGAAGATTAATGGAATTGTGAAAATGCGTGTTTTTCCATAATCCCTGAAAACAGGAATAAAATTCTTTTTCGATAAGAGGGCCACTTATGCAAATTATCATAGTTGTGTGTGAAGTTAAATCGATAGTTAGTTGAAAATACCGAGTGAATCATCATGAGTAATGTAGATTAGGGGAGCCAGTGTAAATGCAGTAAAAACGTGACTAAATATTTTCATTTGATAAGCAATCTACTTTAATAGCCTTACCCCGCATTACAAACAGAGCTGATTCGAACAGGCGTTGATAATTATTTTGCAAATTAATTCAGGATGTTGTACTTAAGATAATACTTAGGATAATACTTAAGATAAAGATGCTTGTAATCTAAAGTATTGAAAGCGTTATTCATGTAAAACATTACTTGTAGATAAACGAAATGTATTTCATCCTTATTGCAGATTTATTGCCTAACCGGCATGTCAAATTTCAGTAATATATTGCAAAAATAAACGTTGCCGCGGTGCGTCGTCTCGTTCACGTAATCAGTTTATATAAGTAGATATATATGAAGACTCCGAAATGGAATATCGATTGGGAAAATTGAAAAATTGAAATTGCCGTTTTTTTCATATAGAATTTAAATTGAAACTTGATGGAAAATGGCGAAGGACCGGCATTTCATTCGCTGGAACGTTTAGGACCACACCACCACTCACGTTCACCAAATCTTAAGTGGCTTTAAAAATAAAGAACAAGGTCGATAAACCTATCGAATTATTTTTCCAGTCTTGTTTCCAGTCGAGCAGGAATTTTTATATATTACGAACCTTCTGTAAAAATAACGTGTAAACCACACCTCTCGGGAGGAGATGAAGTAACAACGGATTTTTTCGCGGCATTTCCCCCATGTGTTATTTCATACGTCCACGGTTATTAACCGGACCAATATTGGCGTTGGCGACAGTTCAAATTACGTGTTTTACGGCCGATATGTTAGGATCGTACTCGAAAACAAACACGTCGAACTTAATCCAGGAAACCTACGAAGTTCTCGCTGCGAAATCGGATTTTTCTCCAAGATTTATAAAATATAAATACAGAAAGTAACACAGTTGTTAAACTAATTAGTCGTATCAGTTAGAAAGATATTCGATCGAATGAAACGATGGAAATTTTTTCCTTGAAATTCCTCCATTTTCCAACATTATTTCCAATGAAGCTTACAGCTCTGCATTTGTTAGTTTTCTGCATTGAAAGCGGATTTGAAACATCCGAGAGTCTCGAAGAGGCGAATTTTAAATAAAAGAAATGGAAACTGGAAATTCGTCCTTTACACGTGTTCAAAAAGTAGCTATTTTTCAGCTTTTAGATCGTGTTGAAATGTACGCATCTTTAGAATTCAAATTTTATCATCATTCATCGTAAGCAAATTTTTCTGTTTTAAATTTTTCGACCTAAGATGGTGTTCCGTTACGGTTTTTAGATTCGTGCGAAATTAGAAAATCCTTCTGTATCTTAGGCGCCTGAGGGTCGTTGTTGATGTCGCTATTTAGGTAAATCCGCAATTATTTCCAATCGACTAAACCAATCTTTGCCAAATTTGAATACAGATAGTTTGATACAAAGTCCGCCATTCATAAGAATTTGAAATCAAGGGGTTGAAGGGTATAGCTGATATCGACAAGAACAGGCATTCAATTAATGAGATTTTTACGATCTCACGTTGCCTTGAAGGAGACGTTACCGCCTTGGTTCCACGAAACGTCCTTGTAAATAAATATAGTTTTTGAGCCCAAATAGGCTAGTACAATTAACTCGTTTTCGGGAAGTAAAATTGCCAGTAAATTATTGAACAAGTCCAAAAATTATTCTTGCATGTTTAATCTAGTAGTGCAAGGTACGATACGCCGCCCTTAGAGCTGCAGGAGGTTTCTAGAATTTGTTCCCTCTGTTTAAGCAGCCTGTCAAAATGGACGAGAAAAAGAGAAGTGGTAAAAACGGGGGGGGGGCGTTGACGCAGGAGCACCAAGGCATCTTTACTCGTAGTAGTTTCAAAGTTAAATCCTGATAAACAGGGGGTGCCTAATTGATTTTGTAAAAACAAAATCCATTAGATATTTAAAATTATTCAGAACATAATCAGTAAATATTACATATTTACATATTATGTAATATATAGTACATATTTAGATTATCAACGATCTATTACGTCAAATTGGGTGGAAGAATAATTTGGAGAGATGATTCATTAGACGATTACTTTGTAATTCAGAAAATTTATTTCGCCTCGACGAAAGGGGACGATCCCCTGAATAAAAGTGCAGTGATGCTTATTGAAAAACCTAGCCAGGTATGAATATTTTTTTATGTCGACAAGTCTACAATTTGACCAATCAGATTTACACTAATTAGCAAGTCCCACTGTGATGTAAGTCTCTGGGCTCACGCAGGAATATATGCAACTAGTATTTAATATATTAATTAGTGAAGGAAATATGCACAAATAGAATATTTGTATCATTTTGAAAAGTGTAGATATGATAAGTATATAATATAAATTGCTGTTATTTTTGCACTATATTTCCCAACTTCTGTTTTACTACCCATTTTCAATTTATTCTCAGTTATCTTTCGCTGTGCATTAAACATCTAATCCGATTTTCGGATATTTCTGATAAAATCACTATCAACAGATTATATCTGTACCTATCTGCCTAAAATAAAACAACAAAACATCTGTGTAAACCTTACTTACATATCTGAGCTGCCTATGATTGTATAACATGGAGTGGGCGGAAACTTCTAGGTTTTGCAAGAAATTTCTTCAAAAAATGTTTGTAAATATGGAATGATTTAGGTGCTTAAAAAAGAGGATTGTAACTATCGAACAACTTATCTGAGGTTCCACCAAGGTTTCCTCTATCAAGACCTTCTCGAGTGTTCCTTAAGTTATGGACTATAAATTTGCCCCTAACGGATGAGAGACGAAAGAGTAATTTCTGGCAGTATTGTTGAAATGCCCAGAGGCCTTGACTTAAGTTCCGTCCATTGTTCTATGGAATGGCCGTGGGGATTCAAAAAACCGCGAAAATCCACCTGGATACCGACATACAGGTAGATACATAGAGCGAAAGAGAGAAACTGGTCTGTCACACTTCTGTCTCACAAAATTCCCATTGTATGATATTTGCTAACCCTTATTTAAAATATAAGAGGCAACAGATTCTCGTAGTAATAATGGATGGATTAATACTATTTTTGTTTTGAGAACTGTTCCAAATTCCGAATTTCTCTTGCCGAAGGCTTACAATAGGGGAAGAAATTTCTTTAACGGCGCCAAAAAATTTTAAACTTTGCACGCTTATAACATAGAAGTACCGGTTTAGAAAAATATTCTAGACTCGGAATTTTCCTTTGCAAGGCTGTGGAAAATGGGGAAAGCTTTAAATATGCATGGGACTAACTTAGACTTTCGAGCGGGGCAGAAGTGGGGGTGAAGTTATGCAATGTTTACTAAACAGCTAGAAACTAGAAATTTGGCATGGTGATAGATTTAGAGAAATCCAAAAATTCCAAATTTTACTTTCCGAGTATGAAAAAATGAGTGGTTTTAAGT
Source organism: Cryptocephalus primarius (assembly GCA_963576515.1). Taxonomy (NCBI): domain Eukaryota; kingdom Metazoa; phylum Arthropoda; class Insecta; order Coleoptera; family Chrysomelidae; genus Cryptocephalus; species Cryptocephalus primarius. The sequence goes on along the minus strand of OY754955.1, from coordinate 2,487,425 downwards.
CGACCTTCAAGCGAAGTGATTGATTTGTGGTGTTACATCCCCTGAAGAATAAAATTGAATTTTGAATTCTTGTACAATTTGATTTATGGTCGGTTAACTTTACTGAACAAACTGAGTTCCTCGCTCTGCTGTGTACTATATGTACTTATCATCAACTATAGTAACTCACTTATGTGCATTTTAAGCGTATCTTTCAAACCGTATTTACATGTTCTACAAGTTGTGTGCAATCTTCTCGCTCTCTTTCTGTTATCGCGTTAAAATTTATGAAATGTCAAGTCTGTTGACCCGTTTTTCCGTCTATGTTTCTTTCGTCGTTGGGTAACGTGGTGAGAATGTTTCCGCAAAACCGCGGGAATGAATAAATGTCGTTATTATGAAACTGCAATTAAGTAAAATCTTGTTACGACTATGAAATAAGTAGTCCAAACTAAAATTTGAGGAAATGTATTTTTTGTGAACGTGTAGCTTTGCTTAGTTGTTGTCCTGAATGGATCTATCATGTTGACTTTTTGCCAATTAGCGAAGTTCGTAATCGTTAATCAGAGCTGTCTGAAATGCATCAGCTTGGGCGGTAAATCGATAACCCCATTCAGTTTTTTGTATCCATCCATTTTCCTGTGCTTTTGGGGGAATTAATTCTTTTAATGGACTTTGTTCCATAGACAACTTTCGAGTATTTTTGTGAAAACATTTTCGAAATTACGTTCAAAAACTCCTTCTGAAAAACTGCCTCCCACGTAATAATTTTGTGACTGCGTACGTATCGATGTCAGGTATACCGAGGATGCGACATTAGCAAAAGATCGGGTGCTGGAAAAAGAGAAAAGTGCCCTGAATAAAAGATAATACGTCTATATTTTAGCGATCCAATGGAATCAATACTTCCCTTCCTTTAGTGGGCTTTCCAAGGGAGTTTACTCCATTTTCGAGTTGTAATAAGCGAAATTTACTAGCCAAACCTAGCGAAATTGGCAAATAGTCGATCCTCGGGTAAAGGAAAGTGGGGTAATGTAATCTTCATTTACTTCCACTAGAGAAAACAGATTTCAAGGGTTTTACTGGGGGAAGCTTCAGTGGTTTTTTTCACAGAGTGCCGCTCTTTTGCAATTTAACTTAAGTTTTATTAAGTTGATGAAGTTTTGTTTTCACTGTGAGTGGTATTAACAGTTTAGTTCAGAAAGTTACGAACAGCGGAAAAAGTGTAAAAATAATTTTTTAAGTTAAAGTAATTTTTTACTCTTATAAAATAGTAAGATAACGAGGGTCAATATGAAGCTGAAAGTAGTTTGACTTAACTTGTGCATTAAAATGATCCAGTATAAACATTATTAAATATTGATTTTCTTATGAATGGTATTTAAACTGTAAAGTCTAGGGAGTTGGGTTTGCTTTGAATTGAGTGAAGGGCACGAGTAAAGGAAAAACATTTGTTGGTTAAATGGAAAAAAGTGTGAGAAAGACCGTGAAACTGAAATTTTGCACGTGCTCGTCTAACACCGTGACAGTTCCATTATGCTCTATACTAACAGCACTGTCAAGTCATCCCACGGCTTTTTGTAAGGGTGGAAGTAATCCCGACGCCAAATGATTAAATCACTCAAGAATCAAGAAAGAAAGATGTATTCTCGACATAAACTCACACAAAATACAAGGGCGAGCTAAATTCTATGTGTATTTTCGACGCAAACAAAATTTTTAAATCTGTACTGAACTTCAACTCGAAAACATTTTTGTAAAAAATTTTTGAACGCAATTCAGAGGTAAACGAGACACATCTTTTATGTAATCTTAACAGAGCGTCAGCCCAGATTAAAGTCGCTTTATAAGTTTTTCTGAAGATAGCTTAGCTTTTATTTAACACTTTTGTCTTTTGTCTCATTGATAATTAAATACTTTGCATGTTGACATGACAATGACTCGAAATCCTCTCTAGTCCAGGAGACCAAAAGTCCAAGTTCAAAGGTGTGTGGAAAAAGTGAGACAGAATTTGTTTAAAAAATTTTTCCAAACAAATTGCAAAAATTGTTTTTTTACCTCGGACAATTTTTTTGTTTTTGAATTATTTTGAGCAAAAAAATCTGGAATAACTTTCCCCTTAAGTTAACAGTTTTCGAGCTATATTATTTAATCGGTGAAAAATACTCCGTTCATCTTTTAGATGCGCTCATTCTAAAGGTCTTTTGATTCTCTACAAATCGTCTGTACAACGTATTGCATTTCCATCAATAATTTTCACGCTGTGGTGAAAAAAACAGAAAAACGACCTATTTTTTTTAAAAATTTTTACTGTTAAAAAAAACACAAAAGCTCAGATTTGTCTTGATGTTCGGTTTGTATGATCTTTGATCGATTTTAAACAAACTTTTTTGGTCCGACTGTTGTTAAATTTTTTCTACCAAACAGCTTTGTTTTTGCTCTGTAAACTGGGCTAAAAGGACACTTCAAAGACGTCTTACATTCCGGTCATCGTGGTAGTCTCCAATATTTTTGAATTCAAATAAAAGCAACTTGATTTCACTGTGAGCGGTATTCACAGCCTATTTGGATTAAGGCTTAAGGCACGTGTAAAGCAAGAGCTTCTTTGAGAGAAAAAGTTTGTGGAGTATTTTTGTACTTGTCGTCGTAAGGAAAGTTTGGGAAACTGAAATTTCGCACGTGCTCGTCGAGCAGCGCGACGATTCCCCCATATTAAAGACCTCATCAGAGCAGTCGCGCTGGTACATTATTTATGTACGACGAGATCCATTACCCATTCCGCGCTTACATATTCAAGGTTTCGTTCCTTTATTTTTCGCTCTCTTAAGCCATATGTCCCTTCGTCTTTCTTCCTCACTCCCTCTATCTTCCCGTCGACGTCATGTTCCTTCGCCTCCCGTAGGAGGCATAGTCTATACATACAAACTAGACAGGTCACTCCTTTGATCTCCTCGAAAAAACGGCATTTTTTTGCTGCCTATCATAAATCGTTTTGTAGTCCCCGTAAAGGATCCGAAACCGCAATGTACAGGGGTAAAGCGACTGTGAAATCGATAATTTCATCAAACCGTCGACATACGGGAGGCGAACGAATTTTAAACATATTCGAAGATTTAGACTGGTTGAAATTTTGTCGGCGCAAGATTATTTACAAACGTATAAGGTCGAAGTACACCATAAACAATTGTAATCAGGAATTTATGAGTAGTTCTTGAAGTAATTGCTGTTTGCTAATTGTTAAGGATAAGGATTGAAATCAGTTGCAGGACTTGAAAAAGGTTCGCGTAGTAGGTACACCCTAAATAGACATAGTACTTAGAGATACATATATTTCATTGCTAAGATAACACATAATAGCAACCAACATATAAGTACATACGTAATGATCGTATTAGGTATAAATATAGTGAAGTACAAGTTTATTGTGTATTTGCAAATACTTACTCCAGTTTTTACATGTTTTTTAATACATTTTATTTAGAGTTTTCCTTATTATTTTTTTGATGTTTTATTTCTCTATTCGCAAACTTTAATGTATAGTAGATTCTTGATCTTGTGTATAGAGAAATAAAATAAATATGAGGGAAATTGGGACATGGGTGTGAAAATTTAACATTTTTAAATAGATTTAGCAATGCCATTCCTACGCCCTCATGTATACAGGGGTCGTTGAATTTGGATGTAAAAATTTCTTCTAATGCTACTAAATAATTAATAAAATCAATTGGAGGGACGTTTAAACCTCCAAATATCCCACCATGACTGCCTTTATATTTCTGTAGCTCGCAAAATTTGGTATTTCTTTCGGATTTTTTATTGTTGCTGTAATTGACACAAATGTCACATGAGTGTTTTAAGTCATTTACGTAAAAAGTATCCACCGACATATACAAGTGCGTTACCTTCTACAGTTTGTAAATTTCGATAGTCTAAAGTTTCAATGGCTAAAACTGATTTTTGTTTTTTCGATGACGATTTGTTATGCTGCAAAAAAATACTTTTTTCCATTAAATTTGGCGTTAGTCGTTGACGGTGCGTTTGTCGCACCGTGTATAACCTTACGCGAAGACACCCTGTACAAAATGACCACAAGCTTCTCTTGCTCAGCCAGTAATCCGTCCTGGTGAAGGGGTAGAAATGACGAGAGGTGATGGTTTTCGGCAATTCGGATAGTGACTACACTTATTACTGTATACACTATGGTAGGAGGTGTCCCGTTCGGGTAAAGCGTAGAAAGGAGAGCCAAGGAGAGAGCGAGAGAGGAGGAGATAGTTACGTAATGCGTCGCTGGATTCAGTGCGATCGGGGACGCGTTGCGTCGTCGAGGTGGAGCGTGGACGCCTTCGCCGACGGTTCAGAGCGTCCGGCCAGTGCCGATCTCCTCCTGGTCGGGTTAGGACGTGACCGGACCGCGAGTACGTGACGTAGAAGTGACGTTCGGACGCGTGACGTTTGGATCCCCGGGTGGTCCCGAGGGGTCGATGGGGGAGAGTACCGTGTCAGTCTGGTTTGTGGAATTTCAGAAAGGAATATAAATTTTCGATTAGGACGTAATATCTAACGGACTGTCTTTTTTGTTTGGTACAAATTTTACTTTACCGTTTCGAAATCAAAGTCAATTTGGTTCTTCTCTTGGCTTCTTGGGCAGAATTTTCGATGTTTGATCACAACAAATTGAATGTCAATTCACTTACCCTTTGATCTCTCGATTTGGGTTTTATTTTGTCGCGCTGCGATTGGTTTAATTCTGTTTCAAACAGACAAACAAAAATTTTATTCGTTCAATTAGGTGTTTAACGTACTCGCCTTATACTTTTGATTTGGTACATTTGATAATTAGGTCGTTTATTACTTTTAAAATACATTTTTAAGAACGTATTTACCTTGTATTTTAAATACTTTACTTGACAAAAAATATTTGAATACAAATACAAATATTTCTTCTGTATATTTAAGTAGGGTTTCAATTTATTTTTCTATTAAATTCCGCAATGTAAGACCGTTCAGCAATCTTACCCCTGAATTATTTTGAAATAACAATAACAATGGATTGTTAATAAGTTTATTTTATTTAGTACTACAAAGTAATTAGGTACCTATCTACCTAAATACGTAACGCACATAATCCTAAATGACTGTAGATAATTGCTTATAAGAAATACCTAAAAATCGTTTACGTATTTAATCACTATATATATATATTATATAACTACAAGGCTTCTTAAAAGTAACACATTATCAAACTGTTCTGATGATATACTTCTCTGTGGTGTCACGATAAAAATTCGCCGAGTTACTTTTCTCCTATGGCTTTATGGGCAAGAAGTTCCAGTAATTTTTAAATAATTTCCAAGGCTCTCCTCATTAACCGATTTAAATTTTTAAAGAAGAATTCGAAAACTTGAAATCCCTTTTATATGTCGAAAAAATTTTAAATGTCAATATGCTTTCGTTTAGGCTTGGTATAATTTGAAAATATTTCCGTTGAAAATTTTTCATGGTCTCTTGTCATAATTAGACGTTTTCCTTGCCTAAATATCAAGATCCTATTTTCGAGAATTTACGTCCCGAAGCCTTAAAAATCTACAACGGGCCTCCTCGTGCCTCTCTTTTTCTCTTCTTCGTCTTCATTGAACATGTTACGCGGTCATTCTTTTGAAACGTGTGTCTTATCCGAGAGGGGACCCAGCAAATTGGTCTGGTCTGAGTGGCGAATGCGAGAGAAACGCGAGGCTGAAAATTGTGATGAACGCGCTTAATTAACAATTAAAAAACAAAGGGTTGCAATTAGTTAATCACCGAAAACTCTGGTATTTTCTTAAGAAATATGTAAAGATTATTTAAGCACTTTGGTTACATTAAAATTGTTGCTTTTCATGTCATTTCTCAAGGTTGAAATTTTAATAAATTATAACTCGAAAAGGGTCAACTTTAGAGAAACATCACCAAGGACCTTTTTTATTTAAACTGGCCTGAAAAACTTAAAATATTTTTCCGGGTCAAAACCAAGTCACTATAGCAATTTATTGAAAAAAATTATATATGAAAATTCGTTTTTTGTCATTTTCTACCCTTAAAAATTAAAATTTTGCAAAATCCTTTCTTAGTGCACCTCTGTACAAAGCTACCTTTAAAATTTCAAGTCGCTACTTTTGGCTGCAATTACTTAATCACCGAAAACTCTGGTATTTTCTTAAGAAATATGTAAAGATTATTTAAACACTTTGGTTGCATTAAAATTGTTTCTTTTCATATCATTTCTCAAAGTTGAATGTGGCCATTTTAGCGTTTTTCTGAAATTTTAATAATTTATAACTCGAAAAGGTTCAACTTTAGAGAAAAATCACTAAGGATCTTTTTTATTTAAAATGACCTGAAAAACTTAAAATATTTTTCCGGGTCAAAAACAAGTCACTATAGCAATTTATTGAAAAAAATTATATATGAAAATTCGTTTTTTGTCATTTTCTACCCTTAAAAATTAAAATTTTGCAAAATCCTTTCTTAGTGCACCCCTGTAGATACAAAGCTACCTTTAAAATTTCAAGTCGCTACCTATAATACTTTTGGCTGCAATTACTTAATCACCGAAAACTCTGGTATTTTCTTAAGAAATATGTAAAGATTATTTAAACACTTTGGTTACATTAAAATTGCTGCTTTTCATGTCATTTCTCAAGGTTGAATGTGGCCATTTTAGCGTTTTTCCGAAATTTTAATAATTTATAACTCGAAAAGGGTCAACTTTAGAGAAAAATCACCAAGGACCTTTTTTATTTAAAATGACCTGAAAAACTTAAAATATTTTTCCGGGTCAAAAACAAGTTACTATAGCAATTTATTGAAAAAAATTATATATGAAAATTCGTTTTTTGTCATTTTCTACCCTTAAAACTTAAAATTTTGCAAAATCCTTTCTTAGTGCACCTCTGTACCAAGCTACCTTTAAAATTTCAAGTCGCAACCTATAATACTTTTGGCTGCAATTACTTAATCACCGAAAAGTCTGGTATTTTCTTAAGAAATATGTAAAGATTATTTAAACACTTTGGTTACATTAAAATTGTTGCTTTTCATGTCATTTCTCAAGGTTGAATGTGGCCATTTTAGCGTTTTTCCGAAATTTTAATAATTTATAACTCGAAAAGGGTCAACTTTAGAGAAAAATCACCAAGGACCTTTTTTATTTAAAATGACCTGAAAAACTTAAAATATTTTTCCGGGTCAAAAACAAGTCATTATAGCAATTTATTGAAAAAAATTATATATGAAAATTCGTCTTTTGTCATTTTCTACCCTTAAAAATTAAAACTTTGCAAAATCCTTTCTTAGTGCACCTCTATACAAAGCTACCTTTAAAATTTCAAGTCGCTACCTATAATACTTTTGGCTGCAATTACTTAATCACCGAAAACTCTGGTATTTTCTTAAGAAATATGTAAAGATTATTTAAACACTTTGGTTACATTAAAATTGTTGCTTTTCATGTCATTTCTCAAGGTTGAATGTGGCCATTTTAGCGTTTTTCCGAAATTTTAATAATTCATAACTCGAAAAGGGTCAACTTTAGAGAAAAATCACCAAGGACCTTTTTTATTTAAAATGACCTGAAAAACTTAAAATATTTTTCCGGGTCAAAAACAAGTCATTATAGCAATTTATTGAAAAAAATTATATATGAAAATTCGTCTTTTGTCATTTTCTACCCTTAAAAATTAAAACTTTGCAAAATCCTTTCTTAGTGCACCTCTATACAAAGCTACCTTTAAAATTTCAAGTCGCTACCTATAATACTTTTGGCTGCAATTACTTAATCACCGAAAACTCTGGTATTTTCTTAAGAAATATGTAAAGATTATTTAAACACTTTGGTTACATTAAAATTGTTGCTTTTCATGTCATTTCTCAAGGTTGAATGTGGCCATTTTAGCGTTTTTCTGAAATTTTAATAATTTATAACTCGAAAAGGTTCAACTTTAGAGAAAAATCACTAAGGATCTTTTTTATTTAAAATGACCTGAAAAACTTAAAATATTTTTCCGGGTCAAAAACAAGTTACTATAGCAATTTATTGAAAAAAATTATATATGAAAATTCGTTTTTTGTCATTTTCTACCCTTAAAACTTAAAATTTTGCAAAATCCTTTCTTAGTGCACCTCTGTACCAAGCTACCTTTAAAATTTCAAGTCGCAACCTATAATACTTTTGGCTGCAATTACTTAATCACCGAAAAGTCTGGTATTTTCTTAAGAAATATGTAAAGATTATTTAAACACTTTGGTTACATTAAAATTGTTGCTTTTCATGTCATTTCTCAAGGTTGAATGTGGCCATTTTAGCGTTTTTCCGAAATTTTAATAATTTATAACTCGAAAAGGGTCAACTTTAGAGAAAAATCACCAAGGACCTTTTTTATTTAAAATGACCTGAAAAACTTAAAATATTTTTCCGGGTCAAAAACAAGTCATTATAGCAATTTATTGAAAAAAATTATATATGAAAATTCGTCTTTTGTCATTTTCTACCCTTAAAAATTAAAACTTTGCAAAATCCTTTCTTAGTGCACCTCTATACAAAGCTACCTTTAAAATTTCAAGTCGCTACCTATAATACTTTTGGCTGCAATTACTTAATCACCGAAAACTCTGGTATTTTCTTAAGAAATATGTAAAGATTATTTAAACACTTTGGTTACATTAAAATTGTTGCTTTTCATGTCATTTCTCAAGGTTGAATGTGGCCATTTTAGCGTTTTTCCGAAATTTTAATAATTCATAACTCGAAAAGGGTCAACTTTAGAGAAAAATCACCAAGGACCTTTTTTATTTAAAATGACCTGAAAAACTTAAAATATTTTTCCGGGTCAAAAACAAGTCATTATAGCAATTTATTGAAAAAAATTATATATGAAAATTCGTCTTTTGTCATTTTCTACCCTTAAAAATTAAAACTTTGCAAAATCCTTTCTTAGTGCACCTCTATACAAAGCTACCTTTAAAATTTCAAGTCGCTACCTATAATACTTTTGGCTGCAATTACTTAATCACCGAAAACTCTGGTATTTTCTTAAGAAATATGTAAAGATTATTTAAACACTTTGGTTACATTAAAATTGTTGCTTTTCATGTCATTTCTCAAGGTTGAATGTGGCCATTTTAGCGTTTTTCCGAAATTTTAATAATTTATAACTCGAAAAGGGTCAACTTTAGAGAAAAATCACCAAGGACCTTTTTTATTTAAAATGACCTGAAAAACTTAAAATATTTTTCCGGGTCAAAACCAAGTCACTATAGCAATTTATTGAAAAAAATTATATTAGAAAATTCGTTTTTTGTCATTTTCTACCCTTAAAAATTAAAATTTTGCAAAATCCTTTCTTAGTGCACCTCTATACAAAGCTACCTTTAAAATTTCAAGTCGCTACCTATAATACTTTTGGCTGTACGTTGGTTATGAATCAGTCATTCAATCTTCTTTCATATATAGAGATTCCGTCCTAGTAAACGCACAACTGTGAAAATAAACGCTTAACGCTTTTCGAGTATGCAACGGTACTTAATTAATGACAGCCGTAATTATAAGTAACTAATTATTTTAAATCCTTACAATTGAGAACTCTTCTCGTCCAAAGCCTCGTTAAGAATTTGACTGACTAAGTTTCACATCACTTAAGTCGTTTTCTTAAATTTAATTACAACGCGTGTCTTAATTTCAAATGTCAGGCTGCGCCTGTCACATGTTAATTACAATTCCGCTCCATGTCCATTTGTTTCTGTTACGAACGATAACAATTTAACACCCGGGGACGTATTTGGGTCACATCTATGAATGTAAAACGTAAACATCAAACAGGAAATCCCAATGATATGCAGTGATAACGATAAGAAGTTCCATTATGAATAAAAATATTTGTTAATTAACTTTATGACCGTTCCAAGATAATTACAAGTGCCATCACAGAAGTCGAGCGTGAAGAGGCTAGAAGAATAAAAATAAGCAAGGAAAGAACGCGACAGATGGAATTCTATTAATATATACCTTTGGAGTAATAATTTAGCTTTTCTCTCGAACTTCATTTTTGTAGGCTCCACAATTACGATCATAATATATTACTTTTATGGGCTGGTTCTTTGGTAATTCGATGTTATTAAGGCGTATCCGGTATATCGAATAAATATTTAGCAACGGGAAAACATTCCAAGAAGTTCGCCACATTCACATCTGTAAAATTCAATTAGACTCGATACAATTATCGTCGGTACAAATTACACCGTAGCCGCCTGGGTAGGTACGGTTTATATTATATCAGGAGTAGAAAATTTATTTATGTATTCACATATAGTTCGCCTAACGAGCTGCCGTTATCACTTAACCGTACAAGAAAAATCTTATAAAATACCGATATCTATTTGATTTAATGGTGTAATATCTTACCGTGGAGCAACGTTGTGGTCAAATGATTTTTAATTAAAATGATAATGAGTGTTCAGGTGAACTGTATAAATTACGCCTGGTTCGATCGGCGTGATATTAAACCGATACAAGAGACAATTTAGGGATGATTCATGTCGGTTTGTGAAACATGGGGGATTTAAGAGAGATTTTGTAATTTAACAGCCTTTTCGAGCTCCTAATACTTGTTTCCCATGGGATTTATTACGCTGGTGTTGCTGAAAGTTAAAATATTTCACGGATGTGTTGGAGATTGAAAGATTATTTCTTACAAATTCTCTTAAGGGTGAATTAATACTGTAATTCATCTTAGGAGCGTTCAATTTTTGTAAGTTTAATTCAGATTGTAACTAAAACGTAAATTACCAAATATTCACTAAATAAAGATGAATTTTGTTCTCAAAAATGTATTATTTCGGAAAAATAATATATTATTTCGGAAAAATTTGAAGAAACTTATGTTGCTTCAAAACTTTTTGATTTAGTTTAGAGATATCATAAGGTGTAAAAAGTTCCCTTCTTAGATTTCGCCGCTAAATGTTTGTTAATTATTTAAACAATGGCCCCTGATTTTTAAAAAAAATTCGAAAATCCCAGCAAATTTGCTTAACCCGAACCCGATATTCAAAATTGAAAATGGCCGATCCAATGTGGACGACTTTTTAGAAAAAAATTCCAGCAAATTTTCCTCTTCAAATTATTTAACAATAACTCTGGGAATTTGATAAAAATAATTTGGTACTAAAAATTCAAAATGGCTGTTCCAATATAGTGAGCTTTTTATACAAATTCCCACAGAAAGTCGATTTTTATAACAAAATTTTATAGAACGTTACAGCCAAGTGATACTAACAGATTTTTCTTTTCTTTTTAAAGACATTTTAAATTATGTACAAGCGTTATATATGCCCTCAATTTTTTTTGTTATATTTATATTATTTTAATTATATAATATAGTATATTTTATTGAAACTCTCAAATGGACATCTATTTGGTAGGGTTGAACAAAAATTTTTGGTAACTTTTTAACTAAGGTTATTCTTAGTCAATTCTTATTGCTTATTTTTCCTGCTTATTCTTATGCAACTAGTCAAAACGACTGCCTAAATAACATTTTTGTGTCAAAACCATTACTCCCGGTCTCTGTTAGTATTATTGATATGGGATTTTCCGACCATTTCGGCATTAGGCCTGGGGTTAAGCTGTCAAGTATAATTGATAAGACTTCCTTAAAGCAAATACGCTATTGCCCCATTACCGAAATTGGCCTTTTCCAATTGAACAATTATTTAGACACGATAAATTGGTACTTCATCAAAGATGACACTGTAGACGTGGAAAAAACCGAAACGTTTCTAAATGAGGGCATCACTACATTTTTAAATACTACATTTTTCTTGTAGAAATAACACCAATAAAATGATTTGATTTGAGGTTTCAGATATATATTTTTTTCATTTTTCCTTAATTGAGAAAAAAACTATTTATTTCATTTTCAGAGGTATATCAGTTAGTGCATTTCAAAGAACATATTTTAAGCTTCAAAAAATGCACCTGCAAAGTTTTGATGTGACACTTTAAAATTGTGTAGTGGCCTGATGAAGTTAGGGGCAGAACTTGAAAACTTTCAAGTTTTTATAATTTCCGCTATTTGAGACTTTGCATCTTTCAAATGAAATTTTTAAGTTTTCGTTAAAGGCAGCATTGCTAAGTATTTTAATTCAAAAATGAATCCTGCAAATTTAAAATTTCTATCAGGAGTTTTATTAATCAGAGTTCGTTAATTAATTTCGTAGAAAAGTCGTAGGATAGGAGTTCCACTTTCTGTGCAATATTCATATAAATTGTTTTACTTGAATACTTAAATTTATGATAGCTGTGGTATTCTTCTTTCATTTTCAATTTGGTCAATTCAATTTAATCGATTATTTAATTAGATACACACAAGTTTGATTTTAGAAAAAAATGTGATTTTGGACATAAAGTAAAATTTTCTGAATTTTCGAATAGTTGGGTCAGTTTTCGTCCAAATTTCTTTAATAGTTATGTCAAAAAATTTATTTTGCAACTAATTTGTTTAATAAAAAATAATCAGAAACTTCTAATTTGTGCTATGTCCTTTAGTTGTTATATCTTTTCTGCGTTTTCTCCAAAGAAAAATCTACATCGACTCCACTAATAATAAATATCGAATCGGTGACTTTTACTTGTTTTTTTGGTTACAGTCGAAAAAGTTAACACACGTGTTGCGAATGGAAGATTTCCTCCGCTCGGGAAAATTTATTACCTTCTTTTTCTGGAAACTTTTGTTTCTTATGTTGGTAATTTCTGTCTTGTTGTTCTTGGAGCTTATATACTGCTCCAATAGTTTTCCAATTTTCGAAAGTTCGTATGTTTGTATTCCTAATAGGCAACTTATGACTCTTTGTAATGGAAAGATTACGGTTACGTAATATTTGGGCGTTGATACGTTTACTAACGATATTTAAATGGTGTAAAGAAATCCGATTTATAAGTAAAACGATTCTACTCAAGGATGTTTAGTTCTATGCAGGTTCACGTATTTTGTTAATGTAAAAATAGTAATTTTTTAACCTCAAAATACTTTTCCAGGTGAGAATTATGTTAGAAGGGTGGAGATTCTAACTACAGTGTGGTAGATTAGCTTTGTTCATTGCTGTATTTACGTTCTTTGCAATTTTGATTAATTTTTAAATTTTGCAAGAGGGTATCTGTATTTCCTAGGAAGCATGACAAAAAAAGGGGGGAAGAGAACTAACTCTCCACCACCCTGCTCCTTGAGTGAGCAGGCCTCTTTAAAGGAAGGGAAATAAAGGAAATTGCTTTATTATATACAATTGTCAAATTATTAGCCATTATATAAATAAAATTTAAATTCTACTGAAAACCTCACATCAACAATTTCACTATGCTTCAAAAAGGGTATTTATAACCTTAAATTATATTTTGCTTGAAGGATTTAGCTCGATTTATTTTATATGAAAGAAAGTAGTATAAGTATATAGGAAAGAAGTATATGTTACACATGTATTTTTTTTCCTGTTGAATTCAATGGTATTATTAATTTTACCGTAGGAGTTGTATACAAAGAGTCAGTAGCCAAAAACTATGGAAAAAAATTCGGAAAAACAGCATTTTGGCCTTTAAGCGAGGGCTGTAAGACCTCTAAACACACCATTAAATTTCTCGGGGAAAACACGTATTTTCAAAAAAAAAAATACTACTGCAGCTCCTTAAACAAGTAGAGGTATTGCAGTTTAAGCATTTTGTGAATTTTTTAAAGGTAGTTTCACCCCGTATTTTGCGATGAAATCGTGGAAATTCGGCTTATAATGAAAAAAATGTTTAAATTTTTACAAATTCCTTGCGCGAATAATTTCGGAGAAAAAATATTTAAAAAGAGTTTTTTTGGCGTGTAGAATAGTGGAGGGGGCCTGGAGACGTCAGGTTTGCGGTAAACGTAGTCTTTTTATATGTCGAATGTATGAGGAAACTTTATTTACCAATCCCCTGAGGGGAGGAGGGATCATTCGACTATCATCCCAGGGACTACCTTTCCAAAAAGAACCGAAATATCGAAAATATCAAGTTTTTTTCTAAAAATTATAGTTTTTCGATTCGCGCGTTGTTCGCAGGTTCTTTGATCGATCGGCAAAAAAGGACCTTATTCCTGGTCCAAGCTTTATTTCATTTTTACGCCTTTAGCATCTACAGGGGGTCGTGATTAGCAGAGCATGAGCTACCCTTTTCGAGCCATCTTGAGTGATCCGTACTTTATAACTTTAAAGGACAGTATTCCGTCATATGATAAAACCTATTTACGATCTATTGAGGAGTCAAGGGTCTTGTGTTCCTTAAGGACAACATCACAGGTATCTCGGATAATTCGGATTTCTTAGAAGCGAAGTTTTTCGAATTTAAAAGCGAATTTTTGCTCTGCAATAATACAATAAAAAAAATTGAAAAGTTTCAGGTCGCCATTAATAAAATTATCGTAATGGTAACATGTGTGAAGGAATACATGTAGGGACCGTGGGAAAGGAAGGACGCTATTTACAATTCTGACAATATTTACAGTTTCTGTCTCCCTCGGATCCCTACATCATAAACAACTCTTAACATAACATTTAGCGCTATGTACATGTAACAAACATTTCATTAATGTAAATTTTATAAAAACTGTTTGAGCCGTACAAGGCATTTTTACATTTTATAAACGTAAAAATATTGTTCCTATAGACAAATATTGCCAACATAATAAATGTAGATATTCCAAAATAATAGGAAAAAGAATTTAGTGTAGTTTTCTAGTTCCTTTTTAAAACTACGCTAAAGACTAAAGCTACTCATCACATTAAGTTATTTTAAAAACGACAACTATATTAAAAACACCGATACATCATTCGTGGTATTACTAACACAAGGGTATACCCTGTAGTTAAAATAGCGTAGTAACTAGTATAGTAACTATATCTAGGGTATACCTATGGTTAATGTAGTATAGTAACTACAGTTACATTGTTATAGTTGATGTTGGTATTGCTTTTTTCGAAGAGAAGGTTTTGGCTTACTAATATTGGGCGCCATCATTTTTAAAGACTGAGATCTCTATTAAGTTCTAATATGATCTATTGTGCTATATCAGCTCCTTTAGACCTTGGGCATCGGGTTGGGAATTTTAAATTTGCCAATAATGATTTGATTTCACATCATTCATAGACAATATTAAAAGGAAAATACTTCCATTGACGTAATGTTTCTTTTATGACTTTTTAGATCAATTTAAATATTGTATGACTTAGTAATAAAATGCTTCCTAATAATCAAATGAACCTCTTAAAGTTGCCACCACCATAATCTTTCAAAAAGAAGAAGAGTTTATACGATTAATACTATGAATATAAAAAATGTACTGTAGGATTAATTTTCAATAAATGACTTTTGAAAATCGATTTTGGAATAAAAAAAAATTGTTTGCTTAAATTGATTGAATTTGATTGTTTTAGATTGAATTGTAAGGATTAATATTTCAATGAAAGTTGAAATGATCGGCGTCAATGTTATAAGAGCACTTGTAAAGAAGTTATTTTTACATATTAGATTATTTTATGATATTGGCTAATGATCCTATTCACGACTTTGGAAACACACGTACAAAAATATTTTCGACTGTAGAAGTGAGTTTGAGAAAGGCACTGTTTCTCATTTTTTTTTCTAATCGACTCAAACCTACTCAAAAATGAATTAAATAGTATACAAATCGTTAGAAGTTTTTTACAGTAATAGAAAAGCGTGAATTAAAATATATCTTGCTACTATTCGCCATCCATAACATCAAGCTCACATGAAAAACACTTTAAAACGCTCAAATTTTTTTAAATAAAACTGTCTTAAGTATTGCTTAAGTACTGCTTTAAATAATACTGCTTTAAGCATTAAGCCAGATTGTCCCCTTTATCTCGGAAAGGGGTGGAACAATAAAATCGTTTTTGGCATAATAAATTAACAATAAATTAGTAATAGAATACATATATTGTTATAAAGAATGCGGGATGACCTGGCTTAACAGACGTCAATCTTATTACACTATGATTTACTGTGGAATATTGTGAACCAATGAAAGTAATAGAAAAAGAATCATTTTTACATATAACTACTACATTGCCAAACTGCAACTTGAGCTTTATTTTCTATTGGCGGCGATATTGAGTTCTCTTCTCCGTTCATAATGCGGGTTTTGTTCCTCTCCACAAAACAGTGAACACACGTACTTTATCGTCTTAACAAATAAGTAGGCATGGCCACCTTACGCGCACTATTTATTTTTATACATATGGTTACATTTACTTTACAATTTAAACATAACTTAAGCAGTTATTACACCTAACGCTACGTGGCGATAAAATGCCAACGAACCTAATATTACGCGTATAAAGGTTATTACTTACACTTACACTAAACTGTTACCTTTTTGTAAGCTACATTATAAAGCAATGGCCTTCATATAAAGTGTAATTATGTACATAAACGGTTGATAGCGAAAGCTTTAATCGAGGAATTCAGGGTAACTCACAAGGAGACGGCAAGGGTGTGGGGTCCTCAAATCAAACGGAGGCTCTGCGTGTAGTTAGCACTCAGTGAGTGTATTCATATACTCAAACCCTAGAACGCACTACTTAGTCATCGCTGAGAAAAAAATTCCTAAAGTTTGAAAAAAAAAATAATTTTTTTTTGTATTAAAATTTAATAAATCGTTATAAACAATTTCTTTTGAAATTTTATACATTGTTGAATTGCGAATTTATTAATTTTTAACTTTTTAACGATCAGAACTTATAAAAGACGGAGGAATGTAAATAGAATAAATACAAAAGTCACAGTTATTTTAAACATTTTTTATAAAATAATATATTATTGAATTCAATGAATATTTATGATAACGTGTTTATAGCATTAGCAATTTTTTCAATCTTCATCTTTAGGAATACACAAACCTGGATGATAATTATCATAAAAACATGAAAAACACAAATTTTTTCGATAACTTGCACAACAAATAAATGCAGCTTTTTTACATGAGCACAGTGTTTTTAGAATTTCTTCTGAAAAACAAACTTCGTTTATGTTCATGAATATTTCTCGATGTTTAGATAATTTTGAGGCATACCAGGCATATTTGATCATTTTTGAAAAAATTGGAGAAGAGAGCTGTTGATCAACAATTGATTGAATTTTAATACAAAAAAAATTTTTTTTCAAGATTTAGGAATTTTTTTCTCGGTAATGGCTAAGTAGCGCGCTCTAGGGTTTGAGTATATGAATATACTCACCGAGTGCTAACTACACGCGGAACCTCCGTTTGATTTGAGGACCCCACACCCTTGTAGTGTGTGGAATCAGTGTAGAATTGATATTTTTTTTCCTAAGACAAACCGACTGGTACGCCAATCCCCCGTTGATTTATTCTTAAAGCGTGTGTGTATATGTGACTATCTGAGGTGAAGGAAACGTTCGATTTCCACCGTGGCGGGCACTGATCTGCCAATCGAGAATGGCGGCGACAAGAGCTGCCTCACCACTTATATCTTCAATCCCGTGGAGACGTGCACGGGGGGCACGCCGAGCCCCGAGAAGTACCCCTCGACCCTGAGGACGCCCGACTCGGGGGGCGGCGGGAGCTGGCGCAGGCCGAGGGAGGAGCCGACTTCGGAGTCTCACATGCACCCCAACTTCCTCTTCGGGAAGATCCTGCCCGACGGCAGGCCGAACTTCCTGACCGACTACGAGCTGAGTTACAGGAATTGCAATTTCGGAGGGGCGACGGAGCACGCCAAGTGCTGCGTAGGGGGGCACTTCGGGAGGTTAGTGAGCGGAAACGGAAATGAGGCGAATTTACCGGGGATCGCAAGTTCTAAGTTATCACTACGTGTAGTTCGGAAGTTGCCGGTGTGGGGGTTTCAATTCAGGGTGGTTTTTAGGGAGTTGTAGAGACATTTTCCCAAACCCTACCGCCTTCGACAACTTAGAGATCGAATTGAAAACTTTACTGTACCTTATTTTTGTACGAACGTTATGGTTTCATAGGATCAGGCCGATCAATAGGAAATTTTGCATGACAAAAGTATGAACGAGGAGAGAGTGGATTAATAGTGCTACAAACGAAATACAGTAATAATGCCATCTGTTGAACTAAACAATAAAATTTTTGAAAAATCCCTTAAAGATACTTTGTTTCATATTGGGCGAAAACCAGTTTGAAATCATTATTCCGGTACTTGGTATATTCACCAAGCTTATCTAAATTCATAACTCTCGGTTAAATAGGTAACCAATAAATAAAGTTGGCGGTTGCTATTCCCCATTGAATATTATTAGTATCTGTAGTAGTATTTCCTCCCCTACATTTTACTGTACTTCATTGCAGGAATCACCAGTTTTGATTTCCTCTGCTCAATTACGAGGCATATTTTCCTCCACTGAGGTATTAAATTTGATATAAAATTTCTTCCTCCCGATTCACTAATTTCTAACTAAAAATAATAACTTTAGTTCGAAACTTTGTTACATTATTTTACCTTTTCCTCTGCTTTATGACGTTTGGCAGTCTTTTTATTTGGTCAGACAAGCTTTCTAACTGGCCCTCCTGTTCGTTTCCACTTGTTTGTTGTGCATTAAAACTATATACCCGTAGCATATTTTAGCCTTTTCTAATATTCCTGTTTTTGCTTGTTAGACACGGCATTTGTTTTTGTTCTCAAAAACTTCAATATGTTTGGCTATTAACGAAAGTAATCGTCTTACCTAGCTGTAAAGTAAGGCGATCTTTATGTTTTTCCACTTGCTTTTTCTATGCTTTTAATAATCAAAATAAACTACCAGCATATATCTAGTAACTTTTTTATCGCCAACTTTCATCATTAGATTGCTGATCTGTAGCTGTGATACAAATAATTTCATGGTGGATATGACAAATTATTATCACAGAGTTACAACTTTATTTATTTATTCATTTATTTATTTGATATTGAGCTCTATCATTTAAAAGTCTATATATATCTTTCAAACTTTAACTTTTCAAAGTTACACTTTGATTTGGAGCTACCCACGAGTTTACTAAAATATTGGTGAATACGCCCATATAATTTACAATGACAAAGTTGTTGACAATTAAAACATGATCTTGGTAATCTAAAATCAGTCCATTTGTTGCTTTGAGAGTCGAAAAAAATCGTAAATTCGGATTAATTTGGGAATACGTATGCGAGTATTAATTACACTCAAAAATGTAATCTTCAAGAAAACATTTGTGATTACGTGTAGAGAAAAAAATTCAAAAAATATATAAAAAGTATAAAACATTATAAAAAAATGCTTTATACTGTTTTAACTTATTTGTGCTTTATTTGCAGTTGCTGTTCATCTTGCATTAGTTGCACTTTTTCGGTTTGCATTTTAAATTAACTTGGATTTCTCTTGCTACTAACTAACGATCATCCCTCCTAATAACTATACCCAAACGCATTTTCTATCCAAGCAAAGTTTATTCACACCTCCTCGTGATCTTCGCCGGTCATTGAAATTTTTTGATACTTTATTTAGGGGCATTCCATGCCAACTGAGCAGTCGATCCCACCTCACCCTGTCGGATTTGGCTCAAAATTGGTACATCGATTAGTACCATTGAAAAAAAGGATCTTCCTAAATTTTCAGCTCAAATCGTCACTCCCAGCGCCCTGGGGCTCATTTTTAAGTTTTCAGGCATTTTTTGACCTCTAAGTGCCCGAAATCGGTTTTTGGCGTACTAACAAGGTATTTTGACGTGAAAAATGGCCAAAAGTACATAGGAGATGCCAAATTTCCCGTAGAACACGATCCCGTAGTCCGTTTGTCGATATCTAGCAAGGGGAGCTCAGAAAACGCGAAAAACTGCTTTTTTTTCAAAAATCGAATTGCTTCAAGACGTACGCTTCAAATCGTCTCAAAATTTAGGAAAAGACTCTTTGATAGTTGGTCTTTCGAATGTCTACTATACATTAAAGTTTGCGAATAGAGAAATAAAACATCAAAAAATAATAAGGAAAACTCTAAATTAAATGTATTAAAAAACATGTAAAAACTGAAGTAAGTACTTGCAAATACACAATAAACTTGTACTTCATTATATTTATACCTAATACGGTCATTACGTATGTACTTATATGTTGGTTGCTATTATGCGTTATCTTAGCAATGAAATATTTGTATCTCTAAGTACTTTGTCTGTTTAGGGTGTACCTACTACGCGAACCTTTTTCAAGTCCTGCAACTGATTTCAATCCTTATCCTTAACAATTAGCAAACAGCAATTACTTCAAGAAGTACTGATAAATTTCTGATTACAATTGCTTATGGTGTACTTGGACCTTATACGTTTGTAAATAATCTTGCGCCGACAAAATTTCAACCAGTCTAAATCTTCGAATATGTTTAAAATTCGTTCGCCTCCCGTATGTAGACGGTTCAATGAAATTATCGATTTCACAGTCGCTTTACCCCTGTACATTGCGGTTTCGGATCCTTTACGGGGACTATAAAACGATTTATGATAGGTAGCAGAAAATGCCGGTTTTTCGAGGAGATCAAAGGAGTGACCTGACTATTTGTATCTATAGACTATGACGAAACGTCGAAATTCGGACAAGTAAATTTTTTTGGTCCGATACGTGTGCTAATGCTAGAAACATTGGCAGTTTATCCTGAATACATAAAGTAATAAAAGTCTGAATTTTTAACCGTACACCCGTCCCAGGATTTTGAGGCATTTGCATTTGTAACGAGTTTCTATTACCGTCTCCCCTTTACGAATAGACTTTAGATCTCATTATTTTTCGAAAATTTTGGCAATAGAGTATTTGTCTCCTCATTGATGACGTATATTTAAATTTGTTTTGTGCGTTTCTCGTTGCTGCTGTTCAGTCTGCATAAGTCAAGGCAGAATTCACATATAATAGAATTTACATATATCACTTTAACAACGTACCTAATCGCACACGTTCCGTCCATAAAATATCCACGACATTGAACAGTCATAATTCAAACGGTCGCCAGCATTTATGAGATACTCCACGCAGTTTTATTGCCTTTCTATTACTTTTATATATTTCATTGAATGTTATTCCGCACTTGACATTACATTTCAATCCCAAATTCCCGTTCATTTACGAGATATGGCGGCACGTTTAAAAATAGTTGGCTTCCATAACGGAACGAGTGGTTGATGTACGCCGACTCTGGCATTCAAATTGAAAACAATTAAGTGAGCGCACCCAGTAAACAAAAGAGCGTATGGAGGCGAGATGGTGGTTTTTACGAAAAAGAGTGAGAAAAGAATAGAGCACAGGAGAGATTATCTGTTTGCGTAGTAATAAGGAATGTTGGTTAATTGGGATAATAAAGAAGTTTGGTAGTTCCCGACGATGTCTAACCGATTAAGATGGCCGGATAATTGCGCGAGTTAACGAATGGGACTGATAACTTTAATGAGCGTGGAGAATAAAGAAGTGCTCTAGTTGGACACTTCATGGGAGTTTAATTGCGAGGGAAAATTCGTTGGTGAATAAAAAGAAAAGCCTAATCCATGAACTACATTGGTAAATTGCTCTTTCTATAACTCCATCAAACTAATTTCCGATCAAACAGGCACGATTTTCGAAAATCCGTAAATGGGAACAAAACATGTAAGCTACAGAGCAAATCTTCGGGTGTGCTAAGTGTATAAGGTCCTTCCAGTCTGAATTGGTCCAGTTAAAAAAAAATCAATAAAATTTAATCCCCAACCTAGAATACTGACACACAAAGACCGAGAGACCGATCCATAGGCGTGCCATATTTAAAGAAATATAAATGATTGTTACTCACTTTATCGACGAAATTTGATGACACTGTTTAGGTAATGGAAATATTATTTTGGAGTTGACTTTTTGACATAAAAGTTAGAAATATAACAAAATAACTGAAATAACTAAAGGGGCATTCCATGCCAACTGAGCAGTCGATCCCACCTCACCCTGTCGGATTTGGCTCAAAATTGGTACATCGATTAGTACCATTGAAAAAAAGGATCTTCCTAAATTTTCAGCTCAAATCGTCACTCCCAGCGCCCTGGGGCTCATTTTTAAGTTTTCATGCATTTTTTGACCTCTAAGTGCCCGAAATCGGTTTTTGGCGTACTAACAAGGTATTTTGACGTGAAAAATGACCAAAAGTACATAGGAGATGCCAAATTTCCCGTAGAACACGATCCCGTAATCCCTTTGTCGATATCTAGCAAGGGGAGCTCAGAAAACGCGAAAAACTGCTTTTTTTTTCAAAAATCGAATTGCTTCAAGACGTACGCTTCAAATCGTCTCAAAATTTAGGAAAAGACTCTTTGATAGTTGGTCTTTCGAATGTCTATACGCGCGTAGTGATCATTATATATAAAAAAATGTTACACGCGTTTTACTCATTTTAGAGGGGATTTTCGGTGATTTTTTTCATTATAATCTATGCATTGGCTCTATTCAGTTGGGTATTAGTTGGATTTTTTTCTCTCAGAAGGTGTTTTCTTTCTTTCTCAGTCCTTACAAACACAGAAATTTCTCTTAGTGGGTTAGAAAAGGAAAAAATTATTATTTATCCATGAATTTTTCGTAATTTTTTTGATTATTGATGAAATTTACATTTTCTACAGCTTAGCTCTATTATTTGTAAATATATACATGCAAATCACTGTAGGAAACAAGAAACTCTACATTACAATCATTGGCGCCGCTGCACATCCCCATATTAATGTTCTTGTACATGACTCAGCAGTCCATTTCATTTACCAAATTCCCTTGATCCTTATATTTTTTGAATTTGCCGATTGTGTGATCGGTTTTTTATATAGAATTCGGTCTTCCTTCATGAATAATGAAAGGAACCTGGAAAAATGTGATTTTGATCAAAAATCAAAAATTCAAGAAAAATTCATGAATAAATGATTTTTTTTTTGCTTTTTTAACTCACTGAGAGGAATTTCTGTGTTTGTAAAGACTGAGAAAGAAGGAAAACACCTTCAGAGAGAAAAAATCCAACTAATATCCAACTGGATAGGGCCAATGCATGGATTATAACGAAAAAAATCACCGAAAATCCCCTCTAAAATGCGTAAAACGCGTGTAACTTTTTTTTATATATAATGATCACTACGCGCGTATAGACATTCGAAAGACCAACTATCAAAGAGTCTTTTCCTAAATTTTGAGACGATTTGAAGCGTACGTCTTGAAGCAATTCGATTTTTGAAAAAAAAAGCAGTTTTTCGCGTTTTCTGAGCTCCCCTTGCTAGATATCGACAAAGGGATTACGGGATCGTGTTCTACGGGAAATTTGGCATCTCCTATGTACTTTTGGTCATTTTTCACGTCAAAATACCTTGTTAGTACGCCAAAAACCGATTTCGGGCACTTAGAGGTCAAAAAATGCATGAAAACTTAAAAATGAGCCCCAGGGCGCTGGGAGTGACGATTTGAGCTGAAAATTTAGGAAGATCCTTTTTTTCAATGGTACTAATCGATGTACCAATTTTGAGCCAAATCCGACAGGGTGAGGTGGGATCGACTGCTCAGTTGGCATGGAATGCCCCTTTAGTTATTTCAGTTATTTTGTTATATTTCTAACTTTTATGTCAAAAAGTCAACTCCAAAATAATATTTCCATTACCTAAACAGTGTCATCAAATTTCGTCGATAAAGTGAGTAACAATCATTTATATTTCTTTAAATATGGCACGCCTATGGATCGGTCTCTCGGTCTTTGTGTGTCAGTATTCTAGGTTGGGGATTAAATTTTATTGATTTTTTTTTAACTGGACCAATTCAGACTGGAAGGACCTTATACACTTAGCACACCCGAAGATTTGCTCTGTAGCTTACATGTTTTGTTCCCATTTACGGATTTTCGAAAATCGTGCCTGTTTGATCGGAAATTAGTTTGATGGAGTTATAGAAAGAGCAATTTACCAATGTAGTTCATGGATTAGGCTTTTCTTTTTATTCACCAACGAATTTTCCCTCGCAATTAAACTCCCATGAAGTGTCCAACTAGAGCACTTCTTTATTCTCCACGCTCATTAAAGTTATCAGTCCCATTCGTTAACTCGCGCAATTATCCGGCCATCTTAATCGGTTAGACATCGTCGGGAACTACCAAACTTCTTTATTATCCCAATTAACCAACATTCCTTATTACTACGCAAACAGATAATCTCTCCTGTGCTCTATTCTTTTCTCACTCTTTTTCGTAAAAACCACCATCTCGCCTCCATACGCTCTTTTGTTTACTGGGTGCGCTCACTTAATTGTTTTCAATTTGAATGCCAGAGTCGGCGTACATCAACCACTCGTTCCGTTATGGAAGCCAACTATTTTTAAACGTGCCGCCATATCTCGTAAATGAACGGGAATTTGGGATTGAAATGTAATGTCAAGTGCGGAATAACATTCAATGAAATATATAAAAGTAATAGAAAGGCAATAAAACTGCGTGGAGTATCTCATAAATGCTGGCGACCGTTTGAATTATGACTGTTCAATGTCGTGGATATTTTATGGACGGAACGTGTGCGATTAGGTACGTTGTTAAAGTGATATATGTAAATTCTATTATATGTGAATTCTGCCTTGACTTATGCAGACTGAACAGCAGCAACGAGAAACGCACAAAACAAATTTAAATATACGTCATCAATGAGGAGACAAATACTCTATTGCCAAAATTTTCGAAAAATAATGAGATCTAAAGTCTATTCGTAAAGGGGAGACGGTAATAGAAACTCGTTACAAATGCAAATGCCTCAAAATCCTGGGACGGGTGTACGGTTAAAAATTCAGACTTTTATTACTTTATGTATTCAGGATAAACTGCCAATGTTTCTAGCATTAGCACACGTATCGGACCAAAAAAATTTACTTGTCCGAATTTCGACGTTTCGTCATAGTCTATAGATACAAATAGTCAGGTCACTCCTTTGATCTCCTCGAAAAACCGGCATTTTCTGCTACCTATCATAAATCGTTTTATAGTCCCCGTAAAGGATCCGAAACCGCAATGTACAGGGGTAAAGCGACTGTGAAATCGATAATTTCATTGAACCGTCTACATACGGGAGGCGAACGAATTTTAAACATATTCGAAGATTTAGACTGGTTGAAATTTTGTCGGCGCAAGATTATTTACAAACGTATAAGGTCCAAGTACACCATAAGCAATTGTAATCAGAAATTTATCAGTACTTCTTGAAGTAATTGCTGTTTGCTAATTGTTAAGGATAAGGATTGAAATCAGTTGCAGGACTTGAAAAAGGTTCGCGTAGTAGGTACACCCTAAACAGACAAAGTACTTAGAGATACAAATATTTCATTGCTAAGATAACGCATAATAGCAACCAACATATAAGTACATACGTAATGACCGTATTAGGTATAAATATAATGAAGTACAAGTTTATTGTGTATTTGCAAGTACTTACTTCAGTTTTTACATGTTTTTTAATACATTTAATTTAGAGTTTTCCTTATTATTTTTTGATGTTTTATTTCTCTATTCGCAAACTTTAATGTATAGTAGATTCTTAATCTTGTGTATAGAGAAATAAAATAAATATGAGGGAAATTGGGACGTGGGTGTGAAAATTTAACATTTTTAAATAGATTTAGCAATGCCATTCCTACGCCCTCATGTATACAGAAGTCGTTGAATTTGGATGTAAAAATTTCTTCTAATGCTACTAAATAATTAATAAAACCACTCGGAGGGACTTTTAAATCTCCAAATATCCCACCATGACTTAAATTTCTTTAGCTCGCAAAATTTGGTATTTCTATCGTCTGCGATTGGTGAAAGTAATTCTCTAAAGCTGGCCTAAGTGGATAATTGTTGTGCACTGTATCTTGCAAACCTATTGACATACAAAGGAGAAATACATTTGTTATTTATTAAATTCCCTTGCGATCCACCCACACCGAAAATTATTATATCTTCGCCTCATTTCCGAAAGTTCATTAGTTTTTTCTGGAAGACATCGTTCTCGTCCTCTTCAGAGACTTAAACTTCGGTCACCTCTACACCATCAGCAAGCACGCCGCGTCCGATTCCTTGGAGGAGCGCACCTACGACGAACCCTACGCGGGCGACCTCCCGAGGAGGTCCTGGTTGTGTTGTCCCGGGAATCGACAAAACGAGCAGGAGCAGCCGCCGCTCCTGACCCCGGAGGAGGCCGCGAGGAGCCCCTCGACCCCCACGGAGACGATCACCAAGCCTCCCACCGGGGGGATCTACGGGGGATGCACCGGAGCATGTGTAGGTATCTTTGACTTTTCGCGGGGAAAGTTACAACTCCGGGCTTTTATGAGGCAAATAAAGGAACGGGTAAAGCAAACATTAAGCCAGGAAATACATTAACGCTCGTGGAAGGTAAGGTAATAGAGAGCAAAAATATATAGCTCGCAGGGGTTTGCATAATTTTCAAAGGTGCGCGCTTCTGGAAATTATACACGTACTATAGTCAAATACAGAAGATTCGTTTAACAGATGTATTAGTTGAAAATATAAAAAAAAAATGATTCGGTTTTAAAAAAAAATCCCCATTTAAATTACTGCAATTATCGAGTGAGTTTTCACTTGAATATTTATTTAGTATTTATTTTTGCAACATGCGTTTTGTCTTAATTCACAATTTGTAGAAATCTTCTATGTAATTGTTGTATGAGTGATTGCAGAGCAGTGAGAAACCCTACAATTTCAGCCGTCTTCAACATTCAGAAGAGAGGCTATTTTGACACCAATTCTTGGCAATTTGACTGATGAGAACCCTGATTTTAAGTATCACTATTCTTGTCGAAATAATATCTGCTGGGTTAATCTCTTCAGGTCGTAAAATTAAGTAAAGTCTACTCTTTCTTCATTAGCTTCCTGTGTGTTGTTCTGTTCTTCGTCTTCTTTTTTTATTCAAGAACTTCAATCTTTTTAATAACTTACTGGTCTGAATTATTCATTTTTATTATTATTGTACCTGTTGCTGGTTCTATTGCTATTCCAAATAATTTGTTGTATCGTGCTGTTTGCCTTGATTATTGGTTGACATCCTAACTTGTCGTTCTAACCTGATTTTTTTTTAAATTGTAAATTAATGTTTTATGGAATGTTTCTGAGAAAAGCTACAGTCTTGGTTTTCGGCATTTTCCGTAGATTATTCTATTACTTGTAGTTTTTCACATTGAAATACGTTATAAATCAATGGAACTCTTATAAGGCCCAGAAGCTTTTCTTGACGCACTCAGCCATGCCCCGGTGATACATAATGCATTAATAATTTTTTCAAAATAAAATATTCGAGGCGAAAGGAAAGCCTAGGTAGAATGCTCGTGAGGAAAAATAATAAAAAGCCTTAGGGAAATTAATGGAACTTAAAAAATCAAGATACCCCAAGGTTTAAAATTTTAATACTCTATCATGTTTTATCTTTCATGATCGAATAAGGTACTGCGGTTAAGACAAACAGTTTTGAAAATGGAGAAAACTGGAAAAAACACAGCTGCCACTATCAAAACGTGAATTACTTTGTTTGAAAGAAACGAAAACAATTTTATTCCCGCTCAGTCAGGGCCGGAGGTGAATTTCCGGAGGTATGTAACCCGTCGCTTATGTGACATGTAACAACTTTAACGATTTGTCCTTCATTCCTACATCCACTTCGCATAGTATGAGACGCTTTTGGTGAAGTAAGCAGTCCAACGAGCCGTTGTACATCAAAATCGGTAAATCCATTCACCTGTTATATTCACTTCCAGTTAGAACAAAATGTGAACTTCTGATGACGTATAGCTAAGTGACAGTTGCGATAAAGTCAATCCAGTACCTCAAAATCGGTAGTCAATTATGTTTTATTCACTTCCGGTCATAATCAGAAGTGATTTCTGTGGTTTCTGGTGAAGTAAGCAATGAAACAAATAAGTAAGCAAATGAAGTTGTATTGGAAGGAATACACAGGGTGTTTGGTAAACATGCGGCACAAATTTAAGGGGTTTTAGCTTGGACTATACTAAGAATATTTTGCTCTGTGATGATTTCTGAAAAACCGCTTCGTTTCAAAGATACACGGTGAAAAAATTTTCGACAGCTATTTTCGATATTTGTTAAAACTGTTATTTAAATAAAAGTATGACGTACTGCAATGGGTTTAGCAAGTACAAATAAATTTTTACAATAAGTTATGTAAAGTCATTAGTTTACGCTACTCCAGTGGAAAATTTGGACGACTTGCGAAATCGGTTAATTACTGGGTGTAACTCAATTAGAAACGAACCTGGTGTGCTTGAAACATGTACTTTTGATAATAAAATATGGTTACCCACAAAAAATTTGCACCCTGTATCTTCGAAACGAAGCGTTTTTCAAAAATCATCAAAAGATTTTCGCCATTTCTGTTGCAAATAATCACGATTCATAATTCATAATAGCTCAGATTACAGATAGTATTCTCATAATGAGCTCTTCAGCTAAGATTACTCATTGGCCACATTGATCACTGTTTTCAAATCCTGACCGTGCCCGGTTTAGGTTATTGGAGTGATTTGTGAACCCCAGTACTTTAGTGTTTTATGTTTAGTTTTCCAAGGCATGGTTTTATCACCTTCTTATTAAGTTTGCCAAGGGTGTTATTATTAATCTCCATGACTTTTAACGCCATAAGCATTGTTTCAAAAGTGTGAGCAATCTCTCTAATACCACCAATTCAATACCTCCGACACCAATAAATACCATAAAACTTTACCAATTTTTAATCTGGTGGAAACATTAATTTTCGTGTTACGTTTTACTAACAAAACTGCTTTGGCTTTTATTGAATTTTCTCACTTCAGTGCCGATTAAAATATCGCGAATCTCAACAACTTGGCCTTTTTTTAGATAAATAAAACGCAGCTGAACGAAACATCAGGCAACGCAGGAAATCCATTAGCGTCGAGGAGGCGAAGGAAGCGCCCCGAAAAACCAGTCGCGGCACTAAACAAAAATGAAAAGCGGCCGGCGTGGAAATTGGGTTTTCCAGATTTATTGCGCGTAATAAAGTTTCATTAATTTCCGCAAAGGAACGGGCGAGGCGGAGGTGTTCTCCGTGGAGGGAAATATTAGTGAAATTTTCGATTTACGAGATAATTCCACCACATAATAGCTAACAGAGTTTTGCTTGCCGAAAGCAAATCGGTACGGCATTTAAGGAAAATATTTAAACAACCGTTCTGTTAATAAATATACTGAATAAGCCAGGGATCGACCCGGTGACCCCTTTTTCCATTCCATCAAAAAGTGAAATTAGGGATTTCTTCTCAACATGTAATGATACCAAGTTTCTAGCGTCTTGCGATTTTGTGACCATTCCGTATACTTCACCCCATCGATATGTGAATCGGTTTTAAATTTTTTTCAACTCGAGGTCCTAA
Organism: Cryptocephalus primarius; assembly: GCA_963576515.1. Lineage (NCBI taxonomy): Eukaryota > Metazoa > Arthropoda > Insecta > Coleoptera > Chrysomelidae > Cryptocephalus > Cryptocephalus primarius. The sequence continues at coordinate 2,457,971 of OY754955.1, read as the reverse complement.
CCAATTACCGTAAAGAGTTTAAAGATTTTAATTGTTCTGTAAGTACACCGCAATTTACCACAAAATACATTTCGCCCTGTTTTAGGGAGAAATACATTTTCCTGTCATCCCTTAAGAAAGTGGAACCCCTTCCTATAATCGTACAAATTTTCCACTTTATATCCATTGCCACAATTTTTTTTCAACTCAGAGTCCTAACCAATAACCGTAAGGATTTAAAGATTTTAATTTTTCTGTAAGTACACCGCAATTTACCACAAAATACATTTCGCCCTGTTTTATGGAGAAATGCATTTTCCTATTATCCCTTAAGAAAGTGAAATCCCCTCCTATAATTGTACAAATTTTCCACTTTATATCCATTGCCACAATTTTTTTTTCAACTCAGAGTCCTAACCAATAACCGTAAGGATTTAAAGATTTTAATTTTTCTGTAAGTACACCGCAATTTACCACAAAATACATTTCGCCCTGTTTTATGGAGAAATACATTTTCCTGTCATCCCTTAAGAAAGTGAAACCCCTTCCTATAATCGCACAAATTTTCCACTTTATATCCATTGCCACAATTTTTTTTTTCAACTCAGAGTCTTAACCAATAACCCTAAGGAGTTTAAAGATTTTAATCGTTCTGTAAGTACACCGCAATTTATCATAAAATACATTTCGCCCTGTTTTAGGGAGAAATACATTTTCCTGTCATCCCTTAAGAAAGTGGAACCCCTTCCTATAATCGTACAAATTTTCCACTTTATATCCATTGCCACAATTTTTTTTCAACTCAGAGTCCTAACCAATAACCGTAAGGATTTAAAGATTTTAATTTTTCTGTAAGTACACCGCAATTTACCACAAAATACATTTCGCCCTGTTTTATGGAGAAATGCATTTTCCTGTCATCCCTTAAGAAAGTGGAACCCCTTCCTATAATCATACAAATTTTCCACTTTATATCCATTGCCACAATAATTTTTTCAACTCAGAGTCCTAACCAATAACCGTAAGGATTTAAAGATTTTAATTGTTCTGTAAGTACACCGCAATTTACCACAAAATATATTTCGCCCTGTTTTAGGGAGAAATGCATTTTCCTGTCATCCCTTAAGAAAGTGAAACCCCCTCCTATAATCGTACAAATTTTCCACTTTATATCCATCGCCACAATTTTTTTTTCAACTCGGAGTCCTAACCAATAACCGTAAGGATTTAAAGATTTTAATTGTTCTGTAAGTACACCGCAATATATCACAAAATACATTTCGCCCTGTTTTAGGGAGAAATACATTTTCCTGTCATCCCTTAAGAAAGTGGAACCCCTTCCTATAATCATACAAATTTTCCACTTTATATCCATTGCCACAATAATTTTTTCAACTCAGAGTCCTAACCAATAACCGTAAGGATTTAAAGATTTTAATTGTTCTGTAAGTACACCGCAATTTACCACAAAATATATTTCGCCCTGTTTTAGGGAGAAATGCATTTTCCTGTCGTCCCTTAAGAAAGTGAAACCCCCTCCTATAATCGTACAAATTTTCCACTTTATATCCATTCCCACAATAATTTTTTCAACTCAGAGTCCTAACCAATAACCGTAAGGATTTAAAGATTTTAATTGTTCTGTAAGTACACCGCAATATATCACAAAATACATTTCGCCCTGTTTTAGGGAGAAATACATTTTCCTGTCATCCCTTAAGAAAGTGGAACCCCTTCCTATAATCATACAAATTTTCCACTTTATATCCATTGCCACAATAATTTTTTCAACTCAGAGTCCTAACCAATAACCGTAAGGATTTAAAGATTTTAATTGTTCTGTAAGTACACCGCAATTTACCACAAAATATATTTCGCCCTGTTTTAGGGAGAAATGCATTTTCCTGTCATCCCTTAAGAAAGTGAAACCCCCTCCTATAATCGTACAAATTTTCCACTTTATATCCATTGCCACAATTTTTTTTCAACTCAGAGTCCTAACCAATAACCGTAAGGATTTAAAGATTTTAATTGTTCTGTAAGTACACCGCAATATATCACAAAATACATTTCGCCCTGTTTTAGGGAGAAATACATTTTCCTGTCATCCCTTAAGAAAGTGGAACCCCTTCCTATAATCATACAAATTTTCCACTTTATATCCATTGCCACAATAATTTTTTCAACTCAGAGTCCTAACCAATAACCGTAAGGATTTAAAGATTTTAATTGTTCTGTGTACACCGCAATTTACCACAAAATATATTTCGCCCTGTTTTAGGGAGAAATACATTTTCCTGTCATCCCTTAAGAAAGTGAAACCCCCTCCTATAATCGTACAAATTTTCCACTTTATATCCATTGCCACAATTTTTTTTCAACGCAGAGTCCTAACCAATAACCGTAAGGATTTAAAGAATTTAGTTGTTATGTAAGTACACCGCAATTTACCACAAAATATATTTCGCCCTGTTTTAGGGAGAAATACATTTTCCTGTCATCCCTTAAGAAAGTGAAATCCCCTCCTATAATCGTACAAATTTTCCACTTTATATCCATTGCCACAATAATTTTTTCAACTCAGAGTCCTAACCAATAACCGTAAGGATTTAAAGATTTTAATTGTTCTGTAAGTACACCGCAATTTACCACAAAATATATTTCGCCCTGTTTTAGGGAGAAATGCATTTTCCTGTCGTCCCTTAAGAAAGTGAAACCCCCTCCTATAATCGTACAAATTTTCCACTTTATATCCATTCCCACAATAATTTTTTCAACTCAGAGTCCTAACCAATAACCGTAAGGATTTAAAGATTTTAATTGTTCTGTAAGTACACCGCAATATATCACAAAATACATTTCGCCCTGTTTTAGGGAGAAATACATTTTCCTGTCATCCCTTAAGAAAGTGGAACCCCTTCCTATAATCATACAAATTTTCCACTTTATATCCATTGCCACAATAATTTTTTCAACTCAGAGTCCTAACCAATAACCGTAAGGATTTAAAGATTTTAATTGTTCTGTAAGTACACCGCAATTTACCACAAAATATATTTCGCCCTGTTTTAGGGAGAAATGCATTTTCCTGTCATCCCTTAAGAAAGTGAAACCCCCTCCTATAATCGTACAAATTTTCCACTTTATATCCATTGCCACAATTTTTTTTCAACTCAGAGTCCTAACCAATAACCGTAAGGATTTAAAGATTTTAATTGTTCTGTAAGTACACCGCAATATATCACAAAATACATTTCGCCCTGTTTTAGGGAGAAATACATTTTCCTGTCATCCCTTAAGAAAGTGGAACCCCTTCCTATAATCATACAAATTTTCCACTTTATATCCATTGCCACAATAATTTTTTCAACTCAGAGTCCTAACCAATAACCGTAAGGATTTAAAGATTTTAATTGTTCTGTGTACACCGCAATTTACCACAAAATATATTTCGCCCTGTTTTAGGGAGAAATACATTTTCCTGTCATCCCTTAAGAAAGTGAAACCCCCTCCTATAATCGTACAAATTTTCCACTTTATATCCATTGCCACAATTTTTTTTCAACGCAGAGTCCTAACCAATAACCGTAAGGATTTAAAGAATTTAGTTGTTATGTAAGTACACCGCAATTTACCACAAAATATATTTCGCCCTGTTTTAGGGAGAAATACATTTTCCTGTCATCCCTTAAGAAAGTGAAATCCCCTCCTATAATCGTACAAATTTTCCACTTTATATCCATTGCCACAATTTTTTTTCCAACTCAGAGTCCTAACCAATAACCGTAAGGATTTAAAAAATTTAGTTGTTATGTAAGTACACTGCAATATACCACAAAATACATTTCGCCCTGTTTTAGGGAGAAATACATTTTCCTGTCATCCCTTAAGAAAGTGAAACCCCTTCCTATAATCGTACAAATTCCATTGCCACAATTTTTTTTTCAACTCAGAGTCCTAACCAATAACCGTAAGGATTTAAAAAATTTAGTTGTTATGTAAGTACACTGCAATATACCACAAAATACATTTCGCCCTGTTTTAGGGAGAAATACATTTTCCTGTCATCCCTTAAGAAAGTGGAACCCCTTCCTATAATCATACAAATTTTCCACTTTATATCCATTGCCACAATAATTTTTTCAACTCAGAGTCCTAACCAATAACCGTAAGGATTTAAAGATTTTAATTGTTCTGTAAGTACACCGCAATTTACCACAAAATATATTTCGCCCTGTTTTAGGGAGAAATGCATTTTCCTGTCATCCCTTAAGAAAGTGAAACCCCCTCCTATAATCGTACAAATTTTCCACTTTATATCCATTGCCACAATAATTTTTTCAACTCAGAGTCCTAACCAATAACCGTAAGGATTTAAAGATTTTAATTGTTCTGTAAGTACACCGCAATTTACCACAAAATATATTTCGCCCTGTTTTAGGGAGAAATGCATTTTCCTGTCATCCCTTAAGAAAGTGAAACCCCCTCCTATAATCGTACAAATTTTCCACTTTATATCCATCGCCACAATTTTTTTTTCAACTCGGAGTCCTAACCAATAACCGTAAGGATTTAAAGATTTTAATTGTTCTGTGTACACCGCAATTTACCACAAAATATATTTCGCCCTGTTTTAGGGAGAAATACATTTTCCTGTCATCCCTTAAGAAAGTGAAACCCCCTCCTATAATCGTACAAATTTTCCACTTTATATCCATTGCCACAATTTTTTTTCAACGCAGAGTCCTAACCAATAACCGTAAGGATTTAAAGAATTTAGTTGTTATGTAAGTACACCGCAATTTACCACAAAATATATTTCGCCCTGTTTTAGGGAGAAATACATTTTCCTGTCATCCCTTAAGAAAGTGAAACCCCCTCCTATAATCGTACAAATTTTCCACTTTATATCCATTGCCACAATTTTTTTTCAACGCAGAGTCCTAACCAATAACCGTAAGGATTTAAAGAATTTAGTTGTTATGTAAGTACACCGCAATTTACCACAAAATATATTTCGCCCTGTTTTAGGGAGAAATACATTTTCCTGTCATCCCTTAAGAAAGTGAAACCCCCTCCTATAATCGTACAAATTTTCCACTTTATATCCATCGCCACAATTTTTTTTTCAACTCGGAGTCCTAACCAATAACCGTAAGGATTTAAAGATTTTAATTGTTCTGTGTACACCGCAATTTACCACAAAATATATTTCGCCCTGTTTTAGGGAGAAATACATTTTCCTGTCATCCCTTAAGAAAGTGAAACCCCCTCCTATAATCGTACAAATTTTCCACTTTATATCCATTGCCACAATTTTTTTTCAACGCAGAGTCCTAACCAATAACCGTAAGGATTTAAAGAATTTAGTTGTTATGTAAGTACACCGCAATTTACCACAAAATATATTTCGCCCTGTTTTAGGGAGAAATACATTTTCCTGTCATCCCTTAAGAAAGTGAAATCCCCTCCTATAATCGTACAAATTTTCCACTTTATATCCATTGCCACAATTTTTTTTCCAACTCAGAGTCCTAACCAATAACCGTAAGGATTTAAAAAATTTAGTTGTTATGTAAGTACACTGCAATATACCACAAAATACATTTCGCCCTGTTTTAGGGAGAAATACATTTTCCTGTCATCCCTTAAGAAAGTGAAACCCCCTCCTATAATCGTATAAATTTTCCACTTTATATCCATTGCCACAATGGCCCAGCGCGACCTAATTTAATTGGAGACAGCAATTTTGCAGGGTCGAAAATAGACAACACAAACATGCCTTGTTTACATGTTTGTTTTTTTTTGCAAGAATCTTCTTAAGACAACACGAACGCAAATAATTTTGGCCAAAATTCGTACTTGAAAAACTGCGAGTCACGACCCTAGTAAAGATAAGTAAAATATGCGCGACTGTGGAAGTCAAATATAAATGTACGGTTAAAAGATACAAAAAAAGAGTCAGTTGCACTCTCTCTTCCAAAATAGTTTTTCTTAATTTGGGGAACGGTATTAGTTAAAACCTTTTATTTCTGACAAATATTCGTCGACCGTTATTTATCAATTGTTATTAATCGTAACCGTTAAAAAAATGGAACCACAGGAAGTTACCAAAACGATGCCGAATCGCACATTCTTAAAGTGAGCGTGAGCACACTTTAAATTAATCATAACGTTAACGAAGTTAATTCCTCCGCCGGCGGCGCGTCATAAATCATCTTATTTGTTGTTTTTTTGTCATTCGCTGCAGCTCGACTCAAATATTTGTCCACGCTTCACAGGCGGAAGTTCTGAAGTTGAAAGTCGGTTCTGAAAGTTCGAAGTAATTAATTGACGTTTTAAAAATTAGTTTTCATAGAAATTACGAGCAACCTCGTAAATCATTATGGTTAAATTGAAACTTGTCATTAAGTACAACTTTTAATAATACCGACAACGTTTTATCCATTGTTTTATCTGCGTGACACCTAATTCGTTCGATTATCTGCGCAGCCATATTTTTCGTTGTTACGTTTTAATTTTTAATTTCGAAACGATTTAAATTACGTCTCCTTTGAAACCTCCCTTATAAATATTAACTTTTGCCGGGCTTTTTCCGAAATTAAACCCCACTAGGCAGTCGTTTAACGCCCCCCTTTCCTTTTTTCATAATCCACTTAATCCCCCCATTCACGAGGAGGAAAAAAGTTATTACGTTGCATCAAATACCCGACGACATCGGTCGGTGGTTTACAGAAGAGGAAAAAGCACGACGCATGTATTTCCGGCTCGTAAATGAATATCAAAGGGATTACTTTATATTCGGCGAAAACCGGAAGTTAATTGCGAACTTAAACGGTTTCACACGCACGTACACATGCACGGGATTAATAATCATTACTGAATAAAAGACGGAATTGTAGACTACACGGCTTTGATGTTTAATAACCCGAAAAGTGTTCGAGGGTAGACGTGGAAAATCATTTGAAAACAACCCTTCTCGGGGCCGTTTGGTGTTAATAATTTATTCGAACGCGATATTAATCACTAAAATAGTTCATTACACCGGACGTTTTTAAATAAAAAACCATAATTACTAATGCATTAATCACGAAACTTATGAACCTGATTTAAGCGAACTTAATGCTAGAACGTCTTGTTGTAATCCCACATTTGGTACTTACAATTATTAATATATTGCCTACTATTTACTTAACCGTTAAAAACACTTAAATTCATAAACCTAAGATCATCGTCAATAGTCGTTATCTCAATTATTTAACCACCCTTTTACATATTTTGAACATTTTCTTTATTTAGCGAACTAAACCTTTATGAAAGTTTCCGGTGATTATGCTAAAAGTACCGAATGTTGGATTTCGTGTGGAGGGAAAATTCCTCCACCACCACCACCACATATTGTACAGTTTACATTTAAAAACATATATAAACAGTCTGTGCCGATTCAAGCAAGAGAGTACACACAGAAATAAATTGAGAACAGATAGAGACGTTAGATTTTCACTCATCTTCATACCCATAACAGTCTCTTTTCCCCCGAAACCAACGTCGGTCCTCCTAAAATATTTAGTTCCCCCATCACTCAGTTTCTATGTCCAAAAAAATATATCTAACAGATTCGCTATCCCTGACAACCTGATTGTCCTCAATCGATCTTATATACAAAAAAAAAGACTTCAGTCTACACTCCACATTAGCAAAACTTAGTAAACTTCGGTACCCCTCGAGTAGGTTAAGTTTAGGTTTCTATACTCGCCATTTTTGTTTACAGTATTCCTAACATTACTCCAAGGTAGAAAACGTGACCCAAAATTTCCGCCATCTATATGTATAAAATGGAATTTTTTCGGCTGTTGCCATTTCTCCGTTCCCTTCGTCTTTCTCTAATTTTTCGTGGACATCACTTGATCAATGTCATTTCTCCAACTCCTTCTTGGTCGACCCCTCTTTCTCTTCTCTAATGGTATCCATTCTAGTATCTTTCTGGGCCATCTGTTGGCGTTCATCCGTTTTACTTGCCCGGACCAAGTTAACTGTCTTTTTTCTATATCTTCGTGTATATGCCTATCTTCAACGTCTTCATTCCTGGCTCTTTCGACCCTTGAACGTCCGCAGCTCCTTCTTGGGAAATCCATTTCAGTTGCCATGAGTTTCTTTTTGTTGGCCAGTGTAACATCCCATATTTCCGAACCATAGAGGGTCACACTTTGCACTAGGCTTCTACACATATGCTTCCTTGTAGCCCTTGTAATTTTATTATTCCAGAGAAGGAAGTTCAACGTCCTGGTTACTGCTCTATCCTTATTGATTCTTTCTTGATTTTCGCTATTACCGTTTTTATTGAATATTATGCCAAGATACTTGCTACATAGGGCTCCTTCTATAGTACAATCCTCCAGGATTAGAGCGTTTATCTCTTCGCTGCCCACTATGAGGTATTCACATTTTGACAAATTCATCTGAAGACCTGCCCTCTCGTACTCTTCCTTCAGCTTTATGACCATGTAATTAATATCATCTTCATCTTCAGCAATAACGATCTGATCGTCTGCGAAGAACAGCGTAAATAGCGTGTCATCCCCTACCCTTAGGCCCATGGTTTTGCACTTTTCTACTCATTTTACCAGAGATCTATCTAAATAGATTTTAAATAGTGTAGGAGACAGCCTTGTCTTAGCCCTTTGGTAGTACTGAACCTCAGTTACTTCATTTCCTATTTTAATTCTTGTGGAGTTATCCTCATAGTATTTCTGTGTAGCCAGAATTTGATTGATCTCCAAGATTTCCATTTCCTTCCATAGTCTTGAGATAGGCACGCTGTCATAGGCTTTCTCCAGATCTATAAAGGCTACATTGGGCTCTCTGTTGCGTTGTACCCTCTTCTCTAGTGCTATTTTGCTCTAAACCAACTCTAGAGCAACCAGCTCTAAAACCTGGTTGCTGTTCTGGTTGGTTTTCTCTGTGCTCTTCTTCAATCAGGTTTTTCAGTACTCTTTAATATATTCTGCCTATTGTTGGTATTACGACTATCCCTCTGTAGTTTTTTGGATGGTTTTTTGGACCTTTTTTGAATATGGGTTCTGTACGACTGCCTCCATTCTTGGGGTATGATTTCTCCATTTAGACATCTTTCAAATAGTCTTCGTAATATTTCTAATAGTTTTGGTGGACCATATTTGATAAACTCAGCATATATCTCACCAGGACCAGATTTTTTTTAATTTTGTTCTTTTTATTGCTTCCCTTACTTGTTAGATGGTTAGTTCTATATTTCCCTCTATAGTAGCGGGGTCTTCTTTGTCCAGAAAATTTTGTCTTGTTTCAGTCAGTAGTTCTTGGAAATGCTGTATCCATTGTTTATCTGATATGTTGTTTAGTATTGTGCTTGTTTTGTTTGTTGGTTTTATTGATTTTATTATTTTTCAAGCTTCTTGACTCTTGACTTGACAAAGACTCTTGCCTACTTATTTCTTATTGGGGGTGGTTAGAAGAAATTATGCTACTGATTCTAAGTGCGTGGTCTATTTTAACGTTTCCAATACAATAGCTTATCCTAATGGTCCTATTAAATAAATGTCTAACTTACTTAGGATCGATCGAGATAATTGAGTTCATCTAACTAACTACACTTAACTCCAAATTGATCCTAACTACTAAATTGAAAGAAAAGGGTGCAGCATCTCTCTTTTGAGGGGTCTCCTAGGGCAGGAAAATTCCGCTTACACCATTTTTGGGACGTACAAAGCACCTTACAGCAATCTCTATCAGGCAAGGTCAGCTTGCCTGGTAACAGAGGAGCTGACAAGACACATGCCAATCCAGCCAATCAACAGGCTCCATTCTGTCCATCTTGACACTGTCACTATGGGCAAGATGAACTTAGCTGAACTTACTTATCTCGAAAAAAAAAAAATGATTTTAATGGATACCCATGTTTTTCCCCTCAAAGTAGTTAAGCTTTCAATTGAGATATCTCAAAATATAATAAGTATACATAAGCGAGAGACATGTCGATTTATTGGGTAGTTGGTTAAAGAATCACATAAGTCTGTCCATTACAACCGAAGATATTTCAAAAATTCATCTTAATACTAATTACACACATTTGTAGCGTACCCTAGTTAAACTAGAAAGCTGGATAGGTTCGAATTTATTATTGTTAAAGGGAACAAGCCTCGAGCCCTTTCCTATGAGATGCGATTAATTTATTTTCAAAATTTAAGCGTTACTTTGTTTTTAGATTTATATGAAAATCTAGATTTGAAGAAAAAATATAGCGAACCCTTCGTATACAAACTTTTAACTCTCCCATTTCCTTTGACTTCCCCATAAATATCCTCTCTGTAGACCCTTGAAGATTTTCATTTTGTTTCCGAGTTTACGATAAATTTTCCGCCCCCTTGCCTGGTTTGATCGCAGCCATCCCTCCTTCTATACATCATTAGGGATTATGTGAAATTCCCCGGAATATAATTCGTCCCATCCTCCTGTTATTCCACCGATTATCGATATACCCTCAAATGAAACGGAAAATCACGCGAAGACGATGTACTCCCCGAAAAATAAAAGGACGGATTTTTGGTGCTTACATTTGAAATTCCACGATTATAATTTTTCCCCGACAATATGCTCTAAATTCGTCCACTACGATCTAATAATAGCCGTTGAAATATGGAATGCTGAAGTGGCTTGCTTGTACCCAACGATCCGATTTAAAATCGAAATTCATACATTTTCAGGAGTCTCTCTTAATATCCGCCTTGCATAAATCGTGATCCACATTACGAAACGGAGATGAGAGTTACCGAAGGTTCTTATGACGGGATTGGGAATACTATTTTGAAATTCGAGTCGACATTAATGAAATTTTGGATAAATAATGCAGGAGATGCGAAAGCTCAATATCGAGGCTTAAGTACCCTTGATTTCTCGTTTACAACAAAAATATTCAACAACCGTTCAGAATATATATGTATACAGGGTTATTCACGTTATTCGACACGAGTAATTATGGCTAGAGTAGTTGATTTAAAACGTTTTCCCTTAGTATCGATACAGACCTATTAGCGCTAAATTTTAAAATTATTTTCATGTTGTGCCAAGAACGCTACAAGTGCCATAGTTGTGTTTTTTAAATGAAATACCCTGTGTGTTATTTCATTTTCGGATTTTAATGTCAAAATAAAGGTAAGTTTCATTAAGGTTTAATTCACCTAAACTTCACAAATTAAGAGGTACTTCAAAAAACATAAGGTTTAGGTGAATTAAACCTTAATGAAACTTACCGTTATTTTGATATTAAAATCCGAAAATGAAACGATATACAGAGTATTCCAATTTAAAAAACATAACTGTGATACTTTTAGAACTTTTGGTACACCCTGTACATCCCGAAAATATTTTTAAAATTTAGCTCTATTAGTTCCGTATCGGTCCTAAGGGAAAAAAATTTAAACCAATTTCTATATATATATATAGGGTTATTCACGTTATTCGACACGAGTAATTATGGCTAGAGTAGTTGATTTAAAACGTTTTCCCTTAGTATCGATACAGACCTATTAGCGCTAAATTTTAAAATTATTTTCATGTTATGCCAAGAACGCTACAAGTGCCATAGTTGTGTTTTTTAAATGAAATACCGTGTGTTTTATTTCATTTTCGGATTTTAATATCAAAATAAAGGTAAGTTTCATTAAGGTTTAATTCACCTAAACTTCACAAATTAAGAGGTACTTCAAAAAACATAAGGTTTAGGTGAATTAAACCTTAATGAAACTTACCGTTATTGTGATATTAAAATCCGAAAATGAAACGATATACAGAGTATTCCAATTTAAAAACACAACTGTGATACTTTTAGAACTTTTGGTACACCCTGTACATCCCGAAAATATTTTTAAAATTTAGCTCTATTAGTTCCGTATCGGTCCTAAGGGAAAAAAATTTAAATCAATTTCTATATATATAGGGTTATTCACGTTATTCGACACGGGTAATTATGGCTAGAGTAGTTGATTTAAAACATTTTCCCTTAGTATCGATACAGACCTATTAGCGCTAAATTTTAAAATTATTTTCATGTTGTGCCAAGAACGCTACAAGTGCCATAGTTGTGTTTTTTAAATGAAATACCCTGTGTGTTATTTCATTTTCGGATTTTAATATCAAAATAAAGGTAAGTTTCATTAAGGTTTAATTCACCTAAACTTCACAAATTAAGAGGTACTTCAAAAAACATAAGGTTTAGGTGAATTAAACCTTAATGAAACTTACCGTTATTGTGATATTAAAATCCGAAAATGAAACGATATACAGAATATTCCAATTTAAAAAACATAACTGTGATACTTTTAGAACTTTTGGTACACCCTGTACATCCCGAAAATATTTTTAAAATTTAGCTCTATTAGTTCCGTATCCCCTAAGGGAAAAAAATTTAAATCAATTTCTATATATATAGGGTTATTCACGTTATTCGACACGAGTAATTATGGCTAGAGTAGTTGATTTAAAACGTTTTCCCTTAGTATCGATACAGACCTATTAGCGCTAAATTTTAAAATTATTTTCATGTTGTGCCAAGAACGCTACAAGTGCCATAGTTGTGTTTTTTAAATGAAATACCCTGTGTGTTATTTTATTTTCGGATTTTAATGTCAAAATAAAGGTAAGTTTCATTAAGGTTTAATTCACCTAAACCTTATGTTTTTTGAAATATCTCTTATTTTGTGAAAATGTAGTATCAATTTTAATACTTAAATTCTCAACTGATGTTTTCTTGATTTATCCAAATTAATGTTAGAGGCTGCTAACTGAACAACCTTTATATGCCACTCGTTAAATATTTACTAACTTATAAAAGGTGTATAAAAATTAAGGCAAAATAATTACAATCTTTAAACGGCAATAACTTGTTTAATTTAAATGAAACGCCCAGTATTTTATGTCAAACGCAGAAGTCAAATTTAATTATCTATCGATTACTAGTATACATTCCTAGAGCTAATCTTCACGTTTTCAGGTAAAATGCACATTTTCATTTTGCAAACTGACTTTAATATTTTTTTTATTTATCTAGTCATCTATAGCGTTTTCACGAATCAGAACTGATTGAAAAAACACCGAGATCTAATAATGAATGCGTATAATGTTCAATATTATAAATAGTTTAAATTATGAAGACAATTTAAAAAATAGTGGATATAAAGCAAGCAATATTTTATGTCAATGGCGACCATCAGGCTTTAAACATAAACATATTCTCTTTCTAAAGCAGTCAGTAACATTTGCCAACATACGCAAGCTTACATTTAAAAAAACTTCTCTGATGTGCTGTTTCATATTATCTGGTGTTGTAGAAGGTGTATTATGAACGATTTCCTTAATGTATACCCATAAGAAGAAATCAGGTGACGTCAAGTCGGGTGACCTTTGGGACCAATTTTGGAATCCATCGTTTTTGGAAAGTTCTTGGTGAAGCTGGATTTTATAAGAATGGTAACTATATTTCTTAAAAGAGTTCTTCATACGCTTGCTTAACTATGGGACCAATTTTGGAATCCATCGTTTTTGGAAAGTTCTTGGTGAAGCTGGATTTTATAAGGATGGTAACTATATTTCTTAGAGTTCTTCATACGCTTGCTTAACTATGGGACCAATTTTGGAATCCATCGTTTTTGGAAAGTTCTTGGTGAAGCTGGATTTTATAAGGATGGTAACTATATTTCTTAAAGAATTCTTCATACGCTTGCTTAACTATGGGACCAATTTTTGGAATCCATCGTTTTTGGAAAGTTCTTGGTGAAGCTGGATTTTATAAGGATGGTAACTATATTTCTTAAAGAATTCTTCATACGCTTGCTTAACTATGGGACCAATTTTTGGAATCCATCGTTTTTGGAAAGTTCTTGGTGAAGCTGGATTTTATAAGGATGGTAACTATATTTCTTAAAGAATTCTTCATACGCTTGCTTAACTATGGGACCAATTTTGGAATCCATCGTTTTTGGAAAGTTCTTGGTGAAGCTGGATTTTATAAGGATGGTAACTATATTTCTTAAAGAATTCTTCATACGCTTGCTTAACTATGGGACCAATTTTGGAATCCATCGTTTTTGGAAAGTTCTTGGTGAAGCTGGATTTTATAAAGATGGTAACTATATTTCTTAGAGAATTCTTCATACGCTTGCTTAACTATGGGACCAATTTTGGAGTCCATCGTTTTTGGAAAGTTCTTGGTGAAGCTGGATTTTATAAGGATGGTAACTATATTTCTTAAAGAATTCTTCATACGCTTGCTTAACTATGGGACCAATTTTGGAATCCATCGTTTTTGGAAAGTTCTTGGTGAAGCTAGAATTTATAAGGATGGTAACTATATTTCTTAAGAGTGCTTCATACGCTTGCTTGACTAATGCCGATATTTTCCGCAATTAGGTTTTGATTTGTATGGAGATTTTCGATTACAGATGCAATCACCGCAAATTCTTCGTTTCCTGTTACAAGTTTCGTTTTAATGGGTCTTTCATACTGAACACTTCCAGTTCATCTAAATATTGTCAACAATCTTTTGAATGTTGCTTTATTTGGATGATTTCCGTTGAGAAACTTTTCAGCGTAAATTCGTGATACCAGAAAGCAGTTTTGAAGACATTCATGTCGAAAGAAAATCTTTCAATTCTTCTTTCTTTTGGATAAAGTAGCATTTTTGCTACCACAGTATTGATCAAGATCACAAAGTACCGCTATCATTAACAGGACGATTTGGAATTAAACACTTATGAATAACTGACACTAAATAACTGATAACCATAACTAAATTCTCGATAAGTAATAATTCACCTTGTCAAAACGCCACAGACGACTTGATAAATAAAAATTTCTTAAAATCAGTTTGCAAAATGAAAATGTGCATCTTACCTGAAAACGTGAAGAGTTAGCTCTAGAAATGTATACCAGTAATCGATAGATAATTAAATTTGACATCTGCTTTTGACATAAAATACTGGGCGTTTCGTTTCAATTAAACAAGTTATTGCCGTTTGAAAATCGTAATTATTTTGCCTTGATTTTTACACACCTTTTGTAAGTTCGTAAATATTTCACGAGTGGAATACAAAGGTTGTTCATTTAGTAGCCTCTAACATTAATTTGGTTAAAAACAAGAAAACACCAGTTGAGGATTTAAGCATTAAAACTGATACTGCATTTTCACAAAATAAGAGATATTTCGAAAACATAAGGTCCAGGTGAATTAAACCTTAACGAAACTTACCAACATTTTGATATTAAAATCCGAAAATGAAATGATATACAGGGTATTCCATTTAAAGAAACATAACTTTGATACTTTTAGCGCTTTTGGCACACCCTGTACAACATGAAAATATTTTTAAAATTTAGCGCTATATATATATACACTGAGAAACGTGATACTAACGCCATCTACATTTCCAATTGTAATCCAATTAAAATCCTGAAGGTCTTAAGTGCTTAAGTGGAAAGCTATAGGGCTTTCCCATGAAAACTCCATGAAAAACGTCTTCCGGGTGAATAATGACTATAAACACACGACATCCCCTTCCATTATAAAAATAACCCATCGGTTGATCTAGGTTGGGCGTCTAATGCGAGAGTGTGTGTGTGTATGTGTACGTTTTGCGTGTTCTGGGTCATCCCAAATGGAAAATCGATGCCAAACATCACGTCTGGTCCTTCTTCCCTCCCTTTCGCTCCCTTTCGCGCCCTACGGGAAACGTGGCCAATTTTCGATTTTCCTTGTCGGGCGACCTTGAAAAGGTTAAACCGCTTTTATCCTCCTACGGGAGTGGAAACATGTTATGACTGTATTATTCGACGGAGAACGTGTAATAACAGCTGTAAGGTTTCCGGCATTAAATTGAAATAAATATTTATTGGCAGTGTTCGTAAAAAGTTTTTTCTGGTGTACTAAAGTGATTGTAAAGTAACTGTTGCAGAGCACTAAAAGCTCGAAAAAGTTGGTAATAGGTTTGGTGGCCTTGCTAAACTTCCATAACTTTTAAGAATTCTTGCTGTTTCATGGAAAATTTTGATAGGAGTTACCCCACAGCTCAAAAAGAATATGAAAAAATGAATAGTGCATGATTATAAAGGCTAATAAAGCATATGCAAGTCACTAATTTCACTTTTAAAAAATTTAGATAATATATAAAACACATCGTTTATTCTGTGCATATTCATTTATTTACACCCTAAGTTGTACACCTTTACACCTCTTGTTTTCATTAAATAGTGTTTTGCAACTCGTGCAATACACGTGGCGCCATTATCATTAGTGGCAAATGAAACGCGGTACTGTTATGCATCAGTTATGTTTAGCCATCAAAGGTGATGGTGCTTCTTAATAGACATGTAAATATGTGAAGATATAAACATTATCTCTTCCTCTCTCCGCTCTCTCCCTCTCATATGGATTGTGGAAAGGATTGCGGACAAGCAGTGAACATTGAACCTTTTAACAAATCTATAAAAATAACCGGGTGGTCACAAAAATCTTAAAAACTCCTAGTAATTTTGTGGTCGGATTTCCACGAAAAACTTTCTTCGTGGAAGTATCGATTCGTTTGTTGGTCATAAAGTTAATCCAATTTTATCGAATTATATTATACTTGTGCACTTTATTACACAGTTTTCCAGAGAGAATCCTGTAAAATTCCTGCACTATACTTCGAAAGGAGATCACGTCGTTCATTAAAACTTCCCAGAATAAATGTCGGGTCCATTCATATAAAATTCGAAATTTTTTGTCGGTGAGATTACATTTATCTAACTCTTTCCCTTATGATAAATCACTCGCTATGAAAACCGAAACAATGGCTTGCATTACGACGGCGTCGAAAACATATTTTAGTAGTAAAATCGGAGTTTTTGCCTTCCTTTTAAACCTCGGCCCAGATATATTATTTCCAGAGAATGGAGGCGAAGCAAAGTTTGAATTTCGTTTGTCGCGCTAACAATATACTTTCGGAATTAATTGTTGTTTATTTCTTCGGAAGGGTAAACAAATAACGACCGCGGAGACGTAACGCAGGGCGTATTATTACGGAAAGGGAAAGTTTCCAGACAAACTTCACACTTAACGATTTAATTTGCTTAATTAGACGTGGAAGAAGGCGCAGTCGAGAGTTCTAATAATACGGAGTGTTGAGCTTTTATCTTAATTACGATTAGATAAGATTATGTTAATTACTTCATTAATGGCCGGGTTCTCAATCGTCGGATAGAACAACTCAGATTTTAACGTGTTGTGTCGTGTTTTGAATTTTGCCGATTCTGGATGAGCTTTATAATTGTCTTACATAATTAGAGCAATTTATATTTTTCTTCTAAACTCAAATTTTCCAGTATCAATTTTCCACTCTTTATCGGCAGTCGAAGGTACTGGAATAGTCTCGATGTGCCTTCCCGACGATTCGGCGCCGCGTGATTCCGAGAACTGTTTACGGTCCGAGGATTCCAAGGAATCGACACGTCTAGAGGAATCTCGAACTGATACCGTTAACATATAAAAAGGCGACCGCGAGATAAGCGGGCAGTCTAAAGACAGATGTTCATGTGAGCGAGCAAAAGCCGTCGTAAAAACGCGTCGAATATAAATTTACGTTTAAATGAAGTAGAATACGTCCGTATAGTGTTATTGTTAGTTAAATAAATTACGATTAGTTAGTCATAGTTAGTGTTATCAATTATTAAGAACTCACCAACGTAACAGTATTAATATCAGTGTTGTGTCGTGTTTTGAATTTTGCCGGTTCTGGATGAGCTTTATAATTGCCTTACATAATTAAAGCAATTTATATTTTTCTTCTAAACTCAAATTTGCCAGTATCAATTTTCCACTCTTTATCGGCAGTCGGAGATACTGGAATAGTCTCGATGTGCCTGCCCGACGATTCGGCGCCGCGTGATTCCGAGAACTGTTTACGGTCCGAGGATTCCAAGGAATCGACACGTCTAGAGGAATCTCGAACTAATACCGTTAACATATAAAAAGGCGACCGCGAGATAAGCGGGCAGTCTAAAGACAGATGTTCATGTGAGCGAGCAAAAGCCGTCGTAAAAACGCGTCGAATATAAATTTACGTTTAAATGAAGTAGAATACGTCCGTATAGTGTTATTGTTAGTTAAATAAATTACGATTAGTTAGTCATAGTTAGTGTTATCAATTATTAAGAACTCACCAACGTAACAGTATTAATATCAGTGTTGTGTCGTGTTTTGAATTTTGCCGGTTCTGGATGAGCTTTATAATTGCCTTACATAATTAAAGCAATTTATATTTTTCTTCTAAACTCAAATTTGCCAGTATCAATTTTCCACTCTTTATCGGCAGTCGGAGATACTGGAATAGTCTCGATGTGCCTGCCCGACGATTCGGCGCCGCGTGATTCCGAGAACTGTTTACGGTCCGAGGATTCCAAGGAATCGACACGTCTAGAGGAATCTCGAACTGATACCGTTAACATATAAAAAGGCGACCGCGAGATAAGCGGGCAGTCTAAAGACAGATGTTCATGTGAGCGAGCAAAAGCCGTCGTAAAAACGCGTCGAATATAAATTTACGTTTAAATGAAGTAGAATACGTCCGTATAGTGTTATTGTTAGTTAAATAAATTACGATTAGTTAGTCATAGTTAGTGTTATCAATTATTAAGAACTCACCAACGTAACAGTATTAATATCAGTGTTGTGTCGTGTTTTGAATTTTGCCGGTTCTGGATGAGCTTTATAATTGCCTTACATAATTAAAGCAATTTATATTTTTCTTCTAAACTCAAATTTGCCAGTATCAATTTTCCACTCTTTATCGGCAGTCGGAGATACTGGAATAGTCTCGATGTGCCTGCCCGACGATTCGGCGCCGCGTGATTCCGAGAACTGTTTACGGTCCGAGGATTCCAAGGAATCGACACGTCTAGAGGAATCTCGAACTAATACCGTTAACATATAAAAAGGCGACCGCGAGATAAGCGGGCAGTCTAAAGACAGATGTTCATGTGAGCGAGCAAAAGCCGTCGTAAAAACGCGTCGAATATAAATTTACGTTTAAATGAAGTAGAATACGTCCGTATAGTGTTATTGTTAGTTAAATAAATTACGATTAGTTAGTCATAGTTAGTGTTATCAATTATTAAGAACTCACCAACGTAACAGTATTAATATCAGTGTTGTGTCGTGTTTTGAATTTTGCCGGTTCTGGATGAGCTTTATAATTGCCTTACATAATTAAAGCAATTTATATTTTTCTTCTAAACTCAAATTTGCCAGTATCAATTTTCCACTCTTTATCGGCAGTCGGAGATACTGGAATAGTCTCGATGTGCCTGCCCGACGATTCGGCGCCGCGTGATTCCGAGAACTGTTTACGGTCCGAGGATTCCAAGGAATCGACACGTCTAGAGGAATCTCGAACTGATACCGTTAACATATAAAAAGGCGACCGCGAGATAAGCGGGCAGTCTAAAGACAGATGTTCATGTGAGCGAGCAAAAGCCGTCGTAAAAACGCGTCGAATATAAATTTACGTTTAAATGAAGTAGAATACGTCCGTATAGTGTTATTGTTAGTTAAATAAATTACGATTAGTTAGTCATAGTTAGTGTTATCAATTATTAAGAACTCACCAACGTAACAGTATTAATATCAGTGTTGTGTCGTGTTTTGAATTTTGCCGGTTCTGGATGAGCTTTATAATTGCCTTACATAATTAAAGCAATTTATATTTTTCTTCTAAACTCAAATTTGCCAGTATCAATTTTCCACTCTTTATCGGCAGTCGGAGATACTGGAATAGTCTCGATGTGCCTGCCCGACGATTCGGCGCCGCGTGATTCCGAGAACTGTTTACGGTCCGAGGATTCCAAGGAATCGACACGTCTAGAGGAATCTCGAACTAATACCGTTAACATATAAAAAGGCGACCGCGAGATAAGCGGGCAGTCTAAAGACAGATGTTCATGTGAGCGAGCAAAAGCCGTCGTAAAAACGCGTCGAATATAAATTTACGTTTAAATGAAGTAGAATACGTCCGTATAGTGTTATTGTTAGTTAAATAAATTACGATTAGTTAGTCATAGTTAGTGTTATCAATTATTAAGAACTCACCAACGTAACAGTATTAATATCAGTGTTGTGTCGTGTTTTGAATTTTGCCGGTTCTGGATGAGCTTTATAATTGCCTTACATAATTAAAGCAATTTATATTTTTCTTCTAAACTCAAATTTGCCAGTATCAATTTTCCACTCTTTATCGGCAGTCGGAGATACTGGAATAGTCTCGATGTGCCTGCCCGACGATTCGGCGCCGCGTGATTCCGAGAACTGTTTACGGTCCGAGGATTCCAAGGAATCGACACGTCTAGAATCTCGAACTGATACCGTTAACATACAAAAAGGCGACCGCGAGATAAGCGGGCAGTCTAAAGACAGATGTTCATGTGAGCGAGCAAAAGCCGTCGTAAAAAGGCGTCGAATATAAATTTACGTTTAAATGAATTAGAATACGTCCGTATAGTGTTATTGTTAGTTAAATAAATTACGATTAGTTAGTCATAGTTAGTGTTATCAATTATTAAGAACTCACCAACGTAAGTATTAATATCAGTGTGCATGTATGTATAAGTATTTACTCTTATGGGACAGAATATGAAGAAATATACACAAAATCATAATCCCATCAATATATAAATATTGCAGCATACTTGTAACTAGTTGTCATCAAATTCATTTGCAGGGGTTTTTGTTATTTTCAAAGATAGTGATCCAACTTCCTATTTTATACCAAACCTCTTATATGACTGACATTTTCAATCAGTAAGTCTGGTGATGTTATCATGTGTTTTAAATCATGCAGGCATTTTTATGATGAGTAACTTTTTCGTAAAGTTAATAATAAAAAGCTTTACATATGTTGACAAATTACGTAGGGTATAAAATGATTAGCTGCCTTTGGGAATTCTATCGAATTCCGTTATTTCATCGTGTAATCAAATTTTTTCACGACCATAACAAGCCGCTCCTTAGCCTCTCTGTAATAACAACTGAATGTGCATTTTCTGTACTCTGCACGATCCTTTAATTATTCTCGCCGATAAAAGTGACGTCGGTCTAGACTCCAGCTATTTTGGCCAAGCACCTCTTAAAGACTTGTTCGCACGTATCGACTTAATGGATTTCTTTCGTTCGCCATTCGGATCTCGTAATCAGCAAAATGCCGGCCATTGTTCTACGTTCGTCGAATTTTTTCGCCAAAGATAATGTGCATGACAAAGCGGTTACGGATTTAACAGGAAAAGATACCGAAAGTGGAAAAACGTCCCGAAACGCAGGATATACACGTTAAGAAGGGAAACTAGATGAAGAAGATTCCTTAAACTCACAAAATTCATCACACTAGAAACGCGAAATTGTTCACTAGTATAGTGAGAAGGGAAACTAGATGAAGAAGATTCCTTAAACTCACAAAATTCATCACGCTAGAAATACGAAATTGTTCACTAGTACAGTGAGAAGGGAAACTAGATGAAGAAGATTCCTTAAACTCACAAAATTCATCACACTAGAAATACGAAATTTTTCACTAGTACAGTGAGAAGGGAAACTAGATGAAGAAGATTCCTTAAACTCACAAAATTCATCACGCTAGAAATACGAAATTGTTCACTAGTACAGTGAGAAGGGAAACTAGAAGAAGAAGATTCCTTAAACTCACAAAATTCATCATACTAGAAATACGAAATTGTTCACTAGTACAGTGAGAAGGGAAACTAGAGGAAGAAGATTCCTTAAACTCACAAAATTCATCACGCTAGAAATACGAAATTGTTCACTAGTACAGTGAGAAGGGAAACTAGATGAAGAAGATTCCTTAAACTCACAAAATTCATCACACTAGAAGTACGAAATTGTTCACTAGTACAGTTTACTGATAGATAAATGGTTTGACTTTATAAGTAGATTCTAAGGGGTTGACTATATCCCTCGGATATATAATAGAATATCCAAAAATAATACAGGGTTGGACTTCATCGATCGTTATACTAGTTGAATAGTGTATGAGAACAGAAGAAATAATTGGAAAATTGGTAAATTAAAATTTTGATAGTAAATTATATAATTGTCCCATTTTTTACAATAATAATTTGATATGGTTAAAATTTTGCCAAACACTGCAATTTGTCAATAATAATTGTCACAAAATAAAGTAATTAAAAAAAGGAAGCGAATTCGTCAAATATGCTGTACTCATATAAGTTATTACTAGTAATTAATTTTTTATTCGATATTTACCAATTACTGCTGCTATTGTCACTATTGTTAATTACTATTGCAGATAAATCGATATCGTGTCACATTACTTCATAAGTCTTTTCTACTTTGAATCCATGGGCTACAGCATTTTTCCAATTATCAACCGATATTAACTTCCCTGGAAACGAGCTCTAGTAGTAAATTCAACAGTTTGGGATCTGTCATGTCTTATAAGACTTTGTTTTGGAATTCCCCCTATTTATTTCTATAGAATTAAATGTACTTGTATACATGAGAGTAATTTTAAAATGGTATGACCCAAGTTAGCATCAATACCATGAGGTTTATCAAATTTTGTCTTGTATGCAGCTTGTAAATATTTTTTTTACGAATCTTCAAAGTGCAGTTCATTCAAATCAAATCTAGTATCACGTGACCCAATGACGTCACATGTATCAACTGTACTTTCAGTTAGCAAATAGTGAAAAAAAATAGCAAAAGAAATATAAATGATTGTTACTTACTTTGGCAACGAAATTTTATGACGAAATCCCAAATTTGTGCCTCACTTGTTTCTGTAGCATTATTTGTATTGTGTATCATTGCCATTATTAATTTAGTCCACGTCGAAAGGTCTCTAATAAGCCATTTTAAAATAATAATTGCAATTGCATGCATACACCACTGAACTCTAGCGACGACTGAAAATGAATACGTGCTCGGTGCTCAAATCTAGTAGTCTAATCAAATCATGATACAACAAAACTTTTACATTGAAAGATGTAAAAATACTGTTATGAAATGGAATGAAAAGTGTAACCCCCGAGAATTGGAAAAAAACTGTAGATCACAGCATAAAGGAAGAGACAAAACTTTGGGAACTTTATAATTTCATTGATAGAATAACAGAACCCCTAATTATCACAATAAATAACGATGGTAGCTCCTCTGAATTTTCAGATGATTAGTGTTGTGAGTATTAACGAATTTCAAATTGAAATGATTTATAATGTTAATTTTGTATATGCATATATTGTATAGTTAGTATGTAATTAATACTAACGAGTTGCAATAAGCAGACAGCGTTTTAACCTCACCAATTTTAACAGACGCCAGTCTTAAGCCTGGGTAAAGTGGGAAGGAAATGTTGCGTAACAATCATTACAGTGAAATATACTACTGATAATTAAAACATTATGCATTATTCCTAACTTTGTGTCGAAAACGCGAAACGCCACTGACATTTCGATATCCTTATCGTTTAAGCGCCGCTTTCTTCCTCTTCTTCGGGCCTTTTGTTCTGACACCGCTCATACCGGGTGGCTTCTACAATCTTATTAAAAAACAGGTGAAAAATGCAGGTACTGCTTACGATAACTGCGAAACTTTTTTTCCCCGGTACATGAAAAATACCGTCTTTTGACGGATACCTCATTAACATTACTATGCGTTGAAGCCAAATACAGTATAGTGTAAACGTGTAGATAAATTAAGTAAAAGTTAAATGTGGAAACAAATTAAGTAAGGGTTTAAGTTTGTAGTGTCTTATTTCATCCACACAGAACGGTACAATGTATAAATTTGTATGTACTGTAGCGAACTCATTTGCGCGAACCTTTCTGTCGAAAACCTGAAACGCCACTGTCATTTCGATATTCGATCGCTTAAGCGCAGGCCTTCTCCTTTTACTTCTTCGTCCTCTTCTTCGGGCCTTTTGTTCTGACACCGCTCATACCGGGTAGCCGCTACAAAATTACCTCATTAATATTATTCTGGGTTGAAGCGAAATACAGTGTGTGCGTCGTTGTTTTCGGTACGAAACGAAGTTCAATAAACCAGGCTTATATATTTGAGCCGGCTTAATGAAGCTTTGTTTGTGGTAAAAACGATGTATACTGTCATAAATTGGGTTACCTTATCCTCTTAAAGTGGTTATTCCGAGGAGTGAATTCTAAAACCGACTATCTGAAAGTGGGTAAATTCTATATTTTAACCTAAACAACGTCATGCACTCACTACACGAAAATTGTTATTGCACTTAACAATACAGTATTAAAAATTAAAAACAATAAGGTTTAATATGGCAAGTAAGATTTTCCCATCATCTCATGGTCTAAAACAGTACCCTCGCTGAAGGTACTATGATTTATGGTACTATTACGGTACGGGGGGCACCGAGCCCCCCTCCCTCGTTGGCTGCTAAAGGAATATGTAAAATATATAAAGAAAAACCATTATTCTATCGATGAATCGTGGGTAACATGACTTTTTTCTATCGGCTTTTGCAGCTTGCTTCAATTCCCTCTAAACAGTAGAAACAGTACACGGATGATCCTTGTGAAATTCCGTTCGTCATGTCGCCTAAAAATTTCCTCGACGTGCCTCGCTTCTAATGAATTAATCCCTTTGAATTGCAAATTCGAGTCGCGGAATTGCAGTTCACTTCGAACTTCCTCTTAATTCGAAATCAATCTGTATTCAAATCTACGGACTCGTTACCGGCTGCATCGGTGAATTTAAAACAGCGGATTAGTAAAGATAAGAGATTTAGGTGACGATTAGCGAATACGGATTTCCTTCGGCTGACAATTTTTGGCCTGAATTCACCGTTCTATCGATTTGTTATATGAAACGACACAGGGGGATTTTGTAAACGTTTTTCCCCAAAGGTTGTTGTACACTAATTGAATTTTGTCGATGTTATATCGGACGTCGAATGTTAGTATTAACGCCGCCGTTAAATGGGTTAAATGGGTTACGTAAATATTTTGCGGGCAGAGAATTTAATTGATAGTTCGACGTATGTTGTAAATCGTGGAAGGTGATATGGGGTTTGTTTGCGTTTGGTTTAAACTGGAAAAATGGTAACTGCTAGATTACATAATCCTATAATCTCTTTTGGGGATAACCAGAGGATGGTTATAATTTTATAAGCCCTTGGAAACCCTTTACAAATTGGTGTCGAGCAGTGGAAAGCAGTAATCAAATATTTGAGATTGTTTATAACATGTCTATAGTTCATTGTTCAAACAATGTATACACTTTAATAAATTATGACAGATTACTCTAATAAATTATGTCAGGTCGTAAATATGTTCTGATTGGTTATATATGCCGTTATAATGTCGACATTCACCGTTTTGTTCGGCGAAACTCCGAAATGTTCTAAAAATAGTATTTCGGACTTAAACTGGTGAATGTCGATATGCACCAATGGGCTATGGTGAATGTTGGAAAAAGGTACATATTTTATGAATTTAATCTTAATGAACTTAAAGAGTGTAAGGAACAGGTAACTTTCGAGCGAATGTCATTACTATTATGTGCTGCTTTGTTATTAAAATTAGTGTTATACCTAAAATATATCATTAAAATATATTTGGTTTTAGGTTATAAATTTTATAAACTTTATAATGTTATAATTGCCGTTATAATGTCGAGATTCACCGTTTTGTTCGGCGAAACTTCCGAAATGTTCTGAAAATTGTATTTCGGACATAAACTGGTGAATGTCGATATGCACCAATGGGCTATGGTGAATGTTGGAAAAGGTACATATTTTATGAATTTAATCTTTACCAGTCAGAGGGAAAAAAAATAAAGAGTGTAAGGAACAGGTAACTTTCGAGCGAATGTCATTACTATTATGTGCTGATTTGTTATTAAAATCATTAGTGTTATACCTAAAATAGTCCAAATATACAACACTATTCACAATTAAATATTTGTAATTTCAATGGTCCTATATAGTTCTCATTGGCCAGAAATGACTAACCAAATGAAGCAGCCAATGAGAGGTATAGAAGAAATTCCCGAGTTTAGTTAAATAGTTTGATGGATGTTCACCGATCTATAGTGCATATGAGCCAGGAATATGGTAGCTCTGACGTGACAATACTGTAATCTAGAAGGGAGCTCAGATGCTAGCCACACGTATTTAAAAATAGCCATATTCCAAGATGTGTTACATCTAACTAGCAACTTTAAATGGAGGATTAGCAACTGCAGTCTGCGAAACCCTGAATTTACACAAAACGAAAACTTAAGATAAACGGTTGCTATCCCTCGTCCCAGTCAAAATCCGGATTTTGAAATTTATACCAAATTCGTGTCACATTCTCGCGCTATCCTAAAGTTTTCAATTCTAAGAGAATCCGAGAACGAGGTGGAGCACGTCTCATATTTGACCGTTTTGTTTGCGAAATAATCCGATTTCTCTCCGTTAAATTTAGGTCGTGCTGGAAGTTGCAGGGCTAAGAGCGTCGAGCTCTATAAAAGATTCTGTGATGAATAAGTTTCTCGTCTTGAGGCATTAAAGTATTGAGATACGCCTGACCGAAATAAGTAATGAGCCATTATAAATTAAGACGGGACGAAGAAACTGGGGAAGCGGGGGAGCACGAAGTCGTGATGAATTTTTGATGGAGACGTTTTTTAAAATTTTCTCTGAAGAGTGGAGGGGGATTTATACACGTCCTCGAACAGCTGTGGAAAAATTTAGGTTTTTTATGCGTCAAATATATTTTTATTGGTTTATTTTTCATCAGTACGCGCATACATCTATACTAAACGCCAAACAAAGCTGCGCTCACGTCATCACCATTGTATCACATGTCTATTTAGGGTGTTGCCAGATTTTCGGGAATCTCGAATTTTTCGCCGCACTTATACAATTGTTGAATTGCTGGTTGCATAAGCAACAGTAATTAAAAATGTGTTGTACTAGCTTTTAAGTGAAAAATCACTTTATTATAAAAATAATTTATAAAACAAGGAAAAACTTTGTTTTAAATTTATAGAACTAAACCATGGTAATACATTTTAAAAGCTACAATGTAAAAATTAATACATGATTCTTCATCTGAATCAGATTAGTCATAATACAAGTAGCGAATACGTAGTAAACTTAACGTAACAGAAATTATCATTTTTTTTACATATCACTGTCATCATCACGATTATAAACTTCAACTTTTCAGCTTTTTCCTTGGCGATTCCAGCTTTTCCCCCTTTTTCTCGGCTTGAGAGATTTTGTTTACCGTTCTTAAACTGACGTTTAAAGCAGCAACTACTCGCTACAATAATATGAAATATTTATACAGTATTATTATTTTATATTTGTTATTAAAAATATATTACCTCTCGAACAGCATTTAAGGGCAACAAGGGCCCATTATTATCCCTTTCTTGCTCAAAATATTGAATTAAGGACACCATGAGTTCCTTACACCTGCTATTCACTTGTTTGGGCATTTTGGTAACCGCAAAACCAAAATACTTCTTCGCTTGTAGACTATTTAGTTTTGTTATGAAAAAAACAATTTGTATTCGCAGTTTATGGTGCAGCTGAATTAAATATTAGAATATCTGATGGCAAAAATCGTTTCACAACAAGTGTAAACAAAGCGTGTAAATGTAATCACAAAACGTAAACATAACCTTAAAAGACCTTCTCAGGGTCTATATAAGGTTCGATTAAATCCGACAACGTAGCACGGTACCTATGTTTACACGTTACCATTACTTACTTGTTGATTAATATTTTCAGAAAATTTTAAATGGCCGATTCTTTAAATACAATGAACCAAGCTAATACGCATACATCATGTGAGTAAAAAACATTTTTTTAGACATATATTTATATTTGATTATTTGATAACACATTTTTTTATTCTAAGAAAAGTGTTTAATGTGTATATAATATACGTACAATGCGATACAGATACGTTACCGAAAATCTGGCAACATTCTAAATCGACCTGTGATAAAATGGTGATGACGTGAGCGCAACTTTGTTTGGCGTTTAGTATACAGCTAGTCATCTTCAAAGAGAGAGACACTTACTGCGTTCCATTTTTCCTTGCGACGTCTGGGAAATATCCCCGTCGTTGTTTATTTACGAGGAAGCATCGAAATCCGGAACGGATTCGAGTCAAAGGACCGCAATCGGATCAACATTTTCAAATCCGAGCCCTTGCGACTGCAATTCTAAACTTAATAATACACGTTACGAATAACGTTACATTTTGTTGCAGGAGAGGTTGCAACAGCAGCTGGACGACCAGGCGCAGAGGTACGAAGAGCAACTCACCGAGTTGCATTCTGTTATCGCCGAGTTGACCAGGAAGTTGCATCAGCAACGGACGATGGCGATTGCTGAAGAGGATGAAATATCAGGTATTAAATTGTTTGCCTTCAACATTTTGTCCTTCTGTTTTCTGGATGTTGTAAAGCTCTTGGAACAAACCGCCGCACTATGGAACATCGGGCAAGTTTTCATTTTAAGCTTCTATCTCTGCGAGTAATTAGATCATTGATGTATTTTTTACAGTTAAGTCGAAGTTTAGGTTGATTATTGGAAAAATAGGGATAATTCCTGAAAAAGAAATAGGCATTCTATACATACCCTCAAACTTTTGTGAAAAATTAAAAAGGCACAGAGCAACAACAAGAGATATCTTCCTTTTATATGCCATAATAGTTATCCAATGTACTCAGCACGTATCCAAGGTCAGAATTACCGGTCACCATAGAACAAAGAAGATCATTATCTTGTGCCCTTCACCGTTCAGTCTTCAGCAAATCACTGAAGATCATTTAGAAAATGAAAAGTTTCAATAGTGGTACTTAGTCATTTTATTGACAAAGTTCAATCCAATATTTTTAATACGTGTTAAATACGAATGTGTCATTATAATTCAGCAATCAGGTTCCTGGCAAGAAAAGGTTTTATTCTCGCCTGGAGCTGAGAACCTATAGCTCAGGGGTACTAAAAGATACAAAATGACAAAAAGAAAAATAGATTTCAGGTACAGCGAATCCTAAAGGTCGTAGCGTGAGACGCATAATACGTAATAGAGGGCTGTTGTCCGGACCTTCGGATTTCGGAATCTGATTGCTGAATTCTAACGACATGTTCACTTTCAGCAGGCAAAAAAAGATGGGATTAAACGTATAAAGAGTACCGCTATCCAAATTCTTCATTTTTCTGATGGTCTTCAGTGATTTGCTAAAGAATGACAGGTAATTCTAACTTTGGACACGTGCTCAATAGGTAAAAGTATATTGGATAGCAAATGTGCCATATTAAATAAAGACACGTTTTGTTGTTCCTGTTTAATTTTTCACAAAAAATGTAAGTTTGAGGTTATGTATAGAATACTAGTTTCTTTTCAGCCATTTTCCTTATTAAAAAAAATACGCCAATATCTTGATTCCTCGATATCATTTTTTTTTAATTGCCCGATGCCGCATAGTGCACCGCCACCCCTCGGCTGTAACGAAAACTCGATAGTACACTTTTTCGCCCCCTTGCCGAAAACAAACACGTAACGTACTTCATTCGTATTTTATCTGCCGAAGTCTGCTCGATAATTGTATTTCTACGTGAACGGCAAAGGAATCCGTCGATCCGGCTGCTTTTCTTCTTTCTCACTCCTCTCCGTTGTCACCTAGACAAAAGAAATCGATTAAAAACGGATGATGTCCTTAGCCCCGAAACTTCGGGAAAAAATTCTTTAAGAAAAAGGAAATTGGTTTATCAAACAAAAGGATTTCATCACCTCCTCGGTGTTATACGTAAACTTTCCTCGTTAACTGAGAAGCTGGTAAATGATAATGTCGTTGAAGTTTCTTATTTTTTCCTTACAGAATCATGCACAAGTGTCCATGAGGAATCAGTAACTTGTCCATTAGAAGTTAGTGAATTAGAACCGGCGGAAAACGAATCCTCAGACGTTGAGAATAAAATACCGGTAAGTACACTTTTTCCTTTCACAAATCTAATGCCGTTACAGTTTAGTGACGCAGCACATGCGTCTGCTACCTAAACTGCAGTCTAGCTTCGGACAAAAATATCTTAATCCTTAATGACCCTTTGAGTCAAAAATTAACAGCATATACAGTGTACAACAAGTTTGCAGTTCCAGCGAGAAGACTAACGCCATGGAACAAAAACTTTGAGTAAAGTCCTTCCAGTAAGAGTTGGTCCAGTATTAAAAAATACGTTTTTACCCTATACAAAAGCAGAGTATTCGTGTAACGTACCGTTTAACCTTCCCCCGTATATTTGGTGCGGAGAAATGTGGTTAGTCGCTACAATGTATGAAATGTTTATTAGTATCGAGTATTAGAACAGGTCCACTACACTACACTACACTACACTACACTACACTACACTACACTACACTACACTACCCTACACTACGCTACGCTACGCTACGCTACGCTACGCTACGCTACGCTACGCTACGCTACGCTACGCTACGCTACGCTACGCTACCCTACGCTACGCTACGCTACGCTACGCTACACTAGACTACACTACACTACACTACACTACACTACACTACACTACACTACACTACACTACACTACACTACACTACACTACACTACACTACACTACACTACACTACACTACACTACACTACACTACACTACACTACACTACACTACACTACACTACACTACACTACACTACACTACACTACACTACACTACACTACACTACACTACACTACACTACACTACACTACACTACACTACACTACACTACACTACACTACACTACACTACACTACACTACACTACACATTAAATTACACTACATTACAGCCACGCGCCGAGCACGTGTTCATTTTTAGTCGTCACTGGAGTTCAGTGGTGTGTATGCAGTTGCAATTATTATTTTAAAATGACTTTTTGGAGACCTTTCGACGTGGACGAAATTAATATTGGCCATGATATAGACATTATACAGAATACAAATAATGCTACAGAAACAAATGAGGCAAAAATTTGGGAATTTTCCCAGAATGGGTCGGTTCTATGGATCGGTATGTCTTTGTGTGTCGGTAGGTTGGCTATTAAATTTTAATGCTTTTTTTTAACTGGACCAATTCAGACTGGAAGAACCTTACATTTCCTTCTCATTGGCCAATAGATCATAAAAATTATGTGTGGAAACCATGACGTAGAGTGAAATATTGTGCATTGTTACATGAAGCCCAATAGCAATGTTAGTGCAACTATTATTTAGTGATATGGGTGTAAAAGGTGGATATTCCATTATTATTTTCCAAATTACCAACCCATATTTTACCAAAATTACCTATGTTACGATAGGCTAAGGGGGTGTCCCTTATGGTTGATCCATATATGACCTCACCGGGTCGGGTGGTAACAGGTTTGTTTTGAATGAGATGTACCTACATTATTACTAAGTAGTGTCACTGATATAATTTATACCGTGCATTAGTAACCTAAACATTCTCCTACTAACGAGGACATTGTTCAAAGAAGAATTTGGACCAATATTTTGGATAATGCATATTCGTTTGAAATTTATGGACGCCTGCGTTCGTTAAATAGGTAAAATAATGGTAGAATATAGTATCGTTTCCAGTTGTCTAGCCATCATAAATATTAATTGGGTTCAAATTTTCAAAATTGATTGAAGCTAAGTGCTGCTTGAATTTGAAGACGGTCAGATAGTCGGATCGCAAGTTCTTTCGAATTAAATGATTTCTGCTTATCTGGACAAAGGTATGACGCATTTCCAGTCTTTTATAATAAGGAATTTTTATTCAATGCGGACTGTAAAAAGTTTGACATAACAATTTGTTACACTTTTTTTGTCTTTGGTGCCAGTTTACTGTAACTGAAGTCGGAAACCAATAGCGTAGCAGCCTGAATGACACATGAACCTTTCAGTCCTCCGAGAGCCCACTGGAGCTCCCGGAGCCCAAGATGGTAACCTCGCACCACGCCGCCGAGCCGTGCCATTGCTCCGAGTCCGTCGAGCCCCTCAGGGACGAGATCGCGAGCCTCCGCTTCCAGCTGCACGAGGCGCAGGCCAAGCTCTCGCAGCTGTCGAGGATCGAGGACGAGGAGACCGTCACAGACGGCAAGAACATCGAGTCGCCCGAGTCGCACATCGAGCTCGACTGCGAGCCGAAAACGGAGTCGGTGAAGTACGGTAGCATCGTGCCCGTCCACAAGACGAACGTCAAGGGCCTGCCGAAGATGGCGGAGAGGATCAAGCTGAAGAGAGTGATGGAGAAAGAGGGGAACATCGACCCCGGCGAGCTGCTGAGCTCCGACCTCTCGACGGCCGTCGCGGAACACATCGTCGGCGATATCCTGAGGCAGTGCGACGTGCAGACGGAGAAGCACTGCATGGACATGGAGATGAGGAAGGTGAACGCTAAGCTCGAGCACGCCAGGTCACAGAATACCGTCCTGGCGCTCACTTTGTCCGAGACGAAAGCTCATTGTGATAGGTAAGTGTACCCTGCAGACCATGGATACAAACAATCCTGGTATCCCTGTAAAATCCCTAAGAGTTAATGCTGACCCTTCACAACCCTCCAGAGTCTTACCCACCTAAGATCACCTCGAGCTTAAAAGCATAAGTCTCGAAATTATTTTCTACATTGGGGCTGGATCTACATCTGGATTGAGAAATAACAACTACCCTAGTAACAACGTCTTGTGCAAGACTGTTATGTACCTACTGCTGAAATCTGCATCAGCTCTAGTGAAAGATTCATTCATAAAGTGCCATGATCAATACTTGCAGTAGCCTTAATTAAAAGAATTTGAGCACATGGGGTGAATTAGTGCACACTACTATATTGCAGACTTGCAGCAGAATCGATCAAGACATGTCATGCAAGTCTTTTACTTAATACTTGCTATAAACTTAACCAAAGACACTTGAGCTCAAGCGGCTTGATTAGTGCAAATTAACTTATTTAAAAAATGTACCAGAGTTGGGCAGAAAATATTGTGCAAGCGACTTGTTCAACTTGTAAAACAGACTTGACCAAAAGTACTTTTGGTTTTGGTACTTTTGGAACGAGGAAGACGCAACGAACTTTCTGGATTCGCACACACCCTCATAACACGTCATAAGGAATGTGCTCCATTTCCATTAGTTTCGGCAACGAGACGGAATATTAATGAGAGAGGCTGTAAGAGACGCCACTAATATTGGCTTCTAAAGGAACACTTCCACTTATCGTGCTGCTATTCTAATTATTTTATTAATAAGGGGTTCAGAACCCTGATTATTACAAGCCTGATAATAAGTAATACAGATGAGATGCAGGAAATGATAGAGCGAGTAAAGGTAGAGAGCAAAAATCTGAGATTGGAAATGGATCTTAAACAAAATCATCAACAGATGATACAGAATCCGGGCAGCGCAAGCGGCTAAGTGGAAACAAGTCGAAAAAGCTATATACAGCTAAATGTAATATGCCATTCATGGAGAAGCTAACACTATTGTCGAGGTTTTTAAAAGGCAATGAGATCGAATTTGGTTAAGGTCAATGACCTCCTCCTTACTTTTTTTGGTACATCAAATATACACGTATTCGATGTCTGTTCACAAATACATTCTCAAAAGGACAGTTGATAAACTGTACAGTCTTTATGATTGCGTTTAATGCAAAATATAAAGTTAAAATTCACGAACTATAATGTAAACAAACATTTAGATGATCACCTGAATCCAGATTTGTTTTTTGTATGAGATGTACAATCTTCGTAGATATAAAAGCCGCATATGATGGCATAGATCTATACCTTCAGTACATATCAAACATATTCACTATAAACGCGTTTTAAACACAGTTAACAAAGACTAACTAATGATTTTGCTCTTGGTAATCATACAGAATTGGTAGCCAGTATTCCAGTTTCAATTCTGCCTACTTCCAATCAGATTTAATTGAAGATTTTTATTTCAGTTATTTGTTGATTAAAACAATACTTTATTGCAATTGACGCTTTTAATTTATTTGAACTCCATTAAGACCAAACCCACTGAGATTGTTAATTTCCACTTCGTTGATCGGGTCGATTCCATCGTGAATTTTAGTTCTTAATTTAATTTCGATTTGATGTACGCTGCAATCGAACTCTAATTTCTATTTGATGGATTAATCTCAGTTGATGTTTGTATTCCATCAATCTATTTTATTAGTCATTTCGGTTTGGATTGAAATTACGTCAGTTTGTAGTTAATTTTAGATTACTTAATTGCTTTCAGATTGGCCTTATTATGTGGTAAATACGAATCGAACGCCATCGCCCTGAGATTGGCTCTCGGTATAAGCGATCGGTCCATCGAGGCCTACGACGTCCTTCTGGCTTTGCTCGAGACAGAATTGGCCCTGAGGGAGGAGAATCCTGAGACGGTACAAAACAGGACGGCCGCTGAGACTGTCGCCAAGCAACTGTTGCACCATTTGGACTCTTCATATCAAACCAGCGAAATTTTACTGACGCCATGGCAGAATCACGTTTATACCAGTCCTAATAACGAAATGTAAGTATATGTATAGACGCAAATCGACGCTTCATGGTGCAGTAGGCAGCGATACCTTTTGCTGGACAATAACAGCAAGACTCATATTCGTCAATACAACCGATATTAGGATAAAGGAAATCACTGACTTAGGGTCGATATAGCGACGGTACCCCATCAAGTGTGTAAAAATTTAATAAGAAAATATTTATAGCAAACTTGAAATTTTGTGTAGTTGTAATTGATATAATGTAATATTAAAAGTTCCATGAAAGGTCTCATCGTCTACTCGCATGAAGTAAAAAACCAAAAATTATAATAGCACAGCTGAAATTTGAATATATGTGTCTGTTAAATTGCAAAAATCATAGCTATCATACTTGGTCGAAAAGCTTCGGCTGCACGTGCTCAGTTTGTATTATTGTTACCGAGACAAAAGTTTTGTGGATCAAACCACGAAAGTACATGTAAGGTTGCCAATGTCTGTTGCATTGATTGTAATTTAGTAATGATCCTTGGACGCCTGAACACGAGATGAGACTGAGAGAACACGTATCGAGACTAAAAGCTGAAAGGAGTAACATCCAAGGAACTTACGTTACCCTCGAGTCTACCCAAGTGGAACCTGTACCTGTACGTCCTTCCAGTAGCCAAGAAGCTAGAAAGATGGATTTAGAAATGGCTGTGTTAATGCAGGTATCAACTAGAAGTTATTATTTTGAAGATTGAGAGAACTCTACAGTTTTTTTTTTCTCAGGAATTAATGGGTCTCCGTGAGGACAAAACTGAATTAATATCCAAACTATTCTCAATAGAAAAAGAGAAATGCGCGCTGGAACTGAAACTCAAGTATGCCGAAGATCAGCAAAAGGCTCACACGGCTGCAATCAAGAACCTGCAAGGCCAGCTAAAGGACACGGAAGCTCTACTAGCTCTGGCGTCGCAAAATAAGGTAAAAATAAGTAAACTTGCTCATATAGATGCTTTAAACACATTTGTCGTAGGAAAAAAGTTATTCTGATGCAGAACACGCCCAAGGAGTGGAAATGGAATTAATGCAGGCATTAGTAAGAGAATCAAGACTGAAAGCTCGATTGCAAGAGTTAGTAACTACATTGGAGCAAGTTACGAAAAATGCAGAAGCTCGTCTATTAGAAGGTAGAGAGATAGTACAAGATCTTAACCATACAAATAGGTAAGTTACAATGTCTGTACTCAATTCAATAAGAAATAATATGAAAATACTTTTTAGTATACTTGTCGACACTGTAGACAGAAACAATAAGAAATATCAAGCGAAATTTAAGAAAATGGAACAACAGATGTTTGATATGGTGGAAAAGCACACGACACAGGTAATGATTATTATCATAAGCGACAATATTCACCTCATATAATTTCTCAGGTGCAGAATCTCCAGCAAAAATTAGCGACATTAGAAACTCCGCCTACGAATAGCTCAGATAACTCCATAAATTCAGTAGCAGTCTAGTTAAAAGCTGAATAAAAATATCAATGTGTAATCTCGAATAATTCCTACATTTTTTTTATTGATCTCTTTTTTAAATTATTTATCGCAAAGCTTTTGTGTCGAAACGGAAAGGTTGCTGTTTTGAAGTTCACAAAATGATGGACACCATGTAATGGATGCCAAGATATGTTTGCCTCGCTGTGATTAACTCGATCCCTTAATGAAGAATGGTATGATATCATAGGAGATTTATTTATTTACAGAACATTTTAATGTTTCATTGTTCATGAGAGATGGTATGTTTTTTTTACAAATATTTAATAAAGTTTTTAAACGCCAAGCAACGCTTATTTATTATTCAGTTAGCTTGTCTGATAGTGGAGTTCTGCTGTATTGGAGTTTAATTCCAGGTTCAAGTGCAACTCGAAGTTTTATGGAGTGATGTGATTAAAATGAAAACTTGATTTTTTACTTTATTTAATTAATTTCGATCGTGTGCCCCCGTGCATTGCATTCAAGCGAATTTTCACAAACCTTAGCACAATGGCCGTATCTGGAACATTTAAAACACTGAACCACGTGCAAGCAACCAACAATGGTACATTTTTTCAGCCATCAAATAAACCCCTTTTCGAGTAAGACACTTTGAACTTCAAGAGGTACTTCTAATACTGCTTTGACTGGTTAAATTTAGTTTGGCTATTACTTTAACATCGGATTTACGCGCTTTAAATTGTTAAACGTGACAATATTTTCTATAATCTGATTTTTGTCTACGCACCACAGGTTCATTGATATTAAAATTGCCACCAAATCTTTTTTGTAGGGCATTTTTCAACTTAGTTGCATCTACCGCATCCCTACAGTAGACAGCTACTCCGTTATTTATTTACTTTGCGTGGTCCACTCGAATATTTAAATCCACTGGGTTAACCGCCCCTGTTATCTGTTTAACGACATCTTCCTCTCTGTTTTGATTGCTTCCTTCGGTTTTTGACTAACAAAACAGCTGTTTTTACGATTTTCTGAACTACCTCACTATAGGAACCCGGTACAGCGTTTTTGCTCACAGTTTTTCTAATGCCGAACAGCACAGTTTGATTTGACATCGCTGCGATTTTACTCTCTAGCTGTAAGTTGTAATTCTTAATTTCTCGCAATAACTTTTGTATCAACGACTTTTCACGCTTTAAACGGTTAATTTCATTTTGAAAGATGCAAACTTTTTCGACCATCTCGCTTGTCTTGTCACACACATAAAATGGGCCATTCTGCTCCATCTTGCAGTAAGGATTTCAATGAATGCGGTTGCATACAATTTAGTTGGACACACATTAAAACCTTGCAGTACTAAATTTATTCTCAAGGAATAAAGGTTAATGAAAACGTGGTTTCATCAACCCTTAATCTTAAGTGAAAAAAGAAAATTTGGAAACAGAGATGGTGGTGCAAAATTTGGCTATAGAAGAGGTATTAGAAGAATTATGACATGCAGTTAATTGCATGTAGAAACTGTCTTCCAATAATTGAAGGGCTTATCAGTAACACCTTTTATTCAAAACGAGACAATAATGCGTTCTGCAATAATATCACATGAAAAACTTATGGCTACTTTATAGTAAATATACCAGATCTCTGATCTAGATATTGTCACGCTTAAATATTGAAACACCCTGTTTCACAATCACTGGTAAACTGTATTGATAAGTTACTTTGACCACGGGGTCAACCAACAGATGCTGTTTCACCAAGAACTTCTGTCCTTTGGTCAAGGAATCTTCGATTACGACTTTGGTATGGAGTTATGGGTTTAAACAGGTTTTAGAGAGTCTGGGACTGCATTCGATTGCTTGAAATAGAATTAAAATTATGTAAAACTGCTGCAGAATGTATTAAGTTCTTAATGAAAAAAAGGACCAAAAAAGATTTTTCGACTAGAAAATTAAAATGAAGAAAACTCGTGACTGGTGATAATTGATGTGCTTTGGACTGGTAAATGATGAATAGTTGTGAATAATTTTTATAGTTTAAAGAAGGAAGTTCCGAAGAACACAGAAAAACCTAGTGTTTCCCACATTGTCTCAGAAAGATTCTAGAAGCTTTTTCGTTATACTTTCAAACATCAGAGAGACTAAATCATACTGAAGAAAATCTAGAAATCCCTTCAGAATTTCGGAACGCCAAAATGGGTTTAAAATTGAATCCAAAAGTTTATGAAAATTTCAAATTACATTTTCCTAAATATTTTCAAGTACGACCTGGAAACTTTTTTGTTTTAATTTCAAATGTTATGTAGTTTTAATCATGCCCAAGAAAGATTCTGGAAGTTTCCTCTAGTAGCACAACAACACAGTAACAGACCTGTATTTAAATATTTTACTAAGCCCCAAATCAAATAAATATTAACTTGCCATGAACTCCCGCGCCTTTTAGGAGACGGGGCCCATGTGTCAAGCACGTCAGAGGAGGGTTACGTAAGCTCAAATTAGTTTGTGAAAAAAATCGATTTACACTATACTCTATACTCACCCCTCCATGCAAAAGGAATTACATCCGAGGCGTGAAAAACAAATTAGAGCCTTAGGATAAAATTTCAAAAGCACAACCATGGTTTGATCCCAGAACTTATCTTTTTACAAATGAAAATTCAATGTATATTCAATTTATAATTTACTTCTTAGTAATATATGTAATTCTCGCAGTCGGCATATGCAAAACCAAAATCAATTTCCCCACTTAAGTTAGCCATCAACTGAAATGTTCAAGAAAAGCCCCCCTTTCAATCTCCTCTTCTAACTGATGAACAACTTCGAAAATTCTTTGTTTAGCTTCAAAAATTAAACTTTTGGGAAATGTTTTTACAGTTTCAGTAATTCTTTTGAAAAATATATCTGTATCATCACAATCAGTCTCCTGTTCTATTGACCCACCATTGGCACTGCCACTCTCAAATATATTGTCATTTGTATAGAGGATGGGTAAACTTTTAACGTCTCCTTTTTCCAAGTCTCTTGGTTTTGTTTTCACCTTTTCTGCTGTTAAGAGAAATTCGTTGCAGTTTACAATTTGCAAGTCCCGAGATGTATTGGATTCTTCACCCAAAGGCCTAAAAACAGAAAAGACTTGTACATATGTTGATATGTGACGACCGTTTACATTTTATTAATTCATATTTAGTTACCTTGGTTTCTGTTTAGTAGCCACAGTATGCTGGTAAGTAGTGATCGTAGGCTGAGTTTGTGAACATTTAATCCAATGCAAAGGAGGAGGCACTTCACTGATTCCAAATGTCCCAATTTTGACTAACTGTTTGGGAATATTTTCTATCGGCGTCGTTTCTTGTTCCTCATATTCAGTCGCCTTATCAACTAATATTTTTTTATTGTTCACATCGTCATTTCTATAGACGACTTCATTTTTCACACTGTCATCTCTATAGGCGATTTCATTGTTTTCATTGTCGTTTCTATCGACAATGGGTTCATGTTTAACTTCTATTTCTTCATCAAAGTCCTCTAGTTTAGGTTCCACCTTTATAATTGTTAGGGGAAGTTCATTGCTTTTCTCAATTTGTAAGTCCTGAGACGCGTAGGCTTCGTTGTTGGATTCTTCAGGCACAGGTCTAGAAACAGAAGTCTGTGGTAGCTTACAAAAATCTCACTTTCAAAGCGAAACAATGTACCTATTGAACAATGGATAAGCATCCACTCCCCTCATTTTAAGTCTCTCATATAAAGAGTCGAGGATATTTTCCATTGCAGCGTCATCGTCGTTTTCCACACTTGTTGAAGGTTTAGAATCATCCTTCGGATATCCTGTCACCGAATTACTTCCGGTCCTAGTCGCTATTTGTGAATGGGACAATTTCGTTCGCAGTTTATTGTCGTGTATTTGTTCTGTGGGTGATTTTTCAACTTTTTTCCCGGTCAGATCATGTTCATTGTCGATATCCTGGTAGGAAAATTAATTGACGGGTTATATGTATGAACATTTATTAAAAATGGGGGTATTCAATTTACCTGCGAAATATTGAATAGTGCTTGCTCCAATCTCTTTCGTATTCTATACTCTCGTGATCGTTCTGCGGATGATTTTCTCTTCGCTGGATTGTGTTCACCATGGACGTCCAGATTCTTAAGAAAAGAAAATGCATTAATACAGTACGTGCAGGGGTCAATAATGTTTAAGAAATCTGCATAACTATATCATGAAATTAAAAAATAATATTCGGTTTAATAATGAAAAATGTGTCCATCAGGGTACGGTCGACCGTAGTGAAACTAAAACCAGAGATGGCGGCAGTAAAATACTACTAAAAATCCCGGAACCTTCGATTGCTCTTTACAATTTTACGTGCCTG
Organism: Cryptocephalus primarius; assembly: GCA_963576515.1. Classification (NCBI taxonomy): domain Eukaryota; kingdom Metazoa; phylum Arthropoda; class Insecta; order Coleoptera; family Chrysomelidae; genus Cryptocephalus; species Cryptocephalus primarius. The sequence continues at coordinate 2,417,552 of OY754955.1, read as the reverse complement.
CCTACTTATTACAACTGTAAGCTGGTCACACATTAAGGCTGGCAGTGTAACCTTTGATTAAATCTAGTGAAGTGAAACTTCTTTACCGACGTTACACACTCTCCACAAACTTTAATAAAAAGTTAACTAAACAAGTAATTTAATTAAAAATTAATAATACATTAAGTAAAATAACGTTTTCATTCGTGTTTTCTAAAACATATTAAATAAATACGAGTATACATACTGCTTTCAGTCTCCCACCACTTTGAATACATTAAAATGTGTATTTTGTATATTCGTAGTATGTATGTATCATTTGTATATTCGAACATATACAGTATGAGATATAGTACGTCGCATTTTATTTGAGACAAGATTACAGTAAACTTAGTACAAGACGCCCTAATAAAAGGTTCTAAATTATTTGTTGAATGGGAGAAAGGTGAAGTGAAGAGACGACAAGATATCGCGCATGATTGGGCGGGGCTACTGACGTCACGTGGTGAATAAACGACTCGTTATACAATGCAAATTCCTTTTGTGAGCAATAACTAACACCAATAAAGCTGTTGAGTTGAGAATAAAGAGAGTTGATTTTTTTCAATCAAATCGTCCTACAAATGAGTTTGTATTAACATACGTAATTACCACTGCAATTATTAAATTTTATACTTAAAAGTAGTTAAAGAATATACCTTATTCTCGACATTTCTTTCTTCGTTTGCACTATTACAAGTAATAGTATTCGAGTTGATAGTTGATTCATGTATTTCTTCTAAACTATTGAGATCACTGTTCAAGATTTTACTAGTTGATTCGTGATTAGTTGTCGCATCGTCAACGTTGGCAGTTGGCTGTGAGATTGATTTGCGAGTATTAGCCAATTTCTTACGCTCTCGGTATGCACGCATACGCAAGGCACTAGCAGTGGGCTGTGAAATTGAATTCTTGGCAGCTTCTAATTTTTTGCGCTCACGGTTTGCTTTCATACGTTGACGTGCTTCCAGGCGCCGAGCATCAGAGCTTGGTTTTGAAATAGTATTGTTATCATTCAACTTCTTATGCGCTCTATATTCCCTCATACGCAGAGCATCAGTTGTTGGCTGTGAAAGTGAATCATTTGAGTTTTCTAATTTCTTCTGCTTTCGGTATTCTCTCATACGCAAAGCATCAGCAGTAGTATTTGGCTGCGACATGGAGCCATTTAAAGTCTCCAATTTTTTTCGCTTACGGTATTCCCTTAATCTCAATGCTGTAGCACTTGGTGTTGACCTCTTTCTGCAACGATTTTGCCAATTTATGGAACAATTAAATAATATTATTTCTGTAGAGTAAAAGTGTCTGAAGAGTAGTAAGAGACATCATATTTTGTCAGGTACATTAATTTCTATTTTGGTTATGTAGAGTTTCTACGAAATTATTATACTATGTAAGAAGAAAGTCACTCTAGTCGATTACACATGAGGGTATATACGCAATATTCATGTATTAATATATGCTTATTATCATTTGAATAGGGTTTTACACCTGTTTTTGGATACCCATACAAAATATAAATTTAATGGAATTCGACAATTGGAAGACCAAATATTATAATCATGCAGATTGTAAGGGATGAAAATAGTACCAAAGGGTACTAAAGAATAGTAAAATGGTGCAAAAATAAGACAAAAATCAAGTTGAGTGTTATGCATTGAAGTGGAATATGTAACTTTTTTAGTAGCTTTCATTTAGCAAATAGATTTTGTTTCAATTTAATCAAAAGAGAAAAGGAAAGAGAGACACATATATACATGAGAGAAGCATTGATTTCTTAATTCCAAATGCAAATTATAATGGTATCTTCCACAACATTTCAGCCTATGGCCCGTGAGCTACTTGGTGTATAATGGCCCATACTACTTCTGTGATGTGTATATAACATATTTAGGGCATTTTAGGAAAAGGATTTCTTTTCACAAAACGTTTGTAATATCGAAGCTATACAGGTGCATCTACATATGTCTATGAACATTGTACATATATGTAATATGGAAGAGAGGAGAGAGAGATTGTTTATTTAATACTCTGGCACATACCCTCAGGCTTGTAACAAGTGTAGATGAATGCTATAATCCTATTATAGGGTTACGATTAACCAGGTTAATTCTATTGATATAAGCTCCTAAACCGAAGTTCATGGCGGCGTTCAAAACAAGCTTAGCTGCAGCAGCCCGATCAGAAATTGTCCTGCAATCGTTTGCAGTATTGTTTCATCCTATCCACCTAACGAATGATGGCAGTATACTTGCAAATCATTAGCATGTAAAAGATATTCACAGTGACGAAGTACATTTCAAAAGGGCCTAATATAAATAGTGAAAATGAGCGGATCTAACACGGATCCTTTATCTCATGGACGTGATCAATGACTGTTCGAGTTCTACCAGTGAATTATGAATGGAAGCAATTGACAGCACTACCGGAAAACCCAAAGAGAAGGGGAGAAAAAATAAGAGGGAAATAGAACGAATAAAATAGAGAAAGAGAGCGTTTTAATCAGACAAATTATATTCAAAGTTTGTAGATGCTTTATGTATTAATTAAACATTGTAAAGTATGTATACTTGTTAATTGAATGGTGACAAATGCATTTCAATTACCATTATTTATTTTTTTAATTTAATAACATACAATTTAAAACAAAATCTCTCTCACTCAAATCAACCTGGATATAGCCTAACCTATGTATACTTTTTCCTATAATCTTATACGAACAGAAAACCATGTAATATTGAATTTGTACTTACGGAATCGGTTTATCAGATAATTGTGCTGCTGCTTCTCTTTTTCTTAAAATTGCAAGTTTCTCATTGACACTTGAGGTTGGTCTTTGGCCTTCCATAATTTAAATACACATTTAAAAGTTCAAAAACGCTCATAAAGTTGCAGCACTGGAATATTCAAAAATATACTAGATAACATGAAAAATGAATGCTAAGAGTCTTATAGTGAATAAAAATGTATGAATTTATACATACTGGACTCCGCATATGCTCTACACTCTATGTTATACTGTATATGTATGCTGCATAGAGCGTTTGCGTCTGTACAGAAGTCACATATATTTATGTCAGAGTTCTCACATATCAAACATTTCTTAAGTATATGTGAGCACTCACATACACACCTACAGCTTTACGCACACATACGTAAGTCAGTCTTTAGATGATACTGACCCCAATACTAAAAGTCAACAACTACTCTTTTCAATGTTCTAAGTATACTAATGCTATATAATACTACTATATATATAATGCTATATATACTAATGTAACATAATATACAATCGTAATTTCCAATGAACTTATAAAAATATAGTTATAAAAAGAGAAAAGGTTTGGATTTACTATATCAATCTGCTTTATGTAGGTAGCTCCGATTTTCTTTTTCTTTCTAACAACGCACGTGGGTATAAGTAGTGGGAGTACTATATCATATTTAGAATGTGTATATATAGTGTATACCATATATGCCTATACTCGAATGTATTCAAAGTAGTGTGTTCGACTATATATATATAAAATGTGTTCGACCGAACGAGACGAAAAATGTTACCATGGATCAATATAATCCACTCTCCGGAAATAGAATTTTATACTGAATCTTATGGAGGGTGTGTAATGTCAGTAATGAAGTATCACTTCAAAAACCAAGAAATCATTGTCTATATCTGAAATTTCGGCACGTGACTAAATATACCATTCTATCGGTGTGACGTCAGAGGTTAGTAAATGTTATAGGTGACCATTCGCCACAGTGCACCAAAATTTAAAGCACTCACGTCGGTGTTGTGTTGAAGTTACCTGACTTGTCAAAATTACGATGTATGTGTACCGAAAAAGATGGCAGTATGTTAAAAGCCGATCAATTTGTCCAAAATGGATAAAAAAAATTTGAAAATAAATTGTTATGTAGTTTACATGCAATATAGAAGCTGAATATAGTTCATATCCCCTATGTTCAGGTACATATTAATTTATAAAACTTCTACCCCCAATTTCTCCGACACTGCCTGATGCCAAGCGGAGGATAAGCAAGGTGGAAAGTTGTATTATAGGTATTATAAAAACAAGACTAATTAAACTAAATGCTAAATGAGCAATAGATTATAGAGGTTTACAGGCAAAATGGAAAACTGACACAAATTTTATTATTTTCATAGTAGTCGTATATTGAGTAGTAAGGGCGATTGATAAAGAAGCGAATATGAGCTATCATAGTACATCTGCGATGCCCATATTATCACAATCAAACTGCCAAATGTTATAATTATATAGTTAAAAATATTTGATATGATGTTGGTTTCAGTTCGAAATGATAAACTTCTGATTGTGGATTTTGAAAATATTAGATTGATTTTTGAAAGAAACAACAAAATTATATTATAAATAAATACTTGGGCAAACTTAAGAGCCGCGTTACTTTGAAGTAGTATAATGACAGTATATATTGATCAACCAATGAAAACAATAATTTTAGAAACGGTTTACGAAGTAGTCAGTTAACCGAAGTTGTAAGAATGATATGAATCCAATTCCAATTTAAAGATCAAGAAAATGATACAAAAAAATAATAAATTTTAAACTTTCAGAATGTCGTTAAAATTGTTACAATGGCAATTTTTTAAGTGTAAGCGTCACCTAAATAATTATGATAAAATAAAATTTCAAAATATCTAAATAATTAAAATATTTAGCATTTTCAAAAGTATTTTTCCTACGTTTTGATTAGCTCGCCTTCGCGAGGTACTGTTCAGTACAAATTTTGCAATCAATTTTAAACTAACTTCCCGACGAACCAGATACTCAAAATTTTAGGCATACCTTAGAACTGGATGGCAATGCAATATTAACATGATAGTTAGAAGAAGAAGCTCATGACCAGAGAGGAAAATGTTGCTAAAAATTGAGTCCATATTGTTGAAGTAAATTCACGTAATTGTTAATTTTGTATGTTTGACCTTAGATGTCGTAAGTACTTCTAGCGTAGATTGGCGCACTTATCGGGGACTTTTAAAATACGTACTCGTTTATTAATTTTTTTTGGTGAGCTCCTAACTTCTCTTACATTCCTTTCCAAAGGAGAGGCCCTTTTAGTATTGACTTGTACATCTTTACAGCTCGGCTGTGATTCAAGGCTAATTACTATGTCCTTTTCATCATCAGTTGTAGGAAGTGATTCAGTGTCGCTGGTATGAGGGCTTGTACGAGAAATTTCATCGTTATTCAACTTTTCTGTAGAGAGAGCTTCTTCCACAAGTTCTTTCTCAGTCTGCTTCACAGCAGAACGTTGTGCGGTACTAGAATTTCTTTTTTTATCAGGTTGGCAATCAAATTTATGGGGCACTGCAGTTTGTTTCATCAATATTTTGACATCACCCATTAATTTCCATTGCATATAGTTTTCCATATCATTTTCTAACTAAAAAGAATAATTTTTATAAATTAGTCTGTTTAGTAATTGTTTCCAAATACTTAACTACATATAGTTCAAAACATAATTTTGTCTATATTTTAGAAATTGCTGGTTTTTTTAAACACATAACTTCCAGCTATCGTTCAATATTGCTAGGTAAAGTAAATAATGATTTACTTACATCAAAATGATTCTCGCAGACATAAATGTTGGATTTAGTTGATAATTCTTGTGGATTCCGCCTCACAGCTAATAACCACCGTCTTCTTTTCTCGTTTCTAGGCACTAGTATGAAAGTCTTTTCTGGATTTTTTATGCTCGTGCTTCTACAGTTCGGCACTATACACCAACGGTATTTTATACCCGATGGCACAGACATTTTTATTAATTAATTTTATTTTTCTACAAAACAAAGAAGCATTCGATATAATCCAAACAACTTCCTAAGCTTGTTCTTCGCAACACACACTGAATATAAGCGGCCAACGTGATATTTACTAACATCTGACGGCACCAATTGGTTGTATTAGATGTTTCCGCGCACTTATCCAAAAGACTGAATTTAAATTCATATAACTCAATAATTCAAATTTAAAAATAAAAAAGTTTGCTGATGAGCATTTCCCAACAATAAGTATACCTGAGGTAATTTTTTTCCAATCGATATCGCAACAATGCCAGGACAATGAGAACAGATGACCACCTAGAAGAATTAGAGCAAGAATCAACGGACATGCAATGGGACGTAGGATGCAAGACAAGGGTACCGGGAGAAAAACATCTGAACACTATATTACAATAATTCAGAAACCAATTACTAAGGGGCGTAGTGTCATAGAACAGACCACTAAATGCCGTACACTTCTGTATCATAATATATGCTCTTTACACTTTGAATGAGCAGATTTAAAAAGTGGATTTTTGCCTTACACCAAAACACAGTAATTGCTTATGACACTTTGTGCAACAGATCTTCATATAACTGGCCCAGTTATCACATCTGTATCGAGCGTTACAATGGAAACACTATGGTCATAACAATTTTACCACCGTTAGCTTTGGACTCACAGTCGGTAGCATATCTGTGAGGTAGTAAAACTGTAAAAAGTAAGTACTGTAAGTAAAACACGAAAGGTAAACTGATTGAACTAAATGAAGATGTCACTCCCATTACAAAGCAGCACAAGTGACACTGGAGTCTATAATAGTGTAGCGAATGCCCCGTATAGGTCGTTGTTATGGGAAAACAAGAGTTGTTATTTGTGAAATTGTGAAATTGTGAATACTGACGTCAGTGTAGTACAAAATCTCTGTGTGTGTAAAGACGGTTGTAATTTCGGAAGAACTAAATCTGTTTGTACGTAGAAACGTTACAAATTTGGGGGCTCGTCCGGGATTTGGTAAACCGAAGTAGCGGAAAAATTTTGGTGGACCTGGGATGGCGTACAGAAGTGATGGCGATGGCACGCGGCGGAGAGGCGAGGAGTGCAGTCTGTGCGGCGTTATGGAGTTGTTGAGCGGCTGGCGCGACTCGAGATTCCACAGGACTTACAGCTAAGTTAGATTTAGAATAACACTCGAATGGATTGACTGCGTGCGGCTGGCGCGCGTGGCCCGTTTGAGTGCTACACCCACATTTGTAACTCATATTGGGAGACGGGCGCTGTTCATCTTTAGTACAAGAATTGGTGATGGTTGACCACTGGGTTGTGTGTCTGGAGCCATGAAGCAGTTGCTGGGGATTTCAGTAACTGCAGGAGCAGCGAAGGATTTCAAGAGACAGGTCCCTCTTCTACCTGGAGCATTGGATGGGATTGGTCATCCCTGGTGTCTCTGATGGTCAGAAGTAGGATTGGCCTGCTTGGAGGATTTCAAGAGACAGGTCCCTCTTCTACCTGGAGCATTGGATGGGATTGGTCATCCCTGGTGTCTTTCATGGTCAGAAAGAGGATTGGCCTGCTTGATTTCGATTTGCTGCTGATTAATTTTTGTACAAGATTTGCAGTCTAACCCGCTCAATGGAGTTAATCAAATGGATTTGGCAAGGATCAGGCGGAATCTCTGAAGAAGGGGAGAAGCCGTAGCAGTAACAGCAGTAGCAGTAGCCGTAGCTGTAGCAGTAGCCGTAGCTGTGGCAGTAGCAGTAACCGCAACCGTAGCATTAGCAGTAGCAGTAGCCGTAGCAGTGGCAAAAGCCATAGCTGTAGCAGTAGCAGCAGTAGCAGTAGTAGTAGCCGTAACCATAGCAGTAGCAGCGGTAGCAGTAGCCGTAACAGTAGCGGTAGCCGTAGCCATAGCAGGAGCAGTAGCAGTTGCAGTAGCAGTAGCTGTAGCAGTAGCCGTAGCAGTAGCAGTAGCAGTAGCAGTAGCAGTAGCTGTAGCAGTAGCCGTAGCAGTAGCAGTAGTAGCAGCAGTAGCAGTAGCCGTAACCGTAGCAGTAGCCGTAGCCGAAGCAGGAACAGTAGCAGTTGCAGTAGCAGTAGCTGTAGCAGTACCCGTAGCAGTAGCAGTTCGCTGATATGGACTGCTGTGGAAGTAGATCGTCCGAGGGTCGAGGGCGACCCTGAAGACGGGGAGGGATAGTGTAGCGAATGCCCCGTATAGGTCGTTGTTATGGGAAAACAAGAGTTGTTATTTGTGTAATTGTGAAATGTAATACTGACGTCAAAGTAGTACAAAATCTCTGTGTGTAAAGGCCGTTGTAATTATAGAAGAACTAAATCTGTTTGTATAAGAAACCGCTACAATAGTGAAGAAGATATGTCAATAAATGCATGTATAAGCGAAAATCTTCATATGACCACTTCATTCAAATACAGCCTCAAAGAAAAAGGCAAATGGGTAGTCCAGATGACTGATTAAAAAAATGAAAGTAACTGCAGTTGAGTCAAATGTTATAGAGATTTTTATGATGGTCGACTGCGTAAGTAAAAATGAATGACACATTCAGGAGTCATGACATCCCGGTTTTCTCTATATTGCTGTAAAGGGTGGAGGCCTGGGTTCTGAACAGAGCCAGCGTTACCAAACTTGAGGCGTCTGGGATGCTTAACATCCCATGGACGGATAAAGTAACAAATATGAAGGTTCTAAAAAGAGTGACTACAAAACGGAAAATCCCGACAACTCTCAAACAGCGAAATTTACAATATCTAGACCACATAATAAGAGTTCCAAAACATGAAACGCTACAGCTGATCATATAGGGAAAGATCCAAGGAAAGAGGAGTTATGAAATCTAATGAGTAATTTTAAAGGATGGTTACAGTTCACATGTATCAAACTGTTTAGGATAGCAGCATCAAAAATGCCAATAGCTGTGATGATTGTCAAACTCTTAAAAAAGAAGATGTGGTAAATAAGTTCCATTACAATAGCCACCACAGACTGATATGTGCCAACATACAGCGATACCAAACTAGAAAATTGCGACTAGAAGTACATTTCCAACAAAGGAGTTTGATACTTAAATTAACACACATATGGAAAACTAAAAAAGAAAATATATGCAATTACACTTGAGATTATGCAATTAGATGCAATTACACAATTGAAAAATCAAAGTAAAATATATCTTAGAAACTCTGGGAATTTAAAAAACGTTTTGCTTTTTACATACACAGGGTGTAAGAGCGAAGCTTCTTTGCGAAATACTATAATACATTACTAACTCTAAAGACGCAGTAAACTTACGTGATAGTGATAGGTGATACACACATTGTAATATATATTTTAAAATATGAAATGTTCGCGGTTAAACGATCAATTTTCGCCAGCACAGTTTAAAATATTTGTTTCGCCAAATGAGTACAACACGAGAGTATTATACCTAAAACTATGATTACACAGGGTGTCACAAAACTCTCCTACTAAATGGGAACGCCAGATATTAGACTTGATTTTGTTCATTTAACTTTAATGATGATCCTAAAATGCTGCACAAGGGGGAAAATACCATTACGTCAAAAAACTTTATACATTGTCTAAGCTTTTAATGGTCAATATGCCGCTAAAAATTGCATTTTTCTATTGTAATCGCAAGGGACTGAAATTTTCAACAAACATTTTGTTGGAAATTGACGAAAATGCTTAGATTAGCATTAAAAAACTTTCCACTATATATCCTAACATTTTCAAATCTTCAAATAATTCATAAAGGAAACTTGTATCTTTTTCATTTGTCCAATGTTCGATGAGGATTTTGCAGGCGGTGTAGATTTTTCAAACTGACTAATTAGCAAAAATGATCAGGGTGAAAACTTGTTTCCCATATTTTATTTTGTGATGAAGCTACATTTACTAGAAATGGAGCATTTAATTGACATAATGCACAGCATTGCTAATGTTGAAGAAAATCCTAATGCCAAAAGGAGACAAAACACCAGTAAAAATTTAGCGATAATCAGTGATATGTGATACGACTGATATCACCATAGTGATAATTGCAATAGTTCAAATTATATTTTCTCGAAAATGGTGCATCATAAGGATTTCAACAAGAATACATTATTCTTAGAAGGTACTCTACGGTCCACGAGTGTGATATAGAAAAAAATGTTCAAAATCTGAAGATAAAAAAGTATGATTGAAATACAATATGTGTTGATCCCTCCCATTTCAGCCCCTTGTGATTACAATACAAAAATAAAATTTACAGGGGGCTACTGGTCATTAGAAGCTTGGTCAATACGCAAAGTTTAAACTTTTAAGGTAATGCCATTTTTGAGGTCTGTTGAAAATATTAATATGAAGGCTCCAACTTCAAAGAACTCTAGCTCTCTTACGAAGTACGTTCGGGTAATTTAAGACATCAACAATATCAAGTCTAATATCTAGCCTCTCCGTTTGGTAGATGAGCTCTGGGACACCCTGTGTAATACACATAACGGTAGATAGTAAATGATACGTACGACTTCATGGCTTGACTGGAATTCTTGTGCGTCGTGCGCGGTCGACCGAGCGTTTTCATCTATTTGGTTTTGCTGCGAAACGTTGACAGTGGATTGAATTTTCAAGAGTTGGTCTTGACTAGAGTTACTGCACTGCAATTCTGCGGGTCTTTTGGCTCTCATGGCAGATGTAGGTTTAATTTCTACTTTTGACCTTAGTGCCTTTTGTTTCGCGCGATATTTCCTCATGTATATCCTCATCATTTCGGCCCTCCTGTTCGTTGTCGTCGACGGAATCGCATTACCATGTTGAAGGTTCATTATCAGCTTTTCGTGTGTTATCCCTCCTTACATTGACTTGCGCGCATTCACTGGTTAACTAGTGAAAAATCATACAAATAAGTAAAATGATAGAAGTATCCCAGGCGGAACATAATTTAGGAACTTTACAACTTCAATTTATAATTCAGACGAGCAATATGAACAATAACTTAAATTCTTTCTCCAATCATGAACTCGTTTTGTAAAACATTGATGACAAAATTCTTTGACTAGTTATTACACTTCGATTGTATGCGTCTTCCTGCCCTTATGGCACGTACTTTAGTAAGCTTTGGCTCAATTTTTACTATTGGCCATTGTTTTTTTTTCTGGATATAAGTTCACGTTATTTCGGCCCTCGGCTATAAGCCAGTACTCATACTTATCTTACGCTTCCACTGTCGTTTCATGCACTTTATATGTTACTGTCCACCATCGCCAAGCATGATGCTACAGTGGAAAAGTACGAGAGAAAAAGAGAGAGAGAGAGAGGGAGTAAGTACAAAATGTACGATCTGTTAACCACATTTTATTATTTATTACAGGTCTACACTTTGGCAGGATCGCTATCCAGTCGTCGCAAAAGAAGCTTCGCCCCCAAAAAAGAAAACCGAGAATAATAAAAGCCGAAGGAGAAGAAACCAGATGCACATTAAAAAAACAAACTTGGTATCCCAATAGCAAACAAAAAAGGAATTAACACAGAAATATGGAAAATATAAAAGTGTTACTGATCAAATACCTTAATTATACAGTAACATATACATTGTTCATACATACAGAAAGTCAGATGTAATAAATTTAGGGAACTACAGGCATATACCTTTGCTACCACATCAACATAAAACTTTACAAAAATTATAACAAATTGGTTAACCACAACATTGAACTCCATAGAACAAGCTGGTTTTCAAAAGGGATTCAGTACCATGGACCGTTTACTGACGATCAAAACAATGACTGAAACAATAATAAGTATAATGTTTCCACACATTTTGGTATTTTTTGTTTGTCACAATGCATTTGACACTACTGGAACATGGTCATACGTAACAGCAATGAATGATGGCAGAATCCAATCCAGATGTTCTACCAACAATGAAAGAATTTATGATAGAAAACAGATGAATTTACAACAAAAATCATGTACAAATTGCAAAAATGAAACTGCATTCCTCTCTACAACACATCATTGCTACAACCATATTACCAAGACGCCTTCAAATCATTTTAACGTAAAAGAAGTAAAAGCGGTCCTAATGAATAATGATAAATGCGACAGTGCAAATAAATTAACCATTACACTTACCAATGCGGTGTCATGAATAAAGTCTTCACAGAACGAGTTAGAACTGGAAATAATTGGAACTTGACCCTTCAAAGGAGGAGGAGGAAGACAAGATCGACCAAAATTTCAATCTGAAATCTTAATTTGCCTTTATTTTTATTTTCAGATGATGACCAACCTGAGGACGATACTCCAGAACCAGAGAACCAATAAGAATCAAGAAATCCTACTTACTTTAAACAATATAACACTGTTCCTCCTACACAAAATGATGAAGTTCTTTTGTGGAAGACAAAATACTTTTTCCAAAACGCAACAATGAACGAAAAGTAGTGATTATTTTAAGTAAGTCATATTTAAAATGTTACATGTAACAAACAGTTAAAAAGAGGTATGTAATAGGACCATGTCGAATTTCGCATAATATGTAAAAGTTTCGCATTATTTTCATGAGAAATCATGATTTAAAAATTAATCACATAGCGGCCCCTAGCGTTCACATAACTTAGATTGGTTCAATTTTCTGAATATTCTATTTGTGGACAAGAGTTCTTTTGAACAAATACAAGTTTGCAAAATTCTATTAAGCTCCTACCGTTTACCACCTCTATCTGACAAGATAGCTCATTAGAACACAAATATTAAGAATCTTTAAAAGATTCCGATCGACCTGAGTTGCGTCCATTTTATAAACAATTGGTTTTATTTTGTTTTAACAATTATAAGGCTACCGCTACGTCTACCACTAGGAGGCAAAGCGTATCCCCTAATGGTGGACATACATAACTAAAAATAATTTCTCGACATTTCTCGCGGCGTTTGTAATATAAATTTTTTACACATGGTTGTAGTACAAGCAGCACCTGAGATATGGCTTAACTAGTCACCCAGTACTAACAAAGAGACAATATAATTTAAGAACATCTAACAAAGGTAAGAGTCAAATGAAATGTTCAAAGTGCCATCAATTTAATTCATAGGTGCTTGAATTGAGCGTTAACATAAACACATAATGCTTCCCCGACACTCCCATAATTGTGATCAAACAAGAAACATATGTCGGGTAATTCAATGTTAGGGTATACAAGCAGACTGAATGTCAAAAAAGATAAGCACACAAATACACAAACGCTACAAAAAGAATACCTTTTCGTATCTTTGAAACTAAACCATGTTCAAGAGACCTTTTTGCATATTCTACCATCTACTTTGCGACACAGATTAACACCATGTATATTTTGAATGTAAGATTGAACAGGGAAAAGAAATACCAGAAATTATATTACTAGTTATACAGAATTCATTTAACATCAGTACAAACTAAACTACACTTTCAAAAATAGAAAAATATTACACCTAGAGGATACCATAAAGAGCATATGCAGAGCACAACTATAAAAGGAGAAAAACAGCTAACAATGGGTAGTACAATGGCCATGGAGAAAATCAGATTTGCTAACACTGTAAAATATAAAATATGGTACCGTCAGGTAGAAGATGAGACCTAAATAATGCCAAGGATCGAACAGTAAGTTTGAAATAGCATCACATAATGTGACAAGACCCAGAGCGGTGAACACACAGACCAAGCAGAGGTGCGTGATGTCTTCAGAAGCGACAAAGTGATCATGTCTGCGTGGCTGAAGGAAGGCAATGGGTAATTAATAACTACGGACAGAAAGGCATGGTAGAACTTGGAAAAGGCCCAAACCTGACACTTGATGAGTGCAGACTGGGGAAGAATATTTTGTTGTGCAAGTGCTCCTATTATCTTCAGAAAATATTCCCTACTCTGCATTTCTACAGGCGGTTTGGCAAAATTTTCCCCGGGGGTTCCCCTAGTATATCAAAACCATAAGTAGGCCATTAATGTTTTCTCGGATTAAAAATTGACTTGATTCACCCACACCTCTTTTCTGCACAATAGTACTTTTAAATTAATAGCAAAAGCTTACCTACACTTAACCCTATCTGTTACCGCTAAGCAATTATGTTTGTTTTGAACAGACACTACTAATTATTTAATTGTAGAATTGTTAAAGAAAATTGATTTTACTTACAGAAGTATTACTGAGAGTAAATTTCCGAACCAAAACCACATTCAAGCATACACAAGTACGTGCAAAGTACAATAACAAAAAACATTTGCTCACGAAATACACAGCAATACACAGGACATCATCCCTGCATCACAGAACACAAAACAAGATCACTTGTCCAACATTACAGGTATCTTTTACTAGAACCACACACACAATTATTCAGTTACTGGCGCGCGTAACCAACGTCATTTCAACTATTTCTAAATGTATAGTTACACTAGCTACAAAATATTCTTTTAGGGTTAATGGCACCTCTACTGAACGCTCTACTGAACTTCATAGGGCCTAGGGGTTCCGTGCCGCGGTTCTTTTTTCACTGTATTTTATCAGTAGATGGCGCTCATAGGGTCTTCATTATCCATTTACTAATTTCGGCGGTTTGTGGACCGGTTGTTAGCAATACAAAAAGTAAAAATAAAGTAAATGGTTGGCCTGGACCGGTTTTAAATTTAACTGGATCATTCCCATAAATAGATCTTAAGAATTATTCGCGTCCGAGTCAAATAAAACCATTAGGCGTCCTTAAATAATGCTTTCATGCGCATGATCCGCTTAAAGTACATACTCTAATCTCAAAGCCTATTTTTTAATAAAAAGAATGAAGGAAAGGCAACGTTACGTGACTTTTAAAGTTAAAAAGGAACTTGTTAAAAATACTTTAAAATCTGACAGCCACTTGAGTCCGGAATAAATTCATATTTAAACGCCTTTTTCCAACTCGAACCGTCTTAAGAGTACAAAGGTCAATTCGATGGGTTAATTTGGCAATCGTGAGCCGAAATCTAGGTTGAAGTTTACAGCATTGTCACGTCTATACTAATTGCTACACCTTCAAATACAGAACAAATTTATTTGCCCTGAGAGCCTCCACAATCATATTTTTGATAATTCGTAATGAGCACTTCAGATCTGACAGTGTCATTGTTCATGTACCCATTTTTTTTTGAAATTATTAACGTGTTATGTCAAGTCTAAATTGTGCCTGACGATTATTTTAATGTTCTCGTAAGTACAACGTTTCTTTTACAATTGTAACTCTTCTGAGGGAAAAGTTTACGGAAAATTTCAAGCTGCACGAGAAATTAACCTGCTATGAAGTGTAATTACTTTCATTTTGTGAGCAAACAATCCGATACGAAATCCGATGAAGGCAACATAAGAGTATCGCATGGTCAGTGGCCAGAGCTTTTACCCTCACTAATGCGAAAATTCTTTAAAGATGTATTTACAAGAGCAGGTTTTTGACGATCTGTTGGTACTTTAAAGTTGCCACCAATTTTTACTAAGATATTATGCATTACAATAGGCTGTTAAATGAAATTTCTGCATGGCGGATGTGAGTGAGTGCAAGGTAGTCAATCTTCATATGATAGTTTCCTGTTTTTAGATTGACACTGACGTTATACAATTTTATGAGTTCATTTTACCGTTGTTGTATAAATAGTACTCCAAATTTCAAGTGATTCACATAAACTTTAAAAATACATTATTTATTTAAAGCTTTAAACATTGTACATGTATACTCAAAATTGAATTTTTTGGACAGGTGCCTAGCCAAACTTTTTTTCTCATTTCATGAGTTGTATAAAGTTAACAAGTTGTATAAGTTGTAATAAAAGTTAACAAATCGATATCCCCCTAGATTATGGAGTCCAAAGAGCCAGAAATATTCCACCACGTGTAAGTGAAGTTAACATTTGAGTAGGAGAGACTGTTTGAGACGTTGCACTACCCCTTAATGTCATTTATCATTTCCTGACATCTGCACCCCTTGCTTGTAATACACTAATCAAATTTTAAGAAAGTATAATGAGTATAATGGGCAGGAGTCGGGTGTCGGCCAACGGTTCCTCAAGGTAAAATATCTAACCTCGTTCAAAGGGCGACCTTTATATGAGTTGTTATGTTGGGTTAAAAATTGTTATAAATGAGATAAATAAAATATCATTCCCCTTTATTTCTAACCTAAACCCAAGATGGGGGCTACCTAGTAAGTTAAGGTGTTTAAACACCTTACCTCCCAACATGATTATCAGACCTATTACTGTAATACAATAATAAAATTTTAAGGAGGTGTAATTAGTATAGTGGTCATGAGCCGGGTCTCGGTCAACGGTTCCTCAAAGTAAAATATCTAACTTCGTCCAAAGAGGCGAACTTCAAGTGAATTGTTACATTGTGTTAGAAATTGTTACAAATGAAATAAATAAAATATCATTCCCCATTATTTGTCCTCTATGGCCGAGAAGGAGGCTACCTAGTAAGTTAAGAAGGTATTTAAACACCTTACAGTGGAGGAGTTTGGCCAAAAATGCAGACAGGAAAGGAACCAATCAGTATTGATCTTTTTCTAAGAACTCGTTATTTAAACAGAGATATCGACATTAGTATAAATCCACAGTAGTATTAAGGGTGATTTCGATATTACTCAGATACGTCGAGGCAAGTTATGGAAATGTTTGAAAGAAATTGATTTTTATTCTATGAAACAAAAAAGCCAATTCTTTTCCCATGAAAATGAATGCAATTGTCTATTGGAGGAGAAAATATTTACAGACAGTAAACAATTTAGAGCAGAGAAACTTGGTTAAATGAAGGACATACGATGTCAGAATGTTGGAAGGGTAAAAGCACAAATAGGAATAAAGCTTTCATGGAAGGATTATCGACTGGTTTGAATGTTCCAAAGTGGATGTCGAAGGTTTATAACTACTTAACATTGGCAGCCAAAAGTGATTTGGTAACGGTGGTTTATGGGTATTTACGTCTAAGTCTACGAAAGATTATCATATAGAACGCTGATGTTTTGTTATAAAAGACAGATTTAGTACCTAAAACTTTCATTATAGTCGCGGATAATGCGCCTTATTATCCACGGCTAGATGTAGAATCACAATCTTTGTCTTGGAGAAAACAACGTCATTAAATGATTCCAACAGATGCAATGCAAATGGACTGCATGTCAAACATTCTTAAATAAAACTTACAATTACAGATGGAAATGTGTTTCGAGACATTAATTCACAACATAAACCACCTGTTCTTATGGCGCATAATGCTTACTAACCAGTGACGTCACGCCAATGAGAGCATCGTATGCGGTCACGTGATTTAACTACCAATTTTAACGGAAAACCATTGGTTATTTTTTAAAAACATCCTGTCAAATCGTGTTCTGTTACCAAATGTGCGGGAAGAAGAACAATCCGGGTTATTTCATCCTGCAGGCGTGTTCCTCATTGCATTGTACAATACAGGGAATCAACCGTTGAAAGAAAAGTCATAGTCTATACATGCAAATAGTCGGGTCACTCCTTTGATCTCCTCGAAAAAACGGCGTTTTTTGCTACCTATCATAAATCGTTTTATAGTCCCCTATCAAAACTATCATATAGTTTTATAGTATAGTGCAATGTACCTGGGTAAAGCGACTGTGAAATCGATAATTTCATTAAACCGTCGACATACGGGAGGCGAACGAATTTTAAACATATTCGAAGATTTAGACTGGTTGAAATTTTGTCGGCGCAAGATTATTTACAAACGTATAAGGTCCAAGTACACCATAAACAATTGTAATCAGGAATGTATCAGTACTTCTAGAAGCAATTGCTGTTTGCTAATTGTTAAGGATAAGGATTGAAATCAGTTGTAGGACTTGAAAAAGGTTCGTGTAGTAGGTACACCCTAAACAGACAAAGTACTTAGAGATACATATATTTAATTGCTAAGATAACACATAATAGCAACCAACATATAAGTACATACATAATTACCGTATTAGGTATAAATATAATGAAGTACAAGTTTATTGGGTATTTGCAAGTACTTTCTCCAGTTTTTGCATGTTTTTTAATACATTTAATTTAGAGTTTTCCTTATTATTTTTTGATGTTTTATTTCTCTATTCGCAAACTTTAATGTATAGTAGATTCTTAATCTTGTGTATAGAGAAATAAAATAAATATGAGGGAAATTGGGACGTGGGTGTGAAGATTTAACGTTTTTAAATAGATTCAGCGATGCCATTCCTGCGCCCTCGTGTATACAGAGGTCGTTGAATTTGGATGTAAAGATTTCTTCTAATGCTACTAAATAATTAATAAAATCAGTTGGAGGGACGTTTAAACCTCCAAATATCCCACCATGACCACCGTTATATTTCTTTAGCTCGCTAAATTTGGTATTTTTATCGGATTTTTTATTGTTGCTGTAATTGACACAAATGTCACATGAGTGTTTTAAAATACACTTACGTAAAAAGTATCCACCGACATATACAAGTGCGTTACCTTCTACAGTTTGTAAATTTCGATAGTCAGAAGTTTCAGTGGCTAAAACTGATTTTTGTTTTTTCGATGACGATTTGTTGTGCTGCAAAAAAGCTACTTTTTTCCAATAAATTTGGCGTTAGTCGTTGACGGTGCGTTTGTTGCACCGTGTATAATCTTACGCGAAGACACGGTGTACAAAATGGCTACAAGCTTCTCTTGCTCGGCAAGTAATCCGTCCGGGTGAGGGGGTAGAGATGACAAGAGGCGATGGTTTTCGGCAATTCGGAGAGTGACTGCACTTATAACTGTATACATACTATGGAAAAGTCTGTACGTTTTCAAAATTGACCGCGGCTGCGCTGATCCCCGCCACTCGCGGTTTCCCCTACGGAGGAATCCGTCGTGGAAGTGGCAACAAGGCGGGCGACGGTTAACAACTTAACAACCCGAAACCGAACCTCCGAGACTCCGTCCGAGTGTCGAACTCGAAGCGAGCCGGACTGTCATTCACTGTCATTCGCAGGCGGCGGTCGTGAGCAGAGGGACAGAGATACGGTGCGAGGAAACCGGTCTTGTGATAATACGAGAAATAAAGGGAAAGAGCGTGGCCGTCGGTGACATTATTCCTCTCGTCGCGTCGCCGATTCGATACGATAAAGCACCCGAGGGAGAGTCTTACTTAGTGCGTGCGTGATTGAGTGCGTGCGTTTGTGCGTTAGCATTCGGCGGTCCGGTCCGTGCGCGAGATGGCCGACTCGGACGTCAGGGAGCGATTCGATCCCGAACTGAAGTTCCTCTATGTGGACAGGAACAGCTTCAACGACCCGGCGACCCAGGCGGAATGGACGCAGAAGCGGCTCGTGTGGGTGCCCCACGACACGCAGGGCTTCGTCTCGGCGAGCATAAAGGGCGAGCGCGGGGACGAGGTCGAGGTCGAGCTCCAGGAGACCGGCAAGAGGATCGCCGTCCCGAAGGACGACATCCAGAAGATGAACCCGCCGAAATTCGACAAGGTCGAGGACATGGCCGAGCTCACCTGCCTCAACGAGGCCTGCGTCCTGCACAACCTCAAGGACCGCTACTATTCCGGCTTGATATACGTGAGTATGACGCGACGATCTCTTTGTCTGTACAAAGTATATACGTACCTACACCTTCCGGTCCTACCCCGTAGTATTGACGCACCTCCACCCGAACGCAGCCATGTTCAAACGACGGCTCGGGAGGTGGTTAAACTCTCCGGTACTTTCAACCCTCTCCCTGTCGTCGAATCTCCTTAGGTTTGTTCCAACGAATACACCGAACTCTTCACACCGGACGGAATGTGTCGTTTTTCGTGCTATTGAACGACTCGAACCCCCCTAAAATGCGTTCGAGTAAATTCGCACCCAACTTCCATTCAGTGAAATGGTTTACCTAAACGCCCTACTATTTCATTAGAACAAACCTTCCGTAGATTTAACGGTCGTTTCCCCGGAAAATAATTTCGTTTACCAGTAATTTTCAAACGCGTCTGGAGGGAGCAGTCGTACTTTTACGTTGAGAAATATCTGGAGGTAGTTAAGCGACCGATGGGACGGGTCGCGCCGCAGGTGTGTCGAGAACTGATACAACGGCGTCAATATCTCTGTTTGAAAAAAGAATTACATATGACTTCGCCTATAATTGACTTCAACGGACCCTTTAAAATAGTCAGCTATACCCGATTTATTTGAAAAAGATCATAGTATTAGTGCCAGGGGGTTAGTAGTCTCTGGTATTAATAAAAAAAATGCAACTAACACAAAATATTCACAAACATAATACATAATTCATACTAAATACATATAGGTACTTAGGTCCAACCTATCCAGTAATCAAATAATCATAATTACAACAGGTAGTCTGTTTTGATAGGTTTTTAGGTTTGATATGGAAGTATCTAAGACGGCCACTGCATGTAAAGTGGATTGAGTAACATTTTGGAATTCTTTTTCGGACATCTTTTGTCTTGTGACACCAGCGATTCGCTAACTAACTAAGTTCTCATATAAATTCATACTATCTGTAGTTATACCTAAAGCCCAATGATCATATTTCGGTGAAATTTCCTTAACGACCTTTTTAGTAGTACGTACCTACCCACTTAAGTACCTTCCTATTGCTGTTAAATTGGTTTTGAGAAGGATGGCTTTTTGTTCAATATTAACTTAAATCGCATTATGTCTTCTTCAGTTACAGTAAACTTCTTGAAAGAATTGGTCAATAACATCCGAAAGTCAATTATAACTGAACACATTACATATATTTCCCTATTTCTATATTGGGGACCACAAAAATTGGAAATTATAGCCGCTGGTCCATTTTATAGGAGACAATTGTACGCGAAGTCTACTTTAATGGCAAGAAAAGAACTAGAAGGAAACTGTAATGGGGGTTATAACAAAGAGAGGAAACAAAAACTAAACTCGAGATCATGAAAAATGGTGAAATGGGGTTGCGGTTTAGGGGTTGTAAGTGGATTTGGCTATTTTCGGCGAGGCGAGACCTAATGAACAGTAATTTTACGAACAGAAATATTTCGAGAAAATGACAGAAAACCGGTCATTCATTTACATGAAATGTACTGAAAGTATAGCTTCTTGGCATTGAATGAAAGCTTGCTTTTACTGAAACCTGGGAAACGAGGAATTTCCTAGATATTCGCATTTTTTGAAAAAAGCAACCACAATCTTCCACGAAAAACTTTATTGATGTTCTTTTTTCGATTTTAATACTTGGTATAATCTCATTACAAGCATTGAAATGTGTATTTTTAAATGGTATGTCGTATGTCGATTGTTTAATTTTCTTGAAATCGCTGCAAATTGCGAAGAACCAAAAAATTACGTTTGCAACACGAATTTTTCGATTTTTTTTAATATATATGTAAAATAGAACAAATTTCAACAACAAGGAATATCCTGAAACTTTAAATTTTTTAGGTGAATGCATAACTACGGTACTTAAAATCGTCAACTAGAATAAGACTGTTAATGTATATTTCAAAAAATTCGCCACTAAATACAAGATACAAAAATAAGTAATTTCATATTTGAATAAAATTATTGGAATATAATTATTTATTCATTAATTATGTATAATATTACAGGAATATTTGATTGTTTTCTTATAAAAATTATATATTTATGACAAATTTTGAAATATTTATCAATTTTTGCTCTCCTGTTTTGTTCTTTGGTCTTGTTTGCTTTGGTTTTTGTTCTTCTGTACTACGTTCAGATTTCGAAGGATCTTCAAGATTATCGACGTCTTCTAACTCCTCAATTTCAATATCTAGTTTTTCTCTAGACTCTTCATCAATAATCTCTTCCGAAACACTAAGTCTTAATATTTGTTCTCTAACTCTCTATTTGAGCAGTTTCCATGACGATTACTGCTTAAATGTGTACATTTTAAACCGCGTTTTCTGCAGCCACATGCTTTATTATAGCCATCTTCATAGCTTCAGCTTATACTTTTTAATAATATTTCACGAATTAAATCACCTTGCGAGGCTTGAAAAGAGTCCAATGAAATTAACAACTGAAGTTGCTGAAGTATTGACCTGAAATTTCAAGTTTACAGGAAAATGTTATTTGGGTTATCGATAGAACTATCAAAGTTCTAGTGAGAACAAAATTGAACTTTTTTGTAAAATTATCAGAGTAGTCTAGAACTATGTTCTATGTATTTTTGTTTTTAACTATGTATTTTTCTTTTAATATCGTCTATGAATGATGTGATATCAAATCATTATTGGCAAATTTAAAGTTCCCAAACTCTTCCCTTAATGAAGTCTCGATTACAGTCATTAGTAATTTGTTTACCTATGAATATTTTTGGTACTCTAATTAATTTTCGGATCATTAGGAATAAAAAAATCTAAAAAGAATAAAATAACTTTCTGGTCTTTCGTTGCTGACTCCTGTGTTAAAATAAAATTGATATTAACGTTAAAACCAACCTTTGTAAAAAAGCTTCAGAAACATAATTCCACTCTTCTTCCACAAGAAACATATTCTAGGCTTTTTTCGGAAAATATCCGTTGGTCTTATAAGAAAATTTTAATTTCACAGAAAAATGTGCATTCGTCTAAGCCATTCATTTTCCTCGGCAGGAGTTCAACTCGCTTTCTCAGTCCTACCCTTTGCGTGTTGTACGGAAACGACATGCATATTAATATTCCGACTATTAGTTCATTAGGGCCCGTTTATGACGGGCTCGAAATCTCTTAATGTTTAAACGCCAGCGATAAAGTCTGCCGCCAGTGTAATGTGTAAGCCCCATTTAAATATCGATCGGAGTGAAGTAAATGTACAAAAGTATCGATCAAATCCTGTAGGTGTTGTTTACATACTATGTGTATACTAAACGCCAAACAAAGTTGCGCTCACGTCATCACCATTTTGTCATAGATCGATTTAGAGTGTTGCCAGATTTTCGGCAACGTATCTGTATCGTATTGTACGTAAATTATATAGACATTAAACACTTTTCTTAGAATAAAAAAAAATGTGTCATCAAATAATCAAATGTAAATATATGTCTAAAAAAATGGTTTTTAGTAACATGATGTATGCGTATTAGCTTGGTTCATTGAATTTAAAGAATCGGCCATTTAAAATTTTCTGAAAAATATTAATCAACAAGTAAGTAATGGCAACGTGTAAACATAGGTACGGTGCTACGTTGTCGGATTTAATCGAACCATATATCGACCGTGAGAAGGTGTTTTAAGGTTATGTTTACGTTTTGTGATTACATTTACACGCCTTGTTTACACTTGTTGTGAAACGATTTTTGCCATCAGATATTCTAATATTTAATTCAGCTGCACCATAAACTGCGAATACAAATTGTTTTTTTCAAAACAAAACTAAATAGTCTACAAGCGAAGAAGTATTTTGGTTTTGCGGTTACCAAAATGCCCAAACAAATAAATAGCAGGTGTAAGGAACTCATGGTGTCCTTAATTCAATATTTTGAGCAAGAAAGGGATAATAATGGGCCCTTGTTGCCCTTAAATGCTGTTCGAGAGGTAATATATTTTTAATAATAAATATAAAATAATAATACTATTTTTATAATAAAGTGATTTTTCATTTAAAAACTAGTACTAGACATTCTACTGTTACTGTTAATTACTGTTACTTATGCAACCAGCAGTTCAATAATTGTATAGGTGCGGCGAAAAATTCGAGATTCCCGAAAATCTGGCAACACTCTAAATAGAATAGTGATAAAATGGTGATGACGTGAGCGCAATTTTGTTTGGCGTTTAGTATATATGGCGTTTCATGACGATAATGGGCATGTTTCGAAAACGGAGAATTTCTCGAACGTACCGCCACTGTTTTGAGATATTAACAATAATGTACACTGTGTAAAATGAGTCATGTGTGTGTGTGTTTGGATTTCAATAAAGCACTCTTTAAAACCAGCGATGTGACGCGATCGGCCGAACATGCGTAGAAGAGAGAGGATGCGTGACTCATTTGGGGGAAAATAAAGAAAACGAGTTACGGAAATTGATAAGGAACGATTTCTTGTGTGTAAAATACGAGATAGTCGTTCGGAATGTCTGTAAAAAAGGTGCACATCACTGATATTTATAGATTCGGTATTGGCAGATAAATATATTATTATAGAAGCTCAGTTATGAAATAAGGTACAGAGATGAGGCAAAAAATAAAACTGGAATATCCACTTGAAAACGTACTTGTCTATAAAGTAAATAAAGCTCTAGAAATGATTATTATTTCTATTTTGAGTATTCTCTGCTCATAACCCTTTTCCATTACATTTTGTTAGTAATATTTATGACAAAAATTACATTTTATTTATGGAATACGCTCAAGAGAATATCTCGATATTACATCTGCGGTTTACTCTTCAGCTAGTTGCTAATATTACCAATAATTGATAATAATTTCTATCGCTAGAACATTTCCTTTTATTGTACTGAAAGGTCTTAAGTCTAAGTTCTTAAGTATTCTGTATAAATATTCTAATAAATAAAGTTCAGAATATCAGCTGGCTGCTAGAAATATCGCTCTGATGATTGTTTTAGGATTTTGATTTTGTTGATACCATATGTACCTAATGAATCTAATGTAGGAATTTCCAGTATCAAATTTCACCAGAACCCTCATAAGTGGCGTGAATTTGTTAATTAATATTTATTTACTTTATCTTATTACTATCTTCTTAATCAAATATATATATGATTCAGAAGTGTAGTAGATATAGGATATTAAATAACAGGAGTTTTTGATGAATCACCTTTTGCTGCAATGGCTAATTTGATCTTAAATTACGTTTATTGAAGTGATTTTAAATTTATTTCTGAATATCTCAAAATTTGAAAATTGACTCGATTGCAATACAAATACCGTGTGGTTTAATCCTCATTCTCCAAAAGAAAAAGAAAAAAACGAAAAATTTTGATTAAATGCGTAAAAAAATTTCTAGAAATTTAAATTTTGCCATTTTTCTAAAATAAGTTACAGCATCGTTGGCAATGAAAAATTCTAGAATCAAAAAATTGACAATGTGTCTGTTGTATGACATTCTCATTTGAGGCACGCACTTCATATAAATTCACAAACTTTGACAAAAAAGGAAGAGAGTAAAGTGCCCTTTAAGGCAATTTCAGAGAAAAATGTTTCAAATGAAAGTTATAGGTATTAGATAGATGAGTCAAATTGTGAAGTTTGAAATAAAACACTAGAGCTGTTTTGAAGAAAATTAAGAAAAACTAAAACTTCTCAAGAGTAAAGTGGCCCTTTAGGGCGGCTTTATAAAAAATGTTTCAATAAAAATTATAGGTATTAAATATCTAAGTCAAGCTGCGAAGGTTGAAATAAATTGCTAATGCCCTAAAAACTAAAAGTTCTCAAGAATAAAGTCCCATTTAGGGCCATGTTAGAAAAGAATGTTTTAAATAAAAGTTATAGGTATTAAGCAGCTATCAAATTACGAAATCTGCAGTAAATCCCTCGAGCCGTTGTTAAGAAAATTTAAAAAAACCTGGAGTAATTTTGCCTACTGGTATAGTTTCTAATGTACTGCGTGATCATATTTGTTTTTTAAAGACCTGGAGGCAATTTCACTGTTTTAACCAGCTTAGATCCGTTGTTAGTATGAATCGCGAACACTTAGTCCGCATATTACTTAAACAGATACGTACGTATATGTTTACTTTAAAACTTACAAAAACGTGACTGTGTTTTAAATGTCGTGATTCATCTCGAAAAAAACCCAAGTTACTCCTCCAGTCGCTGATGAAGAAATTGTTGACTGTCAAAAAATTTTACTGGATTATTTGATCTCACGTTTTGATTAGACTAATTGTTAATCCAGTCTCATCTGTACATGCGAATATATCAAACAATTATTTACCGGAACGGCGAATTAATTACCACGTTCGGTCGTAACGGATAGGAATTATCTGCCATTCCATAAAAAGAATGTCAATAAACCTGCGATTTTTATGTATAATAAAATCGCGATAATTTAAAAATCGCGATCCTTAAAATCGCTCGGAATTGCAGTCTGGCAGACGACGAGACGATCATCAGCTTGGCGTCATTACGGTAATTAACTTGAAAAGAAAATTGATTATTAAACCGGATAAGGTCGCATTTAGTTTTCACTAAATATGTACATCGGTCGGTACATTAAGTAACACGCCTTGAGAAGGATTTATTGGCTTAAAAATTGTCGATTTTTTGGAACATTGCGCCTTTAAATTTTTTATAGAGAATTTGTTAGTCTTTAAAATTTGGATAATTGTAGGAGCGGTCTAAAGAGAAGGATTTATTGGCTTAAAAATTGTCGATTTTTTGGAACATTGCGCCTTTAAATTTTCTTATAGAGAATTTGTTAGTCTTTAAAATTTGGATAATAGTAGGAGCGGTCTAAAGAGAGGGATTTATTGGCTTAAAAATTGTCGAATTTTTTGGAACATTGTGTCTTTAAATTTTCTTATAGAGAATTTGTTAGTCTTTAAAATTTGGATAATATTAGGAGCGGTCTAAAGAGAAGGATTTATTGGCTTAAAAATTGTCGATTTTTTTGGAACATTGTGTCTTTAAATTTTCTTATAGAGAATTTGTGAGTCTTTAAAATTTGGATAATAGTAGGAGCGGTCTAAAGAGAAGGATTTATAGGCTTAAAAATTGTCGATTTTTTTGGAACATTGTATCTTTAAATTTTCTTATAGAGAATTTGTTAGTCTTTAAAATTTGGATAATAGTAGGAGCGGTCTAAAGAGAAGGATTTATTGGCTTAAAAATTGTCGATTTTTTGGAACATTGCGCCTTTAAATTTTCTTATAGAGAATTTGTTAGTCTTTAAAATTTGGATAATAGTAGGAGCGGTCTAAAGAGAGGGATTTATTGGCTTAAAAATTGTCGAATTTTTTGGAACATTGTGTCTTTAAATTTTCTTATAGAGAATTTGTTAGTCTTTAAAATTTGGATAATATTAGGAGCGGTCTAAAGAGAAGGATTTATTGGCTTAAAAATTGTCGATTTTTTTGGAACATTGTGTCTTTAAATTTTCTTATAGAGAATTTGTGAGTCTTTAAAATTTGGATAATAGTAGGAGCGGTCTAAAGAGAAGGATTTATAGGCTTAAAAATTGTCGATTTTTTTGGAACATTGTATCTTTAAATTTTCTTATAGAGAATTTGTTAGTCTTTAAAATTTGGATAATAGTAGGAGCAGTCTAAAGAGAAGGATTTATTGGCTTAAAAATTGTCGATTTTTTGGAACATTGCGCCTTTAAATTTTCTTATAGAGAATTTGTTAGTCTTTAAAATTTGGATAATAGTAGGAGCGGTCTAAAGAGAGGGATTTATTGGCTTAAAAATTGTCGAATTTTTTGGAACATTGTGTCTTTAAATTTTCTTATAGAGAATTTGTTAGTCTTTAAAATTTGGATAATATTAGGAGCGGTCTAAAGAGAAGGATTTATTGGCTTAAAAATTGTCGATTTTTTTGGAACATTGTGTCTTTAAATTTTCTTATAGAGAATTTGTGAGTCTTTAAAATTTGGATAATAGTAGGAGCGGTCTAAAGAGAAGGATTTATAGGCTTAAAAATTGTCGATTTTTTTGGAACATTGTATCTTTAAATTTTCTTATAGAGAATTTGTTAGTCTTTAAAATTTGGATAATAGTAGGAGCGGTCTAAAGAGAAGGATTTATTGGCTTAAAAATTGTCGATTTTTTGGAACATTGCGCCTTTAAATTTTTTATAGAGAATTTGTTAGTCTTTAAAATTTGGATAATAGTAGGAGCGGTCTAAAGAGAAGGATTTATTGGCTTAAAAATTGTCGATTTTTTTGAAACATTGTGTCTTTAAATTTTCTTATAGAGAATTTGTTAGTCTTTAAAATTTGGATAATAGTAGGAGCGGTCTAACGAGAAGGATTTATTGGCTTAAAAATTGTCGATTTTTTTGGAACATTGCGCCTTTAAATTTTCTTATAGAGAATTTGTTAGTCTTTAAAATTTGGAAAGATAATTCTGGAACCCTTGCATAATAGGCGTTAAAACTGTCCATCTTGTAATTTAACAGTTTAATTACCTCGTTACCTCTTCTCGCTATTATTTCCCCACCATCTGGCGAAACTATTTTCTTAAGGTTTAAAATTAGTTAAAGTCGTCGTATTCCCAATGGAATGCGTAACGAACTTTATTTATATGTACATACCTGGCTGTGTTTGAAAATAAAGTTCGCACTTGGTTTGATTTTCAAAAAAAGTGAGTGAAAGTGTGATTCCATAATAATAAAAATCGTTTCCAAATTGAATTTATCACTCGACTTATACGCCAAGAAACGAAGCTTAAAATACGGCAAAAATTTGGAATTAAGTTCAATATACCGTCCACTTCAAAATCTGTATTGTGTCAAAATCTACACTTTTCATTTTATAGGGGTAAAAACTACCCCTTATTGCCAGAAGCAATGAATTAAAGCTTAAGGTACGTAAAACGATGCATTAAGGCTTAAGGTGAGTAAAATTTGGTTGAGATGAGTTCAAAAATGATTGTTTGATGCTCTGGAACATTATTTCAGAGTATTTCAACCCTAAAAATGAACCCCTATATTGGACAATTAAACAAAATATTTACCTTGAAAAAAATTATTAATACACCACAGCATTTTAATTTAAAAATGTTAAGTAATACATACTTTACTTGAAATGTAACTAATTTTATTTTGCAACTTTTCGACCCTTAAAAACCACCCCTTTTTTCAAAATGCATCGATTTGCATATGAATTTGAGATTAGGCTCAACTTACCCTCCACTTCAAACTGCATATTATGTCGATGGGGGCTTTTCATGTTTAGGGGTGAAAGCTACCCCTTATTGCCAAAATCTATAAATTAATGTTTAAGGTGAGTAAATCGATGTATTAAAGTTTAGCGTGAGTAAAATTGGGTTCAGACTTAATTAAATTTATTCACATAAAAATACAAACGATTACTGATATGCTTATGGATAAATAAAAATACATTTCAAAGATTTTTGATCCGTTTCATCATCGGTAGTCATCCTCATCCTCATCTTCTACAAAACATAATACATATACAAAATATGTGCTGATAATATAGATCATCATGCTTCGATTTGTGTTTTTTGAATTTTTCGAAAATAAAATGCCATTGTTTTTTAATTATAATTTCTTTATTTTTTATTCTAGAAAATTCATTAAAAAATGAGTTTTAAAAGGGGGTGAGCTTAAAGAGCTTAAGCAAGGTAGTGCTTCCTCGTAAATATAGTTTTTAAACGGCCATATCATACTTAATTTTTGTCCTAGAAAAAATTCAAGGCGAACAAAATGTTTGGAATTAAAACAGCTACAGTTTGATACTTCAGCATTTTTTACGCATATCCTGTAGTTTTGGAGTTATTTTGAATAGAAAGGCATTTTTTATTTTATTAACTACATACATTGGACAACAATTAATTTTAATTAGGGGGTGATTTTCGCTGATTTTTTTCACTAAAAACAGTAGGGACCTACTTTATTTCCATCATAACTACGCTACAGACTTTCTTACAAAAAAAAAACCAGAAAGGCGCCTTTAAATATTTTCAAAAATATTCTATACGTTTTCTTAGAAAAATGCATAGTTTTCCCGCTATTTGACTTTGAAACTGTCAAATTTAGCGTTTGACGAATAAAAGCTACCTTTTAACGAGCCATAGCTCGGTTCGTGTTTGGTCGTACAGAGATTATAAAAAAACCTTTTCTTAATATTTTCATAAACTACAATTTTGCATATTAGTATTTTTCCATAAAATGCATACTTTACGAGTTATTCGCGAAAAACCGGTTAAAAACGTTGATTTTTTCCATGAAAAACTGATAGTTACAGTCGCGAGTAACTCGAAAGGTATTAGTTTTATGAAAGAAATGTATAATGCATTTTTTGCTTAGAATTAGTTTTTCTATTCATCCCTATGGTCAGAATGAAATAAAAAATTTCCGCCCCAGAGATGGGGTGGCAACCACCCCAAGGCGAAAACGTACTTTGGCATAATATAGATTTCCCTACCTACTCTCAAAATTTCAGGTAAATCGGTGCTGTTTGAGAAAATTGCTAGGTCAAAACCTTCGTTTCCTGGACTATTACGAATTCCAGGGGTTTTTCCATTTTTTCAAATCTGCGGTCCAAAATTCATGTTTTCGTTTGATACCATAACAGTTAAAACCCTTCTGTAAATATCCGTTGCTGCTTGTTAAGATTACGATAAATTTTAAATCGAGCTCCTCTTCCCTCGTCTTATCTACCGAACGGAATTCAATTGCAATCTACGATCGTAAAAATATTAATTATATATTTGTTCGGCTTACCCCTTTGAAGTGACAAGTGTTAAAATTTATTTGGATGACTTTAATCTTTAACCTCGGAATTAATAAGCATATGTGGATTAAATCCTTGTTATTTACATAGTGTTTGTTTTGGAATCGCATGTCGAACACGTGGTCTCCTAACGAGGAGATATGGTTGTTTTAAGAATTAAATTGATTTAAGGGAAGCAAACTCGTTTAAATAGACCATCTTAAAATACCATGCATGTGAGCTCATAAATCCATGTCGGTTGTGATACGAAGCGAGTTTGACGTGCGCCTGACGTGAAGTAAAATGGCCATTGTAAAACAGTGTAGTAAAAGCTATAATTAGTACCATTAAACGGTGGTACATTCAATGAAATTGTCAGTTCAACTTGATTTTTCAGTTTTCCAAAAATACGATCAATGGTTATGACGTTTGTTTCGCCTACGATTTTACGCGAAAGCAGGTGACGGTTTTATAAATATATCGGCCCATTTTAAATGGGTCTTTACTACAACAGAATTTTTTTTTTTTTAGAAATCATTTGTCTTTGACTTCGCTCCTTCGATTATAAAATTACTCATGGCGTAATACTCCAGTCAAATAAAATTGCTATTTATGTAAATCGTATAGTATTTCGTTCCAGATTGGGACCTTTTTAAAATCAAAGTTTGTGACTACCCTTACTTTTTTGGAGCATTAAATACAGCAATGTAATTCATTCATAGATATGATAAAGCTTGAAACCACGAACTGTAATGTAACAAACCTTCAAATGTGCCGTCCGGTCGAACATGCAAAGATGCCGGTAATGTCGCTCACTATAGCTACAGTATATAAAGAACTGTACTACAAGTATATTGTGCTGTATAAATGCCAATTGAAATAAGCGCGCGAATTTGAATCTGCATATAACAGTGGTTTCATGGGTCATTTAATACAAAAATTAAACATATTTTGTAAAAGAGGAGAATACCCAAATCAATTTCATTTTCTTCATATAAATATAGTAGTTTCGTATAGTTTGTTGACAAAGTTAAATTATATAAATCATTATTAAATATTAGAAAATTAACTTGGAACATAATAATTTATGAAAATTAGTCGAACGCGACATTTGAAAGTTCAGCAGATGGTATATTCTTTATAGAGATATACCTCTAGTATATAGTACTAGTATAGTATTCTTAGTATTAATAAGGTCATATTTCATGTGTCTAGAATGGTTTAGGTATGGAAAATAGCTGTTGATCTGTGAGAAACACATTTTAAAATATACGTAAACATCAATGTAAAGCCTATACTTGGCCAAGTACAAAGCTTTGTATTAAAGGTTTATACTTGTAGTGGCTTTTAGTTTATACCGTTGGCTTCCGACGTTCCTCTACAGAAAAAGTAACCAGTTCCCTCTCGCAAGCAATTCTATATACACATAAAATATACTTCACTAATGCATTGAATGCCACAGCGTTATATCAGAAGAAAATTCATTTATATGGAAAAATGTGTTCACGACTGCGACAAGGATTCGAAACCAGAACTCTCGAATATATATAAGATGTGAGAAAAATAATGACGGTTTAATATTTACAAAAGGAAAAAAATCATGAAATTGCTGTCCAAACTGCAAGAACCGGTAACCACTGTCATGCTAATTACCTTCGTCAGGTTACCTAGGATATATATTGCTTGACAAGATGATTATGACGTGTATGTCAAAATTTACGAATTGCCACTTCCAGCATGTAGGCATTCATTTACTTGCTGTTTCTCTTTACGTTCCTATAACGTTATTGTCTCCATGTTACCAACATAAGTTGAAAATTTTAGTACTTCCTCCAGCTGTTCTGAGCCGATACTAAAATGTTTCAGCATTTCAAGATAAGTTACTGGAGCCTCTTAGGAACCAACTAAAACGTTGCAGCATCTGTTAGAGCTATAAGGGATTCCTAGGGGTCTCATAGCGGTTTTGAAGGCTTTCTAGGGTTTTTTGCAGCTCTTGGGATATTCTTTAGTATTTTTCAACAGTTCGAAACTTTGTAGTTTCTTTAGGATAAACATTAAGAGTTCCACCAGCGTTTTTGAACAGTTTTTAAAACTTCACAGCTCCTTTGGATAAATCTTTGGAGCTTCTTAGGATCCAATTGAAACCTAACAGCGTCTGCCAGAGCAATCCTCAAAAATTCCCCAGTTTAATTGCAGGTAATACTCTAATGTGTATACAGGTATACATATTTTGCTTGACAAGATGATTATGAGGTGTATGTCAAAATTTACGAATTGCTACTTCCAGCATGTAGGCATACATTTACATTTACTTGCTGTTTCTCTTTACGTTCCAATGTTATTGTCTCCATGTTACCAACATAAGTTGAAAACTTTAGTACTTCCTCCAGCTGTTCTGAGCCGATACTAAAATGTTACAGCACTTCAAGATAAGTTACTGGAGCCTCTTAGGAACCAACTAAAACGTTGCAGCATCTGTTAGAGCTATAAGGGATTCCTAGGGGTCTCATAGCGGTTTTGAAGGCTTTCTAGGGTTTTTTGCAGCTCTTGGGATATTCTTTAGTATTTTTCAACAGTTCGAAACTTTGTAGTTTCTTTAGGATAAACATTAAGAGTTCCACCAGCGTTTTTGAACAGTTTTTAAAACTTCACAGCTCCTTTGGATAAATCTTTGGAGCTTCTTAGGATCCAATTGAAACCTAACGGCGTCTGCCAGAGCAATCCTCAAAAATTTCCCAGTCTAATTGCAGGTAATACTCTAATGTGTATACAGGTATACATATTTTGCTTGACAAGATGATTATGACGTGTATGTCAAAATTTCGCTTCCAACATGACGGCACACATTTGCTTCCTGGCTTCTCTTTACGTTCCTATAATGTTATTGTCTCCATGTTACCAACATAAGTTAAAATTACTGTAATTTGAAAAAGATAATTTATAAATAAATCGAACTCGTAAGCAAATTAATATTTTGTAACCTTAGACTTTATTTATGCTTTTTTTTCTATTTATTGTAAATTCAAATTTCGATGTTTTGTGCAGTTATTTAAATCAATTGTTAATGAATTTCAGTTTAGTAGACCTAAAATGAAACCTTCTTTAAAAATAAACATTTATTTTAATGCAGCTTAATCAACTTATTTTTTGCAATTTTTACATTTTAATCGATGACTAAACTTTTTGATCATATCGTTGTTTTTCACTTAAACTTTAATTTTAAAAAGGTTCCAATCTGAAACGAAATACTTTACACGTATTGCAATTTTATTTGACCGAAGTGTCATGGCGTAAGACTCGGTACTGCTTACTCGCTATTGACCTTAAAGCGAAATTTATTCGCAATAAATTTAAAAATGTGTTACTTCATGCACAGCGAGCAAAGTAATGGCAGGATTTACGTCGTAAAGAGCGAAAAAGGCTACCGACAGCAAATCGAGTTTGTCATGTACAGACCACGTATGTTGAAAGGTAAATGCCAGTTTGGTAGACTTGTGAAAAATAATTCTGATTTGCAGACGCGGTGAAGTCGATTTCACAAAATTCCTCTCTTTCGATGAATTCTTTTGAAAACCACAGCGTATATTTCGTAGTTGTGAAATCGACAGGTTATGAGTAAGAAAATTACTTCGAACAATGAGTGTAAATCAGTGGTTCCGTTGTTATTTGCTCACAATTTCCGTTATTTAAAAGGTTCTCTTGACTCGGACCTCGTACCAAAGGCAAAATTCGTCGTCGGTACTCCGCAAGTCGTCTTGTCGATGTCCGTTTATGGGAATGTAGGCCAACGACTGACTTTCGCACATCGAACGCCATCAGCTGTACCACAAGGGGGCCCAGGGTGCGCCCATCCCTTCGCCATCGCCAGAAATTATCGCCCGAAACGTACCTTTTCGCCAGAACAGCCGTCATGGCGAAGAGAAAGTTCCTCTGGGAGGAATTCAGAGGGAGCTAAGAGCGCATAAGCCGCCCACGTGCGTCGCTTTTCCAACGAGTTTTTAACTCAAGGAGAAAAAGCAGACGAAGATGGTCGGAATTCGAATGAGTCATCGATGTGGCACAAACAAAGAAATGAGTTTAATCGCGGTGATTAATTGTCTGCAGTAATTTCATGTCTAAAGACAATCGCTGATAATTAAACGCCGATAAGGACTTTATGAATATAACAAGAAATCGAATCATAATCTTCTGCCGTTAGTCATCAGATGAAAGTTAAAACGGCAGGAAAGAAATAGCATATAAATGTACTAAAAATAGTTCCAATGCGTATAAAGACTAAGAAAAAGTCAAAAATATTTTAAAGCAAAGACATCCAACGATGGGAAATAGGGACCTTACACATCAGTTCAATTTAGCATCAATTCGATGGGATGAGGGTAGACGAGGTTTGCTGTCGTAGATGCTGTAACGTTCTAAAACGTTACTAAGAGGCCTCAAAGGTTTATCTGAAAGATCTGCGGAATTTTAAAAACCGACTCAAAACGCCTGAGGAGCTCCTAAAGGTTATCCTAAAAGAAATTGTATTTCTGCAAAGAACAAAAAGATTTAGAACGGTTTGATCTTCCCTCCCTCTATACCATAAGCGTACGCATGCACATAAGCGTCTAGGACAGGCAATGATAATTGAAGATGGCAATGATAATGATCAAGCGGCCAAATAAACCTTCGCTTTAAAAAACACGAACTATTTTTCGAGGCAACACAAAAATGACAAAAGTAAAATTACTAAAAATAGTTCCAATGTGTATAAAGACTAAGAAAAAGTCAAAAATATTTTAAAGCAAGGACATCCAACGATGTAACAACTTCTAATAGGGACCTTACACATCAGTTCAATTTAGCATCAATTTAATGGGGTGAGGGTAGACGAGGTTTGCTGTCTTAGATGCTGTAACGTTTTAAAACGTTACTAAGAGGCCTCAAAGGTTTATCTGAAAGATCTGCGGAATTTTAAAAACCGACTCAAAACGCCTGAGGAGCTCCTAAAGGTTATCCTAAAAGAAATTGTATTTCTGCAAAGAACAAAAAGATTTAGAACGGTTTGATCTTCCCTCCCTCTATACCATAAGCGTACGCATGCACATAAGCGTCTAGGACAGGCAATGATAATTGAAGATGGCAATGATAATGATCAAGCGGCCAAATAAACCTTCGCTTTAAAAAACACGAACTATTTTTCGAGGCAACACAAAAATGACAAAAGTAAAATTACTAAAAATAGTTCCAATGTGTATAAAGACTAAGAAAAAGTCAAAAATATTTTAAAGCAAGGACATCCAACGATGTAACAACTTCTAATAGGGACCTTACACATCAGTTCAATTTAGCATCAATTTAATGGGGTGAGGGTAGACGAGGTTTGCTGTCGTAGATGCTGTAACGTTCTAAAACGTTACAAAGAGGCCTCAAAGGTTTATCTGAAAGATCTGCAGAATTTTAAAAACCGACTCAAAACGCCTGAGGAGCTCCTAAAGGTTATCCTAAAAGAAACTGTATTTCTGCAAAGAACAAAAAGATTTAGAACGGTTTGATCTTCCCTCCCTCTATACCATAAGCGTACGCATGCACATAAGCGTCTAGGACAGGCAGTGATAATTGATGATGGCAATGATAATGATCAAGCGTCCAAATAAACCTTCGCTTTAAAAAACACGTTGAACTATTTTTCGAGGCAACACAAAAATGACAAAAGTAAAGTTACTAAAAATAGTTCCAATGCGTATAAAGACTAAGAAAAAGTCAAAAATATTTTAAAGCAAAAACATCCAACGATGTAACAGCTTCTAATAGGGACCTTACACATCAGTTCAATTTAGCATCAATTCAATGGGGTGAGGGTAGACGAGGTTTGCTGTCGTAGATGCTGTAACGTTCTAAAACGTTACAAAGAGGCCTCAAAGGTTTATCTGAAAGATCTGCAGAATTTTAAAAGCCGACTCAAAACGCCTGAGGAGCTCCTAAAGGTTATCCTAAAAGAAACTGCATTTCTGCAAAGAACAAACAAAAGATCTAGAACGGTTTGATCTTCCCTCCCTCTATACCATAAGCGTACGCATGCACATACGCGTCTAGGACAGGCAATGATAATTGAAGATGGCAATGATAATGATCAAGCGTCCAAATAAATCTCGTAAATTAAGTGGCGAATGGGAAATTTGCGAGACAAAAGTTGTTAATTTTCACTTTTTCCTTTCATCATATGTCCGATATCTGAACATATTATACAAAAATCACGTCACGAATGTGAAAAATCATAAAAACAATACTTGTTGATTTTTTGCAATAATGTAAACCATGCCCAAAATTTTCACATTTGTATTTTAATAATAAATAGGCCCAATATAACCAGAATTGTGATATTTTGAAAATTGCATTATTTGTGACTTTTTTACATGTAAATAATATTTTAAATAACGACAATATCTTCAGAAATATAACACTTGAGATTTTTATGAATAAAATGATAATAAGGTTGACAAATCGCCAATCAGGATGATTAACATGCCCTTTTTAATTTGTTGAGATGTATCGTAGCAGCCTGGTAATCTTTCAGATTCGTTAATTCAGCAATTGATTAATCTGGTTAGAGATACCTCGATTTTAAAATGGAAAAATGAATTTTCCAATATATACTATTGCATAAATAATTAATGCAAATTAAGCTGAAGATTTGACCATGGCGAATAAACATTTTTATTAAGAAAGCTGATGGTTATTTTTAGCCAGATCGCCTGGACTAATACAGTAAAATTGTGGGATGTAATAGAAATTTACATAATGAAACAGAACAAGAGAACAATAGAAAGATAGAGTTTATTACCAACCAAATTAGTGATTAGAAATCATATGACTTGTTTTTCATCTGTAAAAGCGGTGGCTTTCAAATATATGCCCATGTATGCCAATATATGATGTATTTTGAGAAATTTAATTAGGACTTTAATGTATTTTGTGTAAGTTTGGTGCTTTTAACAATATTACAGATATTCAAAAAATTGCATGCACTATGAGTTTTAGTTCGATTAGGCATAATTTCGGTGCTGACCTATCCAATTTTGACTACATGAAATGAATTTATTATTATTCGTGGCCTGTCATCGATCCCTACTAGAATATCAATAAGTCTGATACGAGGGGCCTTACCGTAAGCCTTCTCAAAATCCCCAAAGCACATAGTGAATGACGTCCTACAAAGGGAGTGCTTCCCTTGTCCTAAATCCTTTTCAAAAACCTTTTTGATTAC
Organism: Cryptocephalus primarius; assembly: GCA_963576515.1. NCBI lineage: Eukaryota > Metazoa > Arthropoda > Insecta > Coleoptera > Chrysomelidae > Cryptocephalus > Cryptocephalus primarius. The sequence goes on along the minus strand of OY754955.1, from coordinate 2,380,113 downwards.
TAAACATACTCTCGTCGAATTTGCCATATATTCGCTCACGTATTATTCGTCTAAATATTTTTAAAACGTGATTCATCAGGCTAATGGTACTGCATTCTTCGCATTTCATTGTGTTGGCTTCTTTTGGGAGTGATATGAGTACAAGTCATCCGCCTGGAATCCCACTTTTCTCGTATATGCTGTTACAGTTTAAATAATCTAAAAATTATTTGAATTTCCTGTAAACAGCTCCTTCAGACAAACCTTTGAAGCTTCTACGAAACCGGCTAGAAAATTACAGCCCTTTGGATACTCCTCAAGAAACAACCAGTCTTTTTTAATACGTTTCATACCTTACAGCTTCTTTAGGGAAACATGAGACAACATTAAAGCTATTTTTTGAACGATTTTGATGCTTGCAGTTTCTTTAGTGTAAACGTAAGGTGTTGCTTTTAGCCGTTTTTAAAACTTTACAGCTCCTTAAGGCAAATCCTTGGATCCTCTTAAGAACCAATTAAAACTACAGTATTTGTGGAGGAAAACCTTAGAAATATCTCCAGTCTTTTTGCAGGCATTTCAAACCTTGCAGCCCTTTGGATATTCTTCAGGAAACTATCAGGACCCATTTTACAGTTTCTTTAGAGGAAACTGATGAGACATTGGTTATATTTGAACAATTTTAAACCTCGCAGTTTCTTTAGGATAAATTTAGGAGTTCCTCCAGCATTTTTGAGCTGATTTTAAAACTTTACAACTCGTTCAGACAAACCCTGGAGGCCATTTTAGAAACAATTGAAATCATTCAGAATCTATGAGAGCAAAACCCCAGTCTTCTTGCAGGCGCTTTAAACCTCGCGACTTTTTGGATACTCTTCAGGAACATTCACCCCTTTTGGAGTTTTTTTAGGAGCTTCTTTAGGAGAAGTCCCTTAGAATTTTTGACCCTTTCTAAAAATTTTATGGCTCCTGCAGACAAACTTTGAGTCTCCGAGGAAGGATTCAAAATCTTATAGCATCTATTAGAGCAAATTTCAGAAATTCGCCCGGCTTTTTTAGAGGCATTTTCAACATTGCAGCTGTGTAATTAAATAAATAATATAATTTTAAATTTTGTACTTTGTTAAGGGTAAATTTTAGGAGTTTCTTCAGACGTTTTGAGCCATTTTTAATACTTTGCAGCTTCGTTAGATCAACCTCTAGAACCTTTTAGGAACTAATTAAGATCTTACAGCTTCTATTAGCTCAGAAATAACCCCAGTCTTTTTAAAAGCATTATAAACCTTGCAATTCTTCAGGAAATCACCATCTCTTCTGCGTCCATTTCGTACACGACGGCTTTTTTGGAAGGACCTGAGGAAACGTAAAAGCTATTTTTTAATAATTTCAACTCTTGCGTTTATTTAGGGCAATTTTTTAGGAATTTCCCGACTCGATTTGAGCCGTTTTTAAAACTTTACAGCTTTTTCAGACAAACCATTGCAGCCTCTTAGAAACCCATTAAAACCTTACAGCATCCATGACGGTAAACGTCGGACAGTCCCCCAGCCTTTATGGGGGCATTCTATACCTTGCAGCTCCTTGAATACCCTTTAGGAACCTATCAGCATTTTTGGACTAGATTTCCATACCCCAGCTCCTTTTTGGTTTTTGGGGAAACCTGAGGAACCATTACAGTTATTGTTCAACAATGTTAAACTTTGCAATTTAGGGCTAAGAAGAATAACGACTCGTGCAGTTATCATAGCCCTACGTTTTCGTGTCAAGCTCTTCAATATAATTTCAGGTAAATATGATAAAATGAAAAGGCCGGGTAATTAGCACGACTTATTTACTTTCGGGATTGTTCCGATAACTCGTGCGACTACCAATTGTAATTTATAGTTGAGAAAATATACTCATTAGGAAAAAATTTAATCTACAAAATAGCTCATCCACCTTTACTTAATGGTAGTGACTCACGGCATAACCTGATTTCGCTTTGGATGTTTTGCGTTTTTTATATATGAGTTGACGGATTACAAGAACGTCGAATCGTGTCAAAGCATTAGTCAGCCAGTTTGCACATTGGAAACAAAACGGTTTGTTTGCATAGCAAACATTATGGAATATGCGACGTCGTATAATATCGGCACGAGGCAGAAATTTCCCATTGCAGCCGTCGTTTAACCATCCTCTCCAAGCATTTTGTTATGGGCTGCCACCAATCGTTATGGGTTGAAGATCAGTAAAATGTAACGTCTCTATCTATGCTCACTTTATTTCTATTTCTCTGTGTGTCTAATTCTTCTTGTGTGTCTAATTCTATTCTTCTTGTGTGTGTAATTCTTGTACAGCCCATTTATATATATTTAACATCGCCAAAAATGTGTGGTGGTGGTGGTGGAGGATTTTTCCCTCCACTCGGAACCACACGAAATCCAACATTCGGTACTTTAGAGTAATCACCGGAAACTTTCGTAAGGGTTTAGTTCGTTAAATAAACTTGAGTGTTCAAAATATGTAAATGATGGTTAAATATTGGGATAACGACTATTGAAAAAGGAAATTGGTGATAATGTTTATGGGGTTGTTTACTGAGCGTACTAATGAAAGGGACCGGTGATTATAGGTTTATGAATTTAAGTGTTTTTGATGGTTAAGTAAATAATAGGCAAAATATTAATAATTGTAAGTACCAAATGTGGGATTGCAACAATTTTTATGAACCATATTTATTAGAGATTTTTTGATTTTACCTTATTTTGACAGGTACGCATGCGCATTAAGCAGTAGCGCTATTGAAAATGCTTAATGCGCATGCGTTCCTGTCAAAATAAGGTAAACGCTAATAGCGCCCGACGTTATGTGAAATGCAAAAACTCTCTATTAACTCGATTAACTCACTTGAAGTATTTTTTTCTTATAAACGAGAAACCTTTGCTGACCGAGTGAAGCTGGCTGAATCACCTTAATTTCATCCGTGAGATTGGAACGGTTAGTTCCATATAAGGTACCATGACGGATTACTGGGCCATGGCTGAGTTTAAATTGCTCTCAAATATGTGATTTGTTTATTACATCCCGATTCAGACTACGGGCTTACGTAATTATGGGTTAAAGTGACCATATTTGAGCGCCTGTTTAACTGAATAATTGCGGGATTAATTGAAATAATGTCAACACGATTTGATTTGAACAAATGAACATTTAAGGCTACATAGAATTATGTTTATATTTTTTTATCTACATTTTCCGTTACTTTTTCACCTTCGTAATATAAATAAGGATGTGTGTGGTTTATCTCAAGGAATACTAATGAGACGAGTACTACTCTCGTTTATACAGGTGCTTAGTATGGAGACCCATTGCGATAAATTTATTAGACTTCAATTCCAAATTGTTTTTTGTAAAAAATTATCACTTATCAGGCGATGTGGAGGTTAAATCTTCATTTTCGAACCTTGTATATTGTACAAACAACAGTTATTGACACTTCTAATAAGTATATCATAAACCAATCTAACGAACGCAATAAAAAGTAGATATATTAAAACACAAGTACGTAATACGATGAATCTAGCTATAAAATGAAAATTCCAATGCAGTAACGCACGTATGTCGGCGTATTCCTAGAATCGTGCCGTTATCAGTAGATAACAGATAAAGAGTTATCACTAAACTTTCCGAACAATTGACTTCGTTCTGTTTTGATTTTTTTAAATAAAAATAACAATCGTAGATGGTTATGTACTAGTATTACATGTCTAACAGTTTTCCCTTAACATAACAAGTTATCACAAAGAATATCAATGAACAGTATTGTTAAAAATACTTTTAAATAGTATTCAAATACGAATACATCTACTTTTTAAAATACTGTTGCGTGTACTTTAAATAGTTCATTTGTATGAAGTATGTTAAGTATATATGATATGTTTAATTATAGAAAAATTTGACTATAGTCCACAACGAAATTTGCCACTAAATGAAGCACAAGTCAATAACAACTGAATTTTCTTAAAACGTACTTCTTCGTTTGCTGCATTTAATTTGTTTACTTATTTCTTAAACTCGGTTTAAAGTTTGGTGAGCTCCTTAATTGGATGGCATCGTGCTATAAAATCTAAAACCGACTACCTGAAAGTGTACAGATTTTAAGAAATTACCTACTAACAAAAAACAGTACCTTATTTCAATTTTTCAAATACATATCACTGTTTGGCCCCGTCCCATGAAAAGATAGTTCATGGTGCTATTAGCATTTATCCCATGTTGCTGCCTATGGAGCTGAGCCAAATACCTTACCTTCATTGCAAATCATATTGTCAAATTTTTTAATCCAGGGTGAAATTCATAAAAATTAAACACAAATCATTTTGTTTAATCATCATCTTGTTTATTTTGTTTCAGATATCCCCCATACCTTTATCCAAAAATCGATAATAGTAGCATCATTTTGATGTCTACATCCTTCACTAATGTTGATATTAAAAGATGTTTTGATATTATTAATATCCTTTCTATTAAGATTATCATTATATTCAATCCTTTCTTGATGCTATCTCGTGTAGAACCCAACACACTGTTATAAATTGTAATGACATTACAAAGCAATGAGCAAAAGTGAGCATCTAAATAAATCATTGTCCAAGAGAACAGTGCAGCAAGCTATATATAAAATATACAAAATAATTACCATAATGATATAAATATTTGTTTCTTTTCCACTTCTATGAACAGTTTACAAATAAATTGTATTACTATATTTAAAATTAAAATAGATATTGTTATGGTAACGAGTGGCAGAAATATCAATCAACTTCTGTCCTGCAAATGGAAATGCGCATATGTTGCATATCCTCATCATGTCCATAGTGGGTGGAAAAATAAACAACTGAACAAGTGTTGCTCTGGATTTTCCTGGATTTTGAAGAGCCTTGACACCGTTCATTAGGTTGACGGATGTTCTCAGGAATTTTCTGTTTGCTTGATAAATGATGGTTTTATTAATAATAAGTGACTAATTTTTATACCTCATTTCGGTAATACCTAAAGGTAATGATCCATTACGTCACATTTTCACTCCTCTTGGCTCATAACATCTAATGTTATTATTTACTGTTCTATATCAAATCATATTTAAAAGTAAGGTAACTATCAGATGAAGTGTAAGATCATATAGTTGACGATATTAAAAAATGTACCTAACTTCAAATCGATGTTCTGTAATGTCAAACTGATATTAAACTACATGAGTTTTCAGATCACAGCACTTCAGAATGAGGCTTCACAACCTTAATAATATTTGAATGGAGCTTCCTCAAAATTTTCCTCTGAAATTTTAAATCGAGATGTTAATACTTATTCCTGCTATTAGTAATACTGTGGCTAAAGCAAAGTTGGGTCCATTAAAAGATTTTTATAGGTGTTATGCTTCAAATGCTTTTTATGATGTTTATTCAAATTCCATTTAGTAGAACATTCATTTTCTACTAAAAGAATAACAAACATTTTTGGCTGATACCGATTGAACTTCTTCGTCATCGGTTTTCGGTCATATGTTTTTACACTTCATAAATAGAACCAAGCACAACATTTGGCAACAGCTTGCTCTATAGGGGTTACTCGTATAAATTTTGAAGAATGAATATTGCTTAATCAGTATTTTCTTCTATTGTGTTGTATCGCGTATTTCTCTCACATTTTATTTTGGTTGCTTTTGGATTTTACCCATAAATTTTTACTTTATTCTACGGAGGGATTTTAAGATTTGGCGACACCGCATCTGCGAATGCTTTGCATTAGTTGTTGGGTTGCGGCATGTGACGTCACTAGCCACCTCGTCAAACCTATTTTTTCGACATTGCCGAGGGCTTAAAAACATTGGAAACAAATTTTTGTTGGTTTACCCAAGTTGACCCACACTTAAACTCTCTGAAATTAAATAGTTATAGTTTCACAAAATTCCCCGCAATTCATTATTTCGAAGACCTGCACTTCGTTAAGCCTTCTCTGCTTTCACTTTTCTTTGTGTATTTAGCCCAAGTTGTGCTATTCTGTGCCTTTGAAAGATTTTTGATCTAATAAATACTTTTTCAAAAATACACGTTTTGAATATCCTTCACCAAGCCATTTTAGAATCTCAATATAATTTTGGTTTTGTTGTATTGTGCGTATATTGGAGCAATTGAAAACATTTTGTTGTAACCAATAGTTTTCGAAATCTCGAAGGGGCCTTGTAACCTGTGCAGTGGTGCCAAGGGTATGGGCGAAGTTCCGCTCTACCAACTAGTGGCAATTATCTCGAGACGTGCAGTGAGGACTAAGGGAGAAAAAGGCTGCACTGCAATAACACTGACTAATTCATGTTCGAAAATACCAAATAAAGAAACCTATGAAAATTACTCACTTTTAACATAAATAATAAATTCACTAAATATTCAATAGTAAAAGAAGAATGAAACTACTCAATCAGTATTTTTAGTATCTGTTTTTACAGGAAATCAATCACGAACACAAACTCTTAGGAAGACTAATCGAAGAATTAAACACACGCAAGCCTCCCTAATGTCTTAAGGTCTCCATTCCTCATTTCTGCGAGAAGAGACACCTTCTCGAGTTGTGTTTATATAAAGATCTATTTTTAGAAGGGTTAACTGCTTATCTCTCACTAGTCTATTCTTCATTATTAAAACAGTATGGAAATGAAGTTCTGAAAGCAGAAAGAATGGAACAAAGGACAGAAAATAAGTAATAACTAAAACACTTCTTACAAAAGAAAAACCATGAACTCGGGCTATCAAAAATATCCTCAAATTGATAGAAACAGCACTTCAGAATCCCACGAAAGATATTTTTACATCTGAACATACAACATCTGAACACTATGAATTATAGAACACATGGGAGAACTCGAACGTGAATTGACCAACATCAAATGGGATGTCATAGATTGGGATTTATTTGTTAAATGTAAAATTTAATTTTGTATTACAAGTTGGGCACACAATAGCACAATCAAAGTTAGGACACAGACATTCTTCATGACAGACTTCTACAAAAATATTCATCGAATCAAATTGCTTTCAACGAACCAAAAATATTCCAAAAATGTTAACGTTCAAGATATTTAAAAAAAAATATTGATCAGATCAATACCTTTTTTTTTAACTACACATATTAATCGTACCACAAGTTGGGTGCCGTACAGCACAAGCAGAAATTTGAAATCTTTCCACGCTTTGCGAATTTCACAGCAATCACTTATGTTCCTTTTGTATTTTTCAGACCTACTCTGGCCTCTTCTGTGTCGTAGTCAACCCGTACAAGAAGCTTCCAATCTACACAGAGAAGATCATGGAGCGGTACAAAGGGATCAAAAGACACGAAGTACCTCCCCACGTTTTTGCCATTACTGATACTGCTTATAGGTCTATGTTACAAGGTACTACTTGATAAATTGCTGAAATATCGATAATGGTATGAATTTAATTTCAGAAAGGGAAGACCAATCCATCTTATGTACTGGCGAATCTGGTGCAGGTAAAACTGAAAACACGAAGAAAGTAATCCAGTATTTGGCGTATGTGGCCGCTTCTAAATCTCCTAAAGGATCAGGAGCGGTAAGGATCACAGATTTATTCATCAAATTAAAATTTTACTGCTTAAACTGGGTGTGTGTTAAATTTTATCTGAATGTTCATCAACACTGCCCTTGTTCAAATTTTTCATGGTGATAAATAGAAATTTTTCATTATTTTATGGATTGTAAAACTGGGTTTATGCAACACAAAGCAATTAAAGTTCAAAAAATAATGTAATTTTGTTATGAGAGAGGTAAATTGGTTTTTAATTATGTTTTATCTCTGGAATTCGTTTAATAACAGGTTAAATTATATGAGAAAGTTGTTGAAGAGTTGTTTCTTTATATGTATTTTTAATCTCCACCTGTTTTAAAAAGCAGGTGAATTCATTTTAAATATGTATACTTAATTATTTCAATTTACCTGCTCGACTGTCATATAATTAAGAATTTATTGTTTCTGTAGTAGATTTATACGCTGTATATTTTATTTAAATGGTAGTTGTTATAACTATTTTCTAATTTCTATTTTTCTTTGCATGTTCTTTGGGAATGTACTACAGAAAGACCTTATCGTAAGTAATATTTGTGCTTTATATTTAATGATATATCAAAAAGTTGATTGATCAGCACCAAGCTGGAATATATTAGAAACCAGCTCGGTGTGTTGTGTAACTAGCATTTTTATAAGATTTCAAATGACTTATCACCTACATTTAACGTATTTCATCATTCCAATCATAATATTATGATTTTAATCATTACACGTAAAATATGTGCTCTAATTAACTCATAAAGGTTAAATAGATTAAAGATAAAAACAATTAAGTGCCTTTAAAAACAACATTAGGCATTTTAATTTCAACAATAATAAACCAATGGCAAAGAAATTGAATGTGTTGAAAACGTTTTCTAAACTAAATATGGCCTCATTTAATTTGGTGGAATTTTTAAATGGAGACTTTTACAAAATTATAGTTTAAAAATAAACCTTACATGCTACTTTTTATTCTACCACATGTTGTTATTCAATTGATATAAATATTTTTTTGTTGTTTAACATATGGTCAATCCAGAGTCCTACAAGGGAGTTTTCGGTATGTAAGTTAGTTGTATGTGTATTAAGAATAGTGATGGCTAATGGCTCTGTTACTTGTTCACATATATCCACACATTAGTTCTTAGATGTTATTTTCTGTTATTTCGAATGATATGAATAATAATAACATCAAGCATCATGCACTTTTAACAAAAACAGCTGCATTTTAGTTTGTCTGTAATGTTTGTGATGTTTGCCTAAAAACCAATATCGCTCTTGAGTATTTTGATATTAACATTTAAAAAATATGTTGGACTTCAGAGATAATTTATTAATAATATTAACAATATATTATTGCAAATCAATTTGCGGATTGTTATTTCATGTGTATATAGTATGCCATTTTAATTCCATGTAATATTGAGGTTGTAAGGCAGGATGTTTAGATATGGAATGTAAACATCCTGTTCAGCTTATTGACTAATAACATTGGCATATTTATTGAAAATGATTACCTTAGCTCTTTGGAAAAATGTAGTCTTTTATGAAGCGACAAGTAAAGATTGTATTTTTCAAAAAATAATCGAGAGCAATATTGAGTTAAAATACAATTTTAAAAGTTCACGGCAGCAACATGTACATATCTATCTATATAAAAATGGAGAAATTTCGGTGAGCACTGCATGTCAGAAGAGGGTAGGTTTCCTTTCACAAAACTTTTTGCATGTACAGGCATAAGTTTTTCATACATCAAATGGAATGTTGTAATGACAAAATTGGAAATGACAAGTCCTAAATATTTTGGGTTCTCTCAATACTATCGAATATGCTGTGAACTTTAGTCTACACTGCTGAATAAAGGCAGAAACGCCGGTTAAAATAAATTCTTAATCAATGTTGGCAATGTAATGTTGGCGCAAATAGATTTTATGGCATTTCTGCTAAAATTGCAATAATATATACAATAATAATCTAACATAGTGTTCAAACTATTCGAGTTATTTCATAATTTGTGATATCACAATAAATTTATACCGCTGTTCCAATCACTTTTTACATTTCTTTTTAATTTAGGGCGGGCTTGAACAACAGCTTCTTCAAGCCAATCCAATTCTGGAGGCTTTTGGTAATGCAAAGACTATCAAGAACGATAATTCTTCCAGATTTGTAAGTCCAAAATTTTACTCTCCGTACTCTTTTGTAAGTAAGTGTATTTTTAGGGAAAATTCATCAGAATAAATTTTGACGCTTCCGGCTTCATCGCAGGCGCGAACATTGAAACTTATTTATTGGAAAAATCACGTGCCATTAGACAAGCCAAGTATGAGAGGACGTTCCATATTTTCTATCAACTCATAGCTGGTGCTTCTGAGGCTCAAAGAAGTGAGTATTACCTAAGCCTTAATAGGTTTTTATATTATTCGGTGCTCTTAGTATATTGTGTTCATTTTTTTGTAATTAGAGTTAAGGAGCTTACGGAAGTAAGTTTTTTAGTTTCTAAATACTAACAAATTTCTACGAATGTTATAAAATCACAACAGCATAGTTTGACTTGTATTATATTGATATTAGTCGATATAGTTGATTATGAACTTTACATTATATCTTACTTTGAAAAGAGTAGTCTGACTGACAAGTCTCCATACTGACTTTGCAATTGCTTTTCAAGGAATAAGTTTACTTTAAGAGAAAATTGAAGCTGTGGAGATGGAGGGAAAATTTCTTCCCGCGATGTGTTAGTATTCATTGGTCTCTCATAGATGTAATTTGTGTAGCATCAGATGTCCCTCAGAAGTCCTACATTGGAGCTTATTTACAATATTCATTATACTCCAGTTTTTTTATTTATGCTAAACTACTAAGTTTTGTAGGGTTCTCAAGGGTCTCCAATAATTCACCTTTTGCTTAACAGATTCTACTGTATCACTTTTTATTGGAAGCAACAACATTAATTACATATTCGACAGGGTGTTATACCCAGCTTCGCTTGAAGGTCGACCTAACGTAACCCTTTTCTTTCCACCCCTCGGAAAGTAAAATTTGGAGTTATTGAATTTTTCCGAACTATCTTTGAGCCGAATCTATAACCGTACCAAGTTTTCAGTTTTTAGCTCTTCAGTAGCTGTTACATAAATTTCACCCCCTTGATAAGAGTTTCTAACTACTCGAGAAGCACCTCAGAATAATTACGACAGAAATAATTTTTATCGTTTGGAAGGGGAAATTAGTTGTACGTTTCTGAACGATCTTGGAGCCCCTAAGCTATAAGCGTGTAAAATTTAAGGTTTCCAACTATTAGAGCACACAAGGAGGATAAATTTATCCTCTCCTCTACTCCCTCTGGAGGCATTTAACTCATCTACCATATTGAAATCATGGAGAGACTCCAAGGTAGATCTCATTAGGCGTAGGCTGAATATTATTACGTAAATGCAATTTTACACAATTACAGCTATGAATCATTGTCCGTTTTAGGTATCTTTAAACCAAAGGATTGTTGAACGCTTGCGAATTTATTGTTTTCGTATAATACATTAGTGAACATATTAACTCTTTCCAATTGTCGATGTTACATTTAGGTAGGGAAATGCGTTATGATTTTTCAAAGTCGTCCTAACTGTAACAATATAACCCTTGTTAGATCCAGCACCGATTTCATGAATGCAATAAAATTAAATGGCGAGGCGTGTTAAGAAGGATATGGTGGAAATTTCATTATTTCGCTAGTTAAACATAAAACTCTACCCTCGTTTGTATGACTGACCTGAAAGATCTTCACACATTTCAATTTGAATTGTCATTCCTATGTCATTAATACAGAGAGAGAATATGATAGGAGTTGCTTCTCTGTGGAGCACTACCCTGGGCGTTGTATTTCATAGATTTATGTCCTCTGTATGTAACAAATTGAGACGGCTTGTAAGACATGCATGGAGAAGTTGCAGTAGGTCAACATCGAAACCGATATTGCATTTGAATATGAGAATAGAGTGGTTTCACTTGTCGAAAGTTTTTGCAAAGTTTGTGTATACCGTATCCATTTGAATGATCACTTATCAATTAATTAATCATCATTCTTTACATATATTTTGTCTTAGTTCTAAGGTTGACATTTTATAATTTCTTAAATTCCTTAGTTTACCATTAACTAATAACAAAAAAAATTTTATCCAACAGAGGAGTACATACTGGAAGATCCCAGGTCGTACAGTTTCTACAGAGAAGATAATCACATCGTTCCTGGCGTCGATGACGCTCAGGAGTTCCAGAACACCGTTAAGAGCATGAACATAATGGGCATGACGACCGACGATTTTAGTGCCATTTTCCGCGTCGTGTCGGCCGTTATGCTCTTCGGAAAGATGGAATTTAAGCAGGATAGGAGCTCCGACCAGGCCACCCTTCCTGACAATACTGTCGCCCAAAAGATCGCTCACCTCCTGGGCCTTTCCGTCACTGATATGACACGTGCCTTCTTGAAACCTAGGATTAAGGTCGGCAGAGATTTTGTCACCAAGAGCCAAACCAAGGAACAGGTCGAGTTTGCCGTCGAAGCGGTCTCCAAGGCTTGTTACGAGCGCATGTTCAGGTGGTTGGTGACAAGAATCAACAGATCCCTTGGTAGGACGAAACGACAAGGCGCCAGTTTCATTGGCATACTTGACATTGCTGGGTTTGAAATATTCGATCTGAATTCCTTTGAACAACTTTGCATCAACTACACTAACGAAAAGTTGCAACAGCTCTTCAACCACACTATGTTCATATTAGAACAAGAAGAATACCAACGTGAAGGTATTGAGTGGAAATTCATTGACTTTGGTCTCGACCTACAACCCACCATTGACCTAATAGACAAACCAATGGGCATCATGGCGCTTTTGGATGAAGAATGTCTCTTCCCCAAAGCCACTGACAAAACTTTCGTCGAAAAGTTAGTCAACTCCCACTCCGGCCATCCTAAATTCAAGAAGAGCGACTTCAGGGGTATCGCTGACTTTTCTATTATCCACTATGCCGGTAAAGTTGATTACTGCGCCAATCAGTGGCTGATGAAGAACATGGACCCGCAGAATGAAAATGTGGTTTCCTTGCTCCAAAACTCTCAGGATCCATTCGTTGTGCACATCTGGAAAGATGCCGAGAGCTTGGGTCGCGCCAAGGGTATGTTCAGAACGGTGTCGTACTTGTACAAAGAACAACTCGCCAATCTTATGGTGACTCTACGTAATACTAACCCCAACTTCGTCCGTTGCATCATCCCCAATCACGATAAGAGAGCTGGAAAGATTGACGCGCCTTTGGTATTAGATCAGCTCAGATGTAACGGCGTTCTGGAAGGAATTCGTATTTGCCGACAAGGCTTCCCCAATAGAATTCCCTTCCAAGAGTTCAGGCAAAGGTACGAACTCCTCACTCCCAATGTTATCAACAAAGGTTTCATGGATGGTAAGAAGGCTTGCGAAGCCATGATTAAATCCCTGGACCTTGACAAGAATTTCTACAGAATCGGTCAGTCTAAGATTTTCTTCAGAGCAGGAGTATTGGCTCACTTGGAAGAAGAACGTGACTATAAAATAACCGATCTTATCGTCAACTTCCAAGCGTTCTGCAGAGGATTTTTGTCTAGAAGAAACTACCAGAAGAGAGTGCAACAACTGAACGCCATTCGAATTATCCAGAGGAATTGCTCGGCGTACTTGAAGCTTAGAAATTGGCAATGGTGGCGGTTGTACACTAAGGTGAAACCACTGTTAGAAGTAACCAAACAAGAAGAAAAGCTAATGCAGAAAGAAGATGAACTTAAACAAGTAAAAGACAACTTAGAACACCACATTAAAGCAGCTAAAGAGTACGAGACGAAGTATCAGCAAGCTCAAGAAGAAAAGATCGTCTTGCAAGAACAACTACAAGCCGAAGTTGAACTTTGTGCCGAAGCCGAAGAAATGAGAGCGAGATTAACAGCTAGAAAGCAAGAATTAGAGGAAATTCTTCACGACCTCGAGGCCAGAATAGAGGAAGAGGAAGAAAGAGCGAACTCGTTAAGTAACGACAAGAAAAAACTGCAGTTGACAATACAGGATTTGGAAGAACAGCTGGAAGAGGAGGAGGGCGCCAGACAGAAACTTCAATTAGAAAAAGTACAATGCGACAATAAAATCAAAAAATTGGAAGAAGACTTGGCCTTAAGCGATGATACAAATCAGAAATTACTTAAAGAAAAAAAGATTTTGGAAGAACGCAGCAACGATTTGAGCCAAGCATTAGCTGAAGAAGAGGAAAAGGCGAAACACTTAGCAAAACTCAAAGCTAAACATGAATCAACTATTGCTGAACTAGAAGAGCGCTTATTAAAGGACCATCAGCAAAGGCAAGAATCGGACAGGACCAAAAGAAAAGTTGAAACTGAAGTAAACGATTTGAAAGAACAACTCAATGAAAAACGAATTCAAATAGAGGAACTTCAACTCCAGTTGGGTAAAAGAGAAGAAGAATTAGCTCAAGCTATGGTTAAAGTAGACGAAGAGGCTGCTCAAAAAGCTCAGGCTCAAAAGGCCCTCAGAGAACTGGAAAGTCAACTGACTGAATTACAGGAAGACCTTGAAGCCGAGAAAGTCGCCAGAAATAAAGCTGAAAAACAAAAACGGGATCTAAATGAAGAATTAGAGGCGCTCAAAAACGAATTGTTGGATTCGTTGGATACAACCGCCGCTCAGCAAGAATTGAGATCTAAACGGGAACAAGAATTAGCTCTGCTCAAGAAAACGTTGGAGGAAGAAACACAGGTGCACGAAGTCTCTCAGGCCGACATGAGGCACAAACACTCTCAAGAGCTGGCCAGTTTGAACGAACAAATAGAAAACCTCAAGAAGGTAAAGGCCAATTTGGAAAAGGCTAAACAATCTTTGGAAGCTGAAAATGCTGATCTTACTAGCGAGTTGAGAAATCTTGGTGCTAGCCGGCAAGAAGGTAAAATTTGTTCTTTGCGTTTTTTTTTTCTAGGAATTATTATGATTGAAATTTACAGGTGAAAGACGTCGTAAGCAAGCTGAAAGTCAGCTGGCCGAAGTTTCAGCAAAATTAGCTGAAGTCGATCGTTCTCGAGTAGAATTACAGGAAAAAACAATTAAATTACAGCAAGAAGTTGAAAATATTGCGCAACAACTCGAAGAAGCTGAACTGAGGTAAAAAATAATTAACCTTATTTATTTGTAATATATTTTAAACATACTATTTCCCATTTTTCCCTATGATTTACTTCGGGTTTTCTTCTGCTCTAATGATTAAAATAGATTTTTTTTAAGAAACTAAACTAAAGTTATTTCAATTTTCTATGTTTTACTCATTAGAGAAGAAGAAAACTCAAAATATATGATGGCCAGACCTCAACAGAATTTTCTTAATAATCTATACTATTTTCTTTTGTGTTTAGGGCATCTGCTACACTGAAAAATCAGACGACTATAGAATCCCAGTTTACAGAAGCTCAAGCTGCCCTGGAAGAAGAAACTAAACAGAAGTTAGCCCTGAGCTCAAAACTGAGACAATTGGAATCTGAAAAGGAGGCTCTCCAAGAGCAAATCGAAGAGGAAGAGGAAGCCAAGAAAAATATTGAGAAACAGGTAAATTATTATAATGCATACTATTTATTTACTGCTATATTTATATATGACTAACAGAGTTGACTTATAGCGTTATTTTTGACAGCCAAGTGAAATGGGGTGTACACATTAAAAAAAATCATAAAAACCTAGATATCTTTTGTTCATTTCTCCAAGTTTAAAAAATATCCTGGGAATATCGGACTCTTTCATAGCCTAGCTGCCTATGGTATAATAGCTTCGGGTTCAGCTTAAACAGACAAAGTAGAATTTTCAAGATAATTATAGTAAATAGAATATTTAAAGAAAATTAACTTAATGCAAGCCATTTAAGAATAATATTCAGATTACATTAAAGTAATGTTCATTTTAACTCTACCAAAGTTTTATTATATAATATGAACAATAGAGGTCCTAGTACTGTACCTTGAGGCACCTAAATTTTAATGTCATTATAGCTACTAGTATTTTCGTTAATTTTTTGTGTCTATTTGATAAGTAATATGAGTTTGTGTGCACTACATCTGATGCTATAAGCATATGCTTTGTACAGTAAAATTGAGTGATTCACCTTGTCAAAAGCTTTGGTCAGGTTCAAAAATGTAATAGCTAGAGGTATTCTTTTATCTACTTTTTCATTTATATGGTTAGTAAGTAATTTAGAGCATCTTTTTGATCACATTTATTGTATTCATTCATTCATGTAATTTTTGATTTTTTAGCTGTTAGCTTTGAATATACAACTAGCCGAGGCTAAGAAGAAAGCCGATGACGAAGCTGAGCAATCCGCCATACTAGAAGAGAGTAAGAAGAAGCTGGCTAAAGATTTAGAGGCCCTACAGAGACAGGTTGAAGAATTGACAACGACAAATGATAAGCTAGAACGTAGCAAGAAGAAGATCGCCGCCGAACTAGAAGACGCCAACATCGACCTCGAGACTCAAAGACAGAAAGTCTCAGAACTCGAGAAGAAACAGAAGAACTTTGATAAAGTATTAGCTGAAGAGAAAGCTGTTAGTGAACAGCTGGCAGCTGAAAAAGACGCTGTGGAAAAAGAGGCCAGAGATAAGGAAACGCTAGTGCTATCCTTAAAACGCGAATTAGATGAAGCCAATGTTAAAATCGAGGAGCTGGAAAGGATCAGGCGACAACTTCAATCCGAACTCGACGAACTCGTTAATAATCAAGGCACTGCCGATAAGAACGTTCACGAACTCGAAAAGGCCAAGAGATCTTTGGAAAGTCAACTTACTGAATTGAAATCTCAGAATGAAGAACTTGAAGACGAACTTCAACTTACCGAAGATGCGAAATTACGCTTGGAAGTTAACATGCAGGCTCTAAGAGCCCAATTCGAGAGAGACATCCAAGCCAAGGAAGAACAGTCGGAAGAGAAACGCAGAGGAATTGTTAAACAACTTCGAGACCTCGAAGCCGAGTTAGACGAGGAAAGAAAACAGAGAACGGCTGCTGTCGGCGCAAGAAAGAAATTAGAAGGTAAAACCCTAATATTACATTCTTGATTTATTCTATTACTTCCTTATTTCCCCCATAGGTGACATTAAGGAGTTGGAAAGTCAAATCGAGCTCCACTGCAAGGTAAAGGAAGACGCCTTGAAGCAGCTGAAACGTTCGCAACAGCAGTGCAAAGAAGCCGTCCGTGAAGCCGAAGAGTGCCGAGCCGCCAGAGACGAGTACGCGGCGGCAAGCAAGGAAGCCGAAAGGAAAGTTAAAGCGCTTGAAGCCGAAGTGCTACAACTCACCGAAGACGTTTCCAGTGCCGAAAGGGCTAGAAGAGTCGCAGAAGCTGAAAGAGATGAGTTACTGGAAGAGATAAATAGTAGCAACAATAAAGGTACTTGCACATTTGAATCAATTCGACTGACAATTAAGTTTTTGATGTCCCACAGGTAGTCTTCTCATTGATGAAAAGAGAAGATTGGAAGCTAGAATAGCGACATTGGAAGAGGAGATAGAGGAAGAACAAAGCAACAATGAACTCCTTCAAGATAGAACTAGGAAAGCTCAGTTGACAATTGAGCAGCTCACTACCGAGCTGTCAAACGAGAGAACGGGAGCTCAGAAGCAAGAATCCCAACGACTGCTTCTGGAAAGGCAAAACAAAGACCTTAAAGCTAAGTTAGCAGAACTGGAAACTGCTCAAAGAACCAAAACAAAAGCCACGATCGCCGCACTAGAAAGCAAAATTTCTAATCTAGAAGAGCAACTCGATGTAACAACATTCATAAAATGTAGGTGTAAAGGTGTTGATGAATCTCCTTTTAGGTGGAAGCTAAAGAACGTCTCGCTCAGCAGAAAACGAATAGAAAACTGGATAAGAAGATCAAAGAATTGGCTCTGCAGTTGGACGACGAACGACGCCATGCCGACCAGTATAAGGAACAGGTAGAGAAAGCGAACCAGAGAGTGAAGGCTTTGAAGAGACAATTAGATGAGGCCGAGGAGGAAGTAACAAGGGAAAAGGCTCAGAAGCGGAAGGCGCAAAGAGAATGCGAAGATATGATAGAGGCTCAGGAGTCGATGACTAGAGAAATAAATAGTCTTAAGAGTAAATTAAGGTAGGCGAGTTTTTTGTACTTAAAGAGTAAACAAAAAATAAAGTTGACAATGGTTGGAGAGCGTTCAGTCTTCGATTACAATTGAATTTATAAAAGATATTTTAGATGATTTGATCCATATTTTAAAGATAATAGTAAAAAGAAGTAAACGGTAACAACTAAAACATTCTTTTCATTGTCAAAAGAGGTAGTTGTAGTTCGGCAGCCCACTGCAAAAATTAGAGGCGATAGTTTTAAGTACTGATTTCTGTTGAGATGTGGGTATTGTACAGTAATAATATTCCATTAGCCAAACCTGTACGCCCTGAAAGAATTCAATTAAAGTATGAAACGAAACCAGATATTCAACTTTGCATAGGATTCTTTGAAGATGATATGGAAAACCACTAATGGAACTACTACGCAAAGCGTAATGAAAATCAAGCGCGGTATTTTCAGTCGTCTTTTAGACATTTAATTTTGAAGGATGTTTTGCTTTTCGATTGGCACCTGCGAGTCCTGCTCTATTTCCAGAATTAATGGTCAAATGTAAAATGTTAAAATAGTCGATGGGTTTTATTTAACAGATCAACTGCGTCAAAATTTAAGTAAATGGATGGATGGATATAATATCACTAATCTATTTAAAAAAAGTCCTGATAAAATTTCCAAAGGATTTTGAAAAATTTCAGATTTATACATTATTTCATTCCCTTGCATCCAACGGAAAAAGTCGTGTTTAACAACAAAAGTTTCTGTGAGGTCTCAACAGAAATGTTTCTGACGTTTTGACCTAATGTCGAAAGAGTAATTAAAACAGAAAAGAAACAAGTACAATGCTTCCACGAAGAAGCCGAAACACGAATCATTTTCCATTTGAACTTACTTCTTCTAATCCCATCAAAGCTACAGACACTGGCATTCTCGTGATCATGTTAAGTGATATAGAAAAATATCTCAAATTGAATATTTGGCTGTTGGGGAAGACGTCTGAAAAAATGAATTTTGAATTAGGTGCAGTGAATTGACATTGAATTTAAGGTTGGTATTGTGCAACAGATTGCCTGCATTCCACGCTCATATTGATTTATCGTGAGATCAGTAGTATAGTGCATGAAAAGTGTCAGCCGGGTATTGAAAAATCGATTTAACTGCCTTCTATTGATAAAAACAAAAATCGGGTGTGGCATGGAAAACACTTCAATTTGTTAATAATTTGTTATAACATATAACGCAGAGGGTATGGGTTTGGCTGACATATTTGGATATTATTACTGCGCAGTACATTACCCACCAGTTTTAATAGAAATCAGCACTTAAAGCGAACGACTCCATTTTTTTCAGTGGGTTCCTGGCCTATTGCTAAATATTGAGAAGGAAATACTATGCATTATTGAATAATATATTTAAAGAGTCATTTAAAAGTGATACAAAATTGCAAACAACACCTCTAATTGTAAAATTACAAATATTTCTTAAAACTATAAATGGAAAAGCTTCACCATTCTTCGCTTGGAATAGTCCGATGCTGTCCGATTGTAATGCTCTGTAATTAAAAAATGCGAACGTTGTAGGTACATTTACGTTTTCACTATGATCAAAAATGGAAACACTCATTTACCTTTATTCCAGGGAATTTTGTGCCATTTGGTTGAGTTCGTTTAGAACTCGACTACCCAACTCTTCGTCCTGATTTATCCACGAAACATACAGTTTCTTTTCTTCACCTTCATGGATTGTAACGGTGACATCTTCTACAGCTAGCTTCCCATTAAATTCAGTTATGTAATTAAGTGGGAACTTTTCTTTTAGCAGATCCGTAACTTTCTGGGTTATGGCATCGTGAGATTCAGCTGAATCCTTAAGTTTTATGATAGAAGTGAAACGTAGAATGTGTCGTTCGATCCCGGCTACTCTGCACGCTTCGTCTATGTCCATAATGCACATGTCTTTGTCTTTTGTGACCAAAACTCCACGTAAAGTGCGTTCACGTCTGGGATCCGGAGGGAGTCTGTTATATCTTTTTGCTTCGGCTTTGAGAAGTGATCTTGTTATGTTGACGGAAATAACGGTAGGAGTGTTTATGACGGCTACTTCACCGTTTATCGGGGTGAGGCACTCCAATCCGAACTCTTCATTGATGCGTGATTTTAAAGAGGCCATCTTATGTCTCTCTCCGTGTACTAGCATGACTTTACCTGGCTCGCATAGTTGTATAAGTTTCATTATCCCGATCGAGTCTGTATGAGCAGAGAAGCTCAGGTATTCTATCGACATATTCACTTGAAGGGGTTGGTCGTTTTCTGTTTTTAATTTTGCAGTGCCATTAATTACTTTGTGGCCTGTGGTACCTCGTACACAGTATCCGGGCACAATTATCATGTTGTTCTTGCATGGCGCCCAGTTTTTAAATATTTGTAAACTCAAACCTCCATGTAACATACCTGGTGCGGCGAGTACAATCATTGGCCCAGGTTCGTTCATCAAATGCCCCATAAAGGGCTTGATGTGCTTGAAGTGGAACATATTTTTATCCATGAAACTGTTCTGGATGTGTTGGTTCGTCCAAGATATGAATAGTTTGTAGTATCGATTTGCCTTCTCAGTCATGCCCGAAGCGAAATAGATCGGTACGTTGAGGTTCATACGTGTCCAATAGCTTTCCAGGAGTATGCATAATTCTTGGGCTCTTCCCACGGCGAATACCGGGATCAAAAGTTTACCGCCACGGCCAATGCATTCAGTCACTTTGAGCAGGAATTGTTTTTCTCTGGACTGCCTGGACTTTCTGATGGTCGTACCATAAGTGGATTCGGTTATTAGCAAATCCGGTCTGCATTTGTCTATCCTCGCTGGCCCCAAGTGCCTATCGGGCGCCATGCTGTAATCTCCAGTATAAACAACGGTCTGCATACCTACTTTAATCCAAAACATGACAGCACCTAAGACGTGACCAGCGTAGTATGGTTTAATTTCTATATCTTTATCGACCATGACTGACTCATGGAGGGATATTTCAGTTATTTTCTTTAGGCAGTTTTTGATCATGTCAACGGTGATTTCAATTTCTTCTCCAGATTTCTCCTTCAGCATCTTCCTCATGTCATCGAGCATGATTGAAGCGATGGACTTTGTCGGCATCGTCGCGTATATAGGGCCATCATAGCCCTTGATTTCGGTCAAGTATGGCAGGGCCCCGATGTGGTCGAGATGGAAATGCGATATCAGGACGCAGTCGATAAAAGCTGAAATTGGTCCGTCGATTACATATGAGAAATCTGGAAACATCCTCAGGTCATTGAATCCCATGTGCATTCCACAGTCCAGCATGAAATTTTTTCCTCCCAGCGAAAGTATAATGCAGCTCCTGCCGACCTCCTGGCCGGCCCCCAAGGGGATTACTTTTATTTCCGGCATTTCCACAGTCTTAAGAACACTTTCTAAGCAATATATGATATTAGGATTTTGTTTCTTCTTCTCATGTTTCTTCTTTAGAGTAAATAGTAATATTCTGGATACAAAAGTTTAGAAGCGGGATAACTAGTTGATTTTCAATTTTTTGTGCATGGAACACGAAGTCTTGGAACCACTCGAATCAATGGAGAGAAACCGGTAGTTTTTAAGCATGATTTGAAATGTCTTAACTTATTGAAATCGTTGATTAAATGTTTATACACGTTTATTATTCGGATCAGTTTAAAAAATCATTTAAATTTAGGAAATACATGTTACAATAGAAAGACAGGAAGTATTCGAGGTGGCGTCCGTGAGGGCGCGCGAAATTCAAAATATCTTTAGCGGATTTTTCTTCTATGATTAAAATTGAGCATTTGTAAACTGGTACATTGGACGCTGATGCAACTGTGGATTTTAAGACCCGAAAAAAATTATTGCTAGACAGGGGGCAGCCAGAAATTTTAGTTAAGGTCGTAACAAAGAGAGGACACAGAAATTAAACATGAATTCAGGCTAAATAGTGAAATAGGAGTGCTATTTAGAGGTTTAAAGTGATATTTTGCGATTTTCGACGAAACGTTGAATTAATTCATATATGCGTGATAGTTTGTTCGAAAATAAACTTTTGTTTTAAAAGAACAATTTAGATGGTAATAATGATCATGTCCAGTTTTGAATATCTCTGTGTTTCATTCTTCAGATATTATGCTTCCTAATTATTTGTACTTATAACCTTCATCTGTATTCCGTTGTCAGTCATTCTATGCTTAAAAGTTCTTAGATTTGGTATTGATACTCTTTCCCTATACTGGTCAGTTGCAATGACCTGCAAATAGTTTTAAGATAAAAGTGTATGTAGACGTCATTGCAGATTTCTTCTCCTACTTATTTACATGTTCTTATCCAACTTTTTAAAGCTTTTTAAACCTTATTCAGGTTCTTTGTTGATTTAAAAAACGTTGTCTATTTTAATGATTGTACTTGCACGTTTGTATAATGTATCCATACCATTTGTTATGGAATACTTTACATTTACATTTGCTATGTTAAAGTTGATTGTGTCCAGGACCACAAAAAACTTTTCGAGGGAATTTTTTGGAGTTCAACAAATAAAATGGTGGGTATTCAAATCTTTCGTGATTCTCTTTTTCGTTACCTCGAGCAGAGGTGTTATCGGCCAGCTGAAAGCTGCTATGTTCTTCAATTTCTGTTATAAATTAAAACTGATGATTGAGCATCCTTAATTATATTTTAAGGGTAATATTAAAGCATATTTAAAGTGTGTTATGAACTTATGTTAATATTACCGTATAAAAAATAAAATAGATAAACATTACATAAATGTTATGCTGTTTATCTTCAGAATCTTTCAGAAATTTGGTCACTAAAAGTTACACTTGCGCATACTTCTCTGAATTTTCTAAATTTTTCAAATTGTATTCAGTCTTGTCAACTTTGTTTTTTACGATCCAATGTTTTAAATTTAATAGCCTCATTTAGCCGAATCGTTTCACTATAAAATATGTACTTCCAATTTTTGTTTTGATAGGTGAAATCAGGCTATATGTTCATTACACACCTTTAGTAATTTAAATGTCCCAATTCTTGAAAACAATTGAAACTGCGATTAACTACTTTTGACGTAACACTTTGAAATTGAATCGTAATGATTAATAAAATTGCTCAAAAAACTTTTGTACTCAAAATTAGTTAATCTATCTCGTGAAATTTATAAACTAGGCTTTAAGATACGTGAATATTAATTTTTCAGCCACAAATGAATATAAAGGTACTGCCGACTTAAAATTTTGGTAGGTGGTAAAAAATCTGTGTTTCTAAAAAGTTTGTGATGACATTAACATTTATTATTGGCTTCTTAGAATAATACTCATAAATCATACTTATCACACGAAGTTTTTTCGGGACATTTTCGGCACATGCATCTTTTCAGTTGCTCCATTCTGAACTTTACCGCAGTTTGAAGTGTTTTAATCTGCGGTTTTGTTGATCAGCCATTCTAAATTAACTTTTCCTTTTAAGCTTGAGTCAGATAACTTGTTCACCTGCTTTTTCCACAAATGAACAAATCCAGACCAGTCTGCCTGAGACACTTAAGAAAATATGGGGTGCTTCGCTTGAGGTTAAGTAAGTTCTGGGTGGTGTTTCATCCCCATACGGTAGAGATCCTGGTAAAGACAAAAACCATGCAAGGAGAACGACAAAATGGGATCATACCCATTCACTATTTTTCATTCATAGCGATTAACAGTTGGAAGTGTGTTTTGAGTTGATTAACTTTACTACAATTAACTTCGTAATCATCCTGTTTCCCATTTTATTTGGAGTTCTGTTTCGTTATTACTTGCATTTTCTGTCCAAATCAATTCTGTCATTTAATTTGTAAATTATAATTTCACGTGTGTGTGAAAGTTTCAATCTGAAAAATAAAAAGGAGTCACAGGATAAATCCATGAATGAAGTTAATAATTACTTTTACGTTTTCAATGTTTATATCGTTTGGGAATTTAACAACAGAGTAGTGTGAATGTTCATGTATTTGATAACAAAGCATAGGGCAAAATAATGCATTAAAACCGTCTAGTTTCTTTTGTTTGTAATGTGAATGTTTTGTAACAATTTTTTTAGAAGAAATACCATGGGTCTTCCATCGTCTCGATTGAGTTCCTCCAAACGTGGCTCGATACAGACCAGCGGGAACGGTTCCGGAGACGATTCGACCACACAGGACGAAGCAATGGACGGAGATGATGCTCCAAATTAAAAAAATAATTCTTATCCTTCGATTTAGGAATATTTTCATTTTTTAACTGTATTTATGCTTGTTACAACACTAAATTCCAATTAAGCCGAAAGCTTGTTTGTCTATACAGTATATAGTATACATTTTTTAGTACTTATCAGATGTTTTATAGAAAATGCATTTGAATTTATCACAACAAGTATTGGACGATGATCCTAAGTAAAAAGCATTTATTTTCTGAAATACATTGGTATATTGCCAGTTCGATAGTGTGAAACTGTGTTGTTATTAAATGCTAAATGAATGATATAATTATCGATTAATTATGTATCTCTTAATTGCTTTTTTCTAAAATCACTTATTTTAACTACCCCTATAATATATCTTTGCATTTTATTTTTAAATTTACGATATGTTAATTTTCTATTTAAGTACTACTATCCATTTTATTAACATTATATGATAACAAAAACGAAAATTTTTGTATTGGAGTTGTATTAAATAGAAACTAGGAAATTCAAATTAACCTTTTGATATGACATTTGTAGAATATATATTTTGTAAAAACACTTTTATGTTTATAATGTTTTGATACACATTTTTTGTATAAAACCATACAGTTTTTTGTAAATATCTATTCTAAACTTATTGGGTTCAGGGCTCAGTTGATGATTATTCAATAAATTAATAAATTTATTTAAAAAGTATAAAGGCACGTTATTAATATTAAATATAGTTGTCAGACTCATTCTGTGTAAAATGATATCTACTCCACTATTATGTGTAATCAATTGTTTATCTTTTTTTGAGGATTTGGGATACCGGTTATGTTGGATTTTTACCAAATAAAAACCACCTTGAGCATCGACTGCTGGGGTCATTAACTCTTCTTCATGGTAGTCATTTTGCTGTGTTCCTCATTGTGTAAATTCCATTTTGATTCTAGATCTTTCTGTAGAAACATGTGCTTTCCCTAAATATTGTATTATACCGTCATTCTTTAAATTTTCGTTATGTTATGTATTTATTTGTGGATATGATACGGTGGCATTCAATGATTCGTCGCATGTTCAGGGTGTTCCCCTGGGAATAAGTGTTCTTTTCACAGGGGAATTGTTCTCTTCTGTCTTCTACAGGTAACATGTCCGCTTTGGCACAAAGGCATCAGTGGTATTGTGCGAAAAGCGCCTAAGGTGAATGTGACCTCTGCGTAATGAATGACGTCCAGCTTTTTCATAGTGGATTTAGCTACCGACCCGTGTACTAGAGATCTGTAGTCCAACTCCAATTGTATCAATGCTCTATAAATGGTGAGTAAGCTTTCCTTGTTTGCCTCCTCATTTAACATTTGCATATTATTATATTATTTTATTTTTTATTATTTATTTTCAGGAGTTCCATATATCTGCTTCATGTTAGGTGTCTAGGTACCTAATTTCTTACATATAGGTAATTATCGTTCATAAAGGCTTATAATGCAGATTGCAAAAATGAAAAACGCTTATTACTCCCACCATCCACAATCGTGTCAATTGCCTGTTGCAATGATTTATTAAGGCATATTCCAAGGAACCTGATAAAAAAATCATACATCGTCTACGTATATACTATGACCATTAGTAGGATTCACTTCGTCTAGAATATTACTTATAGCGTTAGCTGAGAGAGAGACACCAAAAGTGCTTGTGGCACTCCATTTTGTAGAGATAGTCTTTGGACTTATGCGGACATTAAAGTATCCTTCCCTAAAAAAGGTTCCCATGCCCATTCCCCAGTCCAAAAAATCTATTTAAAAATATAAACGCGCATTATTACTATTAACTACAGTTGTCAAACCCATTCAGTTTGAAACCATGACGACTACACCTTCATTTAATCAAATTATTTGTCTTGTTTACTTTACTTGTTTGTTTCATGAGTCTCTGCCAATTTCCGAAAATAGATCTGATCTTGAAGTGAAACTTCAAAGGTAAACAACATCATTTCAACTTACCATTCACTGAGTTCAGTAGGTTTTATTTGAGTTTTAAATCGGAAAGTATGGGAAAGGGTAAGAGTGGAAAAGCAGCCGCTGCACCTCCGGCTGCAGATCCGGTACGTATTGTCAGACTTTATCGTTTAAAATAGAAGTTCAGTGTGTATTTCCAGAAAAAAGCCGCTACCACTAATACTAAATCCAGCGAACCAAAAAGCGAAGGCGCCAGTAAAACTACCCAAAAGGCTGGCGGGAAAAAAGGTATGATTATAAATTACACTTGAAAAAGTGTGTAACTAACGAATTTGTTTTGTTTTAAGGCGGGAAGAAGTGATGAGGAGAACCAAACAGACATGTTTTTGTAATTCTCGTGTTCATTATAGAATTCTAATGATTGTCATCAGTTTGTAATTGTTCATGAAATAAATTAATTTTGTTTTTTACTTCTGCATAGATATTGTGAGTAATTACACGGTTACATAAGTGTAAACGAGAGGTCAAGCAGGCTTAAATACAGATTAAAATAATTTTCTTATTAGAGAACGATTACATTACATAACATTTGTTAGTTGTTAGAATTATAATTTTACTGGCTGACCAGATGTAACAAATATGGCATCTGCTTGTCCAGTTCACAAATTCGAAACTTTAATGATCGTATCTGTAGTAATTGTTGGCATTACGGTGTTCCTCCCTTTGATGTCCGTCATGCCCCCTCTGACTAGACTGCCTCTCAACGTACACTTCCCTTTGCCTCTCCTCCACGTGCCTCGTACCGGACGCTCCCGATCTGTGATCGTGCTCATTCCTCCTCTGATGCTCAGAATCGTGATGCTGGTCAATTTGCTCGTGCTGAGACCTTCCAGCCTGACAAATCAGATTGTTGGAGACGTTCGGTCTTGGCTGGTGCTCGACCGTACCGGACGGTCTGGTGTATCTTTGGATGTTCTGAGTATGGTGGATGGCAGAGTAAGCTCCGCTTGTAGGACCTCCGCCATAGGCGTACCCCAAGATGGTCCTGGTGGGAACCACATTGGACGTTAAGGGGTAAGGATAGTGGTGAATATAGTCTGCACGAGTGTAGGAGAGTAGAGGTGTTATCGCATAGAGGATGATCTGGAACACACATCAAAATTATTTATGCAACACAGTATTTGAAATTTTTTTAAAGTATCCTGTGAACTTACCAGAATCATGATTACCATATGTGTATCCTCACACAACCAAAGAGCAACTAGCCATAACTTTCAGTTGAGGTGCTTTATAAGTAATTGTTATAAAAATCTTGAAATACTATCTCTTCAACCTATATTAAGTGAAACGGAGAAACGATACGCCATGATCAAGGATGTGAAAAAGTTAGTTGAAAGCATGTACATAATAACATTCAGCAACGCATTCTATAAAGAGAAGTATTGTTTCACTAGCCGTGAGAAAATGTTTAAAGTAGCAAAACGAAGTTCCTATGAAGATCTAATGTTCGAATAATTTCAATTGTCTTCTATGAATGCTATTCAGGTTAATTTCAAATAAACTTTTACAACGCAGTATCTTTTAGATTAAATTTACACTTTCTTTCAAGCAAAACATGGATTCTAAAATCAAATGAAACTCTGCCAAACTTTTCATTCTTTTAATAAATATCCCCGTGGTTATATTTATATTGCTTACAATATAACAATATTTTCTGTTCTCGAAACTGTTCGTTGATTGTATCACAATTACAATAAAATTCAATTACGCCAATGGCTTGCGCAGTTCGGGCGCAAGGTTCTGCGCAATCTGTAGACAGGACCACAGGCGCTGCTCGTGCACGTACGGTAAAATTTTTGCCACCTGTATCGAACCCTAAAAATTAAAGAATTATGAATAAAAATCTCTACAAGAAGAAGACAAGGCAGGAAGGATCTTGGAAATTGTCAATCGTGTTTCAGGAAATTTATTGTCAAATTCGTCTTACTAATAAAGATCAAAACTATCCAAAATCATAACCGCATGATCAGAGCCAGCCACATTTAGTGTGCCATAAAGTGATAATTTAATCACATAATAATCGACATGATTTCTACATGAACGATCTGCTCCCTGGATGAAACTCAAGAGAGAAACTTTTATTGTACAAATGTATTCAAAGGCGGAAGGTGGTCAAAAACAATATGGATTTGTATCCACATTATTAGCAAAGTTGGGATTTAAATTGCGGAAATCTCTGTGTAATGCAATAACAAGGAAATTTTTAAAAAACGTAGTAACTAAGGAATTAGACGCGAATGTCTTAAATACTGTCGCAAACACATTTAACAAAACTTGGAATAATGTGGAACGCACAGAATGGTATAATTTAGTACAAATATAAGTGAAGTGTCCTCAAGTCAAGTAACACCAGGATCAATAGCATCAATAAGCTACCATACATATAATCCTTTGGAACTAATAAGGCGATAGTTGTAGTGAAATTATTAATACACGATTTATGAAAATATAAGCTAGATTGGGATGAGAAATTACTACAAAATTTAATTGAGAAATGAAAAGGATTTCATAATAGATTGAATTTAATAAATGGTTTATAAATTTCCAGGTATATCTTGTCTCTGTTGAACTACATGGATTCAGGGATGCTACCACAAGGGCTTATGGCGCCTGCACTTATTTACTCTGTGTATGCAGTAATGGAACATTTATCTCCAACTTATTATGTGCGAAAATTCGTATGAATCCCTTAAGGTACATTAGTTGATGAAGGTTAGATCTATGCGCAACTGTTTCATTAGCTAATTTGCCAGAAGAGACTGCGGAATCTTTGCAATTGGCAAATATTAGTATTGGTGTGTTCCACCATTACTTTAGCGGAACTCCAAACAGAGTTGGAGAGGCCCAGCTAATTACTAATGAAGCAAATTGGTGTCGTATGAATTCTAAAGAGAACCCTGCAGATTTATTGTCTCTAGGACTCTACTACATTATACCTAAGTTGTGGTATACCTAAATTATACATTATACCTAAAGTGGCACTTTATCCCTGTTAATTCTCCTACTTCCTGAGATTTATGGGAATCCTTCATTGGATATAAAAAGTAATTGGTAATGAGACCTAAACTTTTGAGAAATTTGTACCCTTATTAACTTAGGTTGAGCATTTATTGCGTTTTGCAGTCATCAAAGACGTCATTAGAAAAAAATTGACTATAAGATTCTTGCACTAATTCCTGTTTACTTGATGACTACTAGTACTATGTTTATTCATGGAAGCAAGCTACATTTGCATTGTATAAATTTGATATTGCAGGAATATCGTGATTGTATAATTGATATGACACCTTGGTGTATATCCCAAAACACCCATGTTGATATGTTTTAGCTCCGAGGTAGTTTTAACGTATTATGTATAATAGTTTCCGGGATATATGAATATTTGCAAAGGCATAACTTTTTTTAAAATAATCATTCCACTGGCGATAGCTGTTTACGACGCAATCAGCTTTCTATCATTTTTCACCATAGGACAGACCAAAAACTATCATTAACTTTTCGTAAATACTTTGGTGAGTAGCAAACATTTACCAAAAATTTCTTTTTCCTTCCAGGTTCTTGTCCGAGGTAAACGAGAGATTCTGCAGGAATCTCGATCCTTTCCGGCTTCTTTCCAGTCGCTATCGACTCGAACTTGCTGGGGATACAGTCTAAATCGAACCTGATGAAATCGTCTTTGTAATCAACACTGATGGACATCCATGTCCAAGCTGAAAACACAAAATAAATCTGATGTTACCTACTAACAGTTACACAGACCATTACCATGTACCACAAAACAGAGAAAACTGGAAAAGTTTAGAGGAGGCACATGCATAGACAGTGGACGTGAAAAGGTTGTTTGATGACGATGATGATGAAAAGGTTGTATACGTTAAGACTACATAAGAAATGATGATGTCAGGTAGGGATTAAAGGTACAATTAATAACAGAACTAACAATAAACTATAGGAACAGATGGAGAGAGTGCAAATTGCCTAACCCTGGAAAGTTTGGTGGTGAGAATAATGGTGTGGATGACTTGTGAAATTTGTAACAACACTAAAGCTATCCTTGAACTTTGGGATTTTCCAGTAGGTGTTTTTGGATTGCATTCATGCGGCTTAAGAAAATAGCCTTACCGGCCATTGGTGCCTTCTTGTGGTGTTTCGGTAAGCCCCAGTCAATCTGCCGCAGCTTCTTCCCCTCCTTGATCCTATACTTGACCGTCAGCAACCCCGTCTTCAGGTTGGAAGTCACTTGGAACCAAGGAGTCAACCTCCCAGGAGAATTCACAGATATCAGCGTCCCGAGGTTGTTCTTCTGCTGCCTTATGAGGAAGACGACGGTGAAGCCTCCGAGGGAATTGATCGCCCGGGCGACTGCGGAGGAGTTCGACAGTGGGATGTTGTTGTAGGGCAGCCGAAACTTGTAGGCTGGGAATTTTTCAATCGGCCCTTCAACGATCGACACGCCTGGATCCTTCGCGGATATATTCATCGCCTTGATCAAGTCGGTTTCGGCTGAAAAAGAAATCAAAGAAGTCATTGAGCAGTCATATTTTTATCCATTTTGGGAAGATATATATCTAACCAAAATCAAATCATTTTTGACCCCAAATGTGTTTTTTGGTTTCCAAATCATAAGGACTAGAGTTGCAACTGGATTAAAATTTATTTTTACCTGGTAGAATGCTAGCAGGGGATTTCGGGTTGGGATGGTGGGTTTCCATTTCGTGACCGTAAATTTCGTTTTCCTGGGGATTTATTGCTGCTATGACTACAATGGAGTATGGAATGAGCCATACCCAATTTCTTATAGGTGCCTTCATGTTGACCAAAGTTCCACGTACTGTAATAAAGTTTTAAATAATTTAGTTTAAACAAATAACTCAGGAAACAATTCAAGGTTCATTTTGGCCTATGCCTTCTCATTACTTGCTTCAACCTTCATTTAATGCTAGGCGTGAGAACTGTAGTTCCGTTTGTTTTACAAATAATCATAGATTTTTTATATTTTTTACTTCACTTTTAGGTAGGTACTTGTGTAACATCTTTAAGAAAAAAATGGAGGAGTTATCCAATTTGCTTAAACATAGCTAGATAATTTATTTTGTTCCATCTAGTGATTAAAAGTGTCAGGGTTAACAAGGAAAATAACAAAATAGCCTGTCAAGTTTTAGTTTGAAACGAGTTTGAAGATTTTAATTTGTATCATTTAATTTTTGGAAGTCCGGCTTTCTCTCAAAACTAACTAAGAAAGGTATGTACTTAACTACTTCTTGTGTATTTGTAAGACACTTTCAGGTACAAAACACAGAAATATCTGAACTTATTTACGTGCAAACATATAATCTGATTTTATTAAATTTAACTGAAGTTTCAGAGTTTTAACACACACAACTAAAAATAACATGCAGTGCCTTGATGAGCCGCATATATAGTTGCAATAAGTAGGTATGTGCAGCCAAGTGGAACTACAGTTAACTCAAAACAAGATAAAAATAATGTAACCACAAAGACCAATACTGCCACAAACTTTTCCTGATATTATTACCCACTAAACACCAGACAATATATCACTAAACCAATAAGTATTATCGAACAAAGAGGAAGACATCAGCCACGCACTAACATTTGTATGGAACAATCGAGTGTCGTGACGACAAAAGTGCGGTATTGCGGAGGACGAAATCAAAGCATGATGTTGCGAGAACAATGAGTGTTTACAATTGTTCTTGCGAGACCATCTATCTTATCGGGCGGGAGTTGTTTCGCTCCTTTGTATCGAAAGATGCTAACTAAATTAAGATCGTTCAGCTGCGCAAACTCTCGGGCGTTGTATTGACCGCGGGCGAAGGGCAGATGCGCCGTTCCTATCGAATATAGCGCGAGAAATTATGAATTTTTGTGATGGGAAAGGGGAAATAAGGATACGTTTATTATGTTTACGTGTCATGTAATCTGTCAGAATCGCGCGTTCCCCCTTGAAATGTTTATCAGTACAGTTCAAACTCAATGGGTACATAAACTGCACAAAAATATATCTGTTCCTAGTATAGTGCTAGAATAGTTAAAAAACTACTTAAGACAAATAAGACCATTAATGACTAATGAGTGACTATGTGTTTTAAATGACTAAAAAATTATATCTTCCGAAACTAAATTTTTAGAAACGGAAGTTTTCATAGTTTCCATTTTTTAGTTAGTAAGATATGGAGTATAAGAAACGACCCCAAAATTTTCGATTTGGAGGCCTCTGGTCCAAAATTAAAGATTGAATAGGAAATACATACGATATAAAGGGTGCGGCCTTTCGCCCAGCGTGCCTTTCGGAATCGGTTCAATGTAGCCCCGGTAGGCGCTGTCCCAGATCGGCAATCAATTGTTAAGTGGGTGGCTTCATTACGACAAACTGGGAATGTGACAAGACGAAGAATTGAAGCCCGTCGGCCCATTACTACCAAAAACTATACTGTTTAAGCACCTTTTTCAAGAAACAAATCCGGTGCAAGTGGGCATGGATAAGTCTTTGTAGACAATAAAAAAAGAAATTGATTTTATACCCAGTAGTAATAAAAGAATATGCAAGGATGTCTCGGTTCTAAATAAATTTAATACAGGAAGCGATCACAGACTGGTTAGGGGCAAAATTAACTTCAATCATAGGACTGAAAGAAATAGACCAATTCATAAAAGTATAATGCCAACAACTGAAATTTTACATAATAGACAAAAGGAATACTAACTGGAAATAGAAAAGAGATTGACCCCTGTTGAGAACCTACATCCATCGGATATAGGAGATATTGCTGAAGGAATTACATCGAACATTTAAAATCGACAAGGAAAATTTGAAAGAAAAAAACCTTTTGGAAGAAAAACGTAGAATAAAGAGAGACTGGACGTATGTTGAAATAAATAAAAAGGGGAAAAAGAAGATTCACAAAGATATCAGGTCATATAATATAAGATGAATAGACCAAACAATATACGAGAATAGAAGCATGAGTCTTGAAAACATAAATGCCATTCTGAAAACAGAAACTAACCAGAATATAAGACGAGCATGGTAACAACACTGAGAAAATCATTATAAAGTTGTAGGAAATTTCTATGAAACGTTATATATGTGACAACTCCCCGAGCCGGAGAATCCTCAAACAAAGGTTTTAAATGCAGGGTCGGAGGATATGCCGGAAATTACCCTTGAGGAAATACGTAGCGCACTGAAACAAATGAAAAACGGAAAATGCCCAGGCGAAGATAGAGTCACCAGTGAAATGTTGAAATTAGGAGGAAATATACTGCTGAAATCGTTAAAAAATTTGTTTAGCAAATGCCTGGAACAAGGCAGAATACCATCGAAATGGAAAAATGCAGAAGTGGTTCTACTTTTCAACAAAGGAGATAATTCCAATATTGGAAGGTAAACATTTTCCTTCATTCTCTTCGATCTCAAAAATGCTAATTTTTTTAGTAAAAGAGGACATTATTAGGGTGGTTGAAAAAAAATTTAAGTTGAAGTCAGTAGTTTTTGAGGAGAAAAGTAAAATGTGAGAAGTTTCGTCAAATTTGTCGGTTTTCAAAGTGAAATTTTTAAATGTTTCATATGTTATTCTCATCGGTTAAACGATAATAGTAAAGTTTGATTATTCAACTTTACGCCGATATTCAAATTTCGTGAAAAGAGTGTGGAGAAATAAGTGAAAAACGATTATAAACGGCGCGGTTTTCGTTCCTTCGCCATTTTGAAATTTTAAATGTAGTTAATTCAATATCATTTAGAAAAAAGGCCCTAAATTTTTTATTTTTGTGTTTCTATATTCCATTCCTGTTTTGTAATGTTCGAGAATGTTGTAGAAAATTCTACAATTCTTTGTGAAAAGTACTTACATATTGGAAAAAATCAATATCAATCAATACACATAAAAAAGTAAATATGGTTGTGCTGCTATAAGTTCGAATCCCATACTCATACCCCACCATGAAGAGGGTTTCGGTTTGTATCTGCAGGGTTTGGGTTCGGAGATATGGCTCTAAAAAGAGGGCATAAACGACAGAATATTCTGGAATGATCCAGAAAGCTTGAGAATAAAGTGTAACGTCCCCGAATCTTCCAGACGCTTTGAGAATATTCCAGGATGTTCGAGAATACTATCGAACCTCGCAGCGCGTTATAGAGTTTCGAAGGACTTCAAAAAAGTTTGAGACGCAACGTTTTAGAAAAGGTGATGAAGTGCTCCAGATTGTTATGAACTCTTTTAAAAGAGTCGAAAATGTACCAGAATGTTTCATAACGTTCCATCCAGAATTCTTCAAACTGCTGGCTCCAGAAGGTGCCTGTAAGTTAATAATTGTTATTTTATATAATTGTTATTTGTTAATATTGTTATTTTAAACGGTGAAATTTTAAAACTACAAATATAGCATGGACTTGTGAATTTCTCGATTATAAAACCACGGTATAATTCAACTGTGGACGGTTTGATTGGTTCCCATTATAATTTATTAGATAGAAAGTCGATTTTCGATACGACTGAGATGATTTCATTGAAACTGATTTGAAAGCCAATCGGTCGGTCAAGGAACCCAGTGACGAAATTTTACTTGGGAAATTACTGAAAACGCAATGTTGTCACAAGTATGATATTCGATTAAGATTATTGTGAAAATATGTAATTGGCGAACAAATGTTTCAAATCCCCCGATGAAGTGGGAAAACTAAATATACTCAAATTGTACATGAAACATTTATTATCAAAAAGTTTTTTACATATTCGTGTTGGATAAAGTGCGTCATTATTTCTTATACTTAAGAAAGAAAAAAAGAAGTATATATTAAACTTATATAATCCTCGAACCACTTCAGATGATGCGAACTAAAATAGTCCCTTAACCGGAATTATTCTTGTTTACGATGTATACTTCTTTGTAGTTCGAATGCCGATGGCTCTTATTCTTTCTGGGGATTATATTGAAGGAAGGGACTATCGAGACTATCGATTTAAAAGAGAGGAAGGTTGTTAAAATGGGCGATAGATACAGGATTTCTATTGGCCAGAAAAGTAGGGACCTTTTTCGGGTAGCTGGATATCTGAGAAACCCGAGATTTCAAAGTAAGAGGGAAAAAGGAGGGATTTTTCGAGCAGCTTTCAAGGAGTAAAGACCTGAAAAGTGGGAGTTAAGTTTTTAATTAAGAACGCCATTAGCTGCTAATTATATAAGAATAACTCATATAGATATCTCTTTCCATTTAGGAGATACGTGGATGGCTATTCTAGCTAAATTACGCTGGAATATCCATTGTTTTCCGGAACTGGCTTAAGTAACAAAATTAATTTTAAGAACAAATTATGGGGTGGGTTCGATGAAAAACGTTAAAATGGATATTCATGCGTCATAAACGTACAATTGAGTCAGATGACGGTTTTACCACCTCTCTCAACTCTTCATGGTAAAACCCAAGCAAAGAGAAGAAGAATTATTTAACCTAAAAATATCACCTCTAACCTATTTTGTGGCTAAAATAATGTTTCCATCAGTCTCCACTTCTGATTTAAAAACCGCAATAGAAAAAAGCGTCATGGTGTATAAACTATACGAGGATCTATTGAACTCGTACGTATCCGATTATTACCTGGAGGAGCACTGGAGGAAGTTACCGAAGTGCTGGCGAGACTACTTCAAACACGCCTCGAAGGATTCGCTCAGGGACATCTTGGATTACTCGCAACCCCCACGGAACGTTTATCCTTTGTCTTTATTAAGCTTAAGGTGTTTCCTCAGCAGTAACGTCCTGCCTAGGAGACGACCGCCCCACTTCGTCACAGAAACCAGGGATCTGTTCACAAGACTACTCTGGAAAAATGTCAAGTTAAAAAAACGACACGAGATTACTGTGCTAGCCGAGACTTGTTATCGAACCGCCTTAAAGACAGATTGTTTTTGCATAGTCGATGTCGGCGCAGGTCTCGGCCACTTGAGCAGAATGCTATCTTTTAAGTATGGATTCAGGGTTTGCACGATAGAAGGTGATACTACTCTTTCTACCACAGCCAGACAAATGGATGATAACTTCAAGAAAGAACTTGAAAGGAAACGAGTGATTCATAAAAATGTATCTCCGATTATGCACTTTAATATGAGGATAACACCCGATATTACCGCCCAGGAGTTTAGTACACTAATAAGAAACCTGTTGGGGGATACTCGGTTCGGGTTAATTGGACTTCACCCATGTGGAAACCTCGCCACTATTTTACTTCGATTATATAACGAATGTCCAAATATTGCTTTCATCAATATGGTCAGTTGTTGCTATATGAAACTAGCATATCCTTCACTAGATGCTGGGTTCCCTTTAAGTAAATATTGCAGAGCAAACAACTTCAAATTAACTTACTTAGCTTGCGAGATAGCATGCCACGCTATTGAGAATTATGTGGTTAAATTAAATAATCCCAGCGAGTATAAAAAGTTAAAGATACATTCGTACAGAGCGATATTGGAGAAAATATTAGTAACACACCGAAACAATGAGCTGAAGCACTCGATTGTGAGTTCAGTAAAGTTTTGTGCTGATCTGAGCCTCAAGGAATATTGCGAAAGGAACCTATCGAAGCATGGTATCATCGTTGATGATTATTTAAAATACGAGGAGTTAGTAGTTCGAACTTGGGAAGACGTTATTACATTTTATTCATTGAGGTTGCTGATCGCGCCACTTGTTGAGTCGATAATTTTACGTGATAGGATGCTCTATTTAAGGGAAAATGGTAGTTTTGTAAACATTGTGCCGGCCTTTGATTGTAAGGTTTCTCCTAGAAATCATATTATTGTCGCTTATAAAAATAAACAATTATGATATGAGATGAAGTTTTACTTCTCTTCTCAAAAAAAAAAACTACTATTACAATTTTAAATAACGTAAAAGAAAAATATTTACAGTCATGAATTAATGACTTCTAGCATCTGCTTAAATTCCGTATCAGTTTGAGTCTCGGTATGTGAGAAATCCTTCAAGTCATTACTTTTCATCACCTGTGACATGTTAGTTTGGCTCTCTACAGACACAAGCACGTCATCAAACATAGTTTGTGTTTGGATATTGCTGAATCCAAACTGATTAAAGATGTCATCACACGTCTGCGTATACATGTTGCTCATTAAATAATCACAGCTGAACATGTCGTCGTCGAATAAGAAATCCGTCTGGGTCTCGGTGTGGAAGTTTGGTAGGTTGTCCGGATTTGTCTGTGTCCCGGAAGAGTACGTCCCATTCAACACGAAGTCATTGAGGTCGAAGGTGGTATTGCATGACGTGCTCTTGAGGGTGACAGATTCCGTTTGGGTGTCGGAATTCTTCTGCGGGCACAACCCCTCGGGTGGAAGTACCGTTTGCGTTTTGCCTTTGGGAGCATCGGACAGATTGCAATCAACTTGGATAGTTTTATGCAACAAATTCAGCGGTTCAGTCTGATCTGTCTGGCATTCTTGGTCTTTAGTAACCTTGGAGGGTTTCGGTAAAATGGCCGCATATCGACTACTATAGGAGGTGGTGCGCTTCTCTCGTTCGAAGAAAACAGTTTTTTGATTGCATTCGACAGTACTGGAAGATGATTTGCCGTCGTGATTTGGTTTGTACAATTCTTTTGGGAGCATCCGATGATTCTTTCTTCTAGCATGGGTTCGAAGACTCTCATAATTAGGATACTGCGTGTTGCAGTCGCAACAATTGAAAGTGACTCCACAGAATGGTTGGTGGGTACGTAGGTATTTCTCGGCGGAGAAACCCGCTTGGCACTTCTCACATTTGAACTGTTTCACGACGTGCACTTTCAAATAGTGTTGTCTAAGAGACTTCATGTTACCAAAGAACTTACACTTGTTGTAGCAACACTTCTCCACGGGGCAGTGGTACAGCTTCAAGCATTTCTTGGCGAAAGAGTCTTTCTTGTGCGTTTTCACCAAGTGGAGCAGTAGGTTGGATTCTGACCGGAAAACCTTCTGACAGCCCTCCTCCGTGCATGTCACTGTGTTGTTGATTAGACATTCTTCTGCAGTCGGGTAGAACTTCTTAACAGCTGACCAGTCTGCGACGTTATTAACACAACGACACGTAGTTTTCATCGTTAAAAATAATTAAGTTATAGAAGGAAACTTTTGAGGTTATGGACAACACAACACTGCAAAACATGCAATGACAGTTGGAAACAATCCACGAAAATAACGCAGGACAGACAGAAATTGGGAAGAATTCAGATTTGCACACTAGATTTACAATCTATTATAATTCGCCATGAATGTAATGACTTTGGAAAGGGGATAGTAACCCAAGGCAATTGTATCTACACAAATCCTCTCCTTATGGGCACATTTTCAAGCAGTAAACAAATGTAAACAAAATCCCTTAACTATAGTAACTATAACTATATATAGGCTGCGTGTAACAGTAAACTTTGAAATGTGTAGTTTATTTCTGATACAAAAAATACAATATTTCGATTACAAATTTGACTTATTTAGGAGATGAAATTCTATTGCATTCAAATTAGGTGCTATCGGCCAATCAAAAACGAATACGATAAGAGAATTTCTTTCTCAGGCATTCATTCCTCTCTTATCTTGTGATTCTTTTGGTTTACGATTGTTGGTGTAAGTGTTTTGCTTTTAGGAATCAAAAGAATAAAAGGAAGTAAGGGAGTGGAAGAGAAGCAATGCCCAACTCTTCATTCGTATTCGTTTTTGATTGGTTCACAAACTGTCATTGTCTAACCGTTTGACTAATGGCACATAGTTTGAATGCAATGGATTTTCACGTCCGAAATAAATCAAATTTTCTACCGTCGTGCACAACGTATTTTAAATGTTGTGTTTCAAATGTATTATGTATTTCAAAGTTTACTGTTGCACACAGCCTATAATTAAGAGATTTTGTTTAGGTGGAGTACCAGCTGTTTGAAAATGTGCCCCCTGTTAATTCCCATAAGAAATGGATTTGTGTAGATACAATTGCCATGGGTTACCTCCCCTCTCCAAAAGTCACTATATCGTCACTATCATCTAGTGACTGTATAAACCATGGAGATAGCATATGAGTAAAGAAGGTAAACTATACAAGTGCTAATAGGTGGAAGTTTGCACAAGTGCATAAGAACAAATACGATAACAGAACATCGATTTATTGTTTGCATTTCTAGACACAATTGGTTATATGGTTACATGATCACGACACGGTCGAAACACGACAGGAGCACGATAGTATACGTGGAAAGAGACTCTATGCGCAAATCGTGAACACTATAGAGAACGGTACTGAGCTCTGTATAATAAAATCTCGATTTTCACTGACCACAAATCGATATTGTGGAAGATAATGGCGCCCCCGTGCTTGGTGACCGTTACAAGAGCTATAAAGTATAAAATTCGAATGGGAATGAGAGAGGAAAACGTAGAAATTTTTCTTCCCAGAGCCTGTACAGCTTGATATCCTACTATATAGTATCCATGGTGGAAATGCATGCAACATGACAGGCATACGACACGGCCGGTGCACGACATGGACACGGTACTTTGTGGAAAGTTCCCTTATCCGATCCCTGTTACGGTAGCAACTGTAGAGCGATGGTTTACAATTTGAGAGTTATTAAGAATTATTTGAGAAGGGAAATATCGAAAAATGGACTTTCTATGCTATGACAACATTATCGACAGAAAACAGCCAAAACTTTAGATCCCAATAAAATAACTTTATTATTCATCAGTTTCATGGCAAGAAAAATAGATTTCTTTTTGATACATTTAAATTAAATTAATTAGAATTAGTTTTGTATTTTTAAGCGTAACTTTATTAAATAATGAAGCTGCCTTGATGTGGTCTCGCAGCAGGCTCCAATTTTGATTTGATACGGCAATGATGGAATGTCAATAAATAAAGTAACGGTAACACAATATATCATCCTCTAGTTAATGTGTTAGTTTCATAAGTTAGTCTCATTTATTGTATATACACCGTATGAAACTATTCTGTACAATTTTAAGTTAGATTGATTGTCAAAAATTATTTAATAGCACTACAATCGTGATATCTGTTTTCTGTTAGCTACGCCACTGCTTTACAGATTATCGCGTTATCATTTTCGAAGAAACACGATTCACTAATGCGCATGTGGTGAAAATATAAGTCCCCTTATAGCTTTAAGCCATTTCGAGGCGCAGTTTTAACCTAGTCTTAAATTTGTGTGTGAGTCGGTGTAGACTCACTTTGTGCAGTTTTCTTTGTTTGCAAATTTGAGAGCCCGGCCGGGGATTCCAAGTATGTATGACTTGTTATGGGTATGAAGATGAGTAAAAATCTAACGTCTCTATCTGTTCTCGGATATCTCTGATAAAAGTTATGGGGTTGTTTACTGAGCGTATACTAATGAAAGAGACCGATGATCTTAGGTTTATGAATTCAAGTGTTTTTAACGGTTAGGTAAATAATAGGTCATATATTGAAATGTGGGATTACAACTGTAATATGATAATGTAATAATATGTAATATGATAATATTATGATATGTAATGGATCTGTAATATGATAGCGTGTGCGCTCAACATAAATTTAGCAGTACCTTCAGCATGGGCGTCGCTTCACATTTTGCTGCAGCTTTTTTAATGATAATGTTGAATTATTTTTATTTTATTTATTTATTTACCTCACGGGCAAGCCCAATTAGGAATAGTACAGGGATTAAACAAGTGCTTAAATATACAATTTAACAATATTCGACAATAATCAAGAAACAAATTATGTGGGAGACACACAAATATTAATGAATAAACATAATTAATAATTAATACATTGACATATAAACACAAATGTCAATCGATCTTAGAATATTTTTCTGTTACGAATTAGATCTAATCACTATCTTTTCATGACGCACACCTATAGAACATCTGTAAAAACATCATAAGAGTCCAAAGTGTTCGATATTCTTTCCTCAGGAAACGTGAATTCTTCCAAATCGATTATCATGCTTAAGAACTTTTTATTTACACTTGCCACGAAAGCTATATGATTGGAACTTTTTTCTAGATGCCGCCTCCTGTTGGAATCGATCTCGGTACCACTTTCTCCTGCATCGCTTTCTACGAGAAAGGGCAGGAGAAAATCATCGGAGATCGACGTGGGAAGAGGTTAATACCCTCCTTAGTATACGTTTGCCCAAATACTGGAAATTGTTTCGTGGGAGAAGCAGCTTATGAACTGTCGACTATATGCCCGCAAAATCTTTTAAAAGGTAATCTTTACATAGGGACGATGTTGAGGGACACCTGTCCGATATTTCTATCCCATGTCCTACTCCACTATGTTGTTCTATATTAAGTTGGCTCATGAAATTTTGTATTTATGAATGATTTATCATCTCTGTATGTTTTTTTAACTCAATGGTTCTTTCTGTTTATTTGAAATTCCACAAAGTTTATGGCTTTGTACCCTATTAACAATTATATTATATTCTGTTATTATCTGATAATTCCAGATAATGCATTCTGTTAAATTGGTGAGAAATGATCCGTTCTATTTTTATTTAACTTTAGTTTCCTATAAATAACCAAATTCCTTACTCATTGCCAAACAGTAACTTTTACGATTCAAGTGGAAGTTTATTTATTTGAAGTAGGTATTCCTTTCAAAGTACTTCATTGAACAAATTGAAATTTTATTTGTTAATTAAATCTATTAATTGACGGGACAATGTTTGGCAAAGGGCTCCGTTTCTTTTCCCATCATCATCAAACACTCTTTTGTTTAAGAACCGAATATACCATCTTTCTCCTGTATTTCGTTTCACTTAATTATATTTATTTTCCGTATTTCAGATTCCAAACGACTGTTAGGAAGAAAATACGATGACGAAGCAGTGAAACGCGTCATAGCTTCATGCGAAACAAATTATTCCCTTGTAAGAGGGGCAAACGACATGGTTGCTTATGAGGTCAAAGTAAAAGGAAAAGTAGTGCGAAAAACCCCGGAAGAAATAAGTTCTGAGGTCTTGAAGTACCTTAAAGCGAGCGCAGAATACTACTTTAACAATGAGCCAGTTACTGAGGCTGTGATTTCAATTCCGGCATATTTCAGTAATGCTCAAAGAAAAGCGACTATAACGGCTGCAACATTGGCAGGACTGAAAGTGCTAAGGTTGATCACCGAACCAGTTGCTGGTGCTCTTCACTATGTTAAGAATAGAACTGTCAACTCCAAGTTAATGGTGTTCGATTGGGGTGGTGGTACTTTGGATGTATCCTTTATTGACATAAACGACAAGGTTTTTGAAGTGAAGGCTGTCTATGGAGATACTCAACTTGGTGGGAGGAACATAGATGAAGTCTTGTTTAAACATTTTTATATCAAAGTAACTAAACAACCGGAGAAATTTATTAGGAGGCTTCTGGTAAACTGCGTAAAATTAAAAGAACATCTCTCTGACGCTGACGAATTCACTACTACATTTGAATTTTATGATGGTGTCAATGACATGGAACTTCGTTTAACAAGGGAGAAATTTAACAAAATGAATCAGAGTATCTTTGAAAGAATCACGGACATAATAAAGTATGGACTTAGCGACATGGGATTAAATTCAGATAAAATAAGTGAAGTTATCTTGGTAGGAGGTTCTACTAGAATACCCAAAGTTAATGAAATTTTGGAAAATATATTTGGCAAAACTAAATTGAGAACAGATTTGAATCCAGATGAGGCAGTAGCAATGGGAGCTTGCATACAAGCTGCAGCCCTTAAACAAACTGGCGAGTATCGCGAATTGGAGAAGTATAAAATTTCAGAAGTGACTCCACTATCGATTGGTTTGGATGGTTATGGAGATCTTATGACAATCTTTATACCAAAGAACAGTAAATTACCCAGAACTGAAACCAAATCCCGTATATCGGTGTACAATGATCAGGATGAGGTCACTTTCGATATTTTCGAAGGCGAAAGGACAAATTCAAAGTATAACAACAAACTTGGCAGTTTTAGAATAGCAGGGCTACCTAAACGAAGAGCAGGTGATGTGGAATTTAACGTTACCTTCAATCTAAACGAAGATGGTATTTTAACTGTCACCGCTTCGGAAAGTTCAACAGGAAAAAAGAACCAATTGGTTGTAACGATGAGTGAATTTAGGTTGAGCGAAAGACAACTGAAACTGAAATTGCATGAAGCGA
This sequence comes from Cryptocephalus primarius, assembly GCA_963576515.1. Taxonomy (NCBI): domain Eukaryota; kingdom Metazoa; phylum Arthropoda; class Insecta; order Coleoptera; family Chrysomelidae; genus Cryptocephalus; species Cryptocephalus primarius. Next base: position 2,336,947 of record OY754955.1, on the reverse strand, counting down.
AAAAAGCAAAGCATGAAGATGAACTCTTCGAGAAGTTTATTACACGAAGGAACGCTTTAATAAAAAAGTGTCGCCAGACTGTCTACGATTTGAATAAAATATCAGACAAAGGGAATCGCGACAGAGTGGAACAAGACTGTCTCGATTTCATTTCCAAGGCTGAAGCGTTGAGTTTCTTGGAAATAGATATGCTTGAGACTATGTTTGTTAGTTTCAGGGATAAAACACATCCATTACTTAAAAAATTCGGAATGATGGAAATCACAAATTGAATTACTATATTATGGCTTGTTTCTTGTTTGTGATTATCAGAATTTCAGCTTTTTTACAAATTGGAACTTCGTTTTAATGTAGCTCATTTTATTTCTTTGATTTTATGTAAGTGAGCAACATTTTGGATGCTGCATGAGAAGTAATTCATTATGTGCCAGCTATGATTGTGGTCAAACTTTTACAAGCTCATTCTAATGTTTAAAATAATGATGGAAATTTGTGTACATCACCTTTACAATTAACTAATAAGTCGTTATTATAACTCTCACCGTGTAATCCAGCATCCTACATCTTTTGGACTTGTTGGCATGCTTTTGTGAAAGTGTGTATTAGTCTGGTTAATTTTTTTTAAATTTTTTAATTTTGCCCTTTTTCTGTTTTTAATTCTTTTTATTTTATTTTTATTACTTGAATTTATAAACTTTGTCCATCTCCATATTATAAATTGCTATTACATTACAAGAAGTATTACAATACACAACCAACTTCAATTGATAGAGGGATAAATCTGTAAAGTTTGCTCATAGTTACAGTTGACACTTTTTATATTTGCTTATATAAGTGCCATTTTTTAATACTTTTTAAATAATGAATGGAATGTACTATTTTGTATTTTAATATATTTTTTTATATTGCGTGTGTAATATAGTTATATTGGGCAAATCTGGTTCAATTGCTAGAAATAAAAGTAACCGCTAACAGCTGCTTGATTTATTATACCTCTAAGGTTTCCCAAGCAATTTTGCCAAAGAATCAATACGTAATCCACAAATGATACCTGTAGTGATAATTATTAAACTACCTGTATAGCAAAATCTTGCATGAATGTCTTGGGTGAGTGTAGTGCTGCCACCTACCGTATGGTAGGGTATGTTTTGTAAGCACGGTGATAAAAAGTTGGTTGCCTATCCTTTTAAATCAAAGGTTGACAAGCAATAATCTCGCGTACTGGGTGCAAAAAAGACTGTTTCTAGTCAGTCTGTCATGGTCCTCGTAGGTTCGAATCCCCCTTAATACTGATCTGTGGTGTTGTGTAAGTCGCGGGAAGTGTGGAAAAGGTATCCACAATCCCATTCCTATTCACACCGGTAACCAGGCAGGATAAGATCGATTGATTTGTAAAAAATTGATTAATTAAAGAAAAAAATCGATTTTTGCAAGAAATTCGATTTTTTTCTAACTATTCGAAAAGTTGCATTCTTTATATATAATAATAAAATTACCAAGTCGATATTAATAATGAATTAGAATAAAGATTAATTAAAATAGTAAATATCAAAAATAACTGAAACAACAATCTGCTGGTTTTAAAACTGGTAAACAGTTTTTTTAACTTTTAGCTTAAATAATAGGGAAACTGAATAAAATTATTGCTACTAATTTTTAGTACTATTCAATGTTTTATTAAAATGTATATAAAACAAAATGATTAGTACAAAAATAAAACGAAATGACTACGCGTTAGTCTCAAAACTAAAATACAATAGAAAACTTTCTTTAAGCTTTAAGTTTTAAATATAAAAAAACTAATACAAATTATTCATTGCAAAATTTGATTAAAATGTGTAGTCTGGCTATATTGGTTTAATTCAACAACACATATCGTATCTTTTTTCAAAAGAGTAATTAATATGATAGATTTATTAAAAATCGATTTTTAATATCTAGAGGATCAATTATTAAAAATCGATTATAAGAAAAAATAATCGAATAACAAAAATCGATTATTTTTCCACACCCCTGAATAGAAATGGGCGTGAATTCCTCTTCTGGCTATTTCTCTATTTTGGTGGCAATAACTAAAATACGTCACTGGCAACTAATATTATACTTATACTAATATTATACTATATAGTATATACTATATAGTATATACTACTATACTAATATTATACTATATAATACTAATATTATACTAATATTATATTATAATACGCCATTGAAACATTAGAAACGACGAGAGCCTCCATAGACGTCTAGCATTGAAAAGTGGGAAGGATTTTAGATCCCTTCCACTGCCGCCGGATATTAATGTGATCTCCGGTTGCTAGAGGGCGCTAACGGTCCGAAATCCCCTTTGAGAGAGTAAATTTGAATGTAAGTAATTAGGTAATTAGTTAATAAATTTGTAATACAGTAAGGAACAATTGATATGCAACGTAATAGTAATATTACTCAGCGGTATTAGGAGGCTGTGCAATGGATCTTTAAAATGCGGTTTATGAGGACTAAAGATTAGTTACCTGAGGACATTTTTATGACGGAATTAGAATCATCACAAGTGATTAATGGCCACTGTTACCGTAAGAGTGTCGTAAATAATATTGGCAAATCACCACATGTTCCAGCTATGACCCATGGCCCGTAACTATTGACAGGCCTAGTTCGAAGCAAGTAAATTCTTTTATGGTACTTACTTAGCCAGACATACCCAGGACATTTGCAGGTCATTTCGTTTCTCACGAAATAAGGTATGAGTTGTAACCCTCTACCCAAGCAGCATTTAAAATAATATTACTTGGCAATTTGGGCGAAAATTGCTGCCTAATAATTGAATAAAATTTGCTTTAACAAGGAAAAATGCTTTCATTTATCATTTTTATTCATCGATTGGGTATATAAGTATAACATACCACCCTCACACCCCTAGTAAATTTGAATATTGTATAACAGGCGTATCGTCCGTTGACACTTTTACGCATTTGAGTTAGTAAAGATAGTTTTGTAGAAACAATCCTCATAGTTCAAAAAAGTCCAAATAAAACAGGTCTCCAGGTACTAAATGGAAACTGCTGGTTACATGTAGCTCCGATCCACACAGTAATTGAATATCAATATCGACATGCCATTACAGTCGTTATCTACACTAGATAATGTTATTAAAGTTAATTATTTTAGATATTCATTACAGCTACAAAACACCTTTACGCTCGTATACGTAGATAAATTTTCCAAATTGACTATGGAATGTATCTGCCAGTTAGAATATAATAGTATAATTTTTAGGTAAGAGATAAAAATAATGAATTCTGAAATGATGAATAAAGAAGTTTAAAGTAATATTTTCACTATTCACTATTCACTACTAACTTAATTCTTAAAAGTAGTTTTGAAAGAACTTAGGGGATAGTTTTTACCAAACACGTGGCCCATTTGAGGGGCGGGGAATTTAAGATTTTCCCACATTGTTTAAATTAAAGTACTTAAACGCACAATTCGCAATACAGCAATTGAGCAACAACTAAGCCTAATTTAACAAAGGCCATCTATGGGTTTTCCAAAATATCAAACCATTCAAAAATTACTTGAAAAATCGTCGAAATATGAGAACTGAAGTGCGATTATCGTAGATTTACGTGACATGTCGTGTCTCTCCCTACTGTGGTTTATTGAAATTTTGAATTATCGTAATCTAACTTATATTATTAACAAAGGCAATCTATGGGCTTTCCAAAAATATCAAACCATTCAAAAATTACTTGAAAAATCGTCGAAATATGAGAACTGAAGGGCGATTATCGTAGATTTACGTGACATGTCGTGTCTCTCCCTACTGTGGTTTATTGAAATTTTGAATTATCGTAATCTAACTTATATTATTAACAAAGGCAATCTATGGGCTTTCCAAAAATATAAAACCATTCAAAAATTACTTAAAAATCGTCGAAATATGAGAACTGAAGTGAGATTTACGTGACATGTCGTGTCTCTCCCTACTGTGATTTATTGAAATTTCGAATTATCGTAATCTAACTTATATTATTAAGGAATTATTATACAATTCTGACACACAAAACACAATAGTCGTTTACTCAAAAAACCATCAACGAGCCGAAAACATCTGCATTTCAACAAAACCTGAAGAAGACGTAATTAGGGACATTTCAATACTCAGTACCTTGTAAACGAGAAGATCGAATTTCAAGAATAAAACAGCAGGGTACAGGGAATCGAAAACACTCCTCAATTAAGTATCACTTGACCCGCATTCCTACTTGAAAAGTTTTAGGGGATGTCACCCCAGTTTAGGAGTATAACGTTTAGGCGATAAGTTTTGCGTCAAGAGTTATCCCCCTCATAAACATACTTGAGGTGTTTCAGGCTTCTTTTCGACATGTGCTTATTCTGATACATGTACGATGTTCCACCTTGTATATTTCAAGCTTTTTAATGCATTAAAAACGTTTTCATAATATTGCATTGAACCGAAACCCTCATGCTATTCAAGTTATCCAAAATTGAAAATGTTTCCGTAATATTCTTTTATCACTGGCACCTTCACATCATGCAAAATTTCAAAGCTCTAGCTGATTTACAAATGGCCGAAATGCTTATATAAAGATCTAAATATAAAGTGACCGGCATCGACAAATCATTCGAGTTAAAAGATGTTTTCAATTAAGTGAAAAAAGAATAGAGTATTACCTCTGGCTTCATCAATTGTCCCGTCAATGAATCACTAGAAATGACGCCACGCATAATACGATAAGCAGCGACATTGTCAGTCAGTGAGCGGCAACCAGTCGAACGAAGTGCAAAAAGAACGCTGCGGCAAAATATAAATTAGTTACAAGTCACTAGTGTAAGCATATAAATAAATTAAGTGTAAGTTTAATATAGTTCGTGTTTTAGTTTAGTTTATAGTGTTATACAGGATGTTTCAAAATAAAAACTTGGGGCGATACGTGAAGCAAAATAAGATCGGTTTAATTATATTTACATTTGCAATGTAAAGTTTAGGAATATCAGCCCCTGGAAAGCACTAAATCCACTAGAATTCTTTAGTATGGTTGGAGAATATTTTGGAATAGAATTTTCAAGGGCTGATATGTAATTTGTTAAAAGGAAGGTATTGCCGAAATTGCCAAAAGGAAAACTCTAGCTCATGTTTGTATACCATTAGCTTCATTATATCTCGGCTATATTTTTACCGTGTTATTTATAAATGTTGTTTAACTTTAAATGGATTTTAGCTTAAAATACGTTTAGATGTGTATCTATAGTTACCTCAATGTAAAGAATACATTAAATAAAACACTGTAGTTATCTCTGTTAAATACATTCTAAAGGTATTTTAAGCCAAAATTCATTTTCCAACTAACTAATAATATTCGTAGCATTTGTAGCGATCGGTTTCGACTAACTCGTAGTCATCATCAGACTTAAGGATGCTAAGTGTACAAAGAGAAACAAACTTGAAACATACAAAAATAAAATTAGAAATATTCAGTACCCTTAAACCTGAAGATGCCGACGAGTTGGTCGAAACCCGTCTAATACTAAATGCTGCCAATTTATTAAACGGTTGTTTAAGACTTAGTGCTTTCTCCATTTGTTTAATCAATGACCGACTTTGATAATTTGGACAACCTGTTGGTTCTACAATGAAGTGAATATCTAAAATGTATTCTTTCCTTTCAGTATTTCACAGATATGATGAAATTTGTGATGAAATTGTCCGGTCCGAAGATACTCTGCCGGCGAAGAGACCGAGAAAAACCTACCGCCCAGGAGAAGCTCTCTGACCCGTCTCGCATTGTAGAAATCTGAAGGGCCAGACAACAACCCTCTCACGCTCCAGCCCTTAGGATTCGCTGTGCCTGAATCTCTTTTTTTTCCTTTTTTTATTTGTAACGTTTTTAGTGCCCAGGCTTATTGGGTCTCCGCCCCCAGGCGAGAATGAGACACTTTCTTCTTTTGTTTTTTCTATTTTTAAATGATTCCTTATTTTTGAAAAACAGTCAAAAGAAATTAAAATTGGACGAACACGATGGAAAGACGGTTTCCACTCCTTGATACCTTTCATTTTTGTTGGAGACATGCGCACCTTACATTACTTTGTAAACATGTCTACAACATTTGTGTGACGCTTTTATTATGTTACCTTTATTATTTTTAAACAAATTTACGACGATAGGGCCACAACGCACATTAATTCGATTGAGGCTATTCAACGTAAATTTTTGAAAGCCGGATTCTACATTCTTGATGGTTTTCCTCAGGACAAATTACCCTCCAGGTTTCAATTATATGAGCTAAAATTGCGTCGTGGCTATCGCGTGGTAACTTTTTTAGTCCAGCTCAAAGGCTGGAAATTTGCATCGCGGAATACGATCTAATTTGCAAATTCATCGTGGAAAAATAATTGCATTTATTTTACATTTTGCTGTAAAATCAATAGCTTCGCCCACAGCTGAAAAAACACATTTTTTCACTTCGGAACCGTTTAATAAGTTTTTCATGGCGCATTTAAGGAAATCCATTTCGCTGAAGTCGGGTAACGGTTCTATTGAAAAATCAATGACCGTGAAGCTAATCACTTGTTCAGAAATGAGAAATTGAATTAAGGGAAGTTTTCGACGCCACTGTCGACGGACGTGGCGGTGGTGTCCCAGAGCCCCGTGGGAGGGGCGCATGCGCGGGCTGCAGCACACATATCCAGACTCCAGAGAGATTTCTTCCCGGAGTTGACTTTCGTGAGTGCCATGCTTACCTCGCGTCTCTCTTTCTCCTTCTATCTCCTATTATTATCATTACTTCTTTCACTCATATAACAATTACACATACACACATTCACACACTCACTTATACACACTATACACAAACGTAATATGTCGAGACTAATTGGTGCTATTCAACATTTTTAAACGATTAATATTAAAAGTACACACGATACGAAACGACCTCTCCTTTCTTCGCTTATAAATAAATAAATATCGAACGTACTTAAACGAAAAAGTAAAACTAAGTTTTTTAACGAAAAAAATACCTTAAACGAAATAAAAATAATAAATGAGCCAAAAACATAAACAAAACTAAAGAAAACTAAATAGGTGCTAGTTTAACAAAAATAACTAAAAAAGTACTGGACTGGTTTACAAATTACGTAAGTCTTATTTTTTCAAAACATAGAGGAACATAAGCGAGCGAAGCTTTTTGATAGTCGATATTTTCGTTAAGCTTTTATTATTACTACTGTTAAGTACTACTATATACACTACGTGGGGCCAAAATTAAAAGTACATATTCGTACAAAACGGACTTGATATATCACAAAAATCTACTAGACCATCCGCGTGTGTTTAAACGTCTTAGCTGCAATGTTACGTCACTCGGCGATAAGGTGAGTGGAGTTTTTCCCCATTTACAGATCACATATTACCTAAGGTAGCACCTACGTACCTATCGGTACGTGTTTATCTCGGCCAATCAATTAAATCGTGATAAGTAGGGCACATCAGGGAACGGGAATACGTGTGGGCGAGAAAGAGAGAGAGAGGGGGGTTGACCACCCTTCGGCGGTCTGCGCTCGCCTCTTCCCCCCTTCTTCTCTCCTGCACCTGCACCCCGGAAGCCCTTCATCACGGTCTGATATTTCGTCGGGGGTGTAATGAGGTCACCGCGAGGAGTGGTTAATTTTTCGATTAGATCCTTTAGCAAATTTTGATTGATAAATGGAATTAATCGCAAATCTCATGGGGGGGGGGGAAAGCGGGGGAAAAGAGGGGTTCTATGGCCCTACATGTTATTCAAGCTTCATTTATAGCTGGTACTGCTTGGTAGGTACGTAGGTAGGTAGGTGATTTCATTTAATTTCAACTTTCTTTTTTTATTAAAATTTAAAACCTTTCGAGAACAAGAATTTTTAATGATACCCAAAGTACATTGAATTTTTCTCGAATTCCGGTATCCATCACTGCTCGAATTAAGTAATTATGTGTAAACTAACAAGCAATTCATTATTTCCGCTACGAAAATTTCCTGATGCCTTAAATGAATGGAATCCCGATTAAGTTTGGATTGTAGGTACAAAACACGTCTCTACCCATTTACCATTTAAATGAGTGTTGTTAATTGTATTTAGTTTACTGTTCAAATCATTAAATCAGTAATGGTAAAGGAAATACTATACTAAACGCCAAACAAAGTTGCGCTCACGTCATCATCATTTCATCACATGTGTTGCCAGATTTTCGGGAATCTAGAATTTTTCTCCGCACTTATACAATTATTGAATTGTTGGTTGCATATGTAACAGTAATTAAAAATGTGTTGTATTAGTTTTTAAATGAAAAATCACTTTATTATAAAAATAATTTATAAAACAACGAAAAACTTGGTATTAAATTTATAAAACTAAACCATGGTAGTACATTTTAAAAGCTACAATGTAAAAATTGCAAAAGTTCCGTTTTAAACATCATCATTGAAAAAGGGATATGTTGGTTTGTCAGCCATTCCTGAATATTGCCTTTACTCCATGCATTGGTAGGAATTTTGTTAATAACATGCTGTGATAAGTTGCATTATCTAGTATAATCATAGATGGATTTTCTAATTTTTGTAACAGCTCATGTTCAAACCATTTTAAAAAAAATTCCTGGTTCATTTCTCCATGACAATCACTCAGTTTTGTTTTTGAAGAAAATATTATTTCAGAGGCTGCTTGTATATCTCAAATTGTAATAATATTTATCCATCTTGTCTACAAATCTCAAAGTTTTCAATTCCCTAAACACAAAACACTTCAGAGATATGTCATGCACGTAAGAAATTTCGTCACATACCAGTAGATGTACAGAGCGGGTTCAGCGCGCAAAATCAATGTATAACCTCACTTTTTTGGCGCGAAGTAGCGTGGCCCTCTGTGGCACCACCGAGAGGCGAAATGCGGCAACATTTAAACGTTACTATACAGCGCTTTAGTTTTTTCTGTATGAACTTCTATATTTAAATCATTAAAGAAAAGTTAGCAATCTTTAAGTGAATGTAAATACAATTAATCACCTTCTAGATGCTTTACATGAAGAATAATTGCAAGGAATTGGACTGCTACAGAGTTCTTTGAAGTAATCAGTTCAAAGTTAGTTAACCACTAAATCAGTGGAAAACAGGTGGAAAAACAGTTTTAATATATTTTTTTCTTTCCAAAATAACGTCATTTCTATCAGTTTTTGACATTCAAAATAGGGTCAAAGTATGTATGGGTGGTATGAAAATAGAACACCTTCATTTAGCTTCGTCTAGCTGAATCTACACTTGTGAAATGAATTGACATAACTAATTGTAATTAATCCATATAATGGTTTCCCAATTGAAATACATATTTGTATAAATAAATAATAAAAATTTGAAAGGGTTCTTAAGCGATGTCGAAAATATTTGGAATATAATGTCGACATCTTTTATTTCACAATTTCTGTATGCACAGAAATTATCTCTATTTAATGGAAGTAAATGTGTTTTTTACAGGTCATTGACAACAAAATGTGAATCTGACATTCAAGAGGCCTAACGGAATGGAACCTTATCATACAGGTAATTATTATGTGTTATTATTAGTGTATTTGTATTTATGTTTGTCCCCTACTATATTAGTAGGCATAATACTTAATAATAATAACAACTACAGGTATATATCAGTGTAAAGTTTAAAATAGTAATAAAAAATCCTATAACAAAACTGTCGGTGTAAAGAAAATTCTGGACATTTTCGCTAAATACTGGAAAATTTACCTTGGACATTTTCAAGTATTTTACAAATAATTTTTAAGCCCTCATGAATTTTTCCCGACTTAAATCACTACTGTAGGAAATATCCACTAAGTTGTAAATATTCCAAAATTCATTCCAAAGTATCCAAAAATTGTGGAATAAAAAAATTATAGGGAAAAATAGCCTGAGTTGCCTCATCAAACTGAGCTGAATATTTAAGACGCAAGTTCTTTTTAAGAAACGGAAAGGGTATCCTATGATTGGCTGAATTGCTTAATGGATATGCTCATTATTGACTAACACTAACAAATTATTGGTTATCGATAAATCTAATTTGGTATATGACCAATTGAGAGTTTCTATCTTAGTACAGGCACGTCCATCATGAGTTTTCACTATTCCTTGGATCGGTTGGTCCTGATATATTATACACAAATAAAAGCATAATGGGGCGTTTCCTCCACTGTAGGCTAAGAAACGTGTCAAAAAAATCCGGGAAAATCTTAGAAGGTAAGGCAAAGTTTTGTTGAAAAATTCTAAGACCCTCTACGTCTTTTGATGGTTGATAGAGGTGGTAGATATTTTGCAATAAATAAAGTCTCCAGCTTAATTAGTTTATAAACTAAAATTTCTCCCTTTTTTAATGTTAAAAATAGATATGTTTTTATTACTTTAGGTTTTTAAAATTTAATACGAAGAATTTGTAGGATTTCCCGAATAATTTTCGCCATAGTAAAAGTCAAAATACTCAGAAAAATCGTAATGCAAGTATTACTAACATCTGTTGGGATAAACAAATAAACGTCTCAGCAACAAATGTCAGTACAGCATGCTAAAGACACTGGTTTTTCTGTTTAATGTTTAATGTTAGAAATAAAGAAAAGTTTCTTTTTACAATAATTATTGTTAAAAAACAAAAGAGTGGATTTTTGATTTTTTTTTGCAATAATTAATTTACGGATTTACTTCTAGAAAATCTCATTTTATACATTTTTCTGAAACCCAAAAGTCACTGATTTAACCTTTTCTGAATAATCAACACCCGAGTAACTAAAAAAAAAACTCAAAAAGTGACAAATTTCGAACTTTGAAGGTTTGTTGCAAAATATCTACCACTTCTATCGACCATCAAGAGACTTAGAAAGTCTTGGAATTTTATATTTAATACAATAAAACTCTGCCCTATCTTCTAAGATTTTCCCGGACTTTATCATTTTGAAAATTCCCCGTTTCTTGGTCTACTACCACAAGTCAAGTTGGGTACTCTACTACAGTTGGATAAATCCGCAACGCCATTTCATACTTCGTAGTTTTGTTTGTCCTAGTCTAATGTGTAGATAGTGTAAGAGATAAAATAACTCGACAGGTAATAGATATGCATTGTTTAAAATTTTCTATTAGAAGCTAAAGTTGAATCCTGTGTAAAAACTTTTAATTATGGTTTATGAATTTTCTCTCTCAAAAAATTATACTTAAGACAAAAACTCTAATTTATTAAATTTCATTAGATTTATTATTTTTCGCGACGTTGATTAATCTTCCCTTCATTTCAAAAAGGTCCATTGAAATTTCATCCTTGTGACAAAGTATTTTAACAAAATCGTAATACGTCCATTTTTGTAAGAGCGCCCGTTTCAACCCCCTCCCCTTGCTCTTTTATTCACTTGTCTACACACCCACACGCATAAGCATGCACACCCACACTATATCAGAAGAATTAATCTTTCTTGCTTCTGAGGGGATTGGGTGAATATTAAATGGCGTCCTTCAGTATTGTAATAGTTTCTTTCTCTCTTCTGCAGGTTACCTCGGAACCTCGAGGGTCGTCTTCAATCACTACGATGCTTCCACGCAGGTGAGATTAAAGATTGAAATTGTTAAATATTTCATATACTGAAAGGAGAAAGCATACCTGCATATGTGTACAGGAAAGTATGATAAGTTGACCACCCTGTATAATAGATATTATAGGGAAGGATATCGAGTTACACTACATTATGAATTACCAGCAAATAATACAGAAACCAAACCAATAACCATTATAGAGATAATTATAGAGATTTGGCTGTTTGACGTGTAGATAGTGAAATCCTCTATCATGAACTATACCAACGCCGAGATGACTGACATGCATTTCATGTATGGACTTGCTCGTGGCAATTCATCACAAGCAAGAAAGAAGAAAAATCCATGAATGTCTTCATGAAACAGGAACATTGAAACAAAGTAGTTGCACAGGAAAACCAATGACAGTAAGAACAGTACAACAGAAACAGACTGTGCTGGACCTGATAGAGGAAGATCCAAGTAGTTCTACGCGAAAAATTGCAAATACTTTGAATGCAAGTAATTGGACCGCTTGAATAATTCTTAAGAATAATTTGTTGTACCCATACCACATAGAACGCGTTCAGGTACTACTACCTGCTGATTTACTTCCACGTATTGCATTATGTCAATGGATTTTGCAAACATTGGTTTTAATCTCTCAACTACTGAACCAGATTCTTCATACCGATGAAGCGAATTTCTCAAGAAATGCAATAACGAATTTTCACAATAGCCTTAAAGTGGGCATACGAAAATCCCCATGAAATAATTGAAGATCGTTTTCAGTATCAGGTCTCGTCGATTGTTTGGGTTGGAATTATAGGTAAATATCTAATTGGACCGGTATTTTTACCAAGAAGACATACTGGAAGCTCGGGAATCGCTGGATTGGTCGAAGTGGACCACACGCATGCCTGTTTGTCCTGGCATTCTCTCTAGAGTCGAGCCATTGGGCCCTTACTCCTTTTCCCTCTTGTTTTTCCCTTATACCCTTCCCTTTGGTCCTTGCTTCATAGTTTTTCGCTCTTCTTGTTATCCATCTTCCTGGTAGTTATTGTTCTTCATCTTCGTGTCCTGTCCTGTCCTTCTTATTTTACAGAATATATGTGGTAACATACAGATTGCGTCGAAATAAAACAAGTTAACATTTTCCACGGTATCCATGGACTTCTCCTGGGTCTAAACTAGCCGAAGGTCTAATAGAGCATTAACTACCTAAATGCTGATTCCCAAAAAAATCTGGAACGGTAACTTTAAACCTAGAAACACCATCTTAACATGTACTATTTACTACATGCGCGAACTTTACACATAATTTGTTTTATAGGCGGACATCCAGCACACGACCCTGACGTATTCGTCCGAAGATGAGCTAACCGGCCGCCTCCAGCACCTGCACCACCACCATCACCTGCAGCAGCAGCAGCAGCACGCGAACAGCTCTTCGTCATCGTCGAGGGCGTCGTCGTCGTCGCGCGTCGCGACGCCCCACTACAGCAAACAGGACATCCTCGAGCAGTACTGCATCTCGGAAAGGGGCCTCGGCGCCCTCGACGACGACGGCGGCGGCGGCGGAGGTGGCGGAGGAGGTGGAGGAGCTGGGAGCGCCCTTTTTGGCTGCCTCAGCTCCCACCACGGTTCTTCGCCGTGCTCTGCGAGAGGCTCCAGCCTCCTCACGGCCTGCGTCAGGCAGAAAGCGCCCTCTGATGAGAACATCTACGAACTATACAGGAGGCACCCGGCAGAGTACGCGCCATACCCCAGGAGGAACCGGTGAGTTGCTTATATAAAACATGGGGTAAGTCGTAAGGATTAACGAAACACCTATAGTTTTAATAGTGGGTTAGTTTGGTTGCAATTAAGCAAAAAGTCATACTTATTGCGTTGAGAATTTGGGCACCAACTTTTAACCTGGTACTAACCATAATGTATCAACAAAATTAGCTGATTAGTTGTTTGTACTAAGTAATATTGTAATCTAGTATGGATGAGGTGTGAATTATATTGCAACACCTGTATTGGTCCGTAGTTAACTGCGATTTCCATTACTTGCGTCTTGTTCCAAGAAATATTGTCTCCTAATTGACTGATTTCGTATGCTTCGATATACCCAATACGGGACTGGGTTTAACAAACAGGTTACTCGGGCGCCAGATCTCTTTAATAGTTTCCTCTACTAATGCAACTCGGGGTAGTTTATATTCAGGAGAATTCAAGCCTCTTACAAGCTAGTTTGAATACTACTACTCTACTAATTAGGAACCATTTCTCATAGACTAATTACTAGAAGTGACCTACAAGAGGTGTCCATTAAATAATCAATACCCCCTAGAGCAATTACCTGTTGAAAAATTTCTAGGCTCTATGAGTGACAGGTTCTCTTAATTATTCCTCCATAGATTTTTCGACATAGTGTAATCTCCCAAACAATAATAGATATTTGAGTCAACAGCTGTCGTCCCCTTCGTCGCTTTCTAGACCTAATAGTAGTCTGGGGTCCATTTAGGGAGACGTTTAGCAATTAGGTCTTCTCAGGAACATTATTACCGTTCTTTCTACAGGTCACGGTTCTTTGCAGGTCTCGTATTGATCTGCCACCATGTCCCAAATTTTCCTTATCGTCCATAACGACCACCAACTTAGAAATAGGTACTCTTGTAGGTCCCTGTGGGGCAGTGAGTCCGATTGCTGAATATGTTAGTTGCCCTATATGTAAAATATGATACAGAAGGTTAAACTGGAATAGTTTCCTCTCATCATAATATCACTTGTACCAGGTTGACTGTCTATTTCTTGAGAAATCACGGTTCCCTTTTTTTCCACTTTCATTCTACATTCTGTATCTCCCTTCTATGGGTGTGTATCTGCTGTTTGGCACAAGAAGTTGTTACGACTAATTCTGTATCGAATTTAACCCATACTACCTAGCTAAAGTACAGAGAAACTTCTCACCACCTCGAGTAGGAGAAACTAAGCAAAGTTTTAAGTTCACCTGATCTTTAATACTCCTATAAATCCTTCCCAAAATTTTTAAAATAAACGTTTCTTAACTAAACTCCAAAATTTTGAGGGGAGAATTGCAATTGCTTTGGCTTGTTGACAAGCAAATAAATGGTGCATACCTTAGATGGTTATTATCACTTAAGTGACTTACTAAAAAGGGACAATTCTAACAATTGTTTTATTCAGTATCCTGACTACATCCTAGATATGTATTTGCAGTATTAGAATTTTATCTGTATATTTGTCCTCCTCATCCTCATCCTCAGTCCTTTACCCTCGAAAGACATCATACGTTGATTCTCTTGATCGTCTATTTCCAGGCATTACTATGCCAGGAATATGTATGTATTGGATGTTAAATATGCTGTCTTTCCTAAAGTTTCTTAAGGAGGTTTGTATTAAAGTTAAGTATCTACGACTTATAGATATAGACCAAACCAAGTTTTACTTACCTTAGGCTTTTATACATCGTTTTACTCAGCTTAAGCTTTAATTCACAGTGAGGGCAATTTCAACCCTAAAAAATTAAAAGCTCACAGTGACACAATATAGATTTCGAAGTGGACGGTAAATTGAGCTTAATCCTAAATTTTCATACAAATCGAAGCTGTTTTAAAAAATTGCTAGATTTTGCCACACTTTACGCTTCGCTTCCTGGACTATTAATGTGAAAAGGTACTATATTCTATAGTATAGACTGTATGAAGCTTAGAGAATTTTCACTTTCTTAATCAATTATGAATCAAAATAAATTTCTCAGGTGTTGTTTACGTAAGAAAATTATTTTGTTAATTTTGTTTTTTTGGTTTCAGGGGAGAGTTACTATTAGGAAGGGAGGGGGCGATCAAACTAACCAGAAAGTAAATAATTACCAACAACCCATTTCCATTGTTTTCTCTTGTTTGGCGGTTCAGAATTTCATATTTCGAGGTAATATCACGCCCATGTGGTTAATTAAGTTCAGAAGCGTCTCGTTAATTTCCATCCTACGAGTTATTCAATTCGCTTCGTCCCTTACTGCAATTCGTGTACATAAATGTAAATACAGAGCGTGAAAATCGATAAAGCCATATTAATTTAGCTTTATGTTACTGCTGGCTATCAACCGTATTCAATTAAAATTTACAAATGACGTAAAGGGGGTGTGCGCACGTGTACACGTGTGTTTATTGTTACAAAGTGGAATTTGAAAGAAATCGAGCTATAATAAATGCAATACTTATAATGTCAATTTTACTACGAACAGGTTCTACGACTAACTCGATTTAGTCAAATCTGGGGCTGAACTTAAGACCATAGTGACCCTATCATGGCCTGTCAAATTGGCGTCGCCTAAAACTACCACCAAAGAACTACTCTAGCCGTATCCCTATTTGAACTATTTCTGACTTAATCGACATAGTCGTAAAGTACTATAACATAGTAGCTACGTTGGAGTTTTCAACATCTGTTGAGCTCCACATTACTCTCACTACGAATGCCTCACTTCTAGTTTCGCAAAATCTAGAATCAGCATCCATTGTATGTTAACAAAGCCTCTTGTATATTATTTCAATTATCACATCGTGTACCAATGTTCCTCTATACGCCCTTTCCTGCCTTTCGCCCATTATATACACTGTATCCTCCTGCTAAATGATTTCTCGAAGAGTCGATATCTGTATGAACAGCATGGAAGTTACAGAATATTCCATACCGTTCCTGAACGTTCCGTATGATAGCGCGAAAGAGGTAACTTCGTGGCAATATTATGATTATTATTTTGTATGAAAGGAATCCATGGGGACCAGTCGCTTCCGACGTGTATCATTACGATGAGGACTTGAAATCCTCGTATTTCCGTCGAAAGATCATCATGGATCCGAGCCGGTACACTTGGATGCCATCTGATGACGAATCAGTGCGAATGGAAAAACCGCGCCCGATCATAGAGAATAACCATCAATATCCATCCACGCCGCAAATGAACCTCTCGAACACACTACCTGGGTAAGCTGATTTTCCATATTATAACGTAATTTTTCGTAGTATCTACTAATTATTTTTGATCTCTACATAATACGAAAAGGGCGTAAGCCCTAAGAAATCTTTATTCGTTTGGGAATTAACACGTTACCACCCTATAAGTACGTTCATTGACACAGACTGACGGCCAATAGTCGACCATAGCATAACCGTACTAGGCAACCCATTTTAATCTAGTATAACATAGCTGGCATCTGGGGTGCCTGGAGTATTACCTACTTAGCAACCTTTACCAATACTGACTTATTGTATATATTCTATTTAATACTTTGACAAAAATTTTTTGGGGTGAATTATGAAGCGTTTGTTAGAGGTTGAAAGGATTGTAACAGCAAATTTGAATTTTATGGTTAGGTTAGCATGGTTAGGTTAGCATGCAGTTAACATGTTACCATCCTATAAGTACGTTCATTGACAGAGACTGACGGCCAATAGTCGACCATAGCATAACCGTACTAGGCAACCCATTTTAATCTAGTATAACATAGCTGGCATCTGGGGTGCCTGGGGTGTTACCTACTTAGCAACCTTTACCAATATTGGCTTATTGTATTTAATCTATTTAATACTTGGACAAAAATTTTTTGGGGTGAATTATGAAGCGTTTGTTAGGAGTTGAAAGGATTGTAACAGCAAATTTGAATTTTATGGTTAGGTTAGCATGTAGTTAACATGTTACCATCCTATAAGTACGTTCACTGACACAGACTGACGGCCAATAGTCGACCATAGCATAACCGTACTAGGTAACCCATTTTTATTTAGTATAACATAGCTGGCATCTGGGGTGCCTGGGGTGTTACCTACTTAGCAACCTTTACCAATACTGGCTTATTGTATATGTTCTATTTAATACTTTAACAAAAAAATTTTGGGGTGAATTATGAAGCGTTTGTTAGGAGTTGAAAGGACTGTAACAGCAAATTTGAATTTTATGTTTAGGTTAGCATGGTTAGGTTAGCATGTAGTTAACATGTTACCATCCTATAAGTACGTTCATTGACAGAGACTGACGGCCAATAGTCGACCATAGCATAACCGTACTAGGTAACCCATTTTAATCTAGTATAACATAGCTGGCATCTGGGGTGCCTGGGGTGTTACCTACTTAGCAACCTTTACCAATACTGGCTTATTGTATATGTTCTATTTAATACTTTAACAAAAAAATTTTGGGGTGAATTATGAAGCGTTTGTTAGGGGTTGAAAGGACTGTAACAGCAAATTTGAATTTTATGGTTAGGTTAGCATGGTTAAGTTAGCTTGTAGTTAACATGTTACCATCCTATAAGTACGTTCATTGACACAGACTGACGGCCAATAGTCAACCATAGCATAACCGTACTAGGTAACCCATTTTAATCTAGTGTAACATAGCTGGCATCTGGGGTGCCTGGGGTGTTACCTACTTAGCAACCTTTACTAATACTGGCTTATTGTATATAATCTATTTAATATCTGGATAAAAATTTTTTGGGGTGAATTATGAAGCGTTTGTTAGGAGTTGAAAGGACTGTAACAGCAAATTTGAATTTTATGTTTAGGTTAGCATGGTTAGGTTAGCATGTAGTTAACATGTTACCATCCTATAAGTACGTTCATTGACAGAGACTGACGGCCAATAGTCGACCATAGCATAACCGTACTAGGTAACCCATTTTAATCTAGTATAACATAGCTGGCATCTGGGGTGCCTGGGGTGTTACCTACTTAGCAACCTTTACCAATATTGGCTTATTGTATTTAATCTATTTAATACTTGGACAAAAATTTTTTGGGGTGAATTATGAAGCGTTTGTTAGGAGTTGAAAGGATTGTAACAGCAAATTTGAATTTTATGGTTAGGTTAGCATGTAGTTAACATGTTACCATCCTATAAGTACGTTCACTGACACAGACTGACGGCCAATAGTCGACCATAGCATAACCGTACTAGGTAACCCATTTTAATCTAGTATAACATAGCTGCCATCTGGGGTGCCTGGGGTGTTACCTACTTAGCAACCTTTACCAATATTGGCTTATTGTATTTAATCTATTTAATACTTGGACAAAAATTTTTTGGGGTGAATTATGAAGCGTTTGTTAGGAGTTGAAAGGATTGTAACAGCAAATTTGAATTTTATGGTTAGGTTAGCATGTAGTTAACATGTTACCATCCTATAAGTACGTTCACTGACACAGACTGACGGCCAATAGTCGACCATAGCATAACCGTACTAGGCAACCCATTTTAATCTAGTATAACATAGCTGGCATCTGGGGTGCCTGGGGTGTTACCTACTTAGCAACCTTTACTAATACTGGCTTATTGTATATAATCTATTTAATATCTGGATAAAAATTTTTTGGGGTGAATTATGAAGCGTTTGTTAGGAGTTGAAAGGACTGTAACAGCAAATTTGAATTTTATGGTAGGAAAATCAACAAAGTCAAACAATAACTGTAGTGAAATTAATTCATACCAATAATATGATCATATATATATATATATAAATATATGATCATATGATATAATTTGGACTATTCTTGTGTTATTTGGGCATGGAATTCAAATTTTGGATTATAATTACCGTTCGTTTCCTTTTAGTAAGAAACACGTAAGCTTTGCGAGATCTCACACGATGGCATCCTTCGACGACGCCATTACCACCTTAAGTTCCTCGACGGGTCAACTAAACAGAATCGCCAGAAGTCAAGAAAGGCTTCTCGACGTAAGGAAAACCGAACTCCAACCCATAACCAAACAACCGGAAGCGGAAAACAAGTTTTTGGGTACGTAATAGGCAAAGGGCGGAAAAATGCATGTGAAAAAATCAAAAAATGCAGGTTAAGATCATGAAAATTTCAAAAATATGCACAAGATCTCATAAAAAATGAACCCGCTTAAATTAGAAAATGTCAGTTATTTTTTTTTAAAGATTCAATCTGGAGGAGACATTTTTAATAGGGGAAAACATTTAACAGAATCGAATGTTAATGTGCACAATATTTGGTTTTATATTAAATTCACAAAATTTTTTGAGTTATAAAACCCCTCATGAGCATGTATAATACTCGAAAATTTGAATATAACTGATTTTTCAGTGTTAGCAGACACATTTTTTACATTCTACTTTAAAATAATTTAATAATTAAACTGTATCCATCAGATTTATAGACATATTTTCTTAATAATATATGAGGCAGCACCAAATAAAAACAAAATGAGTCGCTCAAAGGGGACAACATTATTAAATTATTTACTACGATACACACTACGATATATAAAAGTGCAGTACCTTCACCTCACTATTAATTATATCCGTATATCAGTTACATTTTATTTTGGCATAGTTATTTTCCAGGACAGTCGTCCAATTCAATTAGTACAATTGATATCCTCAATTGTAATATCACTTGTGCCTTTTATTAAAGGTAGAAACTTAGTGATTTTTGTGGGGTGAAATTTTTCTCTTCATAAGTTAAAGGGGAAGGAAAATAGGATTAGGTAAACATATTTGAACCTTTCGTTGGCTAGAACAGACCTCTTAAGTAGATCTCCATCAATGAGGAGAGGATCCCTTGCTAGGAAGCATAGGAAATTCCTGGGATATTCATAGAAATATGGTGTAATAACACTTAGTACTAATTCAAGGTTTTATAAATATAAATAAATTATAGTTTAGAGAAACTAAAAAAACACGCTTTATTAGCAAACCGAACTAATAAGTGAAAATTTATTTTTAATTACTACCTAATAAGTTTAAAATGGGAATAAAGATTAAAAAATTATTTTAGTAAAACGGGGCGGGTTACTTTTACGGTATTTTTCTTCATATACAACTTTTGCAAATAGCTGCCTATGAAATATTTATATCAGTTGATGTTAACCACGACAGCACATTTTTTACAAAAAAAATATTTTTCTCACTAATTCACAAAATGGGTTTCACTGCGTGTTGAAAAAAGGAAGTTATAATGTAGCACCCTGTAAGTTTACTTAATCTTAAAATATATATTTTAAATTTTGTCGGAGTCACACATGATGAACGTTACCATTAGCTATAGTGGTTAATTTTAATTGATTACAGTGTTTTGAAAAATATACCTGTTACAATACTTAATCCCCCCTCAGAGGAAATTCTCGAGACGATAGGTTTTTACGTGTCTTTGGAAGGTTATTTAAATTTCCATCAGGTTTCAAGTAAAAATGCAAAATTTGCTCTAATTACAAAAAAAAAAACATGCAAATTTGTGAGAGAAACATTTCAAACATCTCAATTTCAATTCTGAGCGTTAAGAAACTTTAGGAATCGAGAACGAAGTTTGAATGAAAGTCAGGATGATTTGAAGAAGTTTCAAATAATTTTAATTTAATTTTAAACGCTAGAACAATCCTGAAATAGATAAAAGAGATTTTTCTTGAAGATAAGCTCTAGAAATCCTGACATTTTAATTTCGACCAATAGAAAGTCTTACTCTTGCTAAAGAAACACTTTGAAGATTCCTTTAGAGCTTGGTATGGCCAGAAAGGGTTGGGAACAGAAATCTACACGATTTGCCATTTTCCACCATTTTCAACCATTTTTGAACCATTTTCAAAAGGTTCAATTTCATTTCAATTTTAAATGTAAAAACGAACGGGTGTAAGAATTTTCCATACATTTTAAACAATTTCGTTTTTGTACATACCTTAAAAAATTTCAGGAATCAAGAAGGAAACTTTAAGACCTTTTTCTGGCACACTGGAACACCTAACAGCCAAAACTACAACTATAGAAAATCTATACAATTTCCTAAACACCCAAACTTTATCGAGTTTATTTTAGTAGTTAGAACAATTCCCAAATAGATTCCAGATTTTTATTCTAGAATTCAAAATTATCTATATTGCTTTGAAACCGAATTTAGACGATTTATGCATGTTTCAATCTGTTTCATCCTTCGAGGATCTCAGAAATATAAATGGCTCTAAATGGGTTCATTTTCAGCATTTTCCACCATTTTTTAACCATTTTCAAAAAAAAAACATGCAAATTTGTAAGAGAAAACTGATAAAGAGCAAAAAATACAGTGCATTATTTCCACCCTTTGCTCATAAGAATTTAATTTGAATAACAGTTCTTATATCTTCGGTGCCTCTACAGATAAAATCAAAAGAGCACCTACACCAATGAAAACGCAAGCAACCCAAACAGAGATCGGTTTAGGACGAAAACCCATTCCACCCAATCATATCAACCTCAGTCCTAGGACTATACAAAGGGTAAGAGAGTTCATATCGAGTATTACGTAGTATAAGCGATGTACAGAGTTTGAATATTTTCAAATAAATATTTACCTGCGTGTGAATGTGTGCGCGTGTGTGCGTGTGTATTTATAGGTGAAGATGGTATCTCAAGGTGCGCAGACTAACGGTCTCGTACTGAACGGAAGGAAACTGATAAAGTCTTATTCGGAGGCGGGCAACAAGTTCGACTACAACGACCCGGAGGCGTCAGTCTTCGAAAACCACGAGCCGTTGCAGAGGACGCAATCGGACGAGCCCCCGAGGTCTCCCTTCATCGTCGACCCCCCTGCGTGTTTCAGCGGGAACCACCACCACCAGCAAGTCGACTACCAGAACGAGCCTCGCCAGCCTACGGAGAAGACGAGTCAGCAACTCGAACAGAACGCGGAGCAGAACCAACAAAGCGAGACTTCCTCGTTGTCGAACCTCGAGAGCGAGGACTCGACGGCGGAGTCGAAGAAGGAGATCTTCATCGATTTCAAGCCCCAGGTCTCTCCGACGACGAGGAGGACGTTGACGAAGACGATGTCCGACGGCGAGATCCTCCTCGAGCAGAGGAAGGTGGCGACGGCGTCGTCCTCGTCGATAGGCGACGACGGCGTCGTCCCCGAGAAGCCGATCACCTCCGTCAGCCACGAGAACCTCCACACCGAACAGGCCGAGGCCGAGGAGGCGCTCGAGAGGAAATTCGTGCCGTACTTCCAAAAATCCCCTATAAGGAACGAGGGAATCTTCGTGCCTTTCGTGGGAGCAAACGACGTCTATTCCTCTTTGGACGTCAGCGTCTACGGCCAGGACTCGATCGACGAGGAATTCCACGAGAACATCATCTACAATAAAACCTACCTCCACAGGCAGGACTCGGAGGCTGAACAGGCGCCGCCTATGCTAGGCGCAGAGGAAGGCGTCGTACCCTCCCTTTGCCTCATGCCAGATAAGTCTTCTCCGTTCGCCTCTAACGACTCCCTGACAAACGATATCAGGTAAGATTACCAGCACTGTAAAGTTAATTGGAAAAAAGACCATTTGGGGAAATAATTTCGAGAATTTTGAAAATAGGGTCGACTCACTAAAACCCAGATACCGATCCATAGGCGTGCCGTATTTAAAGAAATTTAAAGGTTTAAATTTAAGGTAGCGGAAACATTATTTTGCAGTTGATTTTTTGATATAAAAATTAGTAACATAACAAAATAACTGAAATAAGTAACTAAATAAATAAAGTATCAAAAAATTTCATTGTCCGGCGAAGATCACGAGAAGGTGTGAGTAAACTTTGCTTGGACAAGAAATATGATTGGTATAGTTAATAAGGGGGATGGTGGTTAGTTGCTAGCAAGTTAAATGCATGTTAATTTAAAATGTAAACCGAAAAAACTAAGTGTAACTAATGCAAGAAGAACAGCAACTGCAAATAAAGCGCAAATAAGTAAAATAAAGTAGTATAGAAGTAGTAATATTTTATAATTTTTTTACACTTATGGAGATTAAAATGGTTCACGTCACAATTGTAATTCTAATCGTTTGAAATC
Organism: Cryptocephalus primarius; assembly: GCA_963576515.1. Taxonomy (NCBI): domain Eukaryota; kingdom Metazoa; phylum Arthropoda; class Insecta; order Coleoptera; family Chrysomelidae; genus Cryptocephalus; species Cryptocephalus primarius. Next base: position 2,313,517 of record OY754955.1, on the reverse strand, counting down.
CATAAGGATCTGGAAGAACAATTTCAAAAACTATATGGAATCTTGAACAGAATTGCTACCATAGGAAATCTGAAACCCTAAACAAGTCCATTTCAATTTTAACTGTAGGAACGAACGAATTCTTAAATTACAGACCGAACCTCAAAATCGAACATTTCAAGCATCTCAATTTCAATTCTGAGCGTTAAGAAACTTTAGGAATCGAGAACGAAGTTTGAATGAAAGTCGGGATGATTTGAAGAAGTTTCAAATAATTTTAGTTTAATTTTAAACGCTATAACAATCCTGAAATTGATAAAAAAGATTTTTCTTGAAGATAAGCTCTAGAAATCCTGACATTTTAGTTTTGACCAATAGAAAGTCTTATTCCTGCTAAAGAAACTTTCTGAAGATCCCTTTAGAGCTTGGTATGGCCAGAATGGGTTGGGAACAAAAATCTACACGATTTGCCATTTTCCACCATTTTCAATCATTTTTGAACCATTTTCAAAAGGTTCAATTTCATTTCAATTTTAAATGTAAAAACGAACGGGTGTAAGAATTTTCTATACATTTTAAACAATCTCGTTTTTGTACATACCTTAAGAAATTTCAGGAATCAAGAAGGAAACTTTAAGACCTTTTTCTGGCACACTGGAACACCTAACAGCCAAAACTACAACTATAGAAATTCTATACAATTTCCTAAAGACCCAAACTTTATCGAGTTAATTTTAATAGTTAGAACAATTCCCAAATAGATTTCAGATTTTTATTCTAGAATTCAAAATTATTTATATTGGTTTGAAGCCGAATTTAGACGATTTATGCATGTTTCAATCTGTTTCATCCTTCGAGGATCTCAGAAATATAAATGGCTCTAAATGGGTCCTAGAAACACTTTCTTGTTATAATATCAAACTATGGGAAACCATAAGTTTAAAGTAGTGCCATATAGATCCTTGAGTAGGGGTCCATCGCCCTATTAAATTTTTCTATCGATTGAAACGTTTTGTAACGACTAAAAGTCCTTAATTTCTGTCCAATGACGGATATTCCTCAGCCAGGATAATTTCCTTCTTCCAGTTCGTCGTTAACCCTCTTCAATTTTACGTTAAAAGAAATAGAAACTCTAAAGGTTCCTTTAAAATTCGGTAAGGGCTGTGTGGAAATTTCAAAAGATTCAAATTTAATTTAAACTTTAGGAACCTTTAAGAATCTAGCAGGAAAATTTAAAAGGTACTTTTGGAATTTTGAACATTTAGAATTGGCACTATTTAGATGGTTTACAGAAGCCTCATAGCTCATACACTTTCGTTTGAATTTTAAATGTAAGAACGAACTCAGACGTTTATCTAGAATCTTAAAATGCAGACAGAACCTTAAGTTAAAACGTTTCAATTTCGATCTTAAACGTTAAGGAATTTCAGGATTCAGGTTCCAAGATGATTTTCTGGAACATTCCACATCCAAAATGGCAAGAAAATTTGGACGATTTTTGAAAATTTCGAACAATTTCGCTTTAATTTTGAAAGCTATAACAATTCTAAAATACATTCCAGACGGTTTTTTGAAATTCGAAATTATTGAAAATGCCTTAAAATTAAGTTCAAATGATTTATGCAAGTTTCTAACATTCCAGTCGTATTGCCTGGCATTACTATCTATATGAATCACACTTAAGTTATTATTCTAAGCATATTCTTTCCCCCACCTAAATTTCATTCGGCCTGTCTATGTCAAAACTTCTCCCTATTGTCTTATCATCTTCATGCGATAGAGATCAATCGGACGGTGGCATCTGGAACGAATCACAGGCGACCGTCCTGCAGGCCGACTCAGGTACCGACAACGGGACCGCCTTGAGCAGTTCCGAGATGACGACCGCCGCGACGTCGCCCGGTTCCGCGGGGTCCCTCCTCCTCCTCATGACGCCCTCCTCGAGGAGGAAGCACCTCCTCCTGCTGCAGCACCAGCAGAGGTCCTCCATGGACACGGAAGCCCTCGACGAGGACCAAGAAGAAGAGAACAACCCGAGGATCGTCGTCGAGAGGCCCGCGACCGACGCCCAGGAGCCGCCCTCGAGGAGACAGTTTCTCTCGTTGCCCACCTGGAGGACGAGGATGGCGGCTACCGCTGCCGCGGCGACGGCGGTCGCGGCGGAGTCCCCCGCGGAATCTCCGCTCCCGGCGGTCGTTCCCGATCTCCTGCTCGCTAGGACCGACTCCTGTAAGACCAATACCGACATCTCGGAGAGTACGACGACGGACGACTACCTCACGGCCAATTCGGGAACCGATAGCTCCAGGAGAAGCGGCTCAATAATGGTATGTTCTTCGTAGAGTTTTAACGAATTTCTGTACGGTATCTATCTACAGGGTATGGATATGTACGGCGATAATCCGCTGATAAGGCTGCACCTGCAGGACGACGGCTCGAGCCTGGAGAGCTCGAAGGGATTCGACCTTCTCGCGACTCCCGGCGGTGTCGTCGTCGAGGACATGGTCGTGCCGTCGTTCTCGCCCTCTCCCGGTCACCAGCAGCGCCACCATCGGCGCGGCCGCCAGCTCGGCTCCCCCACGTCCCCGCGCAGCCTCACGCCGGTACCGCCGCGCGGCCGATCTACGCCGTCCGAGGAGAGTAGCTCCTCCTGCGGGAGCTACAGCGTCGCCGGGTCGACGCCCGACATCCTCGAGGCGGCGGCCTCCGAGGGCAGTCCGAACGCCGGAGGAGGCCGAGGGGGCGCGAAGAGGCAGCACCACCACCACCATCACCATCGTCATCGTGGCAGGCACTCGGAGGACGAGGAGCATGCCAGCGTCAGGTACTCCTCGTCGGGGTATTACGAGTCACCGCCGGAGGACGAGTAAGTTGAACTTACCAAACGTACCCCTCCAGAGGTCCAGACGTCAGTCATTTTCCTGTGGAATTTTGGGAATTAAGGTTGATTTCTTCGAAAATTTGGATTTAAGTAGTATTTATAACCTTCTTCGAAGTTGGAGTTGTGCCGAAGTGTGGTTTTTCCCTAGGGGTGGAAGCCACCCCTGCTATGGGGTAACTTTTTTTAATCAAAATAAACCTGGAAATCGATAAATTGACCAATTTTAAGCAGCTTTTGCTTTATAAAGTTTTTTGTAAAATTGTTATTTTTCGAGTTATTCACGACTTAAACTACACATTTTTCATAGAAAAAACGAATGTTTTTTAAGTTTTTCACGAATAACTTGAAAAGTTCTCATTTTATCTAGAAAAACATTCAAAACAAAAACGTAGCTAATAAAAAAATAAAAGGATTCGTTTTCGAATGACATGTAAAACCCAATAAGGGTGAGCTATTGCTCATTGAAGGATGGTTATTTTTCTAGAACCCCGAAATTGAAAATCTTTAATCTTCAATGACTTGAAAATGATGAAATTTTTGCGGAAAACTCAATAGACCAATTTTAAAGTATATAAAAAAACCTTTAAAACGAGCACCGAAAAAATTTTTTGTGTAGGAATTGACGGATTTATAGCAAAAATAAAATAACACCTTTCTTTTTTTTAATTTAAAAATTACACCCTCGTCATTACCAGCGTGATAAAAATTAAGCGCAACCCCTTTGGATGTAACTTTATTTTGGTATTATTGATACGATCCATGTGGTTTAACCGGTTTAAGATGCTTATTTTAGAAAAAATAGTTGTTTCAAATGAAAATTGCATTTTCGTAATTTTGGAAAAAATGCATTTTCCTTAAATAAATCAAAAACTGTTCTAGATATGAAAAAACGTTTCAAATGTTAATTACAGCGTTTGTCTCACTGAAAATTATGATTTTTTGTTTATCTTTGTACCATAAAAATTGAAGGAGATATGGCGGTTCGAAGGTTGCACTCGCATACTAATTATCTAAGCCATTTGAATGCAACCCCTTTCAAAACTACGAGCTGTAAAAACTTTTAACTAATTTCATCTTAAAGCGCGTGGAATTCCCTACAAAATGCATTTTTTGAAAAGTTTCTAGCTTGGAGAATAAGGGAATTATCGTCGAAAAAAATCGAATTGTTTAACTCATATTCAGGGGACGATTTACAGGGGTTGCACCTGTTTTATCAATCATAAACTTGGTCGATAATGTCAAGAGATCTTCAGGTAATTACTTTAAACTTTATTTTAATCAATTACATGTAAAAGTATACGATTCTCTATTTTTTTGCGGAAAGAGGTAGATTTCACCCCTAAAAAATAAAAAGCACACTTCGGCACATGTCAAACTTTAAAGAAAATGATGAGCAGAGCTTAAGCCCAAATTTTTTTGAAAATCGACGTTGATTCCCAAAATTCAACAGTTTGAAGGTTTTTTCCGCTGACGACTGGACTATCTGTGTCTACCTGTATTCCAATATTTTTCTCGGTATCCTTCAGTGTTTTTAAAAACTGCCTTTGAACTATCTACCCTACGGTTTTAGCACGACGTGGAAATCCTCCCGATACCAATCAGCTCATAAGCAACGCAGGAAGGAATTCACCCTCGACTTAGCGAACCACACTAAGTCCTACCTGGAGACGTACTCCTTCTCCGGCAACGGGAAATTCAAAACCTCCAAAAGGGCGGATCACCCCCAGAAACACTCCCCCGCGGCCTCTGCTGCGGAGCCTGCGATGATGGCGGCGGCAACAACAACGACCGCAACAGACAACACCATCGAGAAACCGAAACGCGCAAAATCGTCGCGGATGCGCAGCCCTATGCAGAACCACAAGATGAAGAAATCTGCCTATTTCGACGAGAAAGAAAACAAGGGCACCTCGGACGAATCGAGCTGCGACCTAGGCATGATGCGCTCCGCCAACCAGCATCACCACCATCACCACCACCACCAGATCGTCGGCCAGAATTCCCCGAGGAAGGGCAAAAAGGGCAAGGAAGGCGGCGGCAGGAGGAAATCGCTGCCGCGCTCGCCGGTCAGCCAGAGGAACTCGAACAGGAACGAGGAGGAGAAACCGTCGAGCCTGCCCGGGAGCCTGTCGAGGACGAAACCGTCGAAACAGGCTGCGTCAGCGCAGGAAGATGGACAGAACAAGAGATACATCAGGTACATCTAACTGTAAATTTAATCAAGGGTAACGAGTAGGTCGCCGTGCGGTCGGAAAATGCGCGATCTAAAACCGCGAAAATCGGAAAATTCGAACTATTCTCGATGATTATCGTGGGTTCTAAGATGGCGAAAGTCGGGAAATTAATTTTACCCCCTCGGAGTACACAATGGGGGCTTTAAGGTGCAATACACCACTGCAGCTATGCAAATAAACCAGCCCAAAATTACAGGAAATAATTGATGGTGAATTTCTAACCTGTCACAATTGGGTTGTGTTAAAAATTGTATGAAGGTTATTTTCAACTATACCAAGAATAAATGCAATACTTCAGTATAGTGTTTAAAGTCTCTTTTTGAATGTTCCCTTTTCTGCCCTGGAGCGGAGAACCTATAGGTCAGGGGTACTAAACAAAGAAAGACTAAAACAGAAAGGGATTTTTCAAAAAGAGACAAAAAGAGGAAATGTAACTTACATAATAGACGGCTGTTGTCCGGACCTTCGAATTTTCACGGTGCGCGGCGGGTCGGAGAGCATCTTCGGGGCGGTAGGTTCTCCTTCGGACCCTTCGTCGACAGACAACTTTCTTAGGCCGTCAGGGCTGATCACTTTGGACAATACTGCCCTGGACCACACTGTCTACTTCTCGCTTTTCCCCTTTCTATTTATATTCATATTTTGTTTTGTATTCTTCGCGCTTGTTGGTGTAAGGCGTGTCTTTTATCGAAACATTTCACATCTTGATTTGTCAGCATCTTTATAAAAGTTTATATCACTTCACCTTGGCCTGAGCCGTGATCCAATTTGTTGTTTTGATGATAGTTGTGAAAATTTCGTGATCGTGACAGTTGCAATTGCAATCAGTGCTGACTGTACTCCTGATATAAGCCATAAGGAGCAACTCTCTCTAACATTAAGGTGGAGTGGCATAACCATAGACGCCGTAAGCATTAAAAATATTTCACTACATTTTTGGGAATTGATGATACAACTGATGCAGGCCTCACAAAAGCTAGTTTAAAAACATTGAGTGATTAGGATCCCTATGGAGCCAAAATGAAGATAAAACCGAGGGACTGCAAAAGAGAATTCCCGATCTCAATCCATTTGTTCTCTTTGTACCATATGGACGTCACAATTATAATTTAATCCTGTGTGATGTCGTATAACTATTGGTAACGTTGATATCCCTATTCGGAATCTTGCAAAAAATATTTGTAGCATCAGTAAGTCGATGGCAAATTTTAAGGAGACATCTGAGACCCTACATCGTTAAAAAATTAAGCGATAGTCTCTGGGATTTCCGAACCTAGGGCGTTAAAGAGGTAATATATCAACTTTGTGACGTTCATGATGCTTTAGCGTTTTTGGCTGGTTGTGAGCAAAGCAAGTCAATTACCCAATTTGAACTTCATTCATATTTGGAAAAATATCGACAAATTGGTTTTGGAGAAACTGGTGTAAGTGAAGTAGCTGCTGTAAGTGAAATAGCTTTAGAATTCAATTTTCAAATCCTAAAACGCATTAAGTGACAACCGAGTGACGAAGAGGTGAAGACTGATGGACCAATAAATGACCCAAAAATTTGTTTATTTCGAGTAGGGTTTGGTTTGTCTCCTCTGCAACTCAGCCTTTACTTTAGAAATACTTTCCCTGGTTACAAAAGTTTTATTGAAATAATACTAATAACAAATGTATTTAATAAATTCCCAATCAACAAAGATCTTAACTACGCTTATTCAAATAACCAAGGCCTGATATATTCTCTAGCAGAATCAATAGTTCACAGCACTTCACACAAAACAACAAAATCGATCGTAAAAGCATAGATACCAAATACTATACACCAAAGCACGTAGTGGTACACTGTCTTGTCATAAGAAACACAATCTCTCTTAAGGATGTTCGATACCTTGTAGGGACAAACTAATACCGCTAGATGGTGGTAATACCAGAAACACCGAAATAAAAGATAAGAGTATAAAGGCCAGCCCACCCGGGTGCCATAAATTATCCTCGGAACTGCAATACAATCTAAGAGGTACAGATATTTATAAGATCTGAACTCTTACGGTGCCGTTTGTAGCGACAACGGGAAATCATTACGTATCGAGTGTTTTTTTTTAGTGTTCTTTGGTATCAACTTTTTTATGAACTTGTGTTGCGCCATATATGGCGCAAGTTGCTAAATGTACAGGGGGTAAAAGAATTAATTTTACTAGTTTTTCTTATACAGCACGTGCATATGCGGCTGCAATTTCACACTGTACAGATCCAGCTTGGCATCTGCATGTACGGAGAGGTGGTAAAACATTCCAACAAGTATTCAAATCCAGACGGCAAAAACACCTTAACAGACAAAACAGTAGTAGAAAGAACGTTACACACAAAATTCGGCATGTGACTTCTGGACCAGATTTTGATTATGGACCGAATGCAGTATAACCAGACATTTCGGAGGAGCAGCTTTCAAATAGAAAATCTAACTTTTTAGCAAAACTACAGGATAGGGTTTCAACATTTGATAAGCTTAAAGATATAGACAATTCTACCAGAGAGCAACATAATTGCACACTATGGCATGAACTAAGGAAAGACTATTTAACTGCCTCCAATTTCGGAGCAGTTATAAAACTTTTTTTTTAAAACTAGCTTTTTTTGTAATACCCCTTATTTACATTTTGTAGTGACCCTTTCTCAAAAAAAAATGGTATTGCAAGGTACTCAAGACTACACAATTAATAAATAATAAATGTTTCTGAAATGTTATATAGTTCAGTTTTTCTCATTATTTATAACTTTGGTTCATACTGATTCAAAATTTTATTTTTAATGATCATATTCGATAACAGACGAGGCGGAAATATTTCAATTACACATTTTGAATGATAAATTTACCTCGTTAGTTTACAGTTCCTAGTTTCTGTTCCGACCAAACACTTACTTGTTACAAATTCACTTGAGGGGAGTTTACTATGAAATAAAAAAGTGTTCAAGCCTTTGGAAGAACATATAAAATATATGTGCTAACGAAAGATATGAGCAATATGTTAGAAAAAAGGTAAAGATTGTAGAGGTAAAGAATGTGAATTGTAATTGGAACATTACAATTTGTAATGGTAAAATTTGAAATTTACTGTATTTCTTAGCGAACGTGTGTATAAGTGCCATTATTATTATTTATGTTATTTTCAAGTAATGATTTGTATAAAGAAAGACTTCATAAAAATGACATTTTTGGAAAAACGAGATCGAAATTGTATTTTATCAGCAATAAAGAAAGGTCGTCTCCCTTATGGTGTGAAAGTTAGTGATTTCGTGTAGTATTTAAAAATATCTATTCGAGGTATCCGAATGAGAATAATGGTCATAAATTTTATTGTCCGGTCACCGCGGTCGAGTCGAAACCTCCCACACCTAAGCTATTGGTTCCCTAAAGTGGCTTATCACAAAGCGGGCGGGGCTGTGGAGGGGCGTCATTCATTAATTTAATTTAGCTCTGCAGTTGATAATTACAAAAATTTAGAGTAATAACTCTAGCTGTCAGTAACAACTACTTCATTATTATTTTTCTGCGTGGCCCGACATTGCCTCTTAGTCTTTACATGCAACTTACAGCAGTATTTAGTTATTTCTATATTTAAATCATAATTCTGGAAAATCTAAACATATTATTGACAAAAGCTTCTCGCACTTTTTTTCGTATACAGAATATGAACTGCCTAGTGAAAGAAATTTAATGATTGACTGATTAGTTTGTCTTCTAGAGCTTACAGAAAATTGCATTGTATGGTATACGGATATTTTAATGTATCGAACAACCTTAAGTCACTTTCTTAACATTGACCAAGCCCTTTTAAGTATCAGATATGTCAACTATCAAATTTGCTTGTCATACATATTCCTGACTGATAAATCAAATAATCAAAAATCAATCCTTCTCGCTGCGTTTGATCGCCTTCAAAGCTCAGATCCAACACTCCTGTCGTTCTTCTTCTTCCTCTTAATTGCTGTCGCTTAGTACCAAATTCGAAAATAAATTCCTGTACCAACATAAGTTTAGTAACTTTGTGTTTTAGCCAATGAACATTAGTTTTACGTTCATTTCGGCCCATTTTCTGTCACGCAAACGACGCTTGTTTCTTGGTTACAATGTATCATATTATTTCCTGCTAACTTTCTAATAAGAGGCGGCTTTCCGATATCAAAAGAACATCCGGGGTAATCAATCTCTTCATAAAAATTATCCAATGAACGGATCTTCCTTCACCTCCAGCTGATTTAGTGTATCACTAAGCCGGTTGAGTTCAAATTTTCTATATTGACGGATATTACGTCAGTGCTACTAGATGCTACTTGAATCTGAATATGATAGATGAAATGGATCGAAAGTTATTACGGATTTAGTAACTAATACTTCTGATGTCAAAGACCTCCGACTTCCGCTTGTTTGAAATAAAGAATTTCAATGTCGCTCGGACCGAAAAAGCTTGTAGTAATACCAGTTCCTTCTGTAAGCAATAAACTGTGGATATACCGAGAGATTGCGCATGTATTCAATGTTTCACCAACATTGCATACCTCTTGAGCAATGTTATTTTGCTTCCTAGCCCGATCGACTCCCCTTCGACGAGGAACACGGCCCACCCAACGGTAGACACAACCAAACTGAAGGCCCTCAGCGCAGAATCGCTACGTTCCGTGAGTCCTGGCAGCGATAGCGTATTCTACAGCGACCCGAGCAGCCATACAGCCGCCCACGACCAGCACCACGTGCACTGCTTGCACTGCGGTAAGCTAGGGCGAACCTCGGTAGTAATACTCCTTACAAATTCCTCGTTTTCTTCCCCGTCCAGGTAAGGAGGTGGACATCGTGACCACCGACGACCCGGACAAAAGCCTCAGCAGCAACGAGACCCAGCACGACATCGTCCAGCCGCCCGCCGGCTTCGAAGACTCCCCCAGGTCGAAGACGAAGGAGAGGCTCTTCAAGAAACTCGACAGGAGGATCAGATCCGAGGAGAGGAACCTAGCGGAGAACAGGAAGCACAGATACAAGCAGGACGTCAGAGCGAAGGTAAGAGTGGTTTTCGTTACTGGATATGTATATTAGGCAGCTACGTATTCCAGTCCGAGGAGAGGGCCGCGAAAACTCACCGTAGCAAATTGCGACCGATGGCGAAGTCGACGACGAGCAGCCAGGAGCATCTGAAGTCGACCGATTCGAGCCCGAGCGTGTTACCCGGCGAACCGGAAGAGGAAGACGATACCGGCGTCTACGATGTGCCTTATAACGACGGTTTCTGGATTTACGTCGATGAGAGGGACGAGATTGGCAAAGCGGTGCCCTCCTCCTATTCATCACCAAACGGTAAAGTTCGCCTAGATATTCGTCTTCTTCAATGTCTTTTTTGACTGCGTGTGTATTTTTGTATCTTTCTGATATTCTCTAGGTATCCAGTATTTTACCTTCAATATACATGTCTTACACCATAGATCGTTAAGAGTAGTATAAATGACTTATCATTACAATATTACGAAAGTATAACTTAATCCCTACTCTCTAATGGAGCGACATCGAGTTCTCTTCTGGGCACCGATTCTTGAGACTAGGTAAAGTAATTTCCCTAGGAAATGTCTGCAATTCCTTTGGTAATTACCTCAGTCATATTCTTGGAATACCCTAGAAAAAAAGTGAAGGTAAATATAAGTGGAATTTCGTTACCTAACTATTTGTGGGAAGAACTGAGGTTTCTTGAGGGAAATTCAGATTTTAAAATGTGCGAATCTGCTTAAATTGCAAAAAATGAGTCTGGGGGTTTTTTACATTTTGTGTATGATGAAAGAAAAATTTGACGAGGTGTTTTTTATCAACATATTAAATATTGTTCAAGAGTTGGAAGAAGATGAGGTCAATGCTGAAATGCGGTACTACCCCAAAGTGGATCCTTTCATCTATTTAAATGAAACGAAGTTTATTAAATGTTTCCGGTATAAAGTATATTTTTCTTTTATTTGGGGAACAAGATATACATGTTACTTATTATATAAAGGCGCCTATGCGTAATTATCACATTGATTACCTTTGTGTGATCTCACACGTATATGCATGTAGTTGCCTTCACCCAGGTATTTAGAAATAAAACCATTATAGAATTTTATATTTCCAGACTTAAGAATACAAGCGTCAGACGTCAATAAAATTGTACATTACATTTCGCCACTGCAGAACATTTCATGTGGCGCTAGGAATCGCATTTAAAATGTTCGTTAAGTCGCCCCACATTGCATTAGCCTTCACTCTAGTAAAATCACTTGTAAATCTGCCTAAGGCAAGTTCCTCGTGTTCCTTCATAAATGCAATTAAGGTGTTCCTCTGCGCTTTTTAAACCAAACACCTTTTTTGTAGCTTTTATTCTATCTAGATGTAAAATAGAAGTTAGTTTACATACTTTAAAAAATGTCGAATACGTGCCTTCTATTTTCACTCTACATATCACAACTTAAATTAATCAATGTGAAAACAAAAACAGTTTTCGGGATATCACAAATTAATGCTATTACAAACAACCACATTAACAAAGCACCTTATCTTATACCTATAAACGAAAGTTAACAGTCGCACGTAACCAAAAAACAGATTAAAATACCTTGAAATGCATGTTTATTAGTTCAAATAAACATAAAATATTTGGCAACGTTCCAAAAAAATTTCCCTTCAAAAGTTCAGGTAAATGTAATTCCATCCTAGTTCAAGAATACCATCTAGGTAAATTATTGGTGAAACGGTAATTTTAAAATTTCCCTAGGTAATTACAATTACCCACATTCAGGAATAGGTGCCCTGAAGGCGACGCCGATGACATTTGCCGCCATATGCACTCCTTGCTCTTTCTACTATTGAGATTGGCGGGAAATTCGAAAATTGCGAGAATTTCAAATTGACGGGAATTTCAAAATGCGATTATTATTGCATTTCTTGGTCCATTTATATCAAACAAAATATAACCTCACTTAAATTTACGCGACACTTATAAGAACGTTTTTTTTTTTGAAAAAGTTTCTGTATATAAGTGCTCTATAATCTTAAGTAATCTTATATATTGCTTGATGTAAATGATCCCAAGTTTTTATAAGCCAATGAATAAGTACCACCTCCACTTCCCGCAATATTACTAAATGACAAATAACAAAGAAAACATAAATTCAAACAAAACATTTGTATTTAGTGATAGACAAATAAAATAATTTAATAAAAAAAATAATAAAATTATCCTAACTTTAGAGACCGTTTATTAAAACTAAATTTTACAAAAAGGATAGTTACTGACAACTTTAATTCTAACGCTTTTCAGTAAGATTTGCCATCTTTCGTCTTTAGTTGTTAAAAATAGTATTTTTCAAATCAAAAAACATCTTCTTTGATCGCAAAACCACTAAAAGCTGTCTTGAAAAACATGGTCGTCTGGGAGGTGTCAACTGCTTAAAAATAACATTACTCATCACCTCTACTGGTCGTATTATCAGAACTTTGCATAGATTTTATAGCAGACAGTGTTTCGTGTTCATTTCTAAAGTTGGCAAGCCATGAATCTGCAATTTTTGAGAACGTCTGTTTTATAGTCACCACGTCTTCGTACGGCTTCTTCTTTTGTGCAATTATCTGGAACACACAGTATGGTGCTTCTTCAGTTACATCTTTGTTTTGTGGACTGTTTTCAAAAATATTGCCTGTTGTCCAATTAACTGTGATTTTAGTTGCTTCAGTTTTCCCTTTCTGGCAGTGATGGGAATAATTCTTCAAATTTCGAATGTACAGTTGTATGATGCCTTCTCATATTTCATTTTATAGCAACGGAGACAGAAGCACTACATAACAAATGAACATTTTTACAGGAGAAAAGAGGGAAACCCCAAGTCGGTCCAACTATTTCTGGATTCGCTTGGAAGTCAGAAGACTTTACTCCAAATTAAACTTCATCTATGTAGAACTTCGATTTGTGGATTTGCTTGGAAGTCAGAAGACTTTACTTCAAATTAATCTTCATCAATTTAGAACTTCGATTTACTCTCTTCTCTTGACCATGGTAACCAACTGTGAGAACTTGGACAACCTTCTCCAAACATTTTTACCTTTAACTGCTGTAAACAAATATTGTTCTTCCAATCCGAATGAAAATTGTATGCCTTCAACTCCAGTACCAGATCCAGACGAGGAAACTGTCAAACATCGAATGTCGCCGCGAGGGGCGCCTTACGTATTTACATATTTTATGGCAAACAAGATGTTTATGAGCTTCATAACTATATTGTTTAATGTGTTTGATTCAAATATACAACTTAGTGATTACCTCCTATAACATAGGAGTCATTCCCTACCTCGTAACCATCGATGGCTTTGAATTTTTCTTTTCTGTACCCTTAGAGCACGAGCCACCAACGAGGAGAGAGTCATTAACTAGCACGGAATCGGAACAGGAGTTTCGAAAAAGGTACGAATCCGTTACACATCGAATGGTTCACCGCAAATCCTGCCTGGAGATGTACAAGAGGCAGAATACCAGATCTTTCGGTAAGAAACATGAAAATAATGCCATAGATTACATAATTCCCGATATGTGCGCCCTTGAATGTTTTTTTTTAATCCACAACCCGTCTAAATAAGATGTGCATCGCCTCTTCCCATTCAAACGGCGGAAAAATATAAATAAAATTATGAGCGCGACGACTATTCTTAGTCTCAGACCGAAAACTAAAAGTATGCGTGATATGCTGAAAATAACTTTATGGAATTCGACTCAGGAGTTGAACGTTTGCAGGTTAGAAGGTAGGAATATGTTTGCGCGGTGAAATCGGTGAAGTGATACCGCTTTTCATGTTTTAATACAGCACCATGGCTTTAGGTAAGAGAAAAAAATTAAGATATAAGAACCACACTGTACGACACGAGAGTTGTTTAATTATTTTCTTTTCTTCTTCGTAGTGAACGGTATCTCTTCACCGGATGAAGTTACCGCCGACTTTGAATTCAGACATAAGCTTGAGGAGATTTTAAAGTTGATGCTGGTGATATGGTGTCAGGAAAATAAAGCTTTAAACTTAATCAGTCCTAATACCAATGGTCAGTATTAAGCGATAATTGTTTTAAATTAACATATTATTAACTTCATATTGTACCAATGTGAGAGTGCGATGAATATAATTTTTTAACAAAAGTATTCATAACAGCTAATGTTTTGCATGAATGTGTTCTTGTGATCTTTAGTTTCAAAAAAAAAAAAAAATCTGCGTCACTACTTTGTTTAATATATCGATTTTTGTAAAATGTTCGAAAAAATTTTTTTTTTTAAGAAAATGTCGACAACAAAATTATCTAAAAAATGGTAGTAAATCGATGAAAAAAATAAAAAAAAATGTAACATGAAATATCATAATGAAAATGGTGATTACGTCTGCAACAAGGATTCCAAATCACAATGATTGGAATGTATGTAAGAGGTAAGAAACATGATGATGGTTTAATATTTAAAAGAGGAAAAGTGTGAATACTTGTCCGAATTACAGGAGAAGAAGGTAAGCACCGACACGTGTTTCTGCTAATTTTCTGTCATGGGCACATGAAGCATTAGAAAACTCATGTCATAAAGGGAGTTTCATTGATTTTAAACTAATTTTTGCGTTACAACAGTAAGAAAAGACATCCATATTTGAATTTTTTTGCAATAATTTCATATTTTTACCGATTTTAATCCAGCAACTCTCATTTCTGAGATAACTGTATCGCGTCCAGAACATTTTTTAAAATAAATAGTGTTTCGATAATTAAAAAAAATCTTTCCCATTTTATTGTTTAAACAACAATGACGCGGAAAATTTTCTTAAAGTAAAGATCAAGCCTTTTATTATTTCCAACACATTTATGCCAAAAATCGCTGTTAAGAATTCTATGGTCTTTTAGACTTCTTATTTTCGTATACATGGTTCTAAGGGAACTTGGGACCTTACCGTTTCCTTTTCCACCCCAATTTCATGCTTCAAGATGTCATATTTTCTTTACAAAACCACTTGGGTCGCAGACATTTCATAGAACTTTCAGGATTTTCACTTATTGGATCTTCTTTGAACCCTTTTTTAATTTCGGATCTACTTGAGTCGAGGAAAATTTCCAAGGTTCTTTCAAACAGCATAATAGGTATGCTGCTGAACGAATCTTTAAGACTGATTCTTGAGTGCGTTCCACTGAATAATCTTGATTCCTCTAAAGCACAAAGATTATTCTGGGAACTCTACTGCAGATGGTATCTGGTGTGACAGGTTTTCAATACTTGTGTTACTATTTTTGAACTTGTAACAAGTTTAAGAGTCAATTTGTAGCTAATTGAACTAGGGAAGCGGTTACATGACCCTTTGAAACGATATTCTTCGTAGTATTTAAGAGAACCTTTTTTCCTTCCTCCTTAAGCATATTTTGTGTCCAAAAACCTTTTTGAATTTTGTTTGACTCTAACTGAACCTGCTAATACTGTCTAAGACAAAGTCTAAATCTAAGATAATTTTTAAACCTTAATCTAGCTGATTTAAGATCTTTTCTCCAATTTCTCTAAATTACTAGTCATATCTTCCTGAAATGTACACATTTAGGAGTTCATTGTGAGGTGCTATTGAATCTAATCACTTGTAACGAAACTATTCTTATCCTCTTGGAACTAAGTATAATTAAATGCTATATGTATTGTGTGTTGCATATCGGTCACAACTACAGAAGAAATTGAGATATATCTTCTCTTTCTAATGCGTATGTTTCATCCTCGTGTGTTCTCCCTCTCACTCACGAATTTCCCTAAGTAGGTTGAAACCTAATGTAACCTGTTGTAACCGTTAGGTACCTAACCTAACCTGACCCAACCCAACTTAACCTAAAATAACCTAACCTAACATAACTTAACCTCTGTGCCGCCCTTTTAAGCTTGTCGCCACCCTCTGGGGTTGTTTATCACTTATCCCTGGAGATGGCCAGCTAGATTCGATGTTTAAAGGTCCTTTGCCCGCCCTTTTACTGTTTACCCCCCAAAGAGGGATAATAGGATCCCATTTGCACCATGGATAGGCGTCTTATGCTCCATATTTTCTTTCCTCCTTCTTCTTTGCACTGAGGTTAGCCCGTGTCCTTAGCCTCCTTCGCTATTAAAATTTCAGTGACGAATTGCTTGATAGCCTACCAGGAAAGGGGACTTTCGAGCAAACCTAACCTAATTTAACCCAACCCAACCCAACCCAACACAACCTAACCTAACCTAAACTAACCTAACCTAACCTAATCTAACCTAATCTAACTTAACCTAACCTAACCTAACCTAACCTAACCTAACCTAACCTAACCTAACCTAACCTAACCTAACCTAACCTAACCTAACCTAAGCCTACTTAACATAACTTAACCAAACCTAAATCGTATGCATTTTACAAACTTAGTACCATTTCTTTCCTAAAATCGCCACCTAAATTATAGCTGATTTGTTCCCTAGAATGCGACAAGACGGTGACGGTGCACAGGGAACATGGCGGAGAGTTCGGCTTCCGCATCCACGGCTCGAAACCGGTGGTCGTCTCCGCCATCGAGCCGGGGACTCCTGCTGAATCCTCCGGACTCGAAGTGGGCGACATCGTCTTGGCGGTGAACGGCGTCAGCGTCTTGGACAAGACGCACTCGGAGGTGGTCAAGATCGCGCACGCTGGTAGCGACGTCCTGAACCTCGAGGTAAGGTTGGATACATACTTAAACGCAGTACTTATTATTAAAGCTCGGGAAATATGCCCCAAAAAACAGTCAAAATATGCAGTTTATATGCATTTTGTGTGTTTCCCGAGCTCTACTTATTACTAAAATTGCCATGTTTGCAAAATTTAAACCACAACAGTTGATTATTGCGACATTCCACGGCATTTATTGACATTTGAATTGTAATTTTCACATATTTCTCATAAATTATTCAACTAACATAACAATCAATGAGATTCAACCCTACAATATTTGGGTATCCTATCCCTTGAGGCGGGGGTGAAACCCTCCGAAGCCATTTCCAAAGGCAAACCATTTATCCCTCGTTGAACTGTACTTACATATAATATATAATACGTACATATATACGTTTTCCAGGTGGCTCGAACTTGCTACGCGCTCAGCCCTCCGAGAGACGATTACTCCTCGAACACCCTGTATAACGGATACCTTTGGAAGCTCAGCGGCTACGCGAGCGGAGCTACGACTAACAGATGGATTCGAAGATGGTTCTGCTTGAAGCAGAACAATTGCCTTTACTATTATAAGACTGATATGGTGAGTACGATGGGGTGCTTCGAAATGAAGCTAAGGGCATTCTTCGCGGTATACGTTACGGAAATTTCAATGCAGCGAGAGCAGTTAAAAGGTGGCTTGTTGCCCTGTACCAAAACGCAGTACGTATTTACGACATTTTGTACAGTAGACCCAGTCGGCCAGATGGAGCATAGGAATTGGGAACTATTCGAGAGTTGCAATGGAAACACTTTGGTCAATAAGATTTATTTTGCTTTTCGCAAGGTCGTCTCGCCAGGGCATTTGTGCATAAATGGCTATTAAGGGTTCGTCAGGTTTTCCAAGAATGCACTTGGCACTTTGTCATCCATATGATATCCATACTCCCTTCGGGGGGTACAAGGCATTGTTGTACGTTACAAGGGGATAGCTTATTAGAAAACGTTTTTCTACGTGCTGCTACACCATTACCCAGCATAAATAGGCATAGGGTGCAATATAAGGGGCAACATCAATCCTGAAATTTGTAACAAGCCGCTTGAATTTTTTTATATTATGGAAGTTGTCATGAGGGCGAGTTATGGTGTCAAGTCGTTATAAAAGTGATCAGAACTCCGAAACTTCTGCTCAAAATGAGTTGAAACTCATCGAACTTCTTGAAGATGCGCCATTGAAGAACCTTGCCAAGTTTTATCAAGATGTACGTTTAACTAATTTTTTTATCAATTTTTGAAGTTATCATTAAGGCGAACGGACACTCGAAGACGAAAAATGGTCGCAACTTCGAAACTTCTCAAAAAAGTTGGAACATATCGAACTTTTCAAGGACGCTTCACTGGACCATCGCAACATTTCGATTTATCAAAACTAAAGATTCAATATATTCTTTAGCAGTTTTTGAATTTGTCGTTAAGGCGAGTGTTTACTTGGAGTCGATGTCATATCGTTAGAAAAGTAGTCGCAACTCCGAAACTCCTTAGCAAAAAGTGTTGAAACTTGCCAAACTTCTTAACGACACTTTACTAAAACACCTTGGCGAGTTTTATCAAAATAAAAGTTTCAGTATCTTTCTTTTTAAATTTTCGAAATTGACGTTAGGTCGAACACGAACGACGAGAGCTTAGAAATGGCTGATTTCATATTGCCCATAGGTACAGTTGTAGTTATTTTGCTCCAGATTGCAGTAGGTAGTTAGTACTTCCTGGTAAATTTCCTATATCGACAGGACAAACAGCCGGTCGGTGTGGTGATGCTCTTCGACCACGAGATCCAAGCATTGGCAGACAACGATGGAGGTCTCTCCAAGCAGTACCGCTTCGTGATCCAGCGGCCTGACTCGGTACCTCTGCACTTGGCGGCCGACACCTCCGCGGCCCAGAACCGTTGGATCGACGTCATAGGTGATTATCGATCGATCGATCATCAGTGAGTATTTATTATTGGTTTATTTTTAGCGAAAGCGATAAACGACAGTCAGATAGTGGACGACTTTCTCGAGACGACCAAGAGGTATCTGCTCCTGGCGCCGAACAATATCCCGCAGCCGGATTGCTTCGGCTATTTAGTCAAGTTAGGCACGCAGTGGAAGTCCTGGAGCAGGAGATATTGCGTCCTGAAGGACGCCTGCCTCTACTTCTATCAGGACGCTAACGCGAAATCTGCCTTCGGTAATTCATCAATATTTTTAAATAAATCGAGCAGCATCCAACTCGCTATACGGTAGAACCTCGATAATCCGAACTAAGTGGGACCGGGGGTGGTTCGGACTATCAAATCGTTCGGATTACCAAACAAGGTGCTTTCCAAGCATAGTAGCATGCAAAAAATGGACACCGACATACTTTTACCCATAAAATACGAAGCACGTTGAATTGTTAAAGGTAAATAGTTAGTAATAGTGTTTTATGAAATACTACTGTGCTACAGTAAGGTAACTATACTAAACGCCAAACTAAGTTGCGCTCACGTCATTAGCATTTTATCACATGTCTATTTAGGGTGTTGCCAGATTTTCGGGAATTTCGAATTTTTCGCCGCACTTATACAATTATTGAATTGCTGGTTGCATATGCAACAGTAATTAAAAATGTGTTGTACTAGTTTTTAAGTAAAAAATCACTATTATAAAAATAATTTATAAAACAAGGAAAAACTTGGTATTAAATTTATAGAAGTAAGCCATGGTAATACGTTTTAAAAGCTACAATGTAAAAATCAATACATGATTCTTCATCTGAATCAGATTAGTCATAATACAAGTAGCGAATATGTAGTAAACTTAAGGTAACAGAAATTTTCATTTTTTTTTACATATCATCACTGTCATCATCACGATTATAAACTTCATTATCTTTTCAGCTTTTTCCTTGGCGATTCCAGCTGTTCCCCCTTTTTCTCGGCTTGAGAGATTTCGTTTACCGTTCTTAAACTGACTTTTAAAGCAGCAGCTACTCGCTACAATATTAAATATTCATGCAGTATTATTATTTTATATTTATTATTAAAAATATATTACCTCTCGAAGGGCATTTAACGGCAACAAGGGCCCAATATTATCCCTTTATTGTTCAAAATATTGAATTAAGGACACTATGAGTTCCTAACATCTGCTATTCATTTGTTTGGGCATTTTGGTAACCCCAAAACCAAAATACTTCTTCGCTTTTAGATTATTTAGTTTTGTTATGAAAAAAACAATTTGTTTTCGCAGTTTATGGTGCAGCTGAATTAAATATTAGAATATCTGATGGCAAAAATCGTTTCATGGCAAGTGTAAACAAAGCGTGTAAATGTAATCACAAAACGTAAACATAACCTTAAAAGACCTTCTCACGGTCGATATAAGGTTCGATTAAATCCGACAACGTAGCACGGTACCTATGTTTACACGTTGCCATAACTTACTTGTTGATTAATATTTTCAGAAAATTTTAGATGGCCGATTCTTTAAATTCAATGAACCAAGCTAATACGCATACATCATGTGAGTAAAAAACATTTTTTTAGACATATATTTATATTTGCTATTTGATAACACATTTTTTTTTATTCTAAGAAAAGTGTTTAACGTCTATATAATATACGTACAATACCATACAGATACGTTACCGAAAATCTGGCAACACTCTAAATCGACCTGTGATAAAATGGTGATGACGTGAGCGCAACTTTGTTTGGCGTTTAGTATCAACTCCCCTTTCCCTCTCTCAGTTTGTGCTTACGATTCTGATTATTTTCGTTTTTCCCAAACCGGCGTTCGGATTATCGAGGTTCTACTGTACTGAAATTTTCCACACGTATTTTTATTATTTTCTCGTATGTTTAAGGCGTAGCGTACCTGCACGGGTACAGAGTACAACAGTCTTTGTCGGGGAGTAAGAAGCACACGTTCGAAATTATACCGCCTGATCCCGGCAAGAAACATTATTACTTCCATACAGAGTCAGACGCAGATAGAAAAAGGTATTATCCCATATAAAGAATAACTCTTAGTGAACATAATTACGGGCTTAATTATTTCTTTCAGATGGATAGCCGCTTTGGAGTATTCTATAGATAGGTGGTTTAAAATTCAATAGGCACCAACCTTACCGATATCCCTGTACCCTAGACCTACTGATTTTATAATATTTTTTATATGTAAACTGTATCACTATTATTTGTTTATTTTTTATTTATAAATGTTTATTAAATCGATGTAGTAATGAAGCGGGAAGCGGTATATATGTATTTTTCATCGCTCGATGTTTTCGCCTGTTTTACTTCACTCCCTAACTGATCGACCCCAAAAGCATCAAAGTACAATAAAAGTAATGGTAACGACTATCACATGTAATTACCCTGAATTAATTCATTATTAACGTGGAATGGCGATATAATAAAATTATCTCTCGATGAAGGAGAAAAACGCCGGCACGAAAACCCACCAAATGGTGAATTGTTTGATCAAAGCCGGATTAGATATAAAACAAATTGTGCAAATAGCGGAGATAAATGAAATTGATCGTGCTCGTAAAGTCTAGTTTAGTCAGCCAGATGCCGTCTAGAATATAACTACAGCCGAGTAATCCTCGCATACGTAAGTACAACCATAGTATACAAATTTAATTTCGATAGTGGTTTTCTTGGCTACGCTCTTGGAAAAGAATTTCAGTTTCGTTATCACGGGTACTCAAGGATACTCTAGTGTGTTGTGAAAAATGTTGGCAAATAAAAAACACACTTTCAAAATTATTGATAAATGAAAATCTGTTTTCTGTACAGAAATCTTACATGATTTCAATTTGTGTTTTATGACATAACACATGCCATTCTTCTTTTACATTACAAAAATGGTACCTCATGCTACTAAGCACGACAAAGCTTTTGCTAATTCTCGCTTCTAAAACTTTGTAATGCGATGAAGTCATTGTGAAGGTTGATTTGCGGACTGTTAGGCCCTCGTTGTTGTCCTGTCCTTCATCAGAAGCTGAGTTGGTCTGCTCCTTGCTTCTCCCTCTACGATGTCTTCTTCCTCCGGGTGCTGGTCGCCTGTCTTCTTCCTGGTGGTCTGGTTGCCCTCTTCTTGCTGCGTCCTTTCCTTTCTATCCTAGATTCATCCTTTCTTGACGGTTAGTCGTCTGCAGTCGCTGTCTTGAGTCTCTTCCTTCTTGATGCTGCACTCTCGTCGTAGTCCGTTGCGTTTCTAATGAGTGGGTTCGTGTGCTCCATCGCTTTGCTGATCGTTCTCCTCCCCTTCCTTGCTTCTCCCTCTACGATGTCTTCTTCCTCCGGGTGCTGGTCGCCTGTCTTCTTCCTGGTGGTCTGGTTGCTCTCTTCATGTTGCGTCCTTTCCTTTCTATCCTAGATTCATCCTTTCTTGACGGTTAGTCGTCTGCAGTCGCTGTCTTGAGTCTCTTCCTTCTTGATGCTGCACTCTCGTCGTAGTCCGTTGCCTTTCTAATGAGTGGGTTCGTGTGCTCCATCGCTTTGCTGATCGTTCTCCTCCCCTTCCTTGCTTCTCCCTCTACGATGTCTTCTTCCTCCTGGTGCTGGTTGCTGGTGTTCTTCACCTGTCTTCTTCCTGGTGGTCTGGTTGCCCTCTTCATGTTGCGTCCTTTCCTTTCTATCCTAGATTCATCCTTTCTTGACGGTTAGTCGTCTGCAGTCGCTGTCTTGAGTCTCTTCCTTCTTGATGCTGCACTCTCGTCGTAGTCCGTTGCCTTTCTAATGAGTGGGTTCGTGTGCTCCATCGCTTTGCTGATCGTTCTCCTCCCCTTCCTTGCTTCTCCCTCTACGATGTCTTCTTCCTCCTGGTGCTGGTTGCTGGTGTTCTTCACCTGTCTTCTTCCTGGTGGTCTGGTTGCCCTCTTCTTGTTGCGTCCTTTCCTTTCTATCCTAGATTCATCCTTTCTTGACGGTTAGTCGTCTGCAGTCGCTGTCTTGAGTCTCTTCCTTCTTGATGCTGCACTCTCGTCGTAGTCCGTTGCGTTTCTAATGAGTGGGTTCGTGTGCTCCATCGCTTTGCTGATCCTTCTCCTCCCCTTCCTTGCTTCTCCCTCTACGATGTCTTCTTCCTCCTGGTGCTGGTTGCTGGTGTTCTTCACCTGTCTTCTTCCTGGTGGTCTGGTTGCCCTCTTCTTGCTGCGTCCTTTCCTTTCTATCCTAGATTCATCCTTTCTTGACGGTTAGTCGTCTGCAGTCGCTGTCTTGAGTCTCTTCCTTCTTGATGCTGCACTCTCGTCGTAGTCCGTTGCGTTTCTAATGAGTGGGTTCGTGTGCTCCATCGCTTTGCTGATCCTTCTCCTCCCCTTCCTTGCTTCTCCCTCTACGATGTCTTCTTCCTCCGGGTGCTGGTCGCCTGTCTTCTTCCTGGTGGTCTGGTTGCCCTCTTCTTGTTGCGTCCTTTCCTTTCTATCCTAGATTGATCCTTTCTTGACGGTTAGTCGTCTGCAGTCGCTGTCTTGAGTCTCTTCCTTCTTGATGCTGCACTCTCGTCGTAGTCCGTTGCGTTTCTAATGAGTGGGTTCGTGTGCTCCATTGTCTTGCTGATCCTTCTCCTCCCCTTCTCCTTGATGGTCTTCAGTTCTTCTATCTACAGATCCCGCCCTAGCTGTTCGTTCCAAAAGTACCATGGTGCACTCCAGTCTCTCCTGGCTGGATTCCTGCCAGGTAGATCTTTCTCCTCGTTTCCAGACTCTTTCTGCTGTCTCATCGATGTAAAAATCTAGAGTCTTTTAGAATTTGGAACTTCCATAAGCCTTTTAGATTCCTAGTTTCCTACATTGCCTCATTTAGATAGTAATTGCTTATTGGGTAAGACTGAGTAGTCACCGTTGCGCATTTCAGTTATGAATGGGTCTGAAGCAGTCAACTTTCTCGAGGAAGAAACTGAAAGCGTGCCCGTCGTACAGCAAGACAGAATGCACGGAAATCGTCGAGTTCGAAGCCGCCACAGCTGCGACTTTTGCCGAAGCTGCAAGGATCGAACGCGACGAGGAGTATCCGCCAGAACTGGCGAAAATAGTGAAGAGACTGGAGGAACTCGAAACGAGCATGGGCTCGATGTCGGCTTCGCAGCTGCACTTGTACTTCCCGACACTGAAGGACGACCTGCACACCACGTGGGAGAAGTTGTACGCCGTCAAGAACACGTCCGAACGGGTCAGGCTCAAGAAAATTGAGATCATAGAGAGGATCAAGCGTACGCTCAAGAATCTCAACGACCTGTACCTCAACAAAAAGGAGAGCATCGGTCGTCCTCATCCTTAACGATTCACTAGGAAATTGTTAAACACTGTACATACCCATTCAGGTGTGTGTGTAGCATGTAGAGTATCTTAGTTAGAAGTAGACTATAAATATTACTTCATATGAGAATAATAAAGAAGTACAACTAAAATATCTCTTGGGGTACATATGTTGCTAATTACTTGTTCTATTCTCGTCCAAGACAATAAGAAGAGTTAAGTATAGATTGTATGTAGAGAGCAAAACTAGTCACTATAGTATTGAGTCATCGCGATCCCCTCTTTTGAAGAAATTACATTCCATCGATAAGTCCATTAAGCGATTTTGGCTTTAAAGCATTTTTTTGTGAGAGAAAAATAGGAAAACTTCAAAATAAACTCACGAACTTTTATTTACAACGAACTTTAAAAGTTTATTCAATTAATACTGTTTAGTACTATTGACTTAGATTTCTTTACTGTTTCAGGATATTATCATTTTTAAATTTTGATTCGTAAACAATAATTCGTAGTTTATAAGTGCTTAAATGTTAAAACTAACGATAGGCTCGATTCATAAAAGATTTATTCTCTCATTAGAGAGAAAATGATCTTAAGTCAGTAAATTTTTTCCCATTTTCTTTGAGCACCGGGAAAACGATTTTTGAAAATTTTAAATAATAGGAATCGATGTCGGCTCAACTTAGCCAATCAGATGCTTCTAATTCTGGCCCTGTTGTCTAATTTATCTGTAAGCAAATGTTCCACGTTTGCGTTACTTGTCAAAATCATACGCGTCTCTTTGTATATATAAATATAACATATATTCACCACTTCAGTATTATAATTTACATTTTAATTCGTAACACACACGGCAACAAGGCATTGTACGCCTTCAACGTACTTGAAACTGATTAGCTTTTACAATTTTCCGTGACAAATATTTAAATTTTTATTTGTTTAAAAGTTATGCTATTTAATGGACACCTGATGGTACTCGAGTAAATCTATTGAACTACTATTTAAAATTATAATGAAATTTAGACCAAATGCCTGTGAAAAACAATATGACCGAACACAACTTTCAAAATTCCAAATTCACTGAACAAAATTTTTCTTCAGCACGATTGAGACATTATAGCATTTGATATTAAATCGAAAAACTTAGAGACTATCTAAGAAATTTTAGGAAAATTCGTATTTTTCGTGGTCCTCGGAGATTTAAAATACAGATTAAAACTTTTGCAAATATTCTAAATTCGATAGTGAAGTACTTTTGAAATTGCTTTGAAACTTTAGTAAACCTCATAGATTTCCTTTGGAGTCAGTCTTGGTTGTTTGAAGTTCAAGGAAAACTTCTAGCATCCTCCTTGTAAATTTTTGAAGTTTGAAAAAAAGTTTGAAACGTTTGAAATTGTTATAAACCCGTTATTTTTAAATTTTAAACCTATTCTAACGTCCTGATTTTCTAAAGAAACTTCTAGAGTTCCCATCACGTTTCATACTTTCTAAAATTCTGAATTAGAACGAGGATGCTTCTAGATGGTATCTAAGACCGTTAAGGAATATCTAGATTATATTTTATGTTCCTTGGAGAAGTAAAACAACTGGGGACTTGATAGTAATGACAAACATATTAATGATAAACAAATATAGATTCGATTTTAAAGTCATTTTGGTAATTTAAAAATGCAGGAAAACATACAGAATCTTTACTTCAGACTTGATCCACCGTTTGAAATTAAGATGAAATTATGTTAACTTCCCTTAGCGGCAATTTTGGATGTTGAATGTTTCAAAAGAGCTGGACTCTTCCCTCTAGATTGTTATACTCTTATTACTTTTAGATTTTGAATTAAAACGTTTGAGATTTTCTTGTCTTTCACCTTCTCCACTAAAAGTCTTTAAAACTAAAAGTTCCAGATACTTTCTACTGTTTAAAATTAGAATGAAATTGTTTGGAAACTCCTACAGCTCTCTAGATTTCCTTTAACAGCAAAATTGTATTTGGAAGGTTTAAGAGGATCCTTTAGAATCTTACTTACAGATTTGTTAAGTCTTCTAACGTCAGATTGAAACGTTTAAGATACATAGTTAGAATAGTGAGATTACGTTGTTGTTTTGTGCATGTCCAATAGAATCGACGTTTTATTAAACTGATACTACTTTCATCATATGTTACACCCCATCCCTTACCCCCACGAGGCTACCAACAAGAAAAGATTGGCATATTTTGCGAATAATTCTGTTAAATTCACTCGTAACATTTCTTACACTTACGCAACATCCGTGACGACGGTCGTTTAGCCACTACCATGTCTCCGCTAAGCACACCCGTGCTTAAAATTTCACAATGGCGAAGGCTCGAAAACCGCCCCATTATAATCGTTTTTGCACTTATTTCTCCACATTGTTTTCACGAAATTTGAATATCGGCGGAAAATAGAATGATCAAACTTTATTATTATAGTTTAGCCCATGAGAATAACGTACGGGAACATTTAAAAATTTCACTTTGAAAACCGGCAAGTTTGGGGAAATTTCTCACATTTTATTTTCTTTTTCTCAAAAACTACTGTTTTTTTACTACTAGTACTACTACTACTACTACTCTTAATGTCCATACAGGAACGGAACAGGAACGTTGTGGTGGAATCCAGGATCCGTAACAGGATCGTCAGGACTTTCCTTATAATAATATCGATCCGGCAACGTCGTGTATACCAATTCGCCGCAGCATATCACCATCACGCGGCGCACGGTACGTACGACTCGCGACGATCGTCAGTCTTCATTCGGCTCTCGCCCGTGGTGGTTCGTGCTGCTATCCTCCTCGATTACCCGCGTATTCCTTATCCCCTTTTTCATCCCGACGTTCCCTTACCGCCGCAGGCGCGATCCGACGTGCGCGAAAATGTACAGGTAAGCGGCGGCCCGAACGCGTGTGTTAAGTACGTCAGTTGATGGAACAGATCAGGGAATAACGGGAGGGATGTCGTCGACGCGCCGGCTTTTCTCGGCCGCGGTAATTTTCGCGTGCCTCCTCAGGACCAGGAACGTGTCCTCTTTCAATTTCGAACACAGGGATCCGTTGGTGAAGAAGGCGCACGACAATCAGACCGGCTCCTATTTCGGGTTCAGCGTCGCGCTGCACAAGACGAAGGAGAACGGGGATAATCTCGAAGATAATTGGTGAGGATGCGATAATTAGAAATGTTGTGTGTTGATTCATGGGATCTGCATGTCGATTAGATTATTCACTGTGGGCCTGGGCCAGGCCTGTGACGTATTGAGTTATGCAGGGAGCATGATGTTAGGCTTTTTTATGACACTGTGTATAATAAGTGGTTGTATGTTATGAAAACGACCCTTGTCGGTTTATTGCTACAAATCATGTACAAAAATGCCCCTTTCTAAGGTGATAAGGGCCAATGGTAGTGTTCAAGGAAATATTTTTACAGGAGAGATGGTGGTTTTGTTCAGGGCGGATAAAAACGATATTAAATTAGTAAATTGTTCACAATTCATGTTATTCGTTTTTTTTTATAATAAATCTTAGTAAAAACGTTAATCGAGAGTCCGGGACCATTATTATACCTGTATTTTAGGGGGATAAAATCTATGCCACTGTGGACTTATAGGTATTTGGAATTTTTTCAAATCTAGCTCAAAAATTATTATTTTTGAACATATACTCTACATGTACAGTAGTTATTTTCATGTCCCCTGTCTTCAAATTATGATTTTATATAAAGCAGATTTTTAGCACTAATTTGCCTCCATTTTTAGATAAGCTTTGAAACTCCTTTTTTTAATTTCACCAAACGATTCCATGAACTTTATTAATTCTACAGTTTTTTTCAAATTTCACCAAAATTTTCCAAGAATTTTGTTAATTCTACGGTTTCATACATAACAATTCATGTTATTCGTTTTTTTTTATAATAAATCTTAGTAAAAACGTTAATCGAGAGTCCGGGACCATTATTATACCTGTATTTTAGGGGGATAGAATCTATGCCACTGTGGACTTTTATAGGTATTTAGAATTTTTTCAAATCTAGCTCAAAAATTATTATTTTTGAACATATACTCTACATGTACAGTAGTTATTTTCATGTCCCCTGTCTTCAAATTATGATTTTATATAAAGCAGATTTTTAGCACTAATTTGCCTCCATTTTTAGATAAACTTTGAAACTCCTTTTTTTAATTTCACCAAACGATTCCATGAACTTTATTAATTCTACAGTTTTTTTCAAATATCACCAAAATTTTCCAAGAATTTTGTTAATTCTACGGTTTCATACATAACAATTCATGTCATTCGTTTTTTTTTATAACAAATCTTAGTAAAAACGTTAATCAAGAGTCCGGGACCATTTTATACCTGTATTTTAGGGGGGTAAAATCTATGCCACTGTGGACTTATAGGTATTTAGAATTTTTTCAAATCTAGCTCAAAAATTATTATTTTTGAACATATACTCTACATGTACAGTAGTTATTTTCATGTCCCCTGTCTTCAAATTAAGATTTTATATAAAGCAGATTTTTAGCACTAATTTGCCTCCATTTTTAGATAAACTTTGAAACTCCTTTTTTAATTTCACCAAATGATTCCATGAACTTTATTAATTCTGCAGTTTTTTTCAAATTTCACCAAAATTTTCCAAGAATTTTGTTAATTCTACGGTTTCATACATAACAATTCATGTTATTCGTTTTTTTTTTTATAATAAATCTTAGTAAAAACGTTAATCGAGAGTCCGGGACCATTATTATACCTGTATTTTAGGGGGATAGAATCTATGCCACTGTGGACTTTTATAGGTACTTAGAATTTTTTCAAATCTAGTTCAAAAATTATTATTTTTGAACATATACTCTACATTTACAGTAGTTATTTTCATGTCTTCAAATTATAATTTTATATAAATTAGATTTTTAGCACTAATTTGCCTCCATTTTTAGATAAACTTTGAAACTCCTTTTTTTAATTTCACCAAATGATTCCATGAACTTTATTAATTCTAGTTTTTTTCAAATTTCACCAAAATTTTCCAAGAATTTTATTAATTCTACGGTTTCATACATAACAATTCATGTCATTAGTTTTTTTTTATAATAAATCTTAGTAAAAACGTTAATCGAGAGTCCGGGACCATTATTATACCTGTATTTTAGGGGGATAAAATCTATGCCACTGTGGACTTATAGGTATTTGGAATTTTTTCAAATCTAGCTCAAAAATTATTATTTTTGAACATATACTCTACATGTACAGTAGTTATTTTCATGTCCCCTGTCTTCAAATTATGATTTTATATAAAGCAGATTTTTAGCACTAATTTGCCTCCATTTTTAGATAAGCTTTGAAACTCCTTTTTTTAATTTCACCAAACGATTCCATGAACTTTATTAATTCTACAGTTTTTTTCAAATTTCACCAAAATTTTCCAAGAATTTTGTTAATTCTACGGTTTCATACATAACAATTCATGTTATTCGTTTTTTTTTATAATAAATCTTAGTAAAAACGTTAATCGAGAGTCCGGGACCATTATTATACCTGTATTTTAGGGGGATAGAATCTATGCCACTGTGGACTTTTATAGGTATTTAGAATTTTTTCAAATCTAGCTCAAAAATTATTATTTTTGAACATATACTCTACATGTACAGTAGTTATTTTCATGTCCCCTGTCTTCAAATTATGATTTTATATAAAGCAGATTTTTAGCACTAATTTGCCTCCATTTTTAGATAAACTTTGAAACTCCTTTTTTTAATTTCACCAAACGATTCCATGAACTTTATTAATTCTACAGTTTTTTTCAAATATCACCAAAATTTTCCAAGAATTTTGTTAATTCTACGGTTTCATACATAACAATTCATGTCATTCGTTTTTTTTTATAACAAATCTTAGTAAAAACGTTAATCAAGAGTCCGGGACCATTTTATACCTGTATTTTAGGGGGGTAAAATCTATGCCACTGTGGACTTATAGGTATTTAGAATTTTTTCAAATCTAGCTCAAAAATTATTATTTTTGAACATATACTCTACATGTACAGTAGTTATTTTCATGTCCCCTGTCTTCAAATTAAGATTTTATATAAAGCAGATTTTTAGCACTAATTTGCCTCCATTTTTAGATAAACTTTGAAACTCCTTTTTTAATTTCACCAAATGATTCCATGAACTTTATTAATTCTGCAGTTTTTTTCAAATTTCACCAAAATTTTCCAAGAATTTTGTTAATTCTACGGTTTCATACATAACAATTCATGTTATTCGTTTTTTTTTTTATAATAAATCTTAGTAAAAACGTTAATCGAGAGTCCGGGACCATTATTATACCTGTATTTTAGGGGGATAGAATCTATGCCACTGTGGACTTTTATAGGTACTTAGAATTTTTTCAAATCTAGTTCAAAAATTATTATTTTTGAACATATACTCTACATTTACAGTAGTTATTTTCATGTCTTCAAATTATAATTTTATATAAATTAGATTTTTAGCACTAATTTGCCTCCATTTTTAGATAAACTTTGAAACTCCTTTTTTTAATTTCACCAAATGATTCCATGAACTTTATTAATTCTAGTTTTTTTCAAATTTCACCAAAATTTTCCAAGAATTTTATTAATTCTACGGTTTCATACATAACAATTCATGTCATTAGTTTTTTTTTATAATAAATCTTAGTAAAAACGTTAATCGAGAGTCCGGGACCATTTTATACCTGTATTTTAGGGGGGTAAAATCTATGCCACTGTGGACTTATAGGTATTTGGAATTTTTTCAAATCTAGCTCAAAAATTATTATTTTTGAACATATACTCTACATGTACAGTAGTTATTTTCATGTCCCCTGTCTTCAAATTATGATTTTATATAAAGCAGATTTTTAGCACTAATTTGCCTCCATTTTTAGATAAACTTTGAAACTCCTTTTTTTAATTTCACCAAACGATTCCATGAACTTTATTAATTCTACAGTTTTTTTCAAATATCACCAAAATTTTCCAAGAATTTTGTTAATTCTATGGTTTCATACATAACAATTCATGTCATTCGTTTTTTTTTATAACAAATCTTAGTAAAAACGTTAATCAAGAGTCCGGGACCATTTTATACCTGTATTTTAGGGGGGTAAAATCTATGCCACTGTGGACTTATAGGTATTTAGAATTTTTTCAAATCTAGCTCAAAAATTATTATTTTTGAACATATACTCTACATGTACAGTAGTTATTTTCATGTCCCCTGTCTTCAAATTAAGATTTTATATAAAGCAGATTTTTAGCACTAATTTGCCTCCATTTTTAGATAAACTTTGAAACTCCTTTTTTAATTTCACCAAATGATTCCATGAACTTTATTAATTCTGCAGTTTTTTTCAAATTTCACCAAAATTTTCCAAGAATTTTGTTAATTCTACGGTTTCATACATAACAATTCATGTTATTCGTTTTTTTTTTTATAATAAATCTTAGTAAAAACGTTAATCGAGAGTCCGGGACCATTATTATACCTGTATTTTAGGGGGATAGAATCTATGCCACTGTGGACTTTTATAGGTACTTAGAATTTTTTCAAATCTAGTTCAAAAATTATTATTTTTGAACATATACTCTACATTTACAGTAGTTATTTTCATGTCTTCAAATTATAATTTTATATAAATTAGATTTTTAGCACTAATTTGCCTCCATTTTTAGATAAACTTTGAAACTCCTTTTTTTAATTTCACCAAATGATTCCATGAACTTTATTAATTCTAGTTTTTTTCAAATTTCACCAAAATTTTCCAAGAATTTTATTAATTCTACGGTTTCATACATAACAATTCATGTCATTAGTTTTTTTTTATAATAAATCTTAGTAAAAACGTTAATCGAGAGTCCGGGACCATTTTATACCTGTATTTTAGGGGGGTAAAATCTATGCCACTGTGGACTTATAGGTATTTGGAATTTTTTCAAATCTAGCTCAAAAATTATTATTTTTGAGCATATACTCTACATGTACAGTAGTTATATTCATGTCCCCTGTCTTCAAATTATGATTTTATATAAATCAGATTTTTAGCACTAATTTGCCTCCATTTTTAGATAAACTTTGAAACTCCTTTTTTTAATTTCGCCAAATGATTCCATGAACTTTATTAATTCTACAGTTTTTTTCAAATTTCACCAAAATTTTCCAAGAATTTTGTTAATTCTACGGTTTCATACATAACAATTCATGTTATTCGTTTTTTTTTTTATAATAAATCTTAGTAAAAACGTTAATCGAGAGTCCGGGACCATTATTATACCTGTATTTTAGGGGGATAAAATCTATGCCACTGTGGACTTTTATAGGTATTTAGAATTTTTTCAAATCTAGCTCAAAAATTATTATTTTTGAGCATATACTCTACATGTACAGTAGTTATATTCATGTCCCCTGTCTTCAAATTATGATTTTATATAAATCAGATTTTTAGCACTAATTTGCCTCCATTTTTAGATAAACTTTGAAACTCCTTTTTTTAATTTCACCAAATTATTCCATGAACTTTATTAATTCTACGGTTCAAATTTTACCAAAATTTGCCAAAAATTTTATTAATTCTACTGTTCCATACATGACGTCATATCATTTAATGTTAATTAATAAACATTCTGAAACGTAGACTATTCAGAGAAAAATTATCTGTAAGTGACTCAAGTTTTCAAAACGTGATAGCATTTAAAATTTAACGAGAAAAATTAATTCGTAATTTCAGCTTAATTTGAATATACAGAACCTGACCATATATTTCCCCCCTCAGAGTGACCCCCACCTAATTTGTCATTGTTTTAAAATTAAAACACATGTTACCCTTTATTATCAAAATTTTTGATTCACACATTCAAACACTTCTTAATTCTGCATTGAGCTGATATCACCACTCCAAATACTCTTTATGCTTCCATTATTTTCACATTTTGCCCATTAACAACACGATTTCATGTCTATTAAGCCTGATAATCCACTTTATAAGTCAGCATTCATTACAAGCCCATGTATTTATTACGCAAATCACGATTTTATTGATCCACCCCTTAGCAAAAAAAAGGGATAATCTGACTTAACCACTTAAGCCACATCATCCACACTCATACCTCCAGAACCAAAGGAGGCATCGACATGAATAAAGCGGTATATTTTATTGCTTATTTATTGCTGAAGATAGGGACTAATATAGTAGTGGCTTCCCAAAACCACCCCTTCTACTCTTAACACAGTGCTCACCCTATAAAAAAGTTCTCCCCCTAAACATGGCTTCATCCTAAGTCATCTCCCATCGCAGGCCCATATTTTATTGCTAATTTATTACTCAAACCACGATTTTATTGCTCCACACTTTAGAGAGATAAAGGGGATAATCTGACTTAAGACTTAAGTCACATCATCCTAGTATCTTCGGAACCAAAGGAGACATCGACTTGCACGTGGCAGCATATTTTATTGCTAAATTATTGCTAACTATAAGGACTAGTAGCAGATTCCCAAAGCCATGCCTTCAACCCTCAGCACAATACGCTATTACTTATAATAAGCTATTTAATGCTATCTAGTTGCTCAAGTTTTAAGCAAAGTTCGATTTTATTGCTTCACTCCTTTGCAAGAAAATGGGTATAATCTGACTTAAGAAATTAGCCACATCATCCGCACCCGTATCTCCAGAATTAATGGAGGTATTTTTCGATTTTTTTAAAGATTTTTCTGAAATTTCAAGGGATGCATACTTTGCTGAGGGTTGAAGGGGTGGAGTAATAAAATCGTACTTTGCTTAGAAGTCGAGCAATTAAATGGCATTAAATAGCCCAGGATATATTTAGGGGAAAAACAAAGACATTTTTTGGGAGTGAGTAGTGTGCTAAGGGGGTCATCTTGGTTTTTTTACGGCTGTCTTAAAAATAATATAAATATAATATTTATATATACTTATATATTATAAAAAAAGTATTTTTAGAATTGTTATTCAACATTTCATCTTTGAAATCGTTTTATATTTTTATTATTTTATTTTTATATATTTATATATAAAATTATTTATCAATAAAATAAATATATTTATTTATTTTATTATTATATATTATATTTAAATATTTTCTTTTGTTTACCTGTCTTTTGCGCTATTTTTCATGCATGCCCCATAACCTTAAGTGTCTTACAAGATAAAGTAACTATTTAATAGGAAAAAAGATGTTTCATTTATTTATTTTATGATGGAAAATGAATTTTGAATGAATTTTGAAAATTACAACATAAGTAGCATTGTCCATGACGATCACTGATTGGGTAAATTTTTTTGATAATTAATTTTCAAACCAGTTTAAGGTATTTTTTTAGATCATTTTTCCACGGTAATCTCCTGTGTTGCTGTTTTTAACAAAGAAACCATTTTCTAGTTCAATCTAGTTTTAATTGATACCTTTTTCGTTGTAAATTATCACAACACGTTTTCAGTAAATCGCTACAACTTTAATGCCTTTATCGCATTGTGCAACCTCAAAAATGCAATAGGTTTTGCTATAATAGTCCACGTCCTCCATTAGTCCACGTTTTGTACCATCTTTTTTCCACCTAAATGATAGTTCATGCAGTAAATGTCTTAATGAGGCCTTACATCTAGTAAGCCATATCCTTAGGAATATAATACGTTATCCTAGTACATGGTAATTTTGTTAATAAGCAGTTCTGACACTCACTTCTTTCGTAGGTTTCATATATAACGTGTTTGTAGTGGTTACTCTTTTGGCGTAATTACCTGTATTAGAAGGTTTAAGTACTTCATCTTCTTCGTGGCTTAGGAAATTATAGAAACGGTCGTTACACTTCATTTTGGTAGCAACCGCTACACACCTTAAACGAATGAGAATTTAGAATTTAAAAAAGTTTAAAAAAAACTGTACTTTTAGTTTAATACGTTAAATATTTCGTTTATTTAACTTCGCAGAGAAACTCGGAGGGGAAACTGTGCTTGCCTAGCTTCTATGGTAAACACGCCGATGGATTTTCAATGTCCATTACATGACGCATAGTGTCACGTTATGTAGCCTATCATTATTAAACTTGACACTGCGATTCCCACGACGCTTTGGTGGTTTCAATTGCCCTCATAATTTCTGTCGTATTTAAATATGCGATGATATGGAAAACTTTTGTTTTGAGCACTTCCATCTGATTTTTGTCGTGGTGCCCTTCAAAATAGAAATTTTCAGGAATCTAATCAACATGTACACCAAAAATAAACATTATCGCAGTAATCTTATCACTATATTTAGCAATAATGGATAATGTCTCTACACAAACACAATATGGACCCTAATCTGCCAACTGCTGAAGGGTGCAGGTCTAATATATAATTTACGATTGGCACCATGAACCGCAATCGACTGACTTTAATAAGGTTCTTATATCTCTTGCAGTTACTTTATCTGGGAATTGTTTAAAGCACAGGTGTCCACTAACCGTGTTTCCCGAGCTCCCGGGAGCAAACGTTTTATCAGTGGTACCGGTAATTTATGGCACCCATAAAGCTATTACCGCCTGTCTTTTGAGGCATTTTCGTGATTTTTACGTCAGAAGGTCCAGGGTTGATTTAATATGATTTTAGTTAAACGTGTTTGAGATTTTAGAAGTTTATTATTTCATATATGAAACATATACGAGCATACCAAAAATGTTTTACCTGTTTCTAAATAGTTAGTACACAAAATCGTGTACAAGTAGTTAAGTAATTGTACTCAGTAACTAGTAAGTGTAAGGATGATTGAGTATTAACTTGTTATCCTTTATCCTTTCAAGAAAAATGTACCCGATGCGTCGTTATGATCAGGTAAAAATAGGGCCAGTAACTAAGTGATTATCACAAAATCTTGACGTCATTTTAGAAAAATCGATGAATTGCCACCTTAAGGTTAATAATATGTAGTCTGTAAGTGATTGTACCAGTGTGCTTTGTATGGGTGAAAGATTTTACAGAGTATTTGTTTTATTCCAGTTCTGTTTGTCAAATTTGGACTTGAAACGATTTTCATTTTCTCATTTTTTAATAACATGTGCGTAATCGAATCAGAAGGGGGGGGGCAAGATTACGATACTAAATGGGGGGATTTATTTGGGGTTTCAAAATTTATACCACCATTTTATGCGTTATATGTGGGCAAAATTTTGTAATATTCAAAAAATATAACATTCTGGGCATTATCAAAACAGTATCAGGATTTTTATGGAGATTTTCCATTAGATAGTGCGTCACGATCCAGAGAAGCCTGGATACCTGAAAGCCTGGAAAATTGTGAAGGGAAAATGACATAAATGGACCCAACCCAATGCTTTTTCTTTAATTTAACGAAATAAATTTATTGTGAAACATAACGTTACGTATACTTTTCATTAATCATTCATATATAAAAGACGTTAGAATTACTAGTTAATATAGTCATTATTTTAGTATTTACAAAATCTATAAATTAGTACCTATTTACAAGTATTAAGTACTTGCTTTTCATAGCGTCTCCTCGGCAAGAGTTGAACTCGCTTTCTGAGTCCGACCCTTTGCGTGTCGTACGGAAACGGCATGCATATTAATATTCCGACTATCAGCTCATTAGGGCCCGTTTATGATGGGTTATATCTGTCACTTCGGAAAATCTCTTAACCCTAGTGGACACCTCTGGTTTGAAGAGAATGTTATTTTAGTACCTTCTTTGATCTTTGT
The DNA here is from genome assembly GCA_963576515.1 of Cryptocephalus primarius. Classification (NCBI taxonomy): domain Eukaryota; kingdom Metazoa; phylum Arthropoda; class Insecta; order Coleoptera; family Chrysomelidae; genus Cryptocephalus; species Cryptocephalus primarius. The sequence continues at coordinate 2,276,685 of OY754955.1, read as the reverse complement.
TAAAAATTTAAATACAGATAATGTTATTTTTGTACCTTTTTTGATCTTTGTTAAGTACAGTTCTCTCTGTGCCCTTTTTAAAATAGACATCGCCTGGACTATCTGTCTTTATTTTAAAACAATCGATATATTTTCGAGGGGAGGAGATACACGCTGCGATACATCCGATTTTGTCATTGTTTGCTAATCAGAATCGGAATGTGGATATACGTACACATTAAGCACGTGTAGGCATAATATACCTGTAGTAGGGTACTGAAAAAGTTACGGCGGCAGGAACTTGAACTAGTCGTTTCGTATACTTGAATGGGACCACGATTCCCATTCATATCCACCGCATTAAATCGAAAAAACGGAAATTTCCTCATTCATTTTCTATTCCCATAATTCGCTTAAAATGTATTATCGTTGGATAAATTATTGCCATAGTAACAAAACAGTTCCGATGGCTATAAATAATACGTTGAACTTCAAGTGCAGGGAGGCGTGTGGAATTCCATTTTTAGAACAATTTAATTACATATGAACTTCATATCTACATATATACTAAACGCCAAACAAAGTTGCGCTCACGTCATCAGCATTTTATCACACGTCTATTTAGAGTGTTGCCAGATTTTCGGGAATCTCGAATTTTTCGCCGCACTTATACAATTATTGAATTGCTGGTTGCATAAGTAACCATTAATTAAAAATGTGTTGTACTAGTTTTCAAATGAAAAATCAATTTATTATAAAAATAATTTATAAAACAACGAAGAACTTGGTATTAAATTTGTAGAACTAAACCATGGTAATACGTTTTAAAAGCTATAATGTAAAAATTAATACATGATTCCTCATCTGAATCATATTAGTCATAATACAAATAGCGAATATGTAGTAAACTTATGGAAACAGAAATTTTCATTTTTCGTACATATCATCACTGGCATCATCACGATCATAATCTTCATCATCATCATCATAACTACCAATATTTGTAATCAAAGGACTGACTTCTTGGCGATCAAATGTTCTCTCCCTCTAATACCATTTAAAAACTTCTTCCTCGGTATGTCGAATGCAATTTCTCCATATATCACGAGTAATTGTTTGCTTCGCTTGTAGACTATTTATTTTTGTTTTGAAAAAAACAGTTTGTATTCGCACTTTATGGTGCAGCTGAATTAATTATTAGAATATCTGATGGCAAAAATCGTTTCACAACAAGTGTAAACAAAGCGTGAAAATGTAATCACAAAACGTAAACATAACCTTAAAAGACCTTCTCACGGTCGATATAAGGTTCGATTAAATCCGGCAACGTAGCACCGTACCTATGTTTACACGTTGCCATTACTAATATTTTTCAGAAAATTTTAGATGGCCGATTCTTTAAATTCAATGAACCAAGCTAATACGCATACATCATGTTACTAAAAACCATTTTTCTAGAAATATATTTACATTTGATTATTTGATGACACATTTTTTTTATTCCAAGAAGAGTGTTTAATGCCTATGTAATATACGTACATTACGATACAGATACGTTGTCGAAAATCTGGCAACACTCTAAATCGATCTATGACAAAATGGTGATGACGTGAGCGCAACTTTGTTTGGCGTTTAGTATACGTGCTTATTTACTTACACACTCTTAACTAAAGTGATTGTAAATGTTAGATTACAGTATTTAGAGATGATTCCGATTTCTATACATTACCATTTCAAATTAGACGCGTAACACGTAAGATTTACTCGTGGAATTTTAATCGGGTTCACATAAACTACCTTTTGGTCAAAATGTCTAACGTTTGGAATTCGGTAATACTTTAAGGAACCGTGAACAGAATTTGTTAAATCTCTCCAACTCCAGAATTAAATACCATCTGTTCTCCATTGTCGATAATGGTGTACCTCTGTATCGAAAGATACATTTTAAGGAAAAGACAGCTTCAGTTATGTTAATTACTTAATAAGGTTACCTAACGATTTGTACATAGAATTAGAATTAGAATTTATAGCTGATAATAAAATGCAAATTTTTACAACGGCTGGACCAATTTGGAGGCGGTTTTCAGTAATATAACGAGTGTTAAACCTTGGATTAACATTTAGTGTTTGTTTCATTTAAATCCACTGATAAATACAAAAGATAACAATTTTATAATGTGTTTCGGTCACAGAATTTAACAAACTGATTGATACCAATGAGGGCTGCCTATCTCCTTTTTTTCTTCAGAAATTAACTAATATACCACGACTTGTTCTTATAAATGTTTTTTTAAAAAATATATGTAGACAATGCGAGTCTCAAATTTGGAATAAATCCAGTAAATCAAAGTTAGTTTTTTGATTGGAAATATGCTCGGACAGGTCAATTAGTATTTTGAATTGCGCTATTTTTGATGTAAGATAAATGTTATACAGCGTGTACCAAATATGAGATATGACGTCATCGACTACTTTTTTAAATGGCAATGCTAATGTTTTTGTGGCTATTCATAAGGAGTATATCAAGTTATGCATGCGTACTAACTATGAAATTTTTATTCCTTGTCGTTTAAAAGATATTTAACAAACATCGGCTAATTCAAAAATTAACAAATCTGATCAACTGATCTATCTAATATCAACTCAAATAATTTTTCTTCGATGAATGCTCAAAATGTTTTCCGTTCACTAACAGGCAGTATCCTAAACGGAACTGAAATTAGCTTACATTCCTGTCTTATTCACTGTTGTTACTGTTCAATGTTTCCCTGTTTGGTCTTAAAAATTTTGCTTTGCAAGTACCCTTGTAAGAAATAGTCATCATTCTGTAGGCTACAAATTCTGTAGAAGCTTCTTAATTTCCGTTAAAACATCAGGCCAGGGTTTAAGATGACCACCATGACCCAAGTTCTTGTGTAAGTGTGCTTACTAACGAGTGACGTCATTTCTATGAGTCATGTAGTTTACGGTGCCAATTTTTAGCGGTTTCAAATTACATTTTAAAACCAGGGTTGTTTTTTGAAAAACGTCCCCTAAAACTGTATTCTGTCACAAAACCTGTGCAAAAACGAACCATTCGGGCTATTTGAAACTGCATGCAGGTTCCTGATGGTGTATATAGTTTATCTGAATTTTAGAAGAATGATGAATAGGGGATACAAAAGTGAGAATTTAAAAAGTTCAACGCATTATTAGTGTAAGAAATTCCAAAAATTCTACAGTGCCTATATTTGTAAATATGCATTTATTATTCACTGTGTACATTTTCCAACCCCTATCGATTCCAATTTGATGTATTTTGATACATTTCATTACATTATTTTATTTCTAACTTCAATTTTTGCTTGTATTTCGATCTGTAAATCGTGTTAATAATCATGTGAAACTCGCGCACATGCACGTTATAATCGATTCGTTCATTTCTCTCTCTCTCTCTCTCGGACTGTCGTGTAAAGACTTCCACTGTACAAGTAGAGAGGATCTGATAAAATTCAAATGGGGCCCTTTGTAATTTCCAACATAGCTGTCTTTCTATTCGGTGAATCCTTTTCCTATCTCTTTTCCTCTCGCCGCCTCAACTGAAATGTCGAAGCGATGACCTTAAAGAAATCGCTCCATTATCCTTTCCCCTTTGCAGCGCAGAGACTTGCGATTTTTAGTCACTCTTGACATTTTCTCATGTTAAAAATGGAAATCGGCACGTGACGTTTCTTCAGGAAAAATGCTTCCCGAAAAGTCTGAAACTGTTGGGCAAGGATACCAGGGCACCTATTCCTGAATGCGGATAATTGTAATTACCTAGGGAAATTTTAAAATTGCCGTTGCACCAATAATTTACCTAGATGGTATTCTTGAACTAGGATGGAACTACATTTACCTGAACTTTTGAAGGGAAATGACGTTGCCAAATATTTGGTTTTTCGGTTTTTAGTGATTTTACGACCAAAGAAGGTGTTTTTTGATTTGAAAAATACTATTTTTAACAACTAAAGACGAAAGATGGCAAATCTTACTGAAAAGCGTTAGAATTAAAGTTGTCAGTAACTATCCTTTTTGTAAAATTTAGTTTTAATAAACGGTCTCTAAAGTTTGGAAAATTTTATTATTTTTTTTTATTAAATTATTTTATTTGTCTATCACTAAATACAAATGTTTTGTTTAAATTTATGGTTTCTTTGTATTTGTCATTTAGTAATATTGCGTGAAGTGGAGCTGGCACTTATTCATTGGTTTATAAAAACTTGGGATCATTTACATCAAGCAATATATAAGATTACTTAAGATTATAGAGCACTTATATACAGAAACTTTTTCAAAAAAAACCGTTCTTATAAGTGTCGCGTAAATTTAAGTGAGGTTATATTTTGTTTGATATAAATGGACCAAGAAATGCAATAATAATCGCATTTTGAAATTCCCGCCAATTTCAAATTCTGGCAATTTTCGAATTTCCCGCCAATCTCAATAGTAGGGAGGGCAAGGAGTGCATATGGCGGCAAATGTCATCGGCGTCGCCTTCAGGGCACCTATTCCTGAATGTGGGTAATTGTAATTACCTAGCGAAATTTTAAAATTACCGTTCCCCCAATAATTTACCTAGATGGTATTCTTGAACTAGGATGGAATTACATTTACCTGAACTTTTGAAGGGAAATTTTTTTGGAACGTTGCCAAATATTTTATGTTTATTTGAACTAATAAACATGCATTTTAAGGTATTTTAATCTGTTTTTTGGTTACGTGCGACTGTTAACTTTCGTTTATAGGTATAAGATAAGGTGCTTTGTTAATGTGGTTGTTTGTAATAGCATTTAATTTGTGATATCCCGAAAACTGTTTTTGTTTTCACATTGATTAATTTAAGTTGTGATAAGTAGAGTGAAAATAGAAGGCACGTATTCGACATTTTTTAAAGTATGTAAACTAACTTCTATTTTACATCTAGATAGAACAAAAGCTAGCAAAAAGGTGTTTGGTTTGAAAAGCGTAGAGGAACACCTTAATTGCATTTATGAAAGAACATGAGGAACTTGCCTTAGGCAGATTTACAAGTGATTTTACTAGAGTGAAGGCTAATGCAATGTGGGGCGACTTAACGAACATTTTAAGTGCGATTCCTGGTGCCTCGCGAAATATTCTGCAATGGCGAAATGTAATGTACAATTTCATCGACGTCTGACGCTTGTCTTCTTAAGCCTGGAAATATAAAATTATATAATGGTTTTATTCCTAAATACCTGGGTGAAGGCAACTACATGCATATACATGTGAGATCACACAAAGGTAATCATTGTGATATTTACGCATAGGCGCCTTTATATAATAAGTAACGTGTATATCTTGCTTCCCAAATAAAAAAAAATATACTTTATACCGGAAACATTTAATAAACTTCGTTTCATTTAAATAGATGAAAGGATCCACTTTGGGGTAGTACCACATTTCAGCATTGACCTCATCTTCTTCCAACTCTTGAACAATATTTAATATGTTGATAAAAAACATCTCGTCAAATTCTTCTTTCATCATACATAAAGTGTAAAAAACCCCCAGACTCATTTTTTGCAATTTAAGCAGATTCGCACATTTTAAAATCTGAATTTCCCTCAAGAAACCTCAGTTCTCTCTACAAATAGTTAGGTAACGAAATTCCACTTGTATTTACCTTCAGTTTTTACCTAGAGGATTTCAAGAATATGACTGAGGTAATTACCGAGGGAATTGCCGACATTTCCCTAGGGAAATTACTTTACCTAGTCTCAAGAATTGGTGCCCAGAGAAGAGTCGATGTTTAAAGAATTCATGACGAATCAGTCGACCTTTACCTACAAAGACGCAGCGAAAGAAAGAGAGAAACTTACGGTTCAGCATCGAATACGTCCTAACTAACCTACCTGATGTGCCACACAGGTAAAAATCGTTTTAAACTGTTATTTGAACTGGCATTCAATAATTTAGTGTCAGTCTTCGTGTCGGAAAGGGAGGGAACGTACTTTATTTTCTATCAGAAGAGACCCGGGGCAAATGCAACAGCGTGAAAATACTTCTATGATCGAAAATACCTCTTGCAGACTTTCGCGAAAGTCGCGGGGGCGTCTCGGTGACAGGACGATCCGTTTCGCCGTCGGCCGCGCCTCGACAAGTTTTCCTCCGTTATTTCCGCCAGCGATCCTTTGTTGTCTCCTTTTCGTGTGCCGTGGGGGAGGATAAGGGGACAACGGCGTTTCCTCGAGAATGGGGGTCCGCTTGGGTGCGGTCCGGCATCGATTCGAGTCGATAGAGAAGTTTTGAGAAGGTTCGAAAATGTCGAAAATGAAAATATTAAGTAACCTATTGAACTGTCTGTTTAACTAAAATTCCTATGTTAAGCATATTAGGCCGTCAGCACGCTGTACCCATATCCACCATGATTGTAATATGTCGGTCCCTTAAGGCTTATGTTATTTTAGCATACACTGATTAATGGTAAACATGAATCTAAGTGTCCCCGTGGAAATTTTCCATTTGTAAAATAGCAATGAATTTCTCAATGTTAAGTCAGTACGCCAAGCATACCATTTCATATTTAAGAAAAAATAGTCCAGGGAAAAACGATTCGCATTCAAGTAGGGTGGATGTTAATGGTAGGAATCGTCCCTGGCATGTGTAGAAAAATATATAAAACATTAAGACAGTATATTATATATAAGACATCATATAAGACAGTAATTGGTATGGCCTTTTGAAATTAAAAATATTTTGACAACATGCTCAGTTTCCTAAGGGCATACGGTTCGGGTGGGACCAATTGCTTCTATATACTAATAGGGTGATAACCCCTATGGAAATTATTACAATAGGATTGCTATACCTAAAAATTTGCAATTGTAAGGGCGACGGAGGGTTAGAAATTTCTGAAGTTTAAGGCAATTACTGGGAGCAAGGGATTTAGCTCAGTTAAAATAGCAAAACAGTAATGAATTTCAGTATGTTAAGTCAGTACGCCAAGCATACCATTTCGTATTTAAGAAAAAATAGTCCAGGGAAAAAAGATTCGCATTCAGGTAGGGTGGATGTTAATGGTACGAATCGTCCCTGGCATGTGTAGAAAAATATATAAAACATTAAGACAGTATATCATATATAAGACATCATATAAGACAGTAATTGGTATGGCCTTTTGAAATTAAAAATATTTTGACAACATGCTCAGTTTCCTAAGGGCACACGGTAAAGTGTTGTAATATCGTAATTACTTAAAACGCTTTGGCATTTTGTTAAGGGATGAGTAAGGAATATTGTTTCATATTGTTTTTTGAAAGATTGAATATGGCCATTTTCCGAACTCTATATATTTCATATGTCCAAAACTATCAACTCTATGAAAAATAACCCAAAAATCCTAAAATATGTCCAGTCCTAGAAAACAACCTTTACAATTTGTTTAAAAAACTACTTAAACAATGTTTTACTCACTTTTGGATCTGGCAACGTGCAGATTTCTTGTAATACTTTTTCTTCATACAAGCTAATAAACGTACACCTACCGATTACCGCCGAGCACCGTGTAGAGAAAAATTCAAAGATTAGATAACGCAACATATTACGTTGGTGCGGTATTTACTCTACCTGGAAAAGTTTACTCCCATCAGAATTTTAACGGCAAAGATAGGTGATATAACCACAGAAGGTTACATGAAATAAGATTACGAAAATTAACTGCTACATCATTTCACAGGTTTGAAAATTTTTGTCGGAAATTAAAAAACAATTCTCTAGATTTTCATTTCGATACTCCTTATATCGGTAATTGGGTTTACGAGATTACCTGTAATTTCAATTGTTTTCCAAAATTTTCCGCATACTTTACGTGCTCACATAATGAGAAAGTACTATTTTCGGTATGAATAAAAGTTTTTCGTAGTCAGGTTTGGTCCTCATAAGAAAACACGAATCTATACCATTTTGGTCAAAATCGATCAAGAACATTACTGTTGTCATTTTTGTGATATCTCGAAAAATAGTTTTGAAACGTTGCATATTTAATCTAATGTTTAATCTATATTGAATACCATAATTGTCTTCATGGATCTTCCCTGAAGTCCCATTTGTCCTGATGAATTTTCAAGTTCCTTCAATTTTCTCCAATATGGCTTAACATATTCGTACTAATCATTATATCTAAGCTACCACATTAAGTTCCTACAATTTCTATTCGAAATATTTTTCTCTAAACGCTCCCCAAAAGGCACTTTACTTCTGAGGACTTGTAACTTTGTTAATTTAGCGATTTATTTATATTTTTTTATTTAATTTATTTTTCCAAAAATCGCTCTTAAGGAAAGTTTACTCTTAAAAATGCTTAGTATTTCCTAATTTCCCTCAAAACATCTCTAGCGATTTACTTTAAACTTCGTAATTTGACTTATCCATCTTATAACTTTAGAAATATTTTTTCCTAATTTCTTAAGATCTGTATAGAGTACCTGCTTTATATTTGTATATAATATATAATTTGTTTTGTTCAAAAAAGTTTTTCTCGGAGACTCTAACCTGAGACTTAAACTATAACTAAAAACTATCACTTACATAAATGTTTAAGGACACGGATTAAAGAAATTAACACTTGTAACGCATATATAACTGATTAAGCACCTAAGTGAGCCGTAGACTTTAATAATCATTAGAATAAATATTAAATAATCTAATCTAACACATTCCTAGCTATCCTTGTGGCAGAACTCAGCGCACATAAAATGTACCTGTTTTTCTGTGACAAAACTCGACACCCCCTATTTTTATCATAAATAAATAATTTTCCAATAGGTGACGAAGTGATCATTGACGCCTCAGTTCTTTCTCCAACAACATTTTGCTTAATCAACAAAAATTAATGTCAAACGCTGTGGGAACATTCAGTACTAGAGAGTTTTTGCATTTCACATAACGTCGGGTTATTAGCATTTACGTTATTTTGACAGGAACGCATGCGCATGAAGCACCTCCAGTAGCTCTATTGCTGAATGCGCATGCGTTCATGTTAAAATAAGGTAAATGCTAATAACCCGACGTTATGTGAAAGCGACCGTGCCAGCGATAACTTCATTAAATACGAAAGTGCTATTAAAAAACTTCAAAACGTTTTCTTTTTAAAGATGTTATAAAGGAACAAATTATTTGAATTTTGCCTAATATTTTTAATTTCCAATTATAAAGACATTTTCACGGGGTTTTTCCAATAATTTGTACTGTTTAACTAAAACAGTCGGAGTGCCGAATTTAGGTTTTGTTCACTTTTATTTTTGTCAAATTCCAACTTTGTTTTTCGTCTGTTGAATCTATTGATTAACGCAACTCTTTTGCTTCTTACAAATATTGTAATGCCATAGTTATGGTTTTATCCCGCCTGGGAGAAAGAACTTTACAAGACTGCTTTTGATGATAATCGTCGAAAATGACAAATGAATCCACTAGATTATTTCATACTCACATAGTACATCGATTTGTAAAAAGAAAATAGTCGATTTGAGCCGTATGAAGAGTCACATAAGGGTCACGCTACTCCTGCACATCTATCCTTGGTTATTGCATAATTTTCCATACAAATTCCTCGTTTTATTTTCTTGAGATACGCGTCTATCGACGCGTGCTGCATTCATCCTAACGATCGTTAACGTTAATGTTTCGTATAAATATGATGTCATTCGGTTTCCTCCAGAAGTTAATTTGGTTGGGAATGAATGAAACGCGAAACATCTGTCAAAGTACATAAATTTGTTCGATTCAGGAAACGGAATATTACGAGATTAATGTACGTTTTAACAATAATCGATACACGGGTCTCTCGCACGCGCTGTATGATAATGAAAGCGCCCATTGAAAATATTTAACCGGAACGGTTTATGGCTATTGCAGTGTGACTAATCATACAACTCCCGGGTACATTGTTTTACTAGGTTTATGTAATTCAATAATGCTAACATTATTTTGTACCAAACTAATACCCATACAAAGTGTATGACCCTCAAAACAAACAATATATTAACTTATCGTTGATTGGGAATATTCCATTTGTTTCTTTGGAATTTTGAAAGGTCGGAATGGCCTTAAAATTGAATTTAGAAGGTTTTTTAAAATGACTAAATTCTTCTCGAAGTCATAACTCCCATAGCGCACCGCTTGGGGTCCTTCAGGCCCCTAGGGCTCGAGAATACTAATAGATGACTCGTGTGAGCTGTAATAGAAATGTACAGAGGAATAGAAGGCAAAGTAGAAAGTGGAACATGTGAGTTTCATAGAAACATTAGTGTAGTATCACTGTAAAGTATTTGTTTTGATATATATGATATATGAAAAAAAATATATGATTGTTATATATGAATATTAGGCTAGAATAAGTATTCAAAGTTCAAAAAATTCCCAAAAAATTTCACCAACGAACACAAACAAAAAGCACAGAATAAAGTCTAAATACAGATGTAAAAAACCGTTGGTAGTCTCTAATACAGACCCATATACATACCCATAATACAGACCTGCATATACCCATACACACTTGCATTTTTTAGAAACATGCCTCTTGAACTCTGAACCTTAGGACATCTACAAACACTAATAATTCAAATTCTAACAGTTTAATACTTCTCACGTATGAGTAATGTGAGTGATAACCTTATATGAGAATTTAGAAAAAGTTTTTCCCAATTCTGGCGTGGAATTATTTTTCTGCAACCCGCATGGTGTATCTGCTACCTGCTGAACCCCCGGGTAAAAAGGTGTATTTTAATTTTCATGGAGGTGTCATTGACGAAACTCCGAAATCAAAATAGGCACGAAGAAAAATGGCAGTTACAGGACTATTCTTCGAATAAGCCCTTTGTTTCCTTTCGGTTAAGGTTTGTCCCCCGCTGTTTCAAGGGAAAGGTATTGTAGGAAGAACAATTAAACTTTTATTCGGATTCATTGAGTAGGTAGGTGCTGAACTGAAAGTTATGTGACAGATGTTATTAAGTAACAGAATTACAATAAAAAAAATCTGGTATGATGTGTGTATGTGGTATTATGGTATAAATATAATACATATTAGAATCCTGCCTGAACCAGAATGTATTTGAGTGAAAAAATTCAAAATGGCTCATTTCGAAACTCCAAACTAATCGCAAATTTTGTCATTTTTTTCTCAAGCCCTTTAAAGTTCTAAAAAAATATAGAAATATTGAATAATTTTTGTAAAAGGGGAAGAGGTGGGAGATTTACTTCGAAAAAAAAAATGTGTAATTTTCTAATGTAATACTACCAATCCTCCATTTTGTTTCAGATTTTTAAACAAAAAACAATAAAATTTAAAGGTGTTTTTTGGAAAAAATAATTTTTAGAGGCCTATGGACTTAAAAAAAAATAAAAATCCTGGAAAATAAAGAATGATAACAGGTGGCTCTCAGAATTATCTCCGGTTTTCAGAAAATAATCCGACAGAATTACAATAAAAAAATCTGGTATGATATGTGTATGTGGTATATTATGCTGTAAATTTAATACATATTAGAATCCTGCCTGATCCAAAATGTCTTTCCCCAGCAAGTAACTTCCTTGAGTAATTTTGGTGTAGGTAATGGCCCCCAAGAAGCTTATTATCGTTAAGGAAATAGCCTGTTTAATCGTGGTTTCGTTGAATTACCTTTGAAAAATATAAATAAATTCAGAGGGTCATACTTAATATACCCCACACTTTACTATATTTTTTCGAATTTTTTTTTAAAAAGTTATGGGTTAAAAAAATGTTTTTGGGAAACTGTAAACGGATCACTTTTCGTTTAAAAATCTGAAAAAAATTGTAGATGTGTATTTTCCCGTCAGAAAATTCCTTGTTTTTTTTTTCAAATTGAACATGCTGTTCTTTCCTCTAAAAAAAATTGAAAATTCTAATAAATTTTTTAACGGCTCGAGAGATTTAAAAAAGTGGTAGGCAGTTTATAATCTCATTAGCAGAAATTTTTTCGAATTTAAGAATGGTTAAATGATAAATCGACATGGGTAGAATTAGGCGTTTATGTCGATTTCGGCGGCCCCTCGCGATATGGGGTATAAAATTTTGACAACTCCGATATTTTTCGAAACTAAAAAACATGATTGAAGCTCATTCACATTTAAAGCGTATAAATTTTAAAAATACCCTTGCCTGACGTTTAAATATTCTAGATGGAAAATCATATTCCTTGCTTCTTTGTCCATTTTTTTGCCCCAGGGGTTTACAAATAGTCCCCCAGCTTTAGCTGCTCTAAATAATTTTATTATTAAAAAAAGGCAAAAACATTTGCTTAGTCACATCGATAGTGAGCAAAAAAATTTGTGATATTTTCCTTAAATTTCTGCGTTAAATTATTTACAATAGGAGTAACGTATGTGTATCTCTAACATGAAATTTTGAAATATGGGCGGATTCGTTGGCGTTCTTCCAGACTTTGTAATCCCGTTTTATTATCCCAGATAAACGTCCCATGAGTTTGATCATTGATTAATATACTGACTGGTGCTCATAATGACTGAAACAAAATTTGCAAAAATCCAGTAATTTTGTACCAAATGTGGCAATCATAATCGTCCAGGGTTGTCCACAGCTCACAAGTAGATACGTTTGCTTTCGTTTCTTTTGAAAGTGTTAACGCACTCCTTTGACATTCTTCAATTCGATTCAATTTAATTTCCCGCTAATTATTCTTTAGCTCATCGTCTACATTTAGGGCACTCGCGTGGCCGAAACGATTTTGTTTAGCCGTCCTAATTTCCCAAGGCTCTGCATGATTTGGTCGATTCCATGTATGGCACGTTTTATACAGGGGGTTTTTATCGCTCTGCTCCGGCCGTTAACACGTTTTAAACGGTATATTGGGACTGTGGATGTTTATTTTGTTTTAAGCTCAAATGGGCCAATAAACTTGAAGAATTTGATTCACTTTTCCGAAATGTACGCTCGATTGCGATGGATTACCTCGAGGCCCGCTGGAATTCGAATGCTCTCGAAAATGCTTATAAATAATTCCAGGCGGTCGCCATGAGGATTTGGGTCAAGTCGTAACTTATGAACTTGTTTCAAAAACTTTTAGTGCAAAGGCTGAATTGATGCTATTTTTATTTATATTAAAAGGAACGGGTTCACAAAATTATTCTTTAAATTTGAAAATATGGTGGATTTTCAAAGTCGAAATTTGAACGGGGTCTTTTCCGCCAAAGGTTGCTTTTCACATGGAAAATGGTGTAATTCCGGCAGTATAACTTTCTATATTTTTTTATACAAGGAGATGAAGGACAAAAGGAACGCCATTTAACTCATGTATTTCAGCTTAAAATACGTTTAGAGTGTATTTCACCGAGGTAACTGAAGTGTTTTGTTTAAAATATATTCTTAATATTGAAGTAACTATATGTGAAACACATTCTAAACGTATTTTAAGCTAAAATCCATTTTAGAGTTAAACAGGGTTTATTCTTTATTATTATTCTTTAAATTTATTTTTTAATTAATAATGAATTAATATTAAATTAAAAATTAAATTAAAATTAAAATAAAAATTGAAATTAAATTGAAAATTAATTAATAATAAATTCTTTAAATTTGAAAATGTGGTGGATTTCCAAAGTCGAAATTTGAACGGGGTCTTTTCCGCCAAAGGTTGCTTTTCACATGGAAAATTGTGTAATTCCGGCAGTATAACTTTCTATATTTTTTTATACAAGGAGATGAAGGACAAAAGGAACTACATTAGCCGTATAGTGGGAATTTTCAAAAAATGTCACCAACAGAGCCGTAGTGCTAGCCTCAATTGGATTTACATGTATAAAATGGCAAGTAGTAAATTCACAAAAATTAACCCTGATATTCGTTAACGCCATTTAACTCATGTATTTCAGCTTAAAATACGTTTAGAGTGTATTTCACAGAGGCAATTGAAGTGTTTTGCTTAAAATATATTCTTAATATTGAAGTAACTATATGTGAAACACATTCTAAACGTATTTTAAGCTAAAATCCATTGTAGAGTTAAACAGGGTTTATTATTTATTACTATTCTTTAAATTTATTCTTTAATTATTAATAAATTAATATTAAATTAAAAATTAAATTAAAATTAAAATAAAAATTAAAATTAAATTTAAATTTAAATTAAAAATTAATGATCAATAAATTCTTTAAATTATTCTTTAAATTTGAAAAAACGGTGGATTTCCAAAGTCGAAATTTGAACGGGGTCTTTTCCGCCAAAGGTTGATTTTCACATGGAAAGTGCTGCAATTCCGGCAGTATAACTTTCTTATTTTTTATACAAGGAGATGAATTACAAAAGAAACAACATTACCGATATAGTGGGAATTTTCAAAAAATGTCACCGACAGAACCATAGTGCTAGCCTCAATTGGATTCACATGTATAAAATGGCAAGTAGTAGATTCACAAAAATGAACCCTGATATTCATAAACGCCATTTAACTCATGTATTTCAGCCTAAAATACGTTTAGAGTGTATTTCACCGAGATAACTAAAGTGTTTTGCTTAAAATATATTCTTAATATTGAAGTAACTATATGTGAAACACATTCTAAACGTATTTTAAGCTAAAATCCATTTTAAAGTTAAACAGGGTTTATTATTTATTACTATTCTTTAAATTTATTCTTTAATTCATAATAAATTGATATTAAATTAAAAATTAAATTAAAATTAAATTAAAAATTAATCAATAATAAATTCTTCAAATTTGAAAATGTGGTGGATTTCCAAAGTCGAAATTTGAACGGGGTCTTTTCCGCCAAAGGTTGCTTTTCACATGGAAAATGCTGTAATTCCGGCAGTATAACTTTCTATATTTTTTTATACAAGGACAAAAGGAACTACATTAGCCATGTAGTGGGAATTTTCAAGCCATAGTGCTAGCCTCAATTGGATGCACATGTATAAAATGGCAAGTAGTAGATTCACAAAAATTAACCCTGATATTCATAAACGCCATTTAACTCATGTATTTCAGCCTAAAATACGTTTAGAGTGTATTTCACCGAGGTAACTGAACTGTTTTGCTTAAAATATATTCCTAATATTGAAGTAACTATATGTGAAACACATTCTAAACGTATTTTAAGCTAAAATCCATTTTAAAGTTAAACAGGGTTTATAAATAACACGGCAAGAATGCAATGGAAATGTAAACCTACAATTGTTAATGAATGTTTTATCGTCATTTATCCGTTTAATGTTCATTGGGAAATTTTATTTAAGTACTTGAAATATTCCACGTTGACACATTAACATTAACAGTAGATGATTAATTTTAGATAAAAATAATCGAATTTTTTTATAGGTACTCGTAAAATTTAATTCAATTTCTGATGAAGTATGCAAGAGTTGCCTAAGCCATTATGACCTCCAAATCCTCTGCAGATCCACTGAACTAAACAAGAATTTTGATGCCAAAATGTATTCCTCCCTGAAAAATGGCACAGTGGTTTGTAAATCAAATTAAAAAAGCTCTTACCTTATCACAATTTTTCTACTTCTATTCTCTAATGATTGAATAAATACCTTTTATGGGGAGTGCGATGACTGAGTAAATTCCTACTGGACTTTTTCTCTAGTGGAATATTACAAAAGCGTAACGTTTCGTTAATTTTCTTAGGTATTTCTTTTCTTTGTAAGTATATACGTTTGTGTCGTACTTCAGGTTTTTACTATACTAAGCAAAGGGAGAATCAAGTTTCAAAGTATACCTTGACAAACCCAAACTTCTAAGGAAAAAACCTAGACCAAGGGATAAAATCTCAGAAATTATGAAATTCCTTATTAAATTATTTACATCTAGATTTGTGATTTTGCCTTCGTGTAGGATGCAGTTTCTTCTAGGAAAAAGAAGAAAAATATTTTGATGGTGTTGCAGTGCTGCGACGTCTACGTACTAGGCGCCACTGGTGTCATTCGTTAAAGATTAATACTTGGTACTTGTGAAAAAAAATTAAAATACAATAGAAAAAAAATCGACGATCATGTTTCTGCCTCTCTCACGGTTCACATGTGTGTAAACATCTGCAACTGTAAATATTCATAACATATATTCGGCTTAAATTCTATGCCTTCATTAGCACCGCCAAGGCCTATTGCCTTACAAGGGTATGATTCCAAATGTGTTTTTGGAAAGGAATGCGATGCAAGCGTGAAAATCCACATGGTAGTGACGTTTGGGAACCCTTTGTAGCTAAGAATAGAAAAAGAAGGGAGAATCTGTAAAGGTGTGTCCTATTGTGGTATAAGCATGCCCGCATACATATGGTCTATGTATCGATGACAAAAGTTGTCGCTAATTCAATTCCCCTTCAACGATATTGTCACCGATATATCGGTTTTCCTCTAAATTACAAAAATAAATTGAGGTCGAAGGCGTCAACGTTCATTAATTCTATTTTTATTAGATTGGCCATTGGAAATTTTCACGTTTATTAAGCCAGAACCATTTCATAAGTTCGCATTCATCATGGCACTATATTTTATTGCTAATTTATTACGCCAAAAACGATTTTATTGCTCCACCCCTTTTCGAGATAAAGGGGATAATCTGGCTTAAGACTTAAGGCAGGCCCCCCACTCCTATCTCTCCGGAACCAATGAAGGTGAAATCATTTACCAAACGTCATGTTTTATTTAAATTTTTAGAGCGTTTTGAAGTGTTTTTTCATGTGAGGCTACGGACGCCCAACTTTATCAAGATATATTTTAATTTACCCTTTTTTATTACTATAAAAAACTTTCAATGATTTTTTGGATCGTTTTATTCATTTTTGAGTACGTTTGAGTCGATTAGAAAAAAAATTAAGAAACGTTGTTCTTGAAACCCATTTCTAAAATCGACATTTTTTATATATTGTCATTAATCAGTACCATAAAATAATCTAATATGTAAAAATGACTTATTTACAAGTGCTATTATCGCATATCATTTCGATTTTTCATTGAACTATTATTCCTTACCATTCAATGTTAAACAATCAAATTCAATCATTTTTAGCAAACAATTTTTTTTATTCCAAAATCGATTTAAAAAAATCGTTTTTTTTTTCGAAAATTAATCATACAGTACATTTTTTATATTCAGAGTATTAATCGTATATACTTCTCTTTTTTTGAAAAATTATAGTGGTAGCAGCTGTAAGAGGTTCATTCGATTATTTGATTATTAGAAAGCATCTAATTACTAAGTCATATTTTTATGACTGTGTCATATATTTAAATTTTTCTGTCATATATGTCATATATTTGATGTCATATATTTAAATTTTTTTAAATTTTATGTCATATATTTAAATTGATCTAAAAAGTCATAAAATAAAGAATACGTCAATGGAAGTATTTTTCTTTTAATATCGTCTATGAATGATGTGAAATCAAATCATTATTGGCAAATTTAAAGTTCCCTTAATGAAGTCTCGATTATATCCATTAGTAATTTGTTTACCTATGAATATTTTTGATACTCTAATTAATTTTCTCCTTAAATCCATTCAATTCTGTGAACAATACTTGCCGAATCATTAAGAATAACAAATCTAAAAAGAATAAAATAACTTTTTGGTCTTTAGTTGCCGACTTCTGTGTTAAAATAAAATCGATATTAATGTTAAAAATACCCTTTGTAAAGAAAAGCTTGTTTTGCCACCCTTTTCTTCCTCTCGATTAGGAAATATCAAGAAACATGTTCCAGGATTATTTCAGAAAATATCCGTTCGTCATATAAGAAAATTTTCACAGAAAAATGTGCATTCGTCTAAGCCATTCGATTTTTCCTCTTCAACGTTGCCTATTTGACTTTGCATAATTGAAAATTTAACTTATCTTAAGCTTTTGTATCTTAATTTTTACTTGAAAATTTATACTTGACGAACCGGTAAGTATTGTTCACGGTATTGAATGGATCCATACTTTGATTTACAAAGAAAATTTCTTCAGAGATATTTCGGGGGGTGAGAAATCTGCTAGGGGTTGAAGGGGTGATTTTGAGAAAACGTAATTTGCCTATATCGTCAGCAATAATTTAGCAATGAAATATGACGTTTGGTAAATGTGCGTATCTTCATTGGTTTCGGGATAGGCGTGGGTGACTTGACTTAAGTCAGATTATCTCCTTTATCTCGGAAAGGGGTGGAGCCATAAAATCGTTTTTGGCGTAATAAATTAGCAATAAAATAGTGCCATAAAGAATGCGGATTTATGAAATGCATGACCTGGCTTAATAGAGGTGAAATTTTCTATTCAGTATGTATGAAGCAATAATTAGTGACTTTCAATATAAAGAAAAGACAGAAATGCCATTCATTTCGATACTCGCGAGAAAAATATCGACCTGACCCACATAGATCTCCATTCATGTAAACTCTCGATAATTGCTTAATTTGATGGCGTGAATTAATAGTTATTTATCTCTCGAACTCTTGTGTCGAGGTTAAATTAGGACTAATCGAATTATGTATGGTACTCATTACTAATTTCAATTGGTTTTCTGTGAGATGCGGGAAAGGAGACGTACGCGATCTGTATGTGGCTCGTTTTAATGCCTCTTATCGATTTTCTATTAGTGTTTGTCGTCCTCGTTTCTAATATTTGTGGAACAAATAGTGTATTAATTGGTTTTATAGTGGGTGCCTTCCTCATACGACAGGCTCGGCACTTCGATTTTCATGTAAAAAATTACATCAAATTAATTAAACAATTTTAGTAGATTTCCTGGACAGAATTTTTGAAATGAAAAAGTTTCTATTTTCTCTGAATGTCGATTTATGAACTATTTTTCGACCTAAAAGAGTGAAAAAATTCAAAATGGCATTTCGAAATTCCAAACTATCCGCAAATTTTGTCATTTTTTTCTCAAGCCCTTTAAAGTTCTAAAAAAATATAGAAATATTGAATAATTTTTGTAAAAGGGGAAGAGGTGAGAGATTTACTTCGAAAAAAAAAGTGTACTTTTCTAATGTAATAATACCAATCCTTAATTTTGTTTCAGATATTTAAACGAAAAACAATAAAATTTAGAGGTGTTTTTTGGAAAAAATAATTTTTAGAGACCTATGGATTTAAAAAAAATATAAAAATCCTGGAAAATAAAGAATGATAACAGGTGGCTCTCAGACTTATCTCTGGTTTTCAGAAAATAATCCGACAGAATTACAATAAAAAAAATCTGGTATGGTATTATGGTGTAAATATAATACATATTAGAATCCTGCTTGATCCAAAATGTCTTTCCCCAACAAGTAACTTCCTTGAGTAATTTTGGTGTAGGTAATGGCCCCCAAGAAGCTTATTATCGTTAAAGAAAGAAACCTTAGTCGTGGTTTCGTTGAATTACCTTTGAAAAATATAAATAAATTCAGAGGGTCATACTTAATATACCCCACACTTTGCTATATTTTTTCGAATTTTTTTAAAAAGATATAGGTTAAAAAAATATTTTTGAGAAACTGTAAACGGATCACTTTTCGTTTAAAAATCTGAAAAAATTGTAGATGTGTATTTTCCCGTCAGAAAATTCAGAAAAGGTTTTGCTATATATTTATAATTTACTGGGTATTTATATACTTTTCTTAGGGTTGTGGTAATGATTTTGAGATTTTGTAATATTGTTTTGGAAATAAGAAAAATGAAATTAGTATGGAAAAGTGGGAGTTGTTGAAACACCTTTTTGGTGTTTTTGAGCCCAGTCCACACAATGAAAGATATTTCTGATTTCTTTAGAATTTATTTCATTCCAACAACTTTAGCAACAACGATAGTTTTGGTTTGAATATAAAAAAATTCATATATACCAAGTAAAAAACGTTATCAATGTATACTTCGTATGGAATCAGGTGCCTCCATGTTAGGAAGACTTGATCTCTTTAGTTAGAAGAGTTGATCCCATGGGGATCATATTTTCCTTTATTAAGACTCTATAATAATGGTTCCCCCTTTAAGTATATGAGTATTTTTTTATGAAATAGATTCTTTAATATCTTTAAAATCTTTATACACCCCCCCCCAAAACATAATTTTGAAGTCAAAAAGTTTATATTATATGCCAAAATTTATTAATATTATACTTATTTGGCATTTATCGGCCATTGTTTATAGATATTAATAACTTCTTTCACAACGTATAAGTGAAATTACAAAAGGACTTAGTTGTAATGGGTGTACGCTGGATTTCGTCACTAACTGTATTTATATCACACTATATGCATCGTGTGTGTGTGCGTATATGTATACTAAACGCCAAACAAAGTTGCGCTCACGTCATCACCATTTTGTCATAGATCGATTTAGAGTGTTGCCAGATTTTCGGCAACGTATCTGTATCGTATTGTACGTATATTATATAGGCATTAAACACTTTTCTTGGAATAAAAAAAATGTGTCATCAAATAATCAAATGTAAATATATTTCTAGAAAAATGGTTTTTAGTAACATGATGTATGCGTATTAGCTTGGTGCATTGAATTTAAAGAATCGGCCATTTAAAATTTTCTGAAAAATATTAACCAACAAGTAAGTAATGGCAACGTGTAAACATAGGTACGGTGCTACGTTGTCGGATTTAATCGAGCCTTATATCGACCGTGAGAAGGTCTTTTAAGGTTATGTTTACGTTTTGTGATTACATTTTCACGCTTTGTTTGCACTTGTTGTGAAACGATTTTTGCCATCAGATATTCTAATAATTAATTCAGCTGCACCATAAAGTGCGAATACAAACTGATTTTTTCAAAACAAAAATAAATAGTATACAAGCAAAGCCAACAATTACTCCTGATATATGGAGAAATTGCATTCGACATACCGAGGAAGAAATTTTTAAATGGTATTAGAGGGAGAGAACATTTGATCGCCAAGAAGTCAGTCCTTTGATTATAAATATTGGTAGTTATGATGATGATGATGAAGATTATGATCGTGATGATGCCAGTGATGATATGTACGAGAAATGAAAATTTCTGTTTCCATAAGTTTACTACGTGTTCGCTATTTGTATTATGACTAATATGATTCAGATGAAGAATCATGTATTAATTTTTACACTATAGCTTTTAAAACGTATTACCATGGTTTAGGTCTACAAATTTAATACCAAGTTTTTCGTTGTTTTATAAATTATTTTTATAATAAAGTGATTTTTCATTTGAAAACTAGTACAACACATTTTTAATTACTTGTTACTTATGCAACCAGCAATTCCATAATTGTATAAGTGCGGCGAAAAATTCGAGATTCCCGAAAATCTGGCAACATTCTAAATAGACGCGTGATAAAATGCTGATGACGTGAGCGCAACTTTGTTTGGCGTTTAGTATATGTAGTTCCTTCTAATAATAATTCGGATGTGGAAAAAGAGGCACGTCAGACGTTAAGATGATAAAAAGTGCAGTTAAAAAGATTAAAGTAAGTGCTTCTGGCCTTCTGGGTGCCGACAACAGATAAGCGCCTCTCTATAAAAAGAGGAAGTATTTTTTCTGGGCACTCCCTCCGCGTGTAGTGGCGAATCCTCTTGGAGAATAAAAATAGAATCTCATTTCGGATAAAGGAAGATAAGACAATGCCCAGGCGCCTGACTATTAAATTTCAAAATAAAAACGTTTCCTCGAGCCGCGGCTAATGGAAATTTATTTTATTATTACGTTTGGGCGTTGATGAACTCACGTAAACGTGTCTGCTTTCTTGAATCGTGTGTGGTCCTAATGTATCATGCAACTAGGTAAGTCCCTCATTGTTAATTACCTGTTATTATTAGCTTTACTGGGGGAATTATATATTCAAAGCGGAAAGGTTGCGAAATTTCGTAAATGCTGTGCAAATTTTTCTGAATTATATTGACCTAAAATAAAGTTTCTAAATACCTACAAGTTTAATCACATATAAGAAAAATTTTCCTTCAAACTTCGTTTTTTAAAATCAATTTAAATAAAAATTGTTCAAATGCAAAAAATTGCTATTTTTAAATATATCCCTACGGTGTCCCAGATATTTAAAATTTTCAAAATACCTAAGCTTTACAGGCTCTTTTATTAATGATTACATTTTCACGTACATTAAGTCTAAAAGCATTATTTTTGGCCCCATACGATTTGTGGGGGGAAAATTATTGTGGTAAAATTGTCAAGCCAGTTTTGTTAAAATTTCTCGTATTACTTGATCATGACTAAAAATTTTTGAGACATAACCTGAAAGTCCTGTGTAGGTCATAACTTTGAAACTTTTTATTAAAAAGAGCAATTTAGTCAACTCCTTTAGAAAACACCTACAAACCATCTCAAAAAGATTCAACAAAATCAAAATTGTATTAATGGTAAATTAATTAAATGTAACTACTTAATAGTGTTTCTAACGATAGAGTTATTAATTAGAGTTACAGTTTATTAAACTTATTTAGAAAAGTCCTACAAACATCCTCAAAGAATTTCAACAAAAATCAAAGTTGTATTAATGATGTTATAAATTTTTGAAAGTAATTATTTGCTAAAATTTATAGTGGTTGGTCATAACTTTGAAACTTCTTAATAAAAAGGGTTGCAGTTCGTTAAATTTTTTTCAAAAACGCCTATAAACCTTCTCAAATAGTTTCAACAAAATCAAAGTTGTATTAATGATGTTATAAATTTTTGAAAGTAATTAGTTGCTAAAATTTATAGTGGTTGGTCATAACTTTGAAATTTCTTAATAAAAAGGGTTGCGATTTGTTAAATTTTTTTCAAAAACGCCTATAAACCTTCTCAAATAGTTTCAACAAAATCAAAGTTGTATTAATGATGTTATAAATTTTTGAAACTAATTAGTTGCTAAAATTTATAGTGGTTGGTCATAACTTTGAAACTTCTTAATAAAAAGGGTTGCAATTTGTTAAATTTTTTTCAAAAACGCCAATAAACCTTCTCAAATAGTTTCAACAAAATCAAAGTTGTATTAATGATGTTATAAATTTTTGAAAGTAATTAGTTGCTAAAATTTATAGTGGTTGGTCATAACTTTGAAACTTCTTAATAAAAAGGGTTGCAATTTGTTAAAATAGTTTCAACAAAACTAAAGTTGTATTAATGATGTTATAAATTTTTGAAAGTAATTAGTTGCTAAAATTTATAGTGGTTGGTCATAACTTTGAAACTTCTTAATAAAAAGGGTTGCAATTTGTTAAATTTTTTTCAAAAACACCATAAACCTTCTCAAATAGTTTCAACAAAACTAAAGTTGTATTGATGATGTTATAAATTTTTGAAACTAATTAGTTGCTAAAATTTATAGTGGTTGGTCATAACTTTGAAACTTCTTAATAAAAAGGGTTGCAATTTGTTAAATTTTTTTCAAAAACGCCAATAAACCTTCTCAAATAGTTTCAACAAAATCAAAGTTGTATTAATGATGTTATAAATTTTTGAAAGTAATTAGTTGCTAAAATTTATAGTGGTTGGTCATAACTTTGAAACTTCTTAATAAAAAGGGTTGCAATTTGTTAAATTTTTTTCAAAAACGCCAATAAACCTTCTCAAATAGTTTCAACAAAATCAAAGTTGTATTAATGATGTTATAAATTTTTGAAAGTAATTAGTTGCTAAAATTTATAGTGGTTGGTCATAACTTTGAAACTTCTTAATAAAAAGGGTTGCAATTTGTTAAATTTTTTTCAAAAACACCATAAACCTTCGCAAATAGTTTCAACAAAACTAAAGTTGTATTAATGATGTTATAAATTTTTGAAAGTAATTAGTTGCTAAAATTTATAGTGGTTGGTCATAACTTTGAAACTTCTTAATAAAAAAGGTTGCAATTTGTTAAATTTTTTTCAAAAACACCATAAACCTTCTCAAATAGTTTCAACAAAACTAAAGTTGTATTAATGATGTTATAAATTTTTGAAACTAATTAGTTGCTAAAATTTATAGTGGTTGGTCATAACTTTGAAACTTCTTAATAAAAAGGGTTGCAATTTATTAAATTTTTTTCAAAAACGCCAATAAACCTTCTCAAATAGTTTCAACAAAATCAAAGTTGTATTAATGATGTTATAAATTTCTGAAAGTAATTAGTTGCTAAAATTTATAGTGGTTGGTCATAACTTTGAAACTTCTTAATAAAAAGGGTTGCAATTTGTTATACTTTTTTCGAAAACGCCTACAAACCTCAAATAGTTTCAACTAAAGCATAGTTGTACTCATGAAATTGTCAATTTTTTGAAAGTAATTAGCTACTAGAGTTTATAACGATTGCCAAATGCCAAATTTTGCAAGATTTCGGTGTATATTGGTAAAAACGTAATTGTGCCAAATCTATTCAACCGACAGCTACCAACTTTTGTATGCTCAAAGTAAACATAATAACATAACAGTTCAGCCAAAATTAGTGCTTCAGCTTTAAACTGGGCAAACCTATAAATTTTTGATTGTCTAAATTTTGAGTTTTTGTATCTTTGATCCATTTTTAACAAAGTTTTTTGGTCCGTCTGCTGTTAAATTTTATCTACTAAAAAATAAAAACTATAAACTGGGCTCTTATGTTTCCCTGGACATTAACTCTGGCTATTTTCCAGTTTCTTCTAGCCTATTTCGTAGTATCCATGTCACATTTGTAATTTGTAATATTTAAAAGTAGTAAGATAAAGAAATAGTAGATTTGTAGAAAATTAGTAGAAAATGGCACATCTCATGTAATTTAGAAATTTTCTACATTAGCTTACTTTCTTGAAATAGTGTATGTAATCAACAGATGGCATGTACGTATGCATGTATATAATAGATACGTATGTATGTCAGCGCTAAGAGTAAAAGTTGTGTAAAAATTCTAGTACAGTTCCTTTTAACAAACGAAAAGCTACTTTTCTACTTGTTGATGCTTATTCTCTTAGATCATCTCTGTGGGTCTTTTCGTTCGTCTTGAATTTTATTTTGGAACAAATTATTCTGTTTTCCTGCGCTCTGAGCTCCAGAAGAGCTTCTGGATGCAGAAACTCCTTAGGAGTCCCATTGTATTTATGTCTTAAAAATTTGCAGGGGATGGAACGAAACTACCATACCATAAGAGTTTGTGGAAGATGCTACAGTTTAACCCTTTGTGTAAAGGCACAGCACCCTTTGTGGTGCTTTTTCTTGTCCAATGCGTGTATGTTGAGGCCGTCCTCATACGAGTGCGTTCTCATACCTGGACACACCCTAATAGGTACACTAGCCTTAGCCGAAGATCGCCTTTTGTGCATTAAAGTCTACCGTCTCCGATTTCGAGATTCCTCACATACCGACGATCGTCATTTAGAATACACGGGTAGGCAGGGATGGAGAGCGGCTAAAAACGATGCCTGCCAATGCAAATAAAATCAAGATACTTGCAACAAAGTATCCAATTAAGCTGAATAATATGGCGACCTCTCGGCTTCGCTCCCCTTCGTCCTCCTTCGCCTTATAAAGCCAAGAGACGAAATTATAAAAGAAAACTTCGCCGGCCTTCGTTGGCATAACGAGTTTAGGTAACGAGTTAATTAACTTTTGCGTACATGGGAAAATCGCGGGACATAAACTTTAGAAATCCCGACTGCCGTTATCTGTTTTTTTCTTCGAGTCGCCAACTTTAACGGGATTCGCTCAAAATCCTGACCAATTAAAATGTCTGAAACGATCCGGGCAGTGATTGTGTTCCACTCGTTATCCCATATTTTTTTTTATTTATCGACGCGGGCTACTAAAATGTAAATTACCTATGGAGAATTATTTTATATTTACATATTAGAAACTTTATTAATCGTGCCCATTTACGGTAAATTCGAAGTAAATGTGTTTCAATATTTCATTAAACGAGTAGTAGTAGTAGTAGTAGTTTTAATCACAGAAAATTTATTAACCAGGGGTTCATTACGTGATAACCAACTATCGTCATAATTAGCGCAATTGGTCATCCTGTCCTAATTATATAAATTACATTAACAAATGTAATATATAAAACTCGAAGGCTAAATAGGATAAAATAGCTTTGAACCTGAAATTCAGCACATGTATAGTTTAGATTTAGGTACATTCGAAAATTTTCGAAATTCCGCCTGGAGGCCGAGATACAAAGGGAGAAAGAGGTGAATACCTGTGGACAATTATGTCGTTAGAAGGAGGCAGATTCGCTTGTGGTTTCTTATCCGGGTGAAATTTTATCGCACAAAATGTCTGCCTTATGATCCTTTCTAAACGGGTCGGTTAATATCATTTTTGTTTGCTGATGGTGTTAGTGATTATTTTCATGTTGAGTACTATTTAAAACCTGTGCGTTTACCTTACCGTGGAAGTAGAAAAGAGGGTGAAGTTTATGCCTAAAAAGCTAGCAACTTTAAACTTTGCATGATCATAGCTTTTGGGCTTCAAAGTGATTTCAACAGAATACTGTAATTAAATTTTACTTCCCGAAGAGGTGAAAGATAAAAAATAAGAATTATTCTAATATATACTGAACGCCAAACAAAGTTGCGCTCACGTCATCAGCACTTTATCACACGTCTATTTAGAGTGTTGCCAGATTTTCTGGAATCTCGAATTTTTCGCCGCACTTATACAGTTATTGAATTGCTGGTTGCATAAGTAACAAGTAATTAAAAATGTGTTGTACTAGTTTTCAAGTGAAAAATCACTTTATTATAAAAATAATTTATAAAACAACGAAAAACTTGGTATTAAATTTGTAGAACTAAACCATGGTAATATGTTTTAAAAGCTATATTGTAAAAATTAATACATGAGTCTTCATCTGAATCATATTAGTCATGATACAAATAGCGAATGTGTAGTAAACTTATGGAAACAGAAATTTTCATTTCTCGTACATATCATCACTGGCATCATCACGATCATAATCTTCATCATCATCATCATAACTACCAATATTTATAATCAAAGGACTGACTTCTTGGCGATCAAATATTCTCTCCCTCTAATACCATTTAAAAATTTCTTCCTCGGTATGTCGAATGCAATTTCTCCATATATAACGAGTAATCGTTTGCTTCGCTTGTAGACTATTTATTTTTGTTTTGAAAAAAATCAGTTTGTATTCGCACTTTATGGTGCAGCTGAATTGAATATTAGAATATCTGATGGCAAAAATCGTTTCACAACAAGTGTAAACAAAACGTGAAAATGTAATCACAAAACGTAAACATAACCTTAAAAGACCTTCTCTTTTTTGCGCTAAATTTTGAGCTTTTCACCATTTTTGTGATAATTCAGGCTAGAAATAACATTTTTGAATGCGGTTTGCTCCATTCGAAAGGTCTTTTAATGGAACAAATATTGGCCTCTCAGGAAAGATTCTCCTGGGAAGCAGACACGGGGACCAGTTCGACGCCCTCAAAAACCCCCGATTTGCCAGTTCTCAGGGGCTCCAAATTTAGGAAGCTTGGTCTTTTTGGATACCGAATCGAATGCCCTATTTTTGGTCAAAATCCCAGACAGGAGACTGCACCATCTTATTGGGCTATCCCCTTTGGCTCCCATATGGACTAGAAACATGCAATCATCCAAATTTTTACTTTCTGTGAAAATATCACATTTGAATTTTGAGAAAAAAATTGTTCTACTTTTTTTTTTTTTAAATTTCCACTGTTCAAAAATTGTATCTTTGTTTACTAATAGTAATGAATAATATCAGGCCCATTTGAAACAGGAGAGTTCAAACTTTTTATTCATGCACTTGTTCATGAGTTAAACAATTTACAAGACTCGTGAACAAAGCAAGTAACGAGAAAAGAGTATAAAAATTTCTAAATGGAAGACTGGAAGACAGTTTGCTACAACTTCGATGTTAGATTTAATTACCTAAAGATGATGATTATCAATATTTTCAAAAAAAACCAACATTTTTCAATTTTGAAACTTTGCTTTATAAGCATTAGTTCCTAAACTATTGTGCTTTTTCGAGAAATATCTCCATTTCGTCGAAGTAATTGTTTAATAAAATGTTTAGCACAGTTTTCATGTCAAAAAGGAGAAGATGCATTACATAATATTTGAGGCGTATTGAAAACAATCCTTGCTTCCCACACGAAATGCCATGAAAAATATTCTCTTGCCTGGAGGAAGAGGTAGACCCTCACCTATGAACCCTCCTCTACTATGCGGGCTTGGGCTCTACGTGTATGAAATAGCCTTTTCATAAAATTCAAGGAAAGTTTGGTTCATTGCATTAGGCTTTATTAATATTAATAGAAAAATGTATTATTGATAGCAAAAAACTTTAAGAACTGCGCTCGTCAAGAATAGTAAACATGGGGATCAACTTCGTGTCCGTACAAAAATGCTTTAATTTCTCGAGCAGAAATAGCGTAGATTTTAAAAACTTTACTGTATTTTACTTTCGATAAAATTTTTCAAGCACTGCAGTAAAACTAGTATATTCCCTTAAAATAAACGCAACCTACTCCGTAATTTGATTATTTTAGATTTAACTGCCCGCGCGCGTCTGGCGATGTAGTCTGTGAATTTCATGGATGAATGACCTCTTTTCTTTTTCAAAATAAATTCGATTAGTAAATATTTGGAAACTTACGATCCCATGTGAAGAAATGTTCATTTTGGCATGTTGTCGAAATTTTATAAAAATATTATTTTTTCAGTTTTCAGAGGGCGAATACAATTCTTTGAAATAAAAATTTCATTAAACATGTCACCGTTCGATTTAACTTCATTTTTTACGAATGTTTAATGTGTGAAATCAGTTACAATTTTTTTACTTTACGATGGAACGCTGATGTTCAATTGCAACGTTTTTTTGAAAATTTCCAACGAATTTTGATAGATGTACATTACAACATTTAGTGTCAAAATGCCTTAAAAAGAACGAATAGCTAAAACACACTATATATTGTCACGAGCACGCGGCAACCTAATTACAAAATCATTCAACATAAAACAAATATCTACACAATTTAAAGGCACGTTATTCAGTTATCTTAAATCATCACGACCGCTCTCTTTAACCCTGCCATGGTTTCCTCGATCTTTTTTTGTTTGCTTATCTGAAGTCACCGTCTTACCGTTTCTCTCCTTAAGGAAATTAGTGCCCACTTGTTGTAACGCATATATTTAATGTAGCACGGTACTAGAATTAATGTATTATTGACGCTTTTCAGTTACGACGTCTAAGCGCACCCACAGGCGCCCTTCAGGCACCATGGATACGACACATGGCGGAGGCGTC
Organism: Cryptocephalus primarius; assembly: GCA_963576515.1. Taxonomy (NCBI): domain Eukaryota; kingdom Metazoa; phylum Arthropoda; class Insecta; order Coleoptera; family Chrysomelidae; genus Cryptocephalus; species Cryptocephalus primarius. The sequence goes on along the minus strand of OY754955.1, from coordinate 2,247,504 downwards.
GTTGTTACCTGCCCTAAATGTTTCTCACAATCATCCCTACTCCCAGGTTTATATTGTGTCTTGCAATTATACTGCAAATAACTGTTACCTATTTAGTAGAGCCTGTGTCGTATATTTCGATTTACGGAACATTCTGTTTGTTTCAAGGTAGACCTGCTCAGGTCTCTTTACGAGAGTCTCGTATTTCAACAAGAATTAAATTTTCGAAACTTGAATCTTTTCGGCAGATATTTTTAGCACTTGTTAAAGACACGAAGAGCCGCTTTCAAGTGGAATCGCAAACATTTGCAATTAAAGGTTTATTACATTACAAATTTTCATTTACAGCTTAAGTAGTTGAAAAAAAAATTGAATTTGGGTAAATATCAAATATCAGTTGCGTAGGTAAAATTTACCCCCCCCGGCGCATTTCTCGGAAATTTGTGGATTTTTTAGAGAATTAACTAAACTTCTTTATATTTTTGGAAAAACTGAAATTATACATACTTCATTTTGTGAATCATTTACTAGGTTAAAGCTTCTGTTTTAAGATAAACGAGTCGAAGATTAGTTACTTAGTCACAAAATTAATTTTTTTCAACGATTACTTACGGGAAGTTGCTCAGTTGATTCTGTATTCATGTATTCTCTTTCTACGTTTGGCAACGTCGCGAATGATGAAGCGGAAGAGCCGGCCGTACAATTATTAGTGCGAGAGGCGGTATTCGCCTCTTCCTTTCATAGGCGCGCATGAAGCGTGCGACGTTGCCACGTTTATTCAGCCTATCTGACAAATACAAACTATTGCTATTCAATCCATTATATCACGTGATGCAAAAAAGCATTTTTATTAAATCAGTCGAAAGATGCCGATGAATTGACGAGGAATTTCTTAGTATTGACAGTAAAACTATAATGCGTTGAAGTGTTGACTCCCATAAGGTCCTATATTAATTTCGAAAAAAACGTAAAATATTTAAATGTATTTTTATAAATAATTTTAGAATAAATATGTTAGTTTTTTAAGTTCCCTTGTAGCTTATCCTTTGAAGAATTCATCCACATTTGTTAAATATCTCTAGAAACACTAGAATTGTTTAAATATTCAATCTTAAGGATAAATAATTAAGATTTTTCATAAATCATTGCAATCTGACTGCAATTTTCCACACTTATTAAGGCTTATGACGGCCCTATTAACAAGGTTTCATGTAATTTATGACCATTATTACAAGAGCCATATCATATGAGTTATTAGCTCCTTTTTACTTAAACAGTTTTGAAGTCATTCTCAACATTAAGTCGTCTTAGACTAAAACATCATTAAGAGAGTAGATTCTTGGAAAATTGATAACAGTTCATCACACTCTCCCGAGAACTATCAATTTTCAATCAGTTTACAAACAATAATAGAAATTTATTATCACGAATATTTTCCCTTGAAGTTAAGAAACGCCTATAAACCTTTCATTATTGATTATAAACCAACGAATGTTAAAGTATAACAAAAGTTGTTTTTCCACACTTATTAAGGCTCATGACGGTCCTATTAACAAAGTTTCATGTAATTTATGACCATTATTACAAGAGCCATATCATATGAGTTATTAGCTCCTTTTTACTTAAACAGTTTTCGCGTTTTGAAGTCATTCTCTCCATTAAGTCGTCTTAGACTAAAACAGCATTAAGAGAGTAGATTCTTGGAAAATTGATAACAGTTCATCACACTCTCCCGAGAACTATCAATTTTCAATCAGTTTACAAACAATAATAGAAATTTATTATCACGAATATTTTCCCTTGAAGTTAAGAAACGCCTATAAACCTTCCATTATTGATTATAAACCAACGAATGTTAAAGTATAACAAAAGTTGTTCCTATCATAGACGTGATTTATCTTTATATATACATATCTTTATGTGATCTTTATTTATCTGCCAAAGTGAGTAATATCGACTTACAAGAAAACTAGGATGTGGTTCGTGCTTTTCACCGCGACTTGAGTCAGGAGACATGTACTACTATCAAAATATATAAACGTCAGAAAATCCATACATATTCCTAACATATTTCCGCCTCTTCATAGATTACGTGGTTAATGGACTACGTTATTATTAGCGATAATTTTTCTCCGTGCGACCGAGTGCATTGAACTAATTGGGTCAATTAGACGCTTACATGTTTACTATCAACTTTACTTAAACCATTTACTTAAAACTACACCTCCGTGGACTTAATTTTAGCAAGAATTTTTACTTAGGATTGCGAAGTTGAAAACATTTTAGTAAATGTGGTTACTTTGTGCTGTTTAAATGTATCATCAACGTTTTCTTGAGAGTTCCAATGACTACAGATTACGTTGCAAAACTTGTTGACGATGTAAATAAGTTTAAAAATATCTCATTTCGATTTCAAAAGGTGATGACGAGGTTATTTTCATTACTTGGGAACGGGGGGATCTCATGTGTTGTTTTTGAGTGGGTTTTTGAATGGGTATTCTTTCTTTCTCTCGTCGTTTTCTTTTATTCTTATTAATCGTGTATAATCCATCAGAAGACAAAAGAACTCACAGGAACACCCACAGCAGTATTATTTCTTGACAGGTGGACAGAAAAATCTTTTTACATAAATTATTTTGCATTTCTTTTTTTCTTTGGAAACTTTTTCGAGAGTAAGAAGTTCACGTTTGGCCATTTTCGACGCAAAATTTCCAGAATATTTTTTAAATAATTAAGCTGAGGTTTATACGTCCTAAATCTCCAAGACTTTCCAAGTTCTGAACAGTTTATAGGTTTATCAAAACATTGTGATCTTTTCTTATAAACATTCTATAGAATTTCTAATAATTTTTAACTGTTATATCAGAAATACTAAATCTTCTGGATTTTAAAAGGTTTCCAGAACTTTACTTATTTGTTTATGATGATACAAAAAAATTGTGATGCATTATAGTTAAATATACATAATCAGTGTACAAGCACTGCCTTTTGCAACATTAATTTCAGTAATGTAACAACCTTTGAACTTCGCTATTTAAACCGTTGTAACTTTTAGATTCTTAAAGTTTTCCTAGATGTGTTCCGAATTTTTCTTAAGAAAAAGCACTACACCTAAAGTCTGTAAACTTTGAAGACTTTTATTTATTTCTGTGTGGCAATGATAGGAAAAACTCGTAATTATTATGCTAAATTCTACGCCTATAAACTCATTTAAATAAAATATTTTGTCGTTTGTGTTATTCTTATATCATTATTTTTTCTGTTACAACACTTAATCCCCTATAGTCTGGAAAGTTGAAAATTTGTTTCCGATTTGATCTGAATTTTTCTAAAAAATCCTCTGAAAATTAAGGCGTTTACACATGCTTAGTACTTGTCACTTGCACTAATACCTTGCGTTTGCATATGCTGAATTAGTGCTTAGTATTAGTGAAAGCGCAAGTGCGAGTGAATTAAAGTCGATCCTATTCACCAAGTGTGATTCTAATCACCGCTTTTACTAAGCACTTGTCACTTGCCGGGTCGTGTGAATAGATGCGACAAGTGCTTAGTGACAAGTTGAAACGGCAAGCGAACAGACTTAATACACGCTGCTTAATAAGTAAGCTCGTTTAAATAAGGCATATTATCCAAGGTTTACACGACGTTTTGGACCTTTCTGTAATAAAAAATGATCCTTTTGACGAGCTGCAGTTATTTGAAGGAAGTTTTGGAATTAATAACGTGACATTGTGTAAAGAAATTTAGGAATTTTCATGATGACATTTTTGAAAGAAGTATGGAAGTTTCATGATTTGTAATTATTTCAAGAATTTTTTTCAGAGAAGTTCAGAATTTTTTCAGAAGTTTCATAGTTTCAAGGATTTTAATTATCTTCGGAAAAATTTGAAATGGCAATCTTGAGGACTTGGAAGGGTTGGTGAGAATTGCTGATGCTTTGAAACTTGAGATGTTTTTGAGGGGCTTCTGAAGATCTTAATGGACTGATTGATGGACTTTTTCTGATGATGAAAAACACGGAGTTGCAAGATTTCATTTCTTCAGTCACTTTTCTTCGAAAAAGATTAATTTTACATAAATGATTTTGCTTGAAGCAGGTAATTTGTAAGCGGGAATAATTACGAACGGGTACAATTATTCTTCGTTCTTGTCTTTGGAAACTTTTTCGAAAGTAAGAAGTCAACGTTTGGCCGCTTTCAACATAAGGAATTACACCTATTAAACGCCCACAGGGACCGCTTTACTGCATGCCTGTCTTTTATTTCCAACTTGTGCGTGTGCGTCGACTCTACGTTGGCCGTTAATCGTTCGACTTTCCTGAAAATCTCTAGCCTATAATATAGATAGTACGAGTCGAAATGTAAAAATTAAGCCTCTGCAGCTTTTTGTTTAATTTTCAAAAACTTTATTTTAAAATTACTAGAGGGTTTATTTTTTAACAATAGAGAGATTACGATGAATGGTATCTACCAGGTAGGTAGAGAGGGAAAGAGAGAGAGAGATGCTACGAATATAACAAGTATATGCATACGTATCTGTGCGTTGTAATCTGAACACAATGCACAATATAATCCGTTCACATGTGTCTCTGTTATTAGCACTTCAACCTCTTCTTCTTCTTCTTCTTCTTCTTCATCTCTTCTCTTCATTCCTTGGCACGGTCACCGTCTTCGGCGCCACGGACCAGTTCTGCAAGTCCGCACCACACCAGCCGTGTCCACAAACGACTACTGTTATGCCATGCCTTTTGTCAATAGAAATTAAATAAGAGGAGGATCTTTTTGAAAATTAGACGCTTCCTGAAATCCATCGACTAAACGGTCTAATCAAATTTAATCAGAATGTATGATTGGTGATGATTCGTTGAGCGACGCGACCAGATTGTGTCAATTATGGAACTTCAGCTCTAATTAGGGATGAGAGTTTTTTATCACTCGGGTTTCTGAAGAAATTAGGTAGTATCGCATTCAAACTTGGAGCAAAAATCGATTGGGTAAATATCTTGTAAAAGTTCGTTAACGAGCCAAATCCGCCAAATAGAAACAAAATGGCGGACTGTCAAACCTAAAAAAAAATGGTATCTTATTTTTTTAGTTTTCGAAAACGAAAATGTTACTTAGATTTTTTGTAGGTCTTCAAAAGCTCTACAATTTTGTACTCTAATTTTTCTCCAAAACATATATATATATATATATATATATATATATATATATATATATATATATATATATATATATATATGTTTATATATGTAATATAAAGAAACTTGTTATCAGGATAGAGGGCGCAATTTTGTACTTATCGCATTCAAACTTGGAGCAAAAATCGATTGGGTAAATATCTTGGATAAGTCCGTTAACGAGCCAAATCCGCCCAATAGAAACAAAATGGCGGCCTGTCAAACCTAAAAAAAATTCGTATCTTATTTTTTTAGTTTTCGAAAACGAAAATGTTACTTAGATTTTTTGTAGGTCTTCAAAAGCTCTACAATTTTGTACTCTTTAATTTTTTTCCAAAACATATATATATGCCTATATATGTAATATACAGAAACTTGTTAGCAGGATAGAGGGTGCAATTTTTTACGTATCGCATTCAAACTTGGAGCAAAAATCGATTGGATAAATATCTTGGATAAGTCCGTTGACGAGTCAAATCCGCCGAATAGAAACAAAATGGCGGCCTGTCAAACCTAAAAAAAAAATCGTATCTTTTTTTTTAGTTTTCGGAAACGAAAATGTTACTTAGATTTTTTGTAGGTCTTCAAAAGCTCTACAATTTTGTACTCTTTAATTTTTTTCCAAAACATATATATATGCCTATATATGTAATATACAGAAACTTGTTAGCAGGATAGAGGGTGCAATTTTTTACGTATCGCATTCAAACTTGGAGCAAAAATCGATTGGATAAATATCTTGGATAAGTCCGTTGACGAGTCAAATCCGCCGAATAGAAACAAAATGGCGGCCTGTCAAACCTAAAAAAAAATCGTATCTTTTTTTTTTAGTTTTCGGAAACGAAAATGTTACTTAGATTTTTTGTAGGTCTTCAAAAGCTCTACAATTTTGTACTCTTTAATTTTTTTCCAAAACATATATATATGCCTATATATGTAATATACAGAAACTTGTTAGCAGGATAGAGGGTGCAATTTTTTACGTATCGCATTCAAACTTGGAGCAAAAATCGATTGGGTAAATGTCTTGGATAAGTCCGTTAACGAGCCAAATCCGCCCAATAGAAACAAAATGGCGGACTGTCAAACCTAAAAAAAAATCGTATCTTTTTTTTAGTTTTCGGAAACGAAAATGTTACTTAGATTTTTTGTAGCTATTCAGATGCTCTATACTTTTGCACTCTTTCATTTTTTTCCTAAAACGTACAGGAAAAAGTTATATATGAAAAACCGAAAATTTCGTAGAACGACAGTTTGATATTTATTTAACATTTTTCCCTAAAACGTATAGCAAAAATCTATGAAAAATCAAAAATTTTCTTCGAAGAACTCAAAGGGCCAGTCTGGGCTCGCCGCATTTATAAACTATCCCCATTTCTCGGCTGTGCTATTGAATAATTCTATTCTTTAATAATCTAGGATTGAAAATTCTAAATTTAAGATAATTAAAATTATTTCTTCAGTTGGAACGAACCGCCTGAATTTTTTTCATTTCGTTTCAAATCAATTATAGGAAATCCATTACTTTCCTCTATCGTTTGTCATTCACCTCTTCCTCTATACGAACAGTTAATACGAATTTCGTTTACGCAAGACAGTTAGTTGTGACATTCCACGGCTACCTTCACTCTTGATTAATTCTACATGGCGATGTACGGTAAATTCCAAGGCATCGAGAATCGAATAAAAGCTTTCAAATTATTGTCACAAAAGACTTATTTACAGGTTTATACCTGCTGTTGGAGATCAGGAAATTTCGGCAACTTTAGGTGAAATGTGTAGATTTGCTGATTTATCGAATAACTAGAGAAAACTGCAAAAAAACTAACTTATGTGCAAGAAATAAAAGATAACGTTTTTATGACGATGCTTAAAATTCAAAATAATTATTTATATGAATAAGGAACATCCACGTATTGCTCAAAATTTTGAAAAATTTTGGAAATTTCAAATGTTCCAGTTTTCATTGTACACGTTAGAAAAACTCAAATCTAGAGGTTCTCCTCCAGAGGTTTCCTGGTTCTCCAGAGGTTCTCCTGGAACGTTCTACCTCTAAAACTGCCTCCAAAGGAAATATAGATGATTTACGCAAATTTCATTGTCATTTTAATTCTAAATGTTGGCACGATTGTAAAATAAGATTGCAGGCGTTTTCCTAAAATGCCAAGTTACCGAAAGTTCCTAAAAATATAATCTAGAAGGTTTATGCAAGTGTCATTCTTTGAAGACCACAGGAAAAATCTGGATTTTTCAAACTGGTCTCGGATGCTTTTCAGAAACTTTCTTTTTATAATTTTAGAAAGAAATAGAAGACAAATCATGCCGAAAAAATTCTACAACTTCCATTGTAAATATGGAACGCCAGAATGGGTTTAAACTTAAATCTAGAAGGTTTATTAGAAGTTTCAAATGTTTCAATTTGAATTTTACACGTTACAAAACTTCACAGACCTCGAAGGTAGATTTCTGACATTTTTGTGGAATTCTCAATATCCAAACTGCCTCCAAGGGAAATAGGTTCCTGCAAATCGAATCTAGAATGCTTATGAAAATTTCAAAATTTTTGTCCTCTACGAGGGCCACAGGAACATTTAGACTTGCCTAACTGGTCTCAGAAAGGTTCTAGTGGCATTCTCTTTAGAATATCAAGCAAAAGAGACTAAATATATTGAAGAAAATTTGAAGTGGAACCTCAAAAAGGACATCAATTGAATCTAGAAGGTTTATGGAAATTTCACGTCTCTACTTTAAGTCTACACTTTAGTAACCTTCACGAAGATAGAAGAAAGTTTTCCGAGTTTCTTCTCAAATTTAAGATAAGTTCTAGGAGTTTTCTCTTTATAATATCAAGCGATAGAAGCTCTAAATAATATTGAAGGAAACTTCAGAATTTATTTTAGAATTGTAGATCGCCAGAATTGGGCGTAAAGTTGAATCTAATTCAAACGTTTCTATTTACGCTTTAGTAAATTTTATGAATCTAGAAGGAAAATTCCAGAAGTCCTCCTTGAACTTTCTACATCCAAAATTAAGTCCAAGGAAAATTCAGGTGGTTTGCAAAAATACTCAACAACTTCCTTGAAATGGAATCTAGAATGTTTATGCAAGTCCTCTACAAGGACAACAGGATTATCTGGACTCTCCTAAACGATCGCAGAAATTTTAAACGTTTATATTTCAATTTTACACGTTAGTAAACTTCAAGAATATAGAAAGAAGATTCCTCTGGTTCATTTGGAATCATTAACATCTAAAATTGCCTCCTAAAGGAATCCAGATGATTTACAATTTCATAGACTTACTTCAATTAGACTTATACTTAAATTAGACTTATACTCTATAAGTCAATTAGATCAATAATCAATAGTCAATTAGATCAATAAGTCAGTTAGACTTATACTCAATAAGACTTACTACTTCAATTTTGTACGTTAGAAAAGAGGTTCTTCTGGAACCCCAAATGACCGAAAGTGCCTTAAAACTGAATTTAAGTTTTAAGTGAACTTTAAATTTTTTTGTAATTCCCCGAAGACCAAAGAAAAAACTGAATTTTCTTAAAGAGTCTCAAGTAGAATTTGGAAACCTTTTCGATTAAATTTTGAACTATACCGAAGAAAGATTCTAGTTAGTGGAAAACAACTCAGCAGACCTACAACTGCAGAATATCCTTTTCCACCTCAAAAGCTTTGAAGGCTCGACAATATAACTGTAATTTGCGCATTTAAATGATAATCGAAGTGTGGTCTATTCTTTTTCGAAAATCCGTTTAAGTTTCAAAATATTTTAACTAAAATAATAAGAGCTAATGTTTACTTTTGAAGCCGATCGCAAGGATGAGCTCACAGTACAAACAAGCAAAGGTGAAAGGATATCCTGAGAGGAAAAAATTTAAATTTCACCACGCACCTACCATAAAAGTTACGTCACGGCATTTAGTTCGATGAATCTACGCTTGTAGACAGATTACGATAACAAAATTAAGATAGAGAAACAATCAGATTTCATTATGGAAATCGATTGGAGAAAGAATCCCGTTCAATCCGAACGCTCTGAATTTACAATTCAAATTCTTATTCAGTATTCTTCAATTAATGTAGAACTTTTTAAGTGTAATTATTTTTTTCTTTTAATTCAGGTTCTAAAAAAAGTTACGTTTCATCATCACCATCATCATCATTATTATTATTGTTGTTATGGTCGATAATATTTTTACGACCTTCGCTGTGTATAGTGTTTACAGTGGAGAGTCCCTTGTACTCTTATTTGTATATTCAACTATACTAAACGCCAAACAAAGTTGCACTCACGTCATCAGCATTTTATCACACGTCTATTTAGAATGTTGCCAGATTTTTGGGAATCTCGAATTTTTCGCCGCACTTATACAATTATGGAATTGCTGGTTGCATAAGTAACAAGTAATTAAAAATTGTTGTACTAGTTTTCAAATGAAAAATCACTTTATTATAAAAATAATTTATAAAACAACGAAAAACTTGCTATTAAATTTGTAGAACTAAACCATGGTAATACGTTTTAAAAGCTATAATGTAAAAATTAATACATGATTCTTCATCTGAATCATATTGGTCGTAATACAAATAGCGAATATGTAGTAAACTTATGGAAACAGAAATTTTCATTTTTCGTACATATCATCACTGGCATCATCACGATCATAATCTCCATCATCATCGTAACTACCAATATTTATAATCAAAGGACTGACTTCTTGGCGATCAAATATTCTCTCCCTCTAATACCATTTAAAAATTTCTTCCTCTGTATGTCGAATGCAATTTCTCCATATATCAGGAGTAATTGTTTGCTTCGCTTGTAGACTATTTATTTTTGTTTTGAAAAAAACAGTTTGTATTCGCACTTTATGGTGCAGCTGAATTAATTATTAGAATATCTGATGGCAAAAATCGTTTCACAACAAGTGTAAACAAAGCGTGAAAATGTAATCACAAAACGTAAACATAACCTTAAAAGACCTTCTCACGGTCGGTATAAGGTTCGGTTAAATCCGACAACGTAGCACCGTACCTATGTTTACACGTTGCCATTACTTACTTGTTGATTAATATTTTTCAGAAAATTTTAAATGGCCGGTTCTTTAAATTCAATGAAACAAGCTAATACGCATACATCATGTTACTAAAAAACATTTTTCTAGACATATATTTACATTTGATTATTTGATGACACATTTTTTTTATTCTAAGAAAAGTGTTTAATGTCTATATAATATACGTACAATACGATACAGATACGTTGCCGAAAATCTGGCAACACTCTAAATCGATCTATGACAAAATGGTGATGACGTGAGCGCAACTTTGTTTGGCGTTTAGTATATGGTTTTATTACTTTAATTGCAGTTCTGGACTTACAAGAGTTCAGGAAATTTTACGTATTCCTTCTGGTAGTTTGTTTGCTCAAAAATTATTATTATTATGAATTCAACAAGATTGCTCAGTTGAGCACACATAACGTTCAGAAGATAAGAATATTTCTGTTTAACGTTATGTAAATATTTGAAACTCTCACAGATAAAAGTCGCCTTATCTCTTCGCCTTCTATTAAATAGTAATACTACCTACCTACTTCTCCTTATGTAGAGCAACCAAAAATATTCAAGTTCCTACTTATATGGAAAAGAACGTCTCCTATGAAGAAAGAATAAGTAAATGTATTTCAGACAATGGGCGGCCATTCGAATGCATCTGAATTTCAATTTTCGGAATGGAAACAGTGACGAATCAATATTTGAGTCATGCCTCTCGTCTGTCGGCTTATACGAACGTTATCCAGACAGGATCTCTTCACGGAATAACTCCTCGTGCGTGAATCATCGAAAAGTTAATACTCTCTTCAAGAGGAGAGGACGAGTCAATTTTCCCGCCCGGTTTTCCATTTTCAATTACAGTGTCATTATTCAACGGGGCGAGAAAAATAACAAGAAATGTTGTAAATTTTCTATTCTTCAAGTATTTCAAGACCGTCTTAGTTATCTCATACAACGAATACTTTCCAAGAAATTTTTGGCGATCGTAATGAACCGATGATAGTTTATCATGTAATCCTAGTAATCATGTAATTATTACCTGCACGTGCTGTGGAAAAATGAAACTATTCATGTGGAAATGAAGTTCATAAGTTACTTATGACTATGTCGACGAGATTTTCGATAGAATCATTCATAATATAGCAGATTAGGATAAGATTCTGTATGGACGCAATGAATGTCAGATGGAGCGAATTCAATAGTACATAGCCGGCAACACTGTCAAGGTAAAATGGTCTTTGCATGTGGATTAAATAATTGTATTACCTAACTTCGAAACAGTTATCTTTGTCGGCATAGAAAGTCTCCCATTAAAATTATTTTTGTCGATTATTTCCAGGCCATTTTATATTGGCAACGTTGCCAGCTATATGCGATGAAATTCCAGAATTTAGACATTTATTAATAGCATATATGACACTAATTGCATTCATACGCAAAATTTATGGTGTCCTACAGTAGGAGGCGCACATTCATTAATAAACAGGAATTCGGGACATATTTGGTCCTTGATTGTTGGGGATATGTCAGCAGAGGAGACTCTAAACTCTTTAACGGGAAGTTGTTTTCCATTTATTACCTTTGGCGCCAATTTTTATCGTTATAGTTTCCAGAAGAACCTCTAAAATCTTCCTTCCTAAAGTCTTACATTTAGAATTAGAATGGAAAATTTGCGATTTCTATAAACCTTCTGGATTTCAGTTTTAAACACATACTGACCTTCCTAAATTCTAAAAAGAACCTCATGAGTTTTTTGCGTTAATTAACTGAAACTCACTACACTAAACCTCTGCGTCTCATATTTATTTGTGTAATGTTCTGTTTCTCCGATAATCCGCCAGAGGGCACGAGATACATCTGGGAGTTTCTAGAATTCTTAGAGCTATCTCGATACTTCCCTGGGCGTAAGGTGGCGGACATAGAGAAAGTTCCAGAGTTTCTGGCTTTGGTGTTTCGTCCACTGGACGCACGATGGCGCTCGAGATAATCCCATTACAATGTGTATTGGGTTTAAAGGTTGAATTGGAATTGTTTTGTCAATCTTCTAGCGAGAAGTATGTAAAATGTATTCAAAATCTTGTACCCATTCACCACGGTAGTATCGGATATCCTGTAGCACAGATATTTGGCAAAACGAGGATGAAGCCTTAAAGTGCCTATGTTAAACTGTAGGTCCCATCCACATAAGAAAAGAAGATATGGGGAAAATCTTCTAGATTCAGTTTTAAGGCCATTTTTACTTTCCAAAATTATGAATGTATGAAGTTCTGGTCTTTTTCGGAATGATTTAGATTTTTTGGGTTTGAAATCAAAACGAAAACGCTTCTAGGTTCTAGCAGGGAAAATCTAGACGTTTTCTAGATCCTGGGGGAATAAACAACTTTAAAATTTCCTTAAATCTACTCGATTAGAGTTCCAGAAGATTTCTGGTTCTGGAAGAACCAGAAATTTTCATTTTGGGTTCTTTGTAGCGTTTAAAATTAATGTAAAGTTATCCAAATCGTACATGGACCTTTTACATTTTGACTTAAGATTGCCAGAAGTACTTCTAGAAATGTTTTGGTATGTTTTTGAAGGATTTTAACGTGTGAAATAAAAATGTAAAGGTTCGACATTCCAAAACCGTCCAGCTTTTAAAGCTTTGTCCGCCACTAAGTTGTTACGCCACTGGACAGAAGAACAAATTTTCGCTGAAAATTTTGAAAAAACACCATTTTCATTCCATAATTAGTTCCACTAATAACGAGCGTAGGATAGTCGTGATTGGCTAGTTGAAAAGCAAAGAACAACGGTCACCCAATTTCCCAAGGAAATTGACGAATCAAATTTGTGGGGATGCATTCAAACGTTGGTCCAATGGTTATAAATATATAATTATAAGTGACTAAAAATAGAAATTCACGTATAACTAGAAGGTAATGAAATAAATCTCTTTATTTATAGATCTATTTTTATTCTTATCCAAATTAATGCGAAATATTTTGTAAATTTCTTTTAAATTTTTCACTCTTAATCGCAGGAACTGACCCTAAATTAATTTATTTACAAAACACTTATGCAACACGCCATACACCATATTTCATCAAGCGCGCCATCTCGAAGCGTAACGGACAAGCTTTGGACGGTGCCTAGATGCGTTCTCTTGATGCTCAAAAATGCGCATAGACGATGCGCGAGAGATAGATTATTTAAGATAATTTTGCGGAACTATGCGCATATTTCCTATTGTATAGCAGGTTTTTAGCGGTTACAGTTATTTTAACATAAAATATTCAAAGGCTTTAAAGGAGGGAAGCTCAGAACCTACTAAGCTACTTGTTACAATTGCGATGATCCTTCAACGGTTTTAAATCTGTTGTATATGTCATAAGGTAAATATGATATTGAAATGCAAATTACAGCATTCTTGAAGAAGTTGTACGGCTTTCTCCATAGATGAGTTTCTAAGTAACTTTTGATAATTTTTATGAACCAATGACAATTTTAAAGATAACATGAAATTTTATAAGTAACTGTTGGTGTAGAGAGAGTTAGACCCAGAATGTCTAGGTTTAATGTGGATTAAAAAATCAAAGAAACCTGAGAGAAGAATCGGTTTTCTCCAGTTCGATTCAAATTTAAATACTTAACAATGCTTTTCGCATTTCACCACGCTTTAACGCAAAATGAGAATCAGGTCTTTCCTGATGGCTGTGGAGGTGTCTTTATTAATTCTGTTGATGGTCTGTGGACACTGTGGGCTGTGGATATCTCTGCCATTTTTTAGTACTCTTCTTTGTTCTATTTTTCTATTTGTACGAAGTTTTTGATATTTTGCTTTTGTGAGACATAATTTCATTGGAACTTCTATTATTGTATCGACTATTATATCATTCAGTATATTTATGTCACTTGCTGTTGATTTGTTATTTAGTGATTCGTTGATGTAATTTTCAAACTCTATCTCGATTACCGGAGATGCCTATTTCATTTGTTTTGTTCTGTTAATCATTCTTTGTCGTTCTTCTTTGGTTTTTATCTGAATTATCGCTCTTACCATCCTATCATCACTCGTGGTAGTACACTTATTCAGTACAGTAACGTCGTGAAATATGTTTCCGGTCAGTGATGAAATAATCTATTTCGTTTTGTGTTTTGTCATATGGGCTAGGAAAAGCCCATCTCCTGTGGGCTTTTTTGTAAAAGAAACTGTTCATTTGAGTAGATTTTTTTCTAAAAAGAAATAGAGGGTTTCTCCTCCTTCCTGGGCTAGCATATTTGCCGAAAGCAACTTGTGACTCTGTTTATATCCTCGTAGAAGTTATCCACTTCTTCGTCACTGTGCTGTGAGGTTGGTGCGTAAACTTGAACAGATTTTGGACTGCATCTCATGTATAGATCACTCTTGTGGATATTGGTTTAACAGTTACCGCTTCCTTTGACAGCCGTCTATGTGTAAGGAAACTAACACCTCCTATTTATACGTTTTCTTCCCCATTATAGTAGAAATTCACCTTTTCTTCTTACTTGGCAGAGTCCAATGACGTCCCATTTGATCCGTTCTATTTCAACAAGTTTCTCTTGTGATAGTAATGCAATTCTTAGAGTTCTTAGTTTCTTTACAGCCTTTTTCTGGTTTGGTTTATTTATCAATCTATTGCCTTCCCCAGAATCCTTAGGGCGGACTGATCTGTGGTCAGTGTGGGATTCAAAACGCCTAACGCCACCCACCTGGGGTATTTTTGTTTTGTAAATTCATGTCATTTGCGGGATCTTGGCCATAATTCACCACGCTGGCCTAGCAGGTTGGCGAATGGGTAGGAGGAGTGAAGGGATTTATAATTGGAAGCAAATTTGGGGTGGGACATGATTCCCCCTCGCAAGGGGCGAATCAAGGCTTACATGTTAAGCACGTAAGCACGATACGTGTTGTCTTTTAAATAATTAAAATCAGACCATAGATTAGTTTTTAATACTTTGAATTCTCTTGTTTCTTCAGTAATCTTGTAACGCTTTCTTTAAATTTCAGGATGTTAGTAGGAGCTCCGCTTGGCCAGAACCTGCAGCCTGGCTCGAACCATTCGGGTGCCCTTTTTAAGTGTCCGATCTCTCCCTTCGACCATGACTGCGTACAAGTCGAAACCGACGGCAAGAGAGGTATTTATTAAACGTTTAGTACGTTTCCTCGGAATAGAGTCTTAGACTACTTATATCTAGATATAGCGGCGTAAGGTGAAGACACATTTTCTAGATATAGAAATACTTAGATTTATAGGTTTTTAGGTGAAACGTGTTGTAAAAACACTCTTAGTTTTAGACCTGTGTTAGTCTCGCTATATTTCACTGTACTTATCGCGTCTTTGATATCTTAGTAGATATTGCAGTATCCTTTACAAGTATGAGTAATTTATAATTTCTGCGTATCAAAGACGCCTTAAACCTATGGAGCTTAATGTTTGTGATTTTTCGTATAGATTTTTAAAAACAATTTTTTAAAAGCCCAGTTTTTAAGGGGCTATTATAATTGGTTTTTTTTGTTTTTTGGGGTGGCCTTCCAGATGCCAGCGGGAGGTATATATGTAAGTGGTCTCGAGCCAATTCGCAGGTATCAAGTCTGATACCTCAGATTTATTGCATGACCAAAGTATTTTGCCTGCATGTTGTACATATCTTCTGCATGTCTTATATTTTTATTTGCATTACTATACCTACAGGTGCTTGTCAGTTGAAGGTTTGTGTGTAATAATATTTGGATCAACTTCAAATGGAGGATCAAAGGGGAAAATTTACTAACATGAACCGTGGAAATGTACAAATATACATAATGTATATTACTTGAGGTGTAAATTGCATGTCGTAAAGGTAGAAATACATAAACAATTACTAGTCAAAATAATCAATTTTATTAGAGTCAATTGATTTGAAACAAGATGAGGAAATATTGGAACAGTTTAAACACTAAATAGATAACTACTAATTTCATAGTACATAGTGATTAATAAACCATAATATTCACTATTGACTTTGTTTACTAATACAATAATTGAAATGATAAAAATACTTATTTTTTGTTATCACAAGGTCAAGGTTTATCGTCATTACCCATTTTAACAAATTTCGGTTGATGCAGTAAACAAGGCATCACCGTACTTAATTTTCCTTTTTCTACATTGGATTTTATTACTTAATATTAATATGCAGTAGGAAGTTTGGTTTCTCTTCAGCTTTTTGAATTCGTCAAATAACAAAAATTAATAAACGTAACTTATTAACATGGAAAACTTCCGAGAGACCACAACAACATTTACAAGTTTTATTATTTTGTTATCGTAATTATATTTTTACCTTGCATTATGAGCTTATGATCTAAGAACGTTCTGATTCTAAAAGGAAACTAAATGTAGAGAAGACAGCATTTTGTACATAAGTCTGTTTGGCTGTGCAAAGTGAACAGAGGCTAGTTTACCAAGGAAATTCTTTTGATAAAAATCATATACCATACCAGCTTATCTTCCAGACACATGGGGGAAAACGTAATTGTCAAAGGGACGATATGAAATGTACAATACACGTACAATTTAAATATACAACAGGATTGTTATGATTATTGTTACTGACTGTAACTGGATACTTTAATCCATCGTAATTTTGTATTACATTGGATAACTTTTTAGATGTCATAGTTTGACCAAAATTTGCTTTTATGGCAAGTTCAATTTTGTAGCTTTATTATAACACTCGGTACATTTCAAGCGATTGTTCACAAAAATATCCATGAAGTGAAGCGTATTGTCACGCTTACAAAGCCATCAACTTCACGAAATTATCAGCATAATTTAAATACTCAGTTGTTTCAAATAATCACGATAGCATTTTTTTAATGTTGCTAAATAAACATAATAACCACGATAATTAAGAATAACAAAATGATAGACAGAAATCAATCGTTAATAATTAATCGTGCCAAGATTGACAGCTCGTCATAATACTGGTATCTTCAGTCCCTCTTTGCAACCCTCAAAACATGCCAGTGAAACAGTCCTCTCCTTTTCCTATTTTATTTAAGACTACCTCGCTAGTTATTTCTAATCTTTCTTGCCCCTAAGAAAATTAGTGTCCATTTGTTTTCCACGTTTATGTAAAGTCGAAGAAATTTCCCCTTCTTTTCTGGTTTTTGAGATACAACCCCTTAAGTGCACCCCCTTGGGGGGAACCCTAGACACGACAAATAGTGCAGGTGCCGACTTTTAGAGCCTTTCAAATTCAGCGTGTAATAATCAATTAATATTTGTGCAGAAAAGTACAGGAGGATTCTGGAAATTGTTTTTTTTTTGCAACTTGGAGACCATAGAATCAAAATTTTTTACTAAATGTGTAGATCGTATTGTAAGTTTTTTCTTAAATTACGAAAAAGTATCCTACAAATTATTCTATGGTTTTTTTCCTCTGTAGAATCCTTTAGAGACCTACTTGAATCGATTTTCCACAAAATGACACTCTTTTTAGCTCTGTTGTTGGCACTACCATGTACCCTCTCATCTCCTCCCTTGCACTTACGGGTTCCTCCTTGCGTTTGGAAATTCCATTCACTATTTGTTAGTACTTCATATAATGCACTGTCGCCGAGATGTACGGCCATGATTATTTTATTGAAAGTTTCCTTCTATGTAGTTTATAGGAACTGTGTGATTGTTTTATTTGATTTTTTTACTAATGCTGCTACAGATATTGAGATTACTGTTCAAATGTGTTTACGTTAATGAAATAAGAAAGAAACGTGTTGAGAGTTGTCCGAGTCCAATTTTTGGCACAACGAAGGGCGGTAACTAGAAACATGTTTCTGACGCTTCTATCAGAACATGCGTGGCATATGTTTTCCGACCATAACTTAACAAAAGTGTCGAACAGTAATCTGATTTTAGCGTGATACTAATGACAAAAATGTTGGAAATATAATTTTCTCTATATTAACTTAACGAATGTAGCATACTTGTGCAAACAATGTTAGGCTTATTCGACCCGAGCGCTGCTCGCTCGGTCTCTGCTGCTGATGACGTGAGCGCAGCTTTGTTTGGCGTTTAGTATACTACAATTACTACAAGTAAATTGACATTTGTATACAAATTTAGTACAAAATGGGACAGAATCGTTCTGTATATGCTTATGCTTAAGAAGACTATTACTGTCGTGTGTCCAGGGTCCTCGGGTCGTCCAAACCAAATATTGTTTAGACAAGTCTATGTTTTCCAAACCCTTTACTAGAGAAACAATATTTCCATACATAATCGAAACATCTGAAAGCGTTCTAACCTTCCCTCTTTTCTTTTTCTCTTTCTCTCTCTGTCTGTCTGTGTCTGTAACTCCCCGGTCATCGATAGTCGACGAGTTCGATTACGGCGAGGAGGACGAAGAGCAGCCGCTGCTGCCTCCGGGGGCGGACGAGATAAAGGACGGGCAATGGCTGGGGGTCTCGGTGAAGTCCCAGAGAGCGGGAGGCGTCGTCCTCGTCTGCGCCCACAGGTACATCCAGAGCCCCAACCTGCAGAAGTTCCACTACGGGCAGGGCCTCTGTTATCTGCTCGACGAAGGCCTTAATCCCGTCGAGAGGCTGCAGCTCTGCAACGGCAGGCCGATGGAGAAGTAATACTAAAATCTCGTTACTTAAAAGTAATAGTTTTTACGAGAAACTAATTTTCAGGTTGCACCAGCAGTTCGGTTTTTGTCAGCTAGGCACCAGCGTGTCCTTCGTCGGTGAGGATTTTGCGCTGATGGGGGCGCCGGGCCCTTACACATGGAGAGGAACCGCATTCGGAAAGGTGATCGTAGGGGATTTCTTGACCAGAGACAAGACGATCTATCATGGACCGTTGAGCGATAACGATATCATCGAGAAGTACAGTTACTTAGGTGAGGTGCTTTTAAAGTACTCGCATCTCCAAATTAGTACCAGTACCATCTTTTATGCCAATTTTATATTTTGTACTGATATTGCTTACGTCCTGTTGTAAGTAAATCGATTCTCTTTAATTGTTCTTCAATTTTCTCTCGAACTTGATCCATAATCCTAAAAAAATAACTATTACCTTAAAATACTTTATATCAATGATAAACTATATACGTTATTGTAGGGATTCTGTTGATTAATTTCATTGCGACTGTCTCCTTACTATGTTTAGATAGTCTTAGATGGTCCGACTCCAAAGTCTTTTGCCAAACAACAGTAACATCGTCAGTAGAATCTTCATTTACCACTTTAATTTGATTTACTTTTACTTTTATTTCGATTTTAAATTGGTTGCAAAATAAAGGCAAGGTTAATTTGTGCACATCATATGAAACATGATTTGCTTTCATTTCAAGAACCATCACAACAGCCAAAAACTAGCTCAAATTTATGTATTTTTTAAATTGTGGTGAACAGAAAAAATTTAACAAACTTTACTTTTGTTTGTAACTTCTTGTTTACTTCATGTACGATTTATATGATACTATAACTCCATTTAATATATTTCAGGTATGAGTGTCGGTGGCGGCCATTTTTGGAGTAAATCCGAATACGTGTACGTCTCGGGCGCTCCAAGGTCTAAACTAATAGGCGAAGTTTACTTCTTCAGAAAATCCACCAGCGAACAGGAATTTAACATATCCCTGATAATTACTGGGGAACAATTTGCTTCTAGTTTCGGTTACGAAGTGCTCGCCGTAGATGTCAATAATGACGGGTAATTATAACAAGACTTAGGATTGCTATTCAAGTTTAGCTGATTGTAAGCAGTAAACTCAAAATGACCTTTTTCAGATTCGACGATTTATTAGTAGGTGCACCTTTTTTCTATGGCGACAATAAAGGTGGTGCCGTTTACGTGTACTACAACCTTAGGGATTGTTACGGGGGTAGGGAATGTAAGTGGAATAAAGTCTTTTATGGAAAATCTCAGTCCAGGTTTGGTTTTTCCCTGGCTTCGCTGGGAGACATCAATAAAGACGGTTACAACGACGTTGCTATTGGTGCCCCTTACGAGAACGACCAGGGAGCAGTTTACATTTACTTGGGTTCTAAGGATGGTCTCATGACAGAACCTTCTCAGGTAAATAGAGTGACGAAATGGAATTGATCCCTAACTCACAGTGTTTACATCTTTTTAGTACATAAGTACAAAGAGCCTGAAAACCCTAGGATATTCACTGAGCGGAGGCCTGGACATGGACAATAATGGTTACCCTGATCTACTAGTAGGAGCTTACGAGTCTGATAAAGTACTTCTCTTTAAAACTAGACCCATTATCGATATACGGATAGAGATAAAAAGTGACGAACTGAAAAATATTAATGTGACCAAAAAAGGTTGTTCCAGTAATCTCGGGAGCAACTATACATGGTAAGACGTAGTATTTGGTACATGCCATTAACTGAGGAAAATGAAATATTTTTAAATGTAAATTTGCTGGAAAAGGCTAGGAAAATGCAAATAGGGACATCAGATCGTAATAGTGTCTCTGGTACCAAATGTTTATGAAAGATTTTATATTTGTTCAAGTTATTTCCTTCAGAGTAATCATAGTGATGATTATGATGATGATGATGATATTATAATATTTAGAGGCAAGGTTAAGGTTGCTTCTCATTTAATTATACCATATGTAACAAGTGGTGATTATCATATACCAATGGGATATAAATAGTGGCGATTTATGAATACTACGAGTGTATGGTATTTTCGTTTAAGACATTCATAAAACTGACATTTAGACAGTATGTATGTTTTATATATTACTATATATGTATTGACTCACAGTAAATCTGTGGATTGTACACCTGTTATAACACCACATATTTCCACTGACTTATCTATGGTATACTATACTAAAAATGGCAGGTCAATGAGCGACTGGAAAGACTGGCAGCCAAAGCGCTGGTGCCATAGTCAAAAAGAAATAAATTCATAGGTCAACAAGATTGAAGAATTCCCACGTACTTGGAATGGTGTCATTGTCAGTATTTTAAAATTATATCTGTCTGATAGATTGTTTAGAGTTAAACAGAAACCTCTGATTTGAAAGAAATAAGACCAGAAATGTCACAGGATAATGCCCTTGGGCTTCTTCTGCACCTGTTGCATTCCAGTGAAAAATCTACATCGAGTGATACAGTTGTAGCCACAGACATATTAAGGTTAGGTCAGGCAAGGTATATGCAGACTTTTACCCCGAGAGGTCTAGTTATCTTTGCCTCTCACACAATGACCTCATAGTACTCATATTACTTATCTATTACAATATACTCTCTTTCTCATATAGTCTCATTTCACTGTGTTCAGCATATACACAGAAATTTTCTATGTCAGTCGAAAGCTGGAAATTCCTATTTTTAATTTCTGGATTATTTTTCCAGTTTCGCATTCTCGTCCTGTTTCACGATAGGGGGGAAAATCGGCAAGAATGACAAATTCAACGTGAAGTACAGCATAGCTGAAGAGAGGAAATTCGTGTCTAGGATTTGGTTCCACCAACCTAACCTTCCTGACAGGCGTTGGTCCTATAACCAGAAAAGTATTCCTGTCAGTAGTTACCAAAAGCAATATTGCCAGGACGAAACTGTTAATATCAAGGAGGGCATCAGTGATATATTGTCACCGATTAAAGTAAGTGAAGGGAAGGAAGACTTGAAAAATTGTTATGATCGCAAGTTTTCCATATTACCACCTACCTACTAAAATATCTTTTTTTGTAGTTTAGAGTAAATTATACTTTAGAAAACGACGCCTTTCACACGCCGATATTGAATAAGACTTCAGTGAAAACGTTCGAGGCAACATTTCAAAAAGAATGTGGGACTGATGACAGGTGCGAAAGTTACCTCATTTTAACTGTTGACACCAATTTCCGAAGTAAGTCTTTTTACATACCACCCATATTACACAGCATCTACTGAGAAAGTTTCATTGCTGTGTTATATTTACTTTTGCCTTTAGAAGATTATTATTTCTATTACTACTTTTTAGAAAACGAGCTGGGTTATACTGTAGACAATATCCAAAATGAACTGAAACTAAATATAAAAGTGGAAAATAAAGCAGAAGCGGCGTACGAAGCTAAAGTCTTCATAATCCATCCCCAAGACCTGAGCTACATCAACACACACAAAAATGATCATGTAAATCTTAACTCTGATCTAAAAAAATTTTAACATTTATTTTTCTTCTTTTAGGACATTAAATGTTCATTCTCTCCATCGAATAAGACTCTAGTGATATGTGAAATAGGCAATCCTTTCCCTGGCAATAGGACAGTCACTTTCAGTCCCAGATTTGAAATAGCGAAAGACACAAAAGCTCAAGTCTTGGATATCAAAGTGTTTGTTAATTCAACATCGTTTGAGCTGTCCAAGAAGACCTCTAAAAGGATACCCCTCATATTGCGGAAAGTCGCCAAATTTCAAATCAGGGGGTAAGAAAAAGAAGTAGTACTAATATACTTTCTCATTAAACACACAAAACCTTCTATTCTTCTACAGGAAAGCTTCGTCTAATTTATTATATGGAGGTAATATCATCGGAGAATCGGCAACGAAGCATTTAGAAGATATAGGAGCAAGAGTCACCCATAAATATCAGATCGATAACAATGGTCATTGGGACCTTCCTAAAATTAGGGTGAATATCAAATGGCCCATCCAGGTTTCCCCAGGATCAACGGAAGTGGCTCATAAATCTGGAAAATGGCTTCTATATTTAGAAAGCATTCCCACAGTTAGTGGTAAGAAAAAAAAAACAAATTCTGGCATTTCGAACTAGTTGTAACGGAAGGAGATTCTGTAATATTTTAATAAGTAGGAGTTGCAATCTGCAGAATTGTACAGTATCGACTTGCCTAAGTATATTTCATATTAAAATTAGTACTACAATAATAATTCTCAAACTGTTATCAAGAATAAATAATAATCATAAATTTTTAGGGGTTGGTATAGACGGTTACTGCAACATCTTAGGGAACGATAAAGTAAATGAACTAAACCTGACATTGTCAAATAAGAACTTCACAGAAGAACCAGAAAATCTAGTGTTACCGGATGAGTTTTTGAGACATAATGAGACTGGAAGATCTCTAAGGCGTAAAAGGGATGTTAATTACGTAATTCCTGTCGAAACCACTGAGAGAGGAGGACTCAAAAGGAAAATTGTGATAATGGTAAATTTACTTCCTAATCGACAATTAAAATCACAGCAACATTGCCATTACGTGGCATAGATCGCCAAACATCTTTTATATGATGTATAACATATATACATATATGATGTATGATAGGTATAATATAATTAACATATTTTTCAAGATATGTAATCGTAGTAACCTTTCAATTTGAAAATTCATTCGAACATGGTGTAACATTTTGTTTTTGTGAGGCAAACAAATTGCTGCCCTCCTTCTACCTATTCATACGTAGATATATAATAAGTACGCATGTATTATTATATTCGTACTTGAATGAGAGCAAATGCGATCGGTCAACCTAAACTACCATCTCACTCCAACACATGTTACCTGTGTTGTTACCTGCTGTAATTTAACCATGTCTAACCTGTTGTCAAACTTAAAAGTAGGGCTCAGAAAATATGCAAAATGCATATTTGCATACTTTATGATTATAGGCAATTTAGCATATGCTTTTCATATTTTGGGCTTTTACCCTACTATGATAGTATGCGATATGTTCTACTTTTAATTTGTGAGCTTTACATTAAGGCATCTTTTTCTGGTAGGTGAACAAATTCCACAAAAAATTTATCATTTTCAATAGACTTTTAAGGAAATTATAGTCATATCGAACTAAATCTAATGTTTGAATGGAAATTGAGCAATTTCTAAGGAATTTTAGAAGGTTGTAATGAACTACAATAACACGAGGTTTAGAAATGACTCTTGAAGCCTTTAAGGTAGTTTTAATGCTAATTAAAATTTGTAACAATTGTTATCGATTTAAAACTATTACAATTGTCTATTTAAGATGTCACTTGTGATGTTTTTAAACAAGTTCTGCAATGTGAAGTGTTGATCGCAGCAAGATGCAAATTTTTGTCACAACTTTTACACCTTGTATGTAGAAAACGAGATCAGCCATGTAAACCATTTTCCATGGAAAATTTTGAAACTTGTTATTTACTAAAAGCGTTATTGAGGAATATAACGTATTGTTTTTAGGATTGCAACAGGGGTACTGCGAAATGTGTTGACTTGAGCTGCACCATAAAAGGCCTGAAGAAGGGCAATCAGGCTGATATTGACATAAAATCCAGAATATGGAATTCGACATTAGTGGAGGATTACAGCGGAGTCGATTGGGTCACTATCAGATCTTTTGCTCAGGTCGAGATCACCGATAAATCATTCAATATCAGCAGTGAATCAATTACGTTATTCTCAGTAAGTATTAAAAAATGAAAGTCGCTCATAAAAACCAGCAAGATTTTTGTCTTACAAACATGAAATCAATGAAGAGGGGACATTCCCGGTACAATATTTAGGGTAACATACTGCAGAAGATCCAGAGCTATTGTGTGATACCATTGACAAGTTTAGAAACGAAAGGAGTACCTGCCAAACTTCTGCTTTATTCTAAGGTTCTCAATTGAAATAGATCCATTGCTAAATCATAGTTAAACACCAAGAATAACATGGGATAATTTTGGAATAATGAATTATTCCATGAATACCTCTATTCCTTAAAGGATATCCTGGGAATGTTTAAAGAGTCTATCCTATAGACGCCTAAAGAATAGTTGAGGAGGATCTTTTAGATATTCCTTGAACTTACACATACCAAAAAATTCCAAAAATTGGAACAAACATTCAAAAAAATGTACAGAACATTTCAAAAGTGCGTCATAACATTAATTACTTGAAAGGATTGACTGAAGATCACTTCTGGAAGATAATAATGGAAGACATTATGGTTCATGTAACATTACCTTCTCATTTATCTGTGCCTAGCATTTATCTCATTTATTTGTTTGACTATAATTTCATCTACAGCCCAGCCATATTGTTTAACTTCATTAGTGCCAGCTATATCCACTTTTACTAATTATTATTATATTTAAATTTTTGCATTTCTTAATTGTGTGAGATATATAATTTTTTATTTCTGTTATAATTTCTGTATAATAACTTATTGTTACAACTTTTGTGATCAAGTATGAGTAGCTGTTTAGCTGACTTTTGCCACAATCGAGCTCCATTATACCATATGTGATTCTTAAATATATAATCTTATTTATTATTTACCAGGTCATGTAAGATACGTTTATGTTTACTCAAGAATAACATGATCATGCCATGTTTTTCATGTGTCTTGTCCGAGATTAAAATTTTTATGTTACGTTTGTTCCAGGCTGAAACCATAGCATATCCAGAGAACGTAATCCTAGACTCGGGACTTAACTGGTGGATAATCGGAGGCGCAGCGCTGGCCGGTCTGCTCCTCCTGATCCTTCTGATTGTAATTTTGTACAAGTGTGGCTTCTTCAAGAGGAAAAGGGTCAATAAAGACCAAGCGGTGACTGGCACCGTCCAGAAGAAAGGAGAGGGCGACAAGTTACTTAGCGAAAATAATAAATAGGCCATATAATTTTACTTATGAAGTGGAAATGTGATAGACTTTACTATAGGTTTTTTATATATAATACAGGTATATAAAATTTGTTAAGCATGCAAGTCATGAGACGCAAATGAAGTGTACTTAATTTTTTATCATTATTATCCCTGTAATGGTTAGTTTTGCTTTTGTCAAATATTTAATATTGAGAATGTAGTGCATTTTATACAATTTCAACTGCCGTAATAGGTTCATGTAGGATTTACTTCCAATCTTTGTAAATATGTAAATAATGTAAATAAATAATTAAGCGCTACTGGTCTTTTTACTTTATCTAACGATGTATGAATAATGCCAATAATAAACTGATACCGTATAAAAATATAATTACTTCTTCCTTCTTGTTCTAGTATTTCCCTTGCCATAACTTGCCATTTCCGAGCAACTTTTCACTATCCCGGTGAAGAATTTATTGAGGTACATGGCCTCGAGTTCCTTCCTCAATGTAAACTGCTCTTCGATGGAGGCATCCATAGACGGCTTCTGTACTTGAATGAACAGGCAGTTCGGACTGTGTTTGACATGCTCATCCCAAGGATCGTCGGTCCTCTCCCAACCATCCAATTCTTTCTGACAGAGGAAGCATTTCAGAAGATCTTCGTAGTTTTTTTCGCCGACGAAAATAAAACCGGCTTCAGCTAACTGAGGGGAAAAAATTTGTATCAGTAGATTTTAATTATATTATAAATCATAGAATGCAGGCTTTCATGGACGGAGTCAACGGTGAATAGAGGGTTTTCCGGGCTGTCGGGCCGTGGTCAATGTACTGGAGAATGTCGGCCACGGCCTGGAAAACCCTCTATTCACCATATTATGAACTAAACCTACCTTCAATTTGTTGCAGGGGTCGGTGTCTTTGTATTTCCATTTTTTAAAGGTTTTCAAACGGTTTTCCACTTTTAAAAAGCTGACTGCTTTCTCGAGATTATTTAGAGTTGCCTGAAAATAGAAATTATTCTTTTGTAATGAATGGCGTTTTAATACAGTTAACAAAAAACATCTGATAAGGAGAGCACACAGTAGCGGGTTAAATAAAATGGGTTGAACCATCAAGGGACAGTTTAGGTCTGGAACATATTTAAAATACCTCACCTCAATCTTGTCCTCCAATGAGTCTGTGGAAGCTTGACCACCCGCCATTACAATTCGTTCTAAAGACAAAATAGTCGATCTCCAAGTGGTAGACAGCGTACCTAACCCCAAAACCGTGGTACTCGGAATGCAAGGATGCAAAGCTTTATTTTGAATAAAATAACCGACATTTTGACATTTCTACGACCGCCCTAGATGGCGCCACACACTTTTTAACGGTAACTCTATTTTGAAATCGAACCAGTAAACCTATGCCAGCAATGGATTAGATGAAAAAGTGGGCGGATTTCCTGGGCGTTTCAAGATTCTTAAAAATATATAATTTATATTTGAATCCACATTAACATTTATGAATGTAAAATATCTAGCGAAGTGCCATATTTTGTGCGCAATATCCGCCATTACGCCAAATTTTCAAACGACTAACAAGTGCCAGACACAAACACGAAATCAAGATGGAACTATGCGTAAAACAATTAAACTACGGCCATTTTAGGGTCCAAATTTATTGCTTTTCGTTAATTCAGTTTTTAATTATGTTTATTAATAATTGTATTCATTACTATAAAAAAATTTTAACCTATTAATAAAAGTGATTTTTCCCATTTAATTAATTAATAGGTTTCTATCACTTTGCAAGAATCCATCGGGTCATAAGACCTCCAAGTGAGTTCGAGGACGAGCCAAAGGGTCAAAAGTCCACTAAAAGTTGTTCCCAATGAAACCTGAAGTGTCCAGAATATTCTAGAAATACACCAAACCTTTAAATGCTTTGCACGAAATCTAGAAATAATTCTATAGAAAATACAGAAGTACTTGTGGAGTTTCGTATATTTTAGACATTATCAAGAGTATCTTAAATAGTTTTGAAAGTACCACTTAGTCCCCAGGTGTTCCAGAGGAGTTTAAGGATCATCCATGGCGTCAAAAGAGAACTCAAAGCTGTCGTCAATGAAGTATGATGATTATACGGCAATATAGAAAATTCTAGCTGAGCATCAAACCTTCAAAAATTTTGAAGTCTAGAAATGTTCGAAGTTTGCGTTTATTTACGAGATAAGCTTCGTGCTTGAAACATTTCTTGTGTTTATCAAGCAATGTGTTAATCTTCAATTGAGTTATTAAAAAAATCTGCGCTAAGACAATTTGAAAATATTTGTGCCAACTTAACTTTCACTATTTCACCATTCGAAGGCAAATCCGGATGTCAGGATAGCAGAAACGCGAAAAGCTGTGCAGGTAGTGGAAAGCAGAGCGTTAGTTTCATCCAATGCCTACAGTCACATCATTTAATGCCACTGAAGTCTGGTGCACACACGTAGTTTAGAACTTCACGGTTAGATGGCGCTAAATTAATTTCTACCAAAACCAGTGCCATTTTTAAAAGAATAAAGTAATACACAGCTAACGAAATGCAAATCAACGTGTTTTTAATATAACTTGTTATGCTTACCATTAATTAAGACCATATTAAAGGTGATAATGAATGCCATTCCCCCGAAGTTCGCGCAACCCGTTTGACAGATTTTTAATTATAATAAATCAGGTGTGACATACATCAGGTAGCTGAAAGAGTTAGTTGAAAAGATGTGATTGCCTTGCCAATGATGACAATGAATAACAATCCGGTATATTTCAGCTAAGTTTTATTGGTCTTGAGACGGTGTATAACGGGTTGCCGGGGCGTTGCGGTAATGTTACTCACTGTTTGCTTTAACTTTAAGGCATAATTCGGTTGAAATTCTATGAAAACGTTAACATTCAATCATTTTATTGACATATTGTGGTTATTTACGTGGTGTATTCATTTGATAATTAATACGGATTGTTGAGCGTTGACACTTGTCAATTTATTTCCATCTAGTGGTAAGGTTTCAAACTAATCGAAGGAAGGTCAGCAAGTCTCTGTAATTATGCTATCGATGGTCGTACCTTGATACCTCCTTGCAGTTCTGTTATCCGGATAGCGAAAACTGAAGTTTCCATGTGCTTTATTGCTGTGGAATTTCTCGAGCGATTAACCTATGGTGATACCCTACAAATAAAGGAATATAAACGTTTAAAAAGTTGGAATTATCACAGAATAAGTTTTATTATGTTTATATTCAGAATAATGGAAAGATATTCTGAACATATTTAAAGTGTTTGTAGTTATTAGTAAATGAATATTTCTATTTTGAGTTGGTACTCCCAAGTATTGAACAAAATAGTCGAATAATTTGTCTCGTAATGTCAGGCACTGACATGGGAATTTTCAATGATTGCAATTATCCCATCAAAAGCCTTGTACCAAGGTTTGCTTTTACACCTTTTGAAGGCCTATCCACAATGGAACATGGATTACTTTTCTCAAATAACTGAAAGTTTAACCAGTTCAGTTCACCAATTTTTCAATATTAGTAAAAATCAAAGTATCGTCTTTGATATTAGGCATTAGTTTAAAGCACTAACAGTTGTTTAAAAGAAAAATGTGTTAATCAGGTTGAACCATGAGAGAAGGAATAAAGAGGAACTGAGAAACATTAAAGTGAAGAGGACCTTTATAGTATGATAGAGTGATGAAAAACAACCTACAGTTTATGTCAGTAAAATGTGTTAAAGATACCTACACCAACTAATGATAAAATGAATTACCTTCTAGAAGATACTTAACAATAATAGGGGTATATCTTAGTTAACACAGAATTTTGTATTATTAATCTGACCTATTGGAGAACGGTTTAAGATTATCTCAACTGGTTCTAGAAATGACGGTAGGAATTTATCATTATTCGGAAATTACGAGAGCGATTACCGTAAAACAAAGGATTTATGTCCGTTAATAAATCTCCGATCAGATAACAAGGTAATTAATTATGTAATGAATATGTGCTACTTTTTTGGATTAAAACTACCTTAAATAGTCATTGTGTGTTAACGTCTTTTAGATGGCGAGGACATAGAAGACTTTAATCCGAGTGCTAGAGGGGAGAGTTGTGCATGGGAACCCCAAGGTAAGTGCATAAGTACTGGGCAACAGGAATATTTACGTCTTATTTAAAAATTGATTTCACATTGGATTTTTAGTGCCTAGTTGAATTCATAGAGGAAAGTTAATATTACAGCTCGGATTGTATGAAAAATACATATTTTTTGATATTAGGTATATGTATTATTCATTTACATTTCTGGCTATATTGCGGAGTTTTACTATAACAAAAAAACATAAAAAATGCATATTTTTGCATATACCTATGTATGTATTTTCAAGTGCACAACGTATAACATAAGATACGTCATTGTTTCTATTAAATAAACAATTTTAAGTCCTATTAATATACGAAAAATTAGAAAAATATACCGTTTTATTGGAGCGTTGGCATTCGTTAATTACTTTGTTATAATAATTTCTAATTTGACAATAAAAAATTTGTACGCATTATAAGCATATTTTAGATATTTAATGTACATATTACATGCATATATATGCGCATATTTTAATTAATTTTCGTGCATATAAATCCGAGATTTACCCATTTTAACGCTTAAATGGATTTTAGCTTGAAAATGCGTTTAGAATGTGTTTCACTAAGGTAACTACAGTTACTTCATTGTTAAGAATATATGGAATAAAACAGTAGTTACATCCGTGAAACACATTCTAAAAATATTTGAAGCTACAATCCATTTTAACGTTAATATGCGTTTATGAATAAGACCTTTAGTTATTATATACGAGTACATAGGGAATTGAACAACAGGGATGTCTCGTTATTTCTAACGAACAAATAATTAGAATTTAATGTTTCATTGAATTTACATCGTTTTCGCGGTATCCACATGCAAAAGTTCCTTTTGTCGCTTTATTTTTATATTCTTGTTTACCCTTTTTCTCTCTTGATTTTATTAAAATCGTTTCATTGTAGGACAAAATGAAACACATTTATGCAGTAAGAGCAAACTATACTAAACGCCAAACAAAGTTGCGCTCACGTCATCAGCATTTTATCACATGTCTATTTAGGGTGTTGCCAGATTTTCGGGAACCTCGAATTTTTCGCCGCACTTATACAATTATTGAATTGCTGGTTGCATAAGTAACAAGTAACTAAAAATGTGTTGTACTAGTTTTCAAATGAAAAATCACTTTATTATAAAAATAATTTATAAAACAACGAAAAACTTGGTATTAAATTTATAGAACTAAACCATGGTAATACATTTTAAAAGCTACAATGTAAAAATTAATACATGATTAATACATGATGTAAATGTAATCACAAAACGTAAACATAACCTTAAAAGACCTTCTGACGGTCGATATAAGGTTCGATTAAATCCGACAACGTAGCACTGTACCTATGTTTACACGTTGCCATTACTTACTTGTTGATTAATATTTTCAGAAAATTTTAGATGGCCGATTCTTTAAATTCAATGAACCAAGCTAATGCCCATACATCATGTTACTAAAAAACATTTTTTTAGGCATATATTTATATTTGATTATTTGATAACACATTTTTTTTTTATTCTAAGAAAAGTGTTTAATGCATATATAATATACGTACAATACGATACAGATACGTTACCGAAAATCTGGCAACATTCTAAATCGACCTGTGATAAAATGGTGATGACCTGAGCGCAACTTTGTTTGGCGTTTAGTATACATGTCGAACGAACAATTGTATTAATTAACAGAGATTAAAACGTTATGACAATGCGATTGCACGTACCGGTACCATATGTGCCTTTCAATGTCAAATGTACTTACATAATGATTTTGGAGATTAAAATACAATATTTTTACCGTCTATTGTTATTATTTACAAAAATTCTTGCTACCGAAAATAAAGCAATTGTTATCTAAATATTACGTAACTCGTCCTGATATTTTTAAAATGAACATTTTTGTTTAAACAATTCGCCATAAAATAAATAAATAAAATAAAAAATATAAAAATAAATAAAATAATAAAATAAATAAAAATAAAAAAAGTAGGTTTAATCTTGAAGTAAACAACTGCATTTCTACAAGATTAAACCTACTTGTTGACTGAAACGCCTTTTTACTTTACGACTATTAATCCTTGTTTAAATATTTATCGGGTTAATTCTTTTTACAGAAGAAGGTTGGAGGGCGCTTGCGCACATACCCGAGATGGAAGAGAAATGCTAAAGTATAAAAACGAATATTTTAATTTCTTTTCAGCTGTTATTTAGTTACCGTTATTTTCATGGAGTTGTGTTTTGGCGAATGCGCAGACTCTTTCTCGTTAACCTTTAGTGACTCTTGTGCTGCGTGAACTTTTAGTGGGATCATTCAGTTACTGCCTAACAATTACCTAATTACCAATTGTTAGTAAATACCCAATTACCCAATTACCAGTTGTTAGTAAATACCTAACAAGGTTATAAACCTCTGGCGCTACTGTGCAATTTTGCGATTTATTACTGCCCCCTTTTACGAATAGGGAATAATTCCCTGTTTTCAAACCTAACGCCTAAATTAGTGTTTCATCTATTTGTTAACTGTTAGAAGCACTCGGTATTTATGATTCGATTATAGTCTGTCTAAAAATGAGGCGAAGTAATAAAAACTCATTATAAATGCAAAACCGATACAAGGTGGCACCCACTAAATATGTCGAGTTCTCTAATGTTTTGCACGCTACCTTCCGTAATCTCTTTATATTACGAGTGTTTCTCCCTGACCATTGGCTATTTTGTACGCCTCGGCACATGCGAAGAACCACTCACTGGCGTACGGTCGGGAAAAATGACGAAATGTGCAATAATCGATAACTGAAAAAATTACGTCTGCGTGCGCGTGTGTGTGCGTGCGTGCGTGCGTGTGTGTGTGTGTTTGTGTGTGGGCGCGCGCTTGAACGAGATAGAGAGGGAAAGAAAGACAACACTTCAGTACATGTATGGTCGTGCATTAATTTATGAAATTTTGCGGCCCTGAGAAGGGCCAGTTTATGAAAAGTTTTTCCCAGCCGTCACCTTCTCAGTCGTCGTTGCCATCGTCGAATTCTTCCCAAACATCGGAATCTGAAGAAGAATCATCATTTGGGTTGATAATACTTGATTCTATCAACGACTCCGAAATGTTATCCAACTGTAACATTTGGTCTTCTATTTTCAGAACGTGATTTATGCATTTTTGCCAATTTTCCTTGGAAACTTTACATATTGCTTCTTTAAGCAAATTTTTGACATCTGCTAATTTGAACGTTGTATTTGTTCTCGCCACGTCCCCTTTTATTTGTGTCCATATTAGCTCAATGGGATTCAGGTCGCAGTGGTACGGAGGAAGCCGAACCACTGTTATTCCTTTCGCCTTGGCTAATCCATCGACGACGTGCCTTTTAAAATCACCTTTACGTGAATTGGCTAAACGCAAGAGTTCTACTTTTAATAGGTTTTCGGCATATTCGATCTTTTTCGAGGATAACCATTCTGCGATACGTTGTTTTCGCCAAGAGCTATTTGGTAATTTCTCTTCTAATCGGGAATGGTAACTAGCGTTGTCCATAACTATTATGGAACCATTCGGAATTAGATCGATCATTTGACCAAACCATTCTTCAAACACGTCCGCAGTCATTTCTTCATGGTAGTTTCCTGTCTTAGTTGATTCAAAAATTGGTTCTCCCCCTTCAACGAAACCATCCTCGCTTCCAATGTGGGTAATAATAAGCCGTCGCCTTTTACCCAACGAAGGCTTTAAACCGGTGGACCAACCTTCTAGAAAAGCTTGCCTTCGATTAGTTACACTGGTATCTTGCCAAAATTTTGGCACGGAATGTCCTGCGTTAATCCAAGTTTCGTCCAGATAGAAAATTTTTTTCATTTCTAGCCTACTCCTTCGAATATCGCGCAGGTAACTTCTTCTCCACACAATGATGTCATCTCTTTCCATCAATATAGATTTTCTATTGTGCTTCTTCCATCGAAATCCCAAATCCTTTAAAATCGTCCATAAAGTACATCGGCTCATTTTTGGAAAGTCCTCGTCTTCTTGGACAGACAATAGAATTTTATCTAGTGTTGGAAGTTCGTTGCGGAAAAAGAAAGCGTGAACTTTTCGACGTAGTCCCCTTTTTAGAAATTCGTCTAAGGAAATTTTCGGACGTCCTGGAGACTTTTTCTCCGGTTGAACAGGACCACTCTTTCTTTCTTTTAATAACCTGTACACTGATGTCTTACCAACTCTTAGCATCGCAGCGGTTAATTTCACGGTTTTATCCACACTCGCATCTAAATTTTGTTTCTTGATGGAATCGAAACAATTCAAAATTAGAACTTTCTCATTAACTGAGAACGGCGCTAATTTTGGGCGTTTCGATGGTCTTGGTAAATTCTCCATACTCCAATACGTATCTCCGTACTTTAAAAATACCACTATGGACACACAGGAAAGTCACTGTCAAAGTCTGTCTAATCACACACACGTACACGTCTATAAGCAATGCTGACTGACTAATGATTTTAAATGGAATAAATGGGCCGATCTTATACACATAACCACCTGATATGTTAACGCAAGCATTAAGCGCAATCAGTTCCTTTAACTTACCTAGAATTACTGAGAAAATAATAGCCGTCTTGTCCCTTCTTGGAATAGTTAATCACATAATCCGAACTTTAGTATTTATCTGCACCTCGATTAGACAGCACCCACTTTTGTACATCGGTAGGAAATTTTCATATCTCTTCGTTTCTTCCATATCCCGAGGATTTATTAGACAAACAGTATGAAAAAAAACATTACCGTAAAATATTATAAAAAATACCGATTTCCAATATTGTAATATGTTATATTAATGACGAGTTAACAACAATTCAGGTAAAAAGGGAAGCGTTCCTGAGATAATAACAATCGCGGTCGTAATACCTACCTTTTAATAAATCAATTATACCGGTTTTAAGGAAACTCAACATTACATAGACAATTTTAATGCATTTATTAATATTCGTTGATTTCTTTAAGAACGCCTCTGGTTAGCGGCGAAATAATCGGTTTATTACTTCGCCTCATTCTTTGACAGGGTATACGGCACCACCGTTTCTAATAATAAATACGCGACGAGCATTCTATCGGGCTTTGCGTATATATTGAACGGTTTCTTCAGGTCGATGAACGCCCAATAAGTCCATCACAATTCCTACAGTCCAGTTGACGTGAATTTTTTAATAATTAACCGGGACATAATTAACGCTTTTAGATGTATATGGGCCGTTTCGGGCGGCGGGGTAATTCCTTCTAATCTGAACGTTTTCTAAGAATAAAGATCGGTTAATGAGAATATTCAGGACGCGTTTTGAATAATTTCGCGTGGCAAATGGTTTCGTATTTATTACGTTAAAACGAGCGTTTTTAATTTTATACAAGAAATCCGTTTGCGGTCAGGCAGGTTCCGACATACTGTATACAGTTATTATAAGTGTAGTCACTCTCCGAATTGCCGAAAACCTATATACGTATTAAGGGAGTATCAGATGGGTGAGGGGATGTCTTAAATGGAATTTCTTTTGTTCCCTGTTTTTATAAATGAACAAATAAATTTTTGATTGAAGAACTTTTCCAGAAATTTGAAGAGTGAATTTTTGAAAATGTTATAGTAAAATTAAAGTTACGTAAAAAATGTCATCACCTCTTGTCATTTCTACCCCCTCACCCGGACGGATTACTTGCCGAGCAAGAGAAGCTTGTGGACATTTTGTACAGGGTGTCTTCGTGTAGGATTGTACAAGGTGCGACAAACGCACCGTCAACGACTAACGCCAAATTTATTGGAAAAAAGTAGCTTTTTTGCAGCACAACAAATCGTCATCGAAAAAACAAAAATCAGTTTTAGCTATTGAAACTTCAAACTATCGAAATTTACAAACTGTAGAAGGTAACGCACTTGTATATGTCGGTGGATACTTTTTACGTAAGTGTATTTTAAAACACTCATGTGACATTTGTGTCAATTACAGCAACAATACAAAAACCGATAGAAATACCAAATTTTTTGAGCTAAAGAAATATAAAGGCAGTCTTAGTGGGATACTTGGAGGTTTAAACGTCCCTCCAATTGATTTTATTAATTATTTAGTAGCATTAGAAGAAATTTTTACATCCAAATTCAACGACCTCTGTATACATGAGGGCGTAGGGATGCCATTGCTAAATCTATTTAAAAATGTTAAATTTTCACACCCACGTCCCAATTTCCCTCATATTTATTTTATTTCTCTGTACACAAGATTAAGAATCTACTATACATTAAAGTTTGCGAATAGAGAAATAAAACATCAAAAAATAATAAGGAAAACTCTAAATTAAATATATTAAAAACCATGTAAAACTGGAGTAAGTACTTGCAAATACACAATAAACTTGTACATCATTATATTTATACCTAATACGGTCATTATGTATGTACTTATACGTTGGTTGCTATTATGAGTTCTTAGCAATGAAATATACGTTTTTCTAAGTACTTTGTCCATTTAGGGTGTACCTACTACGCGAACCTTTTTCAAGTCCTGCAACTGATTTCAATCCTTATCCTTAACAATTCGCAAACAGCAATTACTTCAAGAAGTACTGATAAATTCCTGATTACAATTGTTTATGGTGTACTTCGACCTTATACGTTTGTAAATAATCTTGCGCCGATAAAATTTCAACCAGTCTAAATCTTCGAATATGTTTAAAATTCGTTCTCCTCCCGTATGTAGACGCTTCGATGAAATTATCGATTTCACAGTCGCTTTACCCCTGTACATTGCGGTTTCGGATCCTTTACGGGGACTATAAAACGATTTATGATAGGTAGCAAAAAAAATGCCGGTTTTTCGAGGAAATCAAAGGAGTGACCTGACTAGTTTGTATGTATAGACTATGCTTCCGAGATATTCACTAATGACCTAACTTCCACCTGACCACCATAAAACCTTTCAGGCGAAAAGTTAATCCATGTTACCTTTACTTTGGTAGAGTAATGGTTTTATTACATCTAATTGACTACAGAAATACTTATTACACATCTATAAATATAACGACCACCGAGCCATAAACCTACATTAATATTCATTTCCACGTCCGCACCTGTTTTTAATACGGGGACGAAAAATGCGGTGACACGCACCTGAAGTTATTTCACAAATTCCTGCCATTAGAAGGCGCATTTTCGTTATCTTCGTTAGATTTTTTCGGCATTTAAGGGATGATTTCGACTTCCCTTGGAGCAGGTAAAAATGACGAGAATTCATAACGGGTGACGTTTTTGGGATTTATTACCGGAAAAGGTTTGGAGACGAAAAACGTCGAATACATTGTATTCAATACAATATATTCTTAATTGTGATTTCATGACGC
Source organism: Cryptocephalus primarius (assembly GCA_963576515.1). Lineage (NCBI taxonomy): Eukaryota > Metazoa > Arthropoda > Insecta > Coleoptera > Chrysomelidae > Cryptocephalus > Cryptocephalus primarius. The sequence continues at coordinate 2,210,195 of OY754955.1, read as the reverse complement.
GTTTCCTTGGTGAAAAAATAATTGCAACATTTTTAGAAGCGTATATGGATGATTAAATAATATCAAGTATTGATTGGGTGTCTTTGAAACTTGTTTATATCTCTTGGAATGTCTATAAATCTTATTTTATTGCATGTTTACATTTTTCAGTATTTCACGATTCATTCAGTTTTAAATTTTCCACCATGCTTAACCATTATACCATGTCATATCCTGATGATTCATCAACAACTCAACTTTCAAATTGATGACTCTTTGAAATCCTTTCACCTTAGAAACATATCGATTTGTGTATAGGAAACTGCTACTTACTCATTTCAATCCTCTTCCACCAACGGTGTAGAGGTAATTGTTTCGTTCCATGGTTTGGGTCCAGTTACCTTGTGATACTTCCACTGTTTCCACTTTTATGAGTTCCACTCTTTTCTCCCTTCTATTTTCCCTATTTTTATTGTGATTTGATTTCACCTTAAGTTCATTTCATACCTATTTAAAAGGCTAATTGCTTTAAAAAGTCACGAACTATTCCTAATTGTCTCTAATTATTACATCATTCATCTGCAGGACGTCATTTTCCAAATCACTTCAGGATAATTAAATCCCGAAGTAATACATTGGGAAATGGGTGATTGTTTCTAATAGCCACAAATTGTATTTAATTGTTTCTAATTTCTTAAATCATACCAATTAACTGCATAGTAAAATTTTGCGAAATCAACGATTGTTTCTAATTGCCATAAACTAATTTTTGACTGTTTTTGATTCTGAATAAAGCAATCATAAAGCTTAACATCTCTGGAAATCAAGGCATTAAAATAGGACAGTTTTCTCCTAGTTATCGATATTGACAATAATATTAACATTATTTCTTGCTTTGTAGTTTAAATTTATATGAATTATTCACTCTTTGTTCTTATGAAAATGGGCGAAACATGCCAGTAGTGTTTGCTTTACCACTTTCTAAGACCATAAGATATTTACGAAAAGTTGTTCATGCGCATCAACTCAGAATGTACTTAAGTCTACTTAAGTCGAAACCATATGAAAACCTTCTTTATTATTGGTTTTTGAAAAAAAAATTACGATAAAAAGTTCCTCACGGCTTTAAGCCCTAAATGAAATGAGGATATATAAATTTTTTGCAGTCGTATACGAGGTTCGTTGAAAAATATAAATTTTGCTTCTTTGCTTATCTTCGATAACATCGAAAATATACTCAAAAATTAACCAGGATTGAAAATAAAAATTCAGATATGCATTTACATTCATTTAGCATTGAAATTCAAGTTTTGTAATTTTTTGACGTTATTTTTGTTATTGAAGCTGCTACTCCCATGCGTTGCCATATTTCTAACGTTCTTAATTTGTCATACCTTGTGACTTGCATACATCTTTTAATAAAGTCTAGTTCAATTGTTCTAACTTTATTTCTTATTGCAGTTGTTACTGGACACAGTTCTATTACATATAAAATGATATTTTGCCCCATACTTGGAAGACTTTGTTGTTTTCTTTAGTTAGTGTTGTTCCATATTATTCCATGAAATGTTTTTGAAGCTTGCTCTCTCTCTGTGCTAATTTTATTTCTTAATCTTGAATTTAATTCCTGGAAAAATTGGAAAATTTCAGAAATCGGTCCAATGTAGCCCCGGTAGGCGCAGTGCTAGATCGGAAATCGGTCGTTACATGGGTGGCGTCGTTGAGGCAAACCGGGAGTGTGACAAGACAAAGGACTGGAGCCCATCGGCCCATTAGAACACCAGAGAAAACTGATGCTGTGAGGTCGTCAATATTGCGATCTCTACAGCGTTCTATCTGCCCATAGACGTTCCCATTGTTCGGAAAATTTGTAATATTTTCTCTTCAACTGCTTTTATTATTGATATCAGTAATTCGATTGATTTTCTTTTAGCAACCACTTCTACCATGATAACTTCTTCCTCCTAGGGTTCTAGAGATTGAAGGTGCAGTGACGCTTAGTGTAAAAGCTGGCCAGGTATGATTATTTTTATCATGTGCTTAGGAGTTAAACTGATCAGTTTAATGGTATAGCTTTATTTCTTTTTTTGGGGTTTAAAGGTATTTGCCTTGCTTTTTGTCAAATTTCTATTTGTGTTATGTGGTAAATGATAAGTTATCTTTTATGGAGTTTATAAATTTATTACTATTTACATATATCGCAATTTAATGGTTAATTACGTCAGTTGAAACATGAATTTGTTGCTTTATTATTTTCCTACAATCACGACCAATGATTTATTTCAGGGGTAGGGCGCTCATTCTTCTATTTAGCTCAGCCATTAGTACTTAACGAGAAAAATAAATTAAAATTTCTAGTGAAGTTTCCTTTCGAGGAAAATTTTTAATATTTTCTCTTCAACTGCTTTTATTACTGATATCAGTAATTCCATTGATTTTCTTTTAGCAACCACTTCTACCATAATAACTTCTTCCTCTTAGAGTTCTAGAGATTGAAGGTGCAGTGATGCTTAGTGTAAAACCTGGCCAGGTATGATTATTTTTATCATGTGCTTAGGAGTTAAACTGATCAGTTTAACGGTATATCTTTGTTTGTTTTTTGGGGTTTAAAGGTATTTGCCTTGTTTTTTGTTAAATTTCAATTTGTGTTATGTGGTAAATGATAAGTTACCTTTTATGGAGTTTATAAATTTAATACTATTTGTATCGCAATTGAATGGTTAATTACGTCAGTTGAAATATGAATTTCTTGCTTTATTACTTTCTTACAACCACGAGCAATGAGTTATTTCAGGGGTATGGCGCTTATTCTTCTATCTAGCTGAGCCATTAGTACTTAACGAGAAAAATAAATTAAAATTTCTAGTGAAGTTTCCTTTCGAGGAAAATTTGTAATATTTTCTCTTCAACTGCTTTTATTACTGATATCAGTAATTCCATTGATTTTCTTTTAGCAACCACTTCTACCATAATAACTTCTTCTTCTTAGAGTTCTAGAGATTGAAGGTGCAGTGATGCTTAGTGTAAAACCTGGCCAGGTATGATTATTTTTATCATGTGCTTAGGAGTTAAACTGATCAGTTTAACGGTATATCTTTCTTTGTTTTCTGGGTTTAAAGGTATTTGCCTTGTTTTTTGTCAAATTTCTATTTGTGTTATGTGGTAAATGATAAGTTATCTTTTATGGAGTTTATAAATTTATTACTATTTGTATCGCAATTTAATGGTTAATTACGTCAGTGGAAATATGAATTTGTTGCTTTCTTATTTTCTTACAATCACGACCAATGATTTATTTCAGGGGTAGGGCACTCATTCTCCTATCTAGCTGAGCCATTAGTAACTAACGAGAAAAATAAATTAAAACTTCTAGTGAAGTTTCTCTTCAACACTTTCTCTTCAACTCTATCATTTAAAAGTACCACAGAAGTTTCCTTAACTAATTTAAAGTAAAGTTTCCTAACTTATACTAGTTACTTGTGAAGATCAACTTGCCTTAGCTCTTGCTACCAAGGCCATTACCATGAACTCAATCTACCATGGTGACTATTCAGCCCTTCGACGAAAATTTCTCTGAAAAAATTCCGTTCATGAGATACGGACTCTTTCAACGCCTCTGACGGTCTTCCGCATACTTTCCTCTAATTATTAATCCGGCATTCTCGACTTAATCGCACGAGGTTCGTCGCCTGCGCCACCGCTCGAATCTCCCGAGCGGGACGACAGAAGTGGGATATATGATCCATATTCTAACCGAAATGCGTCCTATAAACTGCATTTAATTCTCTTAAATCACCCGTAAGACCCGTACGGGACAATAGCAGCACCTGGGACGACCCTAATGGGTCTGATGATAAGACAGCGTTTCGCGTGCTCGGTAAGATTCGTTAAGGATTCGAACAGGTAGACGAAACTCGTTTCCCTCCACTGTTACCTGTCTTGTCTTCGAATGGGAGTCTCGACTTTCAGTATTGCGAGGTACTGAAGACCGAGAGGTACGGTCGAGGCGCGAGTGCAGCGAGTGTGTATATAGTGGATGTACCGTTGTTCTCCACTGGATATTCAAAGGCCGGGGATCCTCTTATCCGACTTCATATGTCAACCCTTGAATTAGCTGACCGACACTTTTAGGTGAGTGGTTGGATCTATTGAAACTTTAACCTAGATTCCTGCAGATTTCCCTCCCCGAAGTTCCTCCTTTTTCTCAATTCCACCGTTGGAATCCTGTTATATCGACCTAAAAATATAAGGTATCCTAGAGAGCTGGCGTAGATGTACCGATGACGAAATACTCACCACACCTTATCTGCATTATTTATTCCTGAAGAGTTCCTATGCTAGAGGCGCGTATGTGAGAGAGCGAGACAAAGAGGGAGAATGAAGATCGCGTACGTTAACAATATGGTTGGAAATATCATCGAGGAGACATGCGTCCTGTGGAGATTATATCAAAAAACGTTTTCAATGCTATTATTCCGGATGATGTTATAATAATAATTCGCAAGAGTGGACTTTCTCACAATTATTTCTACCTAACAGTCACGACCGTGCGGCTAATCACGATTATTTTGGTAGATTTAGTCGAAATGCTATTTATTTCGGCAGGGTTTTAAATATTAAAAACAAATTTTTCGAAAAAATAGTGGACATGACATGATAGCTATGGATTTCCCCTTTCAAATGAATTTTGAATCATGAAAAAATATTAATTTTTACACGAGTTATTGAAAAATTTGTCCGCCGGCTTCTACGAGAACGCGTGGGGCGAGCTGTTCTGCGTAGCCGGGGTGCGTTTGGGGTTTATTATGTCGAAAACGATCAAATTTTCGATAAAACTTGTCAGGACAATTTTTGTAGATAATGAACTGATCTTCATTTTTTATCCAAACGAAAATTCTCTAAATGCCATATTTTCCGAGATACTGGCGAAAAACGGATTTTTGGAACTTTGGGCCATTTTCTTACACATTTTTTTTCTGATTGCCAATTTGAGGGTTGAAAGTACCCACCGATACCTGCCAAGTAAAAAAAATCATTGACCAGCCATTCAAGGTCTACCTTGCTTTATTTACTGTACTATTACTGATTTAAACGGTGATATCAGCACGAATTTAGTTAAATTAGTAAAAGTTTTCTAGGGGTCGGTTCGTTCAAATTTAAAGGAAGTTGAAAGTCTTCTCGACTTGGTATCATCCTTAGGATGGAGTAATCTACTGGACCCAACATTTGGAGCACTCTTTTGGAACAATTCTATTTCAAAAGTGTGAATTAATATCAATGTTTCTTTGCTGTCTATTCTTGGAAAATTTAATGGTTTGTTTCACTTGCTAGGCCTTTAAGGAATCGCACCATAAGACACAAATCAAATTTGGAACCATCCTTTAGAATAATTTTAGTCACTTAAGTAGCAAACGGTTTAGATCTGCTTTTCGGGTTTAAAATCACTCGATTGGTTGAGGACCAATTAGGCATGTACATATCAACCTTTGGAAATTCAAAAATATTTTAATCTGATGGAAGTAACTAATCAATAGACGATTTAGTTGTGTTTTTCAAATCTTTTTCAGAAAAATTTCTCTCAGTAAAACTCAGTATTTCTTGCATTTTAATATATTTCCAGACAGTCTCTTAACACAATATTGAAAGAATTGAAAAATGCATATTTCCTCTAAGTGAAAAATGATATAACTTCTCAGGTCAAAACTGATTAGTGGTCATCGTCATAGATAATATCCCGCATTATCTGCAACGAAGCAGGTAAATTCTTTTATGGTACTTACTTACCCAAACATCCCTTTGGACAAGTAATGTTATTTTTCGCTTCATATATGCTTGACCTACTAAAACTTCTGGTGTTAGTTCAAGCAATTCTTTACGTGAAGGAGATTAGGTACGATCTTTGAAGTCAATTTTGCTGGATTTTATTCAGTGTACTCTTACTAATGTATCCTCCTCAGGTTGAAGCCTTAGATCAAATAAGCTCACAAGTAAATGCATATTAACTAGTGATAGGGTACTCGAGTACCAATATTAGAAAAGTACTCGCTGTACTTCAATACTATAAACGCCTGTATCAAGTATTTCTAGTACTCAATACTTCAATACTCCACGATTTGAGTACTTGTGTATGAGGTATGGGTACCAGGTATGAGTAGATGCATGAATTATACAAGTGATTTATTTCAAACTTCACAACTTGACTTATTAATCTAATGCTTACAACTTTCGTTTGAACCACTTTTTTATAAAATTACCTTAAAGGGCACTTTACTTAATTTTCAGGGTTTCTCAATTTTCTCTTCATAACGGTTTTCATATTTTTACTGACGTTTACACCTATTAATTGCTTACAATGACTACGTGAAACATTTTGCTTTTTACTTTACTTCCCCAGTTGAATCTTTGGTGATTCGTTAATGCCTATAACTTTTGTTTAAAACATTTTTTCAAAATCCGCCATAAGGACACTCCATTGCTGATTATTTTCAATTTTTCTTGATTTTTCCTAAACGGCTTTAGCGATTTATTTCTAACGTCGCAAATTGACTTAATATAAATAATATAATTAATATAATAATAAATATAACTAATATCTTATAATGTATAATATATAAAAAATATATAAAAAATATATAATATAGTAAATAAGTCGACTAATATATAAGTTGACTAATAGATAAGCAAGTTGACTTATATATAAATTTTCTTCAAAACATTTTCTTCTGAAGTCCTTCTAAAGGGCACTTTTGCCGTTAGAATGAAGTTTTTCTTAATTTTCTTCAAAACCACTCAAGTGATTTATTTCAAACTTCACAACTTGACTTGTCAATCTAATGCCTACAACTTTCATTTGAACCATTTTTTCATAAAATTACCCTAAAGGGCATTTTACTCTTGAGAATTTCCTTAGGAGCTTGTAAATTTATAGAGCACAGGCCTCACGTGAGAAAGTTATACGACGGACACATCGCCCTTTTGTTCTATGATACTCATATACTAAACGCCAAACAAAGTTGCGCTCACGTCATCATCATTTTGTCATAGATCGAATAATCAAATGTAAATATATGTTTAAAAAAATGTTTTTTAGTAATATGATGTATGCGTATTAGCTTTGTTCATTGAATTTAAAGAATCGGCCATTTAAAATTTTCTGAAAAATATTAATCAACAACTAAGTAATGGCAACGTGTAAACATAGGTACGGTGCTACGTTGTCGGATTTAATCGAACCTTATATCGACCGTGAGAAGGTCTTTTAAGGTTATGTTTACGTTTTGTGATTACATTTTCACGCTTTGTTGTGAAACGATTTTTGCCATCAGATATTCTAATAATTAATTCAGCTGCACCATAAAGTGCGAATACAAACTGATTTTTTCAAAACAAAAATAAATAGTCTACAAGCGAAGCAAACAATTACTCGTGATATATGGAGAAATTGCATTCGACATACCGAGGAAGAAATTTTTAAATGGTATTAGAGGGAGAGAATATTTGATCGCCAAGAAGTCAGTCCTTTGATTATAAATATTGGTAGTTATGATGATGATGAAGATTATGATCGTGATGATGCCAGTGATGATATGTACGAAAAATGAGAATTTCTGTTTCCATAAGTTTACTACATATTCGCTATTTTTATTATGACTAATATGATTCAGATGAAGAATCATGTATTAATTTTTACATTATAGCTTTTAAAACGTATTGCCATGGTTTAGTTCTATAAATTTAATACCAAGTTTTTTGTTGTTTTATAAATTATTTTTATAATAAAGTGATTTTTCATTTGAAAACTAGTACAACACATTTTTAATTACTTGTTACTTATGCAACCAGCAATTCATAATTGTATAAGTGCGGCGAAAAATTCGAGATTCCCGAAAATCTGGCAACACTTTAAATAGACGTGTGATAAAATGCTGATGACGTGAGCGCAACTTTGTTTGGCGTTTAGTATATAAAAGTGTGCGTTATACGTTTACTGATAACTCCCGTTTACGTTTAATAAACGTTCCTACATGATTAGTTCCACTAAGACTAACTTCTACGGTTTTTCTACGTTTTTCGTAGGCATCAGAATGTTTTCTAATATATTTCACCGCAATTCTCAATTAGCTCCTGATTTTTGTCCCATAAGGCTTCATCTTCTCGAAATTGAGCCGGCAGATGGAGAGCGAGCAGCCATTCGATTGACAAACATCGAAATTCCCCCTGACGAACTTGTTATACAGTTAACCTCACGCGAGACAACGATTTCCTTGTCCTTACGCACTCTCTGTCAAGGCACGTAATTATTCTAATTACCCGAGAATTTCGTACACACATTTTCCATCGAATCGAAGGTGTTAAGCGCAAATTGCTGTCCGAGGAGGTGTAAACCGAGGATTAGTAGGACGATCTACAGTTACAGACGTACGAAATGGATGTCGTGGTAAATTATTTCATGTGTACTTTGCTCTAATAGGCTGCATGTGATTTTAATGTACCGCGTCCGTGCCTTACTTCCCTAAAATGTGTATCGAAGGTCGCGTGCTTGGCTAAAAGTCGACAAGCCCGAGTCGTTTATGATTCAGTGACCAAGTGAGCGAATGCAAACTGGTATTTCGAAAAAATGCAACGCTTGCTGCGCCTTGGATCTCATAATTAACAAACGAAGTGGTATTGGTGGTACTTCCTGATTTCTCACGACCTTTTGGGTTCTTTTCTGACAACCATTGGTTAAAATCTTCTCCCCTTTATTCTTCACAGGATTACTTCATCACTAACAACCTAAAAACAAGAACACTCGTTTCAGAGTCTGATGAAGAATTTTGTTGTTCCAACATGCAACCAACAATACTACAAAGAAGGGTACTTGACCTGTAAAAATCTCATTTTTCCGGCTAGGAATAAACGTCACGAACATTGACGAGAGTGACGCCGCCGCGCTTGGTGGTCGCCACAAGAACTACAAGTGTAATAATATTCGGAGAGAAATAAGAGAGAAAGGGCGATATATGTATAGGCAGATAGATAGACCTTTATTTTAACATTGTTAAAACATTTTTCTTGACATTACAAATATTGGAAAAATTCAACATGAATTATGGATCTAAAAATATAAGATTATTGAGCAAATCTTTCACTTTGGAAAGGGAAGATGAGTATGCCTGTGGAATGCCTTAACGGAAATTAAAAACGACATTTGTTTTAGGCTTTTTACTATACCAACCTGGTACTTATAGGACCCCTAGTAAGCCTTGAATAAAAATTGGAGGGAATATATTTAATCTTGTTTTTTGAAATTTTCATGTAGTCTATTACAAGGATGCTTTAAAACTTTGCCTTAATTATTATTATTATTTGAGTTAATTATTGTCTGAAAGGCACTTGCACTTGCCGCTCTTAGAATTTTTGATTTTTTTTTAGAAAATTGCGACAACATTTTTCTTAAACTTCGAATGTTTATTCTACTAGCGAATATGTATATTAAAATTAATAACAATTTTGGCTAAATTTTCTCTCCGTGGCAGTTTATTATATACGCCTAATGAACATTTCGTATTTTCAGAAGATATTTCGAATTACTTGAGATCTAATAGTGTGTACTGAAGAATTCCAAGATAAATTACCCATTACTATTAGACGTAATGTAATAGGCCGCGCAGAAAACAATTTTATCTATCATCTAACAGCTCCGATTTGCATGAAAATTTGGGGTTAAGCTCAATTTACTAAGGGTAGAAAACTACCTCTTATTGCCAGAAGCTGTTAATTAAAGCTTAAGGTGAGTAAAATTTGGTTCAGATGAGCTGAACGATGATTGTTTGATGCTCTGGAACATTATTTCAGAATATTTCAATCCTTAAGAATCAACTCCCCTTATGGCGTTTTAATTCAAAAATGCCAACCACAATATATATTATTTTGCAATTTTTCAATCCTTAAAAACCACCCCTTCTTCAAAATGCATCGATTTGAATAAAAACTTGGAATTAAGCCCAACTCCACTTTAGAATTGTTCTGCCGATGGGCGCTTTTCATTTTTAGGGGTTAAACCTACCCCTTATTGCCTAAATCTATAAATTAATGCTTATGGTGAGTAAATCGATGTATTAAATTTTAAGGTCAGTAAAGTTGGATTCAGATTTAATTTAATTTAATTACATACAAAAATGTATTTAAATATAAATACAAACAATTACTGATAAGATGCTGATAATGAAATTATAAGAAATTTCATTTCTTTTTATGGCGTAGGAGGGATAATTTTGAGTAACACGAAAAATGGGGATTTTCTACATTCAAACAACCCCAAATCAATTGATGAGATGAAGTGTTTGAGTGCATAAATTTGTGGGGTCATCAAAGCGAAAATCCTTGTGTAAGTGCTAGTGCTTGTTGGACTAATCTACTCATGAGGAGAAGCTATCACCTAAAAACATGAAAGGGAATTCCCTTGGCGAAATCCATCTGTGTAGTAAAAGACTCAAATAGATTTAGAAAATTGCTATAATATTTTTCTTACACAATTGCCTCTTCAAATCGCTCTGGCGCATCAAATTGATTAAGGCAATCACTAGATCTAAGCGAAATTATAAGAAATTTCATTTATTTTTATGGCGCAGGAGGGATAATTTTGAGTAATACGAAAAATGGGAATTTTCTACTTTCACACAACCCCAAATTAATTGAGATGAAATGTTTGAGTGCATAAATTTGTGGGGTCATCAAAGCGAAAATCCTTGTGTAAGTGCTAGTGCTTGTTGGACTAATCTACTCATGAGGAGAAGCTATCACCTAAAAACATGAAAGGGAATTCCCTTGGCGAAATCCATCTGTGTAGTAAAAGACTCAAATAGATTTAGAAAATTGCTATAATATTTTTCTTACACAATTGCCTCTTCAAATCGCTCTGGCGCATCAAATTGATTAAGGCAATCACTAGATCTAAGCGAAATTATAAGAAATTTCATTTATTTTTATGGCGTAGGAGGGATAATTTTGAGTAATACGAAAAATGGGAATTTTCTACTTTCACACAACCCCAAATTAATTGAGATGAAATGTTTGAGTGCATAAATTTGTGGGGTCATCAAAGCGAAAATCCTTGTGTAAGTGCTAGTGCTTGTTGGACTAATCTACTCATGAGGAGAAGCTATCACCTAAAAACATGAAAGGGAATTCCCTTGGCGAAATCCATCTGTGTAGTAAAAGACTCAAATAGATTTAGAAAATTGCTATAATATTTTTCTTACACAATTGCCTCTTCAAATCGCTCTGGCGCATCAAATTGATTAAGGCAATCACTAGATCTAAGCGAAATTATAAGAAATTTCATTTATTTTTATGGCGTAGGAGGGATAATTTTGAGTAATACGAAAAATGGGAATTTTCTACTTTCACACAACCCCAAATTAATTGAGATGAAATGTTTGAGTGCATAAATTTGTGGGGTCATCAAAGCGAAAATCCTTGTGTAAGTGCTAGTGCTTGTTGGACTAATCTACTCATGAGGAGAAGCTATCACCTAAAAACATGAAAGGGAATTCCCTTGGCGAAATCCATCTGTGTAGTAAAAGACTCAAATAGATTTAGAAAATTGCTATAATATTTTTCTTACACAATTGCCTCTTCAAATCGCTCTGGCGCATCAAATTGATTAAGGCAATCACTAGATCTAAGCGAAATTATAAGAAATTTCATTTATTTTTATGGCGTAGGAGGGATAATTTTGAGTAATACGAAAAATGGGAATTTTCTACTTTCACACAACCCCAAATTAATTGAGATGAAATGTTTGAGTGCATAAATTTGTGGGGTCATCAAAGCGAAAATCCTTGTGTAAGTGCTAGTGCTTGTTGGACTAATCTACTCATGAGGAGAAGCTATCACCTAAAAACATGAAAGGGAATTCCCTTGGCGAAATCCATCTGTGTAGTAAAAGACTCAAATAGATTTAGAAAATTGCTATAATATTTTTCTTACACAATTGCCTCTTCAAATCGCTCTGGCGCATCAAATTGATTAAGGCAATCACTAGATCTAAGCGAAATTATAAGAAATTTCATTTATTTTTATGGCGTAGGAGGGATAATTTTGAGTAATACGAAAAATGGGAATTTTCTACTTTCACACAACCCCAAATTAATTGAGATGAAATGTTTGAGTGCATAAATTTGTGGGGTCATCAAAGCGAAAATCCTTGTGTAAGTGCTAGTGCTTGTTGGACTAATCTACTCATGAGGAGAAGCTATCACCTAAAAACATGAAAGGGAATTCCCTTGGCGAAATCCATCTGTGTAGTAAAAGACTCAAATAGATTTAGAAAATTGCTATAATATTTTTCTTACACAATTGCCTCTTCAAATCGCTCTGGCGCATCAAATTGATTAAGGCAATCACTAGATCTAAGCGAAATTATAAGAAATTTCATTTATTTTTATGGCGTAGGAGGGATAATTTTGAGTAATACGAAAAATGGGAATTTTCTACTTTCACACAACCCCAAATTAATTGAGATGAAATGTTTGAGTGCATAAATTTGTGGGGTCATCAAAGCGAAAATCCTTGTGTAAGTGCTAGTGCTTGTTGGACTAATCTACTCATGAGGAGAAGCTATCACCTAAAAACATGAAAGGGAGTTCCCTTGGCGAAATCCATATGTGTAGTAAAAGACAAATAGATTTAGAAATTTGCTATAATATTTTTCTTACACAATTGCCTCTTCAAATCGCTCTGGCGCATCAAATTGATTAAGGCAATCACTAGATCTAAGCGAAATTATAAGAAATTTCATTTATTTTTATGGCGCAGGAGGGATAATTTTGAGTAATACGAAAAATGGAGATTTTCTACATTCAAACAACCCCAAATCAATTGATGAGATGAAATGTTTGAGTGCATAAATTTGTGGGGTCATCAAAGCGAAAATCCTTGTGTAAGTGCTAGGTGCTTGTTGAACAAATCTACCCAAAGACTCAAATGGTCGCAAAATTCATGTGGTTTCTTATATTGAATTTTAATAGACTATACCTCCTTCGTAGGAAATAACAAGTATCTAAATTTTTGAACTACCATCAATACCCACTCTTAGTTCATTAAACGCTAAGTAATATTTTCCTCTCTCACCTCACCCAGTTGTCACAACCGCGGGTCCTTTCACCGCTAAAATTTTTCTCGCTCAATCGGACATCCAACAGTTATTAATCATTAATTCTAATTTCAAAAGCCGGACAATTTCTCTCCGTATTACAAACGCATTGCAGCTGTCCTCCCGTCAACAAAACTTAAATTAATTAAGTTAGAACAACGAACCGAAGTGATTGTGATCTATAACACTGACATCGATCATTCAAAAGTTAACGATTTCGCGATGTAAGAGTTTTTAGCTCCAATTAAAATGGCGAATTATCAGATCATGAGAGCATCACACGAACGGTACTCTAATATTGAACGCACTGTTTCACAGGAAAATGAATTAGAAGATTATTACTCTACGTGTAATTACTACGGAGTGGTAGGCTGTAAATTACAAATAAATTCCATTAGTTAAACGCCGCTCGCGATTAGTGGAATGGTGAATCATTGAAAATAGCAACTCTGCCCCACATTCTGGATGCTCCTACGTAAGAACTCGCGGAATAATTAACCCATTTCGCTTCATCCGTGAGCCGAATTCGAGACCATATCAAGCGACAAGTCTAACTGTGATTGTTATTATTTATTCCGACCGTAGGAGCGGAAGCGATGCTTAATACCGGTCTGTTCCTTAGGTTTTTAGACCTGCTTCCGTCGAAGTAACGAGGAAGATCAACGGGACAAGTTTTCGTTCGTGTCATATTAATTTCGAGTCCATTGTGCACCGGGGGTCGAGCTGAATACTAAAATCGACAGAAGCGGAAAGGATGTCGCGTTTGTTCTTTTTATTTACCAAAATTCCTTCAACGAACAAAATTTACACTAGAAAGGCCTATAGGGGGCGTCAGTACCTGCATATGTTATAGGGGACAACCTGTACATGGGTTGCCCCAATAATCTATAATTTCGATATATAATATAATTTGTTTTGTACTTACTAGGGTATCAGATTTCTCGATTTACTCAAGAGAGAAAAAACAATATTTAATTAAACAGATCGATAGTAAACCAATTTTTCACATCTTTTTTGAACTGCTTCTTTAACATCTTCTTACTAATATTTAGTATTTCTAATTTATTTGGCAATTGGTTGAAAAACTTTCTGGCACAGTTCTCATTTGTTCGTTCACCTATGATCAGTTTATAGCCCAATCAAATAAAAAAACCCATTTTTAAAATCCAAGTTTAGGTAAAAAGAAAAGATATTTTTCAAAAAGTATGACGGCGCCATTGTTTAAACATGGTTTAAATAGAAAAAATTGCAAAGAAAAAAGAGTTTATAAATGTACTAAAAAAACACATAAGAGGGAGTTTTAAAATTTTTTTCTTATGGCTGCTTGAAAAATGTTTCATTTTAGACCAGCTAAGAAATTCTAATTAATTTATTTAAATAATTGCAAAAAAAACATGGAAATTTGAATTTGTAATAAACAAAAAAAAAAGACAAATTATTTAGCAACTTATACAGAAAGTTGCCTTTTGCTATCCTTAAGATTCGCTTAAAATTTTGTAAAAAAATATTATTTAATTTATGAATTATTCTATTTGTTTATTAAGAAGTGTATTTTTGCAACCCAAAAAACGCGGTTGTAGCTGCCATAGTAGAGAAATTTATAAGAGTTCATTTATTCGTCTTGATTTATATTTTCTAAACATTCAGCTGGAAATTTAAATTTCAAAGATCCTCCCTCTTAAAATCGAGTTTGAAAAATTGTCTATTTATTTTTTTCTAATTTGTCTAATTTTCTATTTTAATTTCGTTTTGACATCTGTTTTCCTGGTAATTTTTCACGAATTAAAAAAAAATTAACCTAAGATCATTTTCAACCGAGATAGCCATTTGTTTTAAAAATTCAGCGTTTATTTATTTATCAACATAAAGACATGAAATTGCACGAGTAAATTAATCAATTCTTTAACTTAACGATGAACATTGTCAATATCGAAAAATATCTATTTTATTAAGATAAATAACGATTGTAAAAGCGTGCTTCCAAAAATTTTTAAAGGTACCAAGTGGGAGGGGGGGAATCAGCCAGTAGCGTTCAAAAGTGAATATCAAAACTTCAAATCGAAATCGTCTGAAAATTTTGAGATATCTCAAATCACACGTGAAAATAATAACAACTGTACGATCTTTTTGCAAAAATTATTTATCAATTTGCTATAACCAATTCCTTTTGAAAATTTTTTTATATTATTGTTTTTTTTTATATATTTTTCATTACAAAAATTAATAACAGTGGTTTGTTAATATTTAAAAATTATAAAATGAATAATTACTCCTTAGAATACAATTAGTAAGCATTCAAATTACACATTATATTTTGTATCTTAAAACGGGTAAGTACAGTAAGATATAAAAGTTAAATTTATATAGTTCAGTCATTTACTAGCACATATTTTCTTACAAACACAATTTTTACTGCTATTTACATACACATTTTTACAGAAATTATATTTTTCCTATTTTAGACGGTGGTTCAACCAACTCCATGCTATCATCATTATAAATACAATATATAATTTAAAGTAAAGCACTTACTTATATCAGTATAGAATTACAATTACAGGTGCTTAATACTTTTAAGGAGTTTTTCACATATAGTATCACTCTATTTGCCTTATTAATATATATTTATAATTAAATTTACAAAATTCATATTATCAACTAACCATGCTTCAGAACAAATTATAACATCTGGTTTGAGGTCAAAACAATCTATCATTGCTCCTTATTTATAGATATTTTTTTAATGCTCCTAATTTATAGATTTTTTTTAATGCTCCTAATGTTTACATGCAAGATCAAAATGACTGATTTAGCTAAATTTTGATTTTCATTAATTTCTGGGATATTCACACAGCTGTATTCATCATATAGGTTATATTCCTCTATAATATTTAATAAAAAGTAACTGAAGAAAAGTCACATGTAGCTAATGCATTCAATAATAGATACATTAGTCTGAATAATAAACAAAAGCAAAGTAAAGGAAATCACTCGAAAGCAGTGTAGAATTCTCTGCCCTTATAATAGGCGAAGGTGTCTAAAATTATTCGACCGTACTGTCGAATTCCGAATAGTCCGGCCCTGTCCGGTAAAACACAAGAAGTAAGTGTTATCTTGCCCGAAGATCCGGCTGGCGAATAAGTATATACGATGATGCGCATGACCTACTGACATACGTCGTTGAATTTTTAAGTAAATACGAATGATTTCTAATTGGTTCCAATAGTGAAATTTTTCATTGGTCACCTCTAATGTATTCAGAAGAATCCCAAGCATCCATCCCAAGGTTAAAGGACCGAGAAGACAAAGAGAAGAGAGGAAAAATATTTCTCTCGTAGGTGCGCATGTCTAATGTGGTCGAAGAGTTTCCAAAAGGAAATTGTCGGGCTGGTCAAGGTGACTGAATATTTCCCTGTGGTATTATTTTGAATTTCTACTAATCTATTGTACCCTTCGTAGAGTATAATTAAACTGTCAAGTTTAAGAAATTTAACAGTTAAACCAGGTACCAAAACACTTTACTCATATAATTATATTCAAAGACGTAGGTAATAATATCTTAACTTCCTTATTTACACACAACGCGAAGATAATACACAAATCCCATGGTGTAATAACACCATACCCATGGAACATAATCGTGTGAAAATGAGCTCATCTTTGCAACTAAGTTTCATTACGTTTATTTTTCTTTTTAGGGGTCTAAACGGAAATTTAACGCATGCCAACATCGATAATTGCTTGGGAACTGGAAATTAGGTCGCGATTTCGTAATAGCGAGCCATTATCTTATTTATTATTTGAATTAGGTAAATGAAATGGCCGTGAGAAGATTGGAAATAGTATGAAGTTGCCTTATTTTGCAAAACATTTTATAAGTTCTGTAGAGGTGTCTGGGCTTCTGTCAGTACCTAAAAGCCTTTCGAATATGTTTTTATATTAGATATTTGTATGGAAGCATCTGATCTTCTCTTAATGACCATAAGTACAGATGGATCTCGTTTAAAAAATATAGGATAAAGATTATAAAATTTCTTTTGAAATTTTAATCCACAAAAAATATCTCAAAATCAAATCGAGAAGGTTTGCAGGCGTTTTAAATAATCACTTTTATTCCAAACACTATAAAGTGACAAGAAAAAATTTCTTAAAATGCCCTTACTTAAACTCTTGCTTAAACTTTCACTTAAACCTTAAAGTGTCCGAAATGTCTTAAACTTTTTTATTGCTCTCCGAGGACCATAGAAAATATCAAGATTTTCCTAAATGATTTTATATAGAATCTAGAATTCAGTTTAACCATTTTACTTATCTACTAGAAGTTTGTTATTTAGATAAGGCTCCAGAGTTTCCTTCAGAATTTTGGAGGGATAGAATGGCTTCATAATTGAATTTAGAAGGTTGATAGACGTAAGAAATAATTTTAGTTAAATAAGATATTATTTTAATTTTCTAAATTAGAACAACTCTATAATAAAGATTTTTAAGTGTCCTAGAATTTTTTTTTGAAGGCTCCAGACTTTCCTTCAGAATTTTGAAGGGATAGAATGGCTTCATAATTGAATTTAGAAGGTTGATAGACGTAAGAAATAATTTTAGTTAAATACGATATTATTTTCATTTTCTAAATTAGAACAACTCTATAATAACGATTTTTAAGTGTCCTAGAATTTTTTTTAGAAGGCTCCAGACTTTCCTTCAGAATTTTGGAGGGATAGAATGGCTTCATAATTGAATTTAGAAGGTTGATAGACGTAAGAAATAATTTTAGTTAAATAAGATATTATTTTAATTTTCTAAATTAGAACAACTCTATAATAAAGATTTTTAAGTGTCCTAGAATTTTTTTTAGAAGGCTCCAGACTTTCCTTCAGAATTTTGGAGGGATAGAATGGCTTCATAATTGAATTTAGAAGGTTGATAGACGTAAGAAAGCATTTTAGTTAAATACGATATTATTTTAATTTTCTAAATTAGAACAACTCTATAATAAAGATTTTTAAGTGTCCTAGAATTTTTTTTAGAAGGCTCCAGACTTTCCTTCAGAATTTTGGAGGGATAGAATAGCTTCATAATTGAATTTAGAAGGTTGATTGACGTAAGAAATCAATTTAGTTAAATACGATATTATTTTAATTTTCTAAATTAGAACAACTCTATAATATAGATTTTTGAGTTTTTTTTTAGAATCTTAAGTATCCTAATGTGCTTTAAAATCGAACCTAGAGGTTTTAAATGTCTCTTTACTTCTCAGAGGACTATAGAAAAATTTACAGTTTCTAAACAGTCTTAAGTAGAATCTAGAAGCTTTTATGTGTTAATTTGTAATACCATATTTATAGAAGATTCTTAGATGTCTTTTACAGTTTACGCAGCAACGAGCATTATTGTAAGAAAGTTTATGCCTAATATCAAATTATAATTTTTCATGTGCTTTAGTGTATTTCGTGCTTTTTACACATGATACACCCATAGACAAGCCACTCTCATCAATTCTTGTAATTAGGTACTTTTAATCCAACTTTTGAATTATATATTGACTATGAAAATTTGTAAATTCTGTAAATATATCTTGTCCATATCGATACAAATCAAGGTTTTCAATTTTCAAGCATTGCACTTTATACAAATTTAACTCAAGTTTTTTCCAGATTATCCAATATATTTCCAAACGATTCCTCTGAGGTTATGGGTTCAAGGGCCCGACAGATGTCCCATTGTTTGAAAATCCTTACCGACGACGACCCATGAGAAATAAATAACGTCTACCGATATATTCCTTTTCTGTACACTTTCCACCAAGTAGTGTATTATCTTCATCAGGACTTAACCTTGCGTGACGGTGCTAACTCAAGCTCAACCCGATCGGCGCTTACGTATCGCTAACGACCATTCTTTTTTGACAAAAGGAGGAAGATTTGAGGAAAAGGAAGGATCTCCTGCGTTCGTTTTCGATATCGTGTTTCCTACGTGCAATGAAAAGGTGGATTCCCACAATCCTCATTATTATTTGAAATAATGGGTAATTATTTGTTTCCTAAGATGCGGCACGGAAAGTTGATGTAATGTTGATGTAACTCGAACTCCTTCTCACATCGGTTAGGTCGAGTATGAGGTAATGTCGCGGGTCTAATTAGACAAATTCATGTGGGTTCCTAATGGAAAACAGTGTAAGAGGATTTCGTGGCTTTACCTACGTTGCAAGTGCACAAAACGGACTAAAGTTTTAATTAACATCATTTATTGTTCAACAACTCCTGTTGACGACGGTTTTGGAGTAAATAAATTACTCAATTCCCGTCTTAAATTATCTCTCTTAATTCTCAATTTCTTTTTTCATCCCACTGGATTCCCCCCTGTTCCTCTGCGTCTCTCCCTCTCTCGACCCTTCTTTTTCTAAGTCTTCAGTGATACTCTCCCAGCTATTCGTAAGGCTTCCTTTTTTCCTGCCCTGATTCTTGTTGCCCTTCAACACCATGTTTGTCATTCAATTTTAACCCTCTTGCTGTTTGTTAGGCTCCCGATGATCGTGCCCATTATCTAGTGAAAATTTTGTGCTCGGACTTTATTTCCTGAAAACTCGAAAACATGTGATATTGGTTAGGATCGTGTAAGGGCAAAGGGCACTTTACTCTTATCTTTTGTGGGGAACCTCGAAAATTAGTTCAACATCTTTTATTCTACTCTTTAATATATATTGAATACCATAATCGCTACCTTTATTAATGTTTTCTAAAGGTCTCTTTGCTCTTTAAATTTTCAGTTATTTTCAGTTTTCTCTAAAAGAGCTAACTTCAAATCTGAACTAACACGTTAAATAACACCAGTTTTTCTAAAATTGTCCAAAATGGCACTTTACTAGTATATATGTTTAACTTTTTATTAATTTTCTTAAAAGAAGCTTTAGTGATTTATCGCAGGCTTCTCAATTTGACTTAAATATTTAATGCTTCTAACTTTTATTTGAAAGTTTGTCTAAAATCTTCCTAAAAGGTGATTGCAGTTGAAAATTTCCATAGAACTGGAAGGTAGCTCCATAAAACTAAACTAATTATAGCAGGTAGTTCATATGAGAAAGATTATAAGTGGACACATCGCCAACTTATAATATTCACGTTTTAAACATAAATCACAATTGGTGCTACTATTGCCCTAAATATTCCCACTTTTGTTTTCCTTAATATGTTTTTGAAGAATTTTACAATTTTATTCTACATTTCTTCTATGGCTGTATCTAGATAGATCACTGTAATCCCTGGGAAACTTACTACCCTTATATTGTACTGTATTTTATAGAATGAGTTAAAATTTTAGTCTATGACTACCAATATTCTTCTATGACTACCAATCTGTAGTGTTTAGCTTCTGCTTCGACCATTTCCTTGATTCTCCATCCTCGATCCGTTCTTTCTTGATTTAGCTCCTAGAGTCATATCTAGCTATTGGTGTTCAAGACTACAACTTCATTCCTTTTTAAATTTTTTCTAATAATAGGTTGAGTAGCACGTTACTGGTGGAGTTTCCTTGCTCATGCCTTATATTAATTAAGAAGTCTTCTGATTTATGTCCTTTCGTGTATTGGCTTGTAACAATCTTGTTATAGGCTTGGTTGAAGTGTCTGGATAAGATAGACTTATCACATGTAACCTGAAATTAAGAAATTAACACGTGTAATTTAAAGCATTTAGTGGTATTTGCCAAGGTTGTTTCGAGATTGGAAGTTCATTTGTAATTATACTTCTTCTTCTTCTTCTTCTTCTTTTAGCTCTACAACCCAAGGTGGGTCTTGGCTGATTGCACTACTTGCTTCCATCTTGCACGGTCCTCCATTAAAAGCGGATCGAAAGGTGTATCCATTGCTGACAGGTCTGCTTTGAAGTTGTCCCTCCATCTCATACGTGGTCTTCCTGGAGGCCATTTTCCTGCTGGCACTTCTTCCCAGACCAGTTTAACCAGTCTGTCATTTGGGAGTGTGTGTACATACTATTATACTTACATTTCCTTTTTCCCATATTTTTTAAATTAGTTCATGTATTTCTTTCTGCTTTTGTTTTCTTGAGGGTTATTTCTCATTATCAGGGGGTTATACTGCTACGTCCTACTCTTTTCCTGCAGTTCTCTATTAACATTGCGTGCCTCATTACCTGCTACTTGTGCCCATGTTTTTCCTATTATTTAATGGAATCGTGCCGATGAAGTTCTTTGTTTATCTGTTCTTCGTGTCTCCTTATGAATTCGTTTTTCTCTTATTACCTGTCGTTTTTAGCCTGTCGTTATATTGGTATTGGTTTACTCATGTTAAATACGTTTGCTTTATTTGAAATCTAATTTCAACTAGAAAGTATCTGTCTTTCTTTCTAATTGTATGCCTCTAATTACTATGATTTATTGGGCAACAACTTTTATGTTAGTCTAACCTCATATATATATATATATATATATATATATATATATATATATATATATATATATATATATCAAATGACTCAATTCGGCATTACAACATTACAATTAATTTTATATTATGAATCCAATCTCGATTGATGAACCAGAGGCGACATCTCATGGCGGGAACTTTAAAACCGTTGAGATATTTGACGACTATTTGAAATTTTAATAGTCATTTGACATTTTTATGCTCATTTTTAATTTTTAGCTGTCTTTTTAATCGTTGTTAATCGACTGATATAAAAGAGCCATTGTGACAACATATTTATTAAAAATATTTATAAATTTTGTCCCATGAAACCATGAAACATTATTTTTCTGAGTTTCAAATAGAGACGCATTAATTATTTCCATATTTTTCTCTATTTGACATAGTACACTTCAGACAGTAAGACAACTTTCATATAAAAATGGCACTTAAAGCTCAAAGAAGTTTGACTATATTAAGATTTTTTTTATGTTAGAAAAATTCAACGTTACGACTTGAAAATAAATGAAGAAACGCGATCCTTAGTCACAGAATACGCGTGCTTTTTTCCAAAATTTTTCAACATAAAATGGCGGAGAAAAAATCATTAAGTAAAAAAAGTGTTTTATGAGACTCACGGATTTAAGATGGGGAACTGAAAGACCTAGTTTGTCATTTTTTTTTAAAAATTTATGTAGGTGAATTGACACCAAATATATTAGAAAATAATAGAAAAAAAGGCATTTTACCCATCTTAATAGAGGATGACAACCTTTGCCGGGCCCAAAGGTATGTACGTCGTTTAGAAAGATGCTCAGATGAGTAAAATCAAAACATTTACTAAAACGTGGACAAAAGTTTGTACTTTACAATATTGGCGAGTTATACAGTTGTTATTTTGGAATTTGCCCGGGTACAACTAGTCCACCATTACAAGTCGACCTTCCTACCTTGTGAGAAATGCGTCGGCTCCCGAAAAAATATATCTTACCATATAAACTTTTGAAATTAATATCACAATACTTTTGGCAAGACAATTGTTGTGTAATTATGAAACCTTTAAGTTAATACAACGCGTGATCAATCAATCACCTTCCATTACGAACAATAATGGTAAGGCTTAGGAGGAAAGCTATTCGGCGACCCTGTGTGTGTGTATACGTTTATACATGCAAGGTAAACAGGTGTGGTTTTCTTATGAAAAATATCATTTTTATTCATTCCTAGGTTACGACACGGATAGATTGCATTCAAAACGGCATCATGTAACAATTTGTGGTTTCAATGCGTTACTCAACCATGCAATGCAGGAATGCAGCCATAGTTGCATATTAACATTAACAATATATTTAGCTAAAAAATAGAAATAGGTTACAATTCGGTTTCGTCGGTTTACAGTTATGGATAATTATGCATCCTACAATATTACTGTTGTAACGCTTTCGATTACCGAAATTTCAAGGTTCAACAACTCTAGTCACGACCCATGCCATTCTTTTAATTTGAATAATTGACGCGGTAAATGCCTTTACGCGAATTATTGCCATTGTGAAAGCTGGATACCAAAGATTATACGGAAAATTAACAGGAGAGGTTACTGCGGCGGTATTAAATCTGGGATTTTTCTTTGCAACACTTGTAAATATTTTTCATATAAATATTTACACGAGTTCTCATTCAAATATAAATCATGGCACTTTTACAATTTCTTTGCACGCCCTTAACATTGATTGGTGTAAAATGGTTTTGGTTCCGTTTCAATAAAGATCTTGGTCTCATGATACCTGATTATAATTTACTTTTTGTGAATTGTCGAGGGATTTCGTACAAACTGTTTTTAAATTACCACACAATTAACTATGGCTGCTTAAAATTAGTAGTAATATTAATGGGGGATTTTAATACCAGTATTGTAAATACAGGGTGTGGCATCATAACTTTCTTTTTTTAAAAGCAATGAAACCCATTTTGTGAATTAGAATTTTTTATTTTTTTTTTTCTATCATATAGGTATATATGTAAAGATGTAGATGTAGATGACCCTTCCCTTTTATTACCCCTTCCAGCACGGCAGCAGGCGTGCTGGAAATTTAGGCCTTGAGATCTTCTAGCGTCCTTGGACCTTGGCGCAAGGGGTCAAATCGGGGGAGCAAGATGGCCACTCCAAATCGCTCCTTATTGCGATGAGGCGCCCCAGGAAGCAGGGACCTTTGATGCAGGACAGGTTGAATGCAGGGACCTTCGATGGAATTCAAGGGGGTTGGTGTGAACCCAGTAATGGGGTTGATGTATTCACTCAAGTGAAACGTAACTAGGAAAATAACAACAAATAGAGGAGTTAGACATTATAAAGGAATGGAAAATGAAATGTTCTAAAGGAATATACCTAGACTACCACGCCATCTTGAACTCTTTTTATATGCCAATGATGTAGTACCATTTGCGGGAACAAAAGACAAATGCTTAACTTACAAAATATCTGCCAAAAGTACGACGTGCAAATATTAATAATCAAGACTTAAGCAATGGCTTTTGCAGGTAAATACCTAGTAGAAACATAAATAGTTGTAAATTGCATTATACTTGGAACAGGTTAAGTAAGTTGAGTATTTAGGCTTGCTAAAGTCAATATATTCACCTATATTTGCGGAACTATCGGTAAAGCACTAAAAACAAAACAAGAAAATGCGCAAATAGATTTTGTAAGACCTAAAATAAGAAGGAACCAGAAAATATATGCACTGCATATGAAATTTCTTAGGAGAGTAACAGGCTGCACGATACTAGATAAAAAGATGTAGGAACAGAGACAAATGTCGTTGATATAAACGAGAGATTAAAAGAATATAAAATGAAGTAGAAGAAACAAGTAGAACGATTGAATGAAAAAGTCTCTACAGTGATTACAAATAGTCTGAAGGAAGAAACGTTGGAAGGCCAAGGAAGAAATGGGTATCGTAATAGGAAAAGTGCCTGAAATTTGAGGTGAAGAAGAAGAAGAAGAAGTAATATTGTGACCCATATGCCCATAGCGTTTTATGTGACCAGGAGTTACCTTAACATATAGCTGCACAAAACTAGATAAAAAGATGTAGGAACAGAGACAAATGTCGTTGATATAAATGAGAGATTAAAAGAATATAAAATGAAGTAGAAGAAACAAGTAGAACGATTGAATGAAAAAGTCTCTGCAGTGATTATAAATAATCTGAAGGAAGAAACGTTGGAAGACCAAGGAAGAAATGGGTATCGTAATAGGAAAAGTGCCTAAAATTTGAGGTGAATAAGAAGAAGAAGAAGTAATATTGTGACCCATATGCCCATAGCGTTTTATGTGACCAGGAGTTACCTTAACATATAGCTGCACAAAACTAGATAAAAAGATGTAGGAACAGAGACAAATGTCGTTGATATAAATGAGAGATTAAAAGAATATAAAATGAAGTAGAAGAAACAAGTAGAACGATTGAATGAAAAAGTCTCTGCAGTGATTATAAATAATCTGAAGGAAGAAACGTTGGAAGACCAAGGAAGAAATGGGTATCGTAATAGGAAAAGTGCCTAAAATTTGAGGTGAATAAGAAGAAGAAGAAGTAATATTGTGACCCATATGCCCATAGCGTTTTATGTGACCAGGAGTTACCTTAACATATAGCTGCACAAAACTAGATAAAAAGATGTAGGAACAGAGACAAATGTCGTCGATATAAACGAGAGATTAAAAGAATATAAAATGAAGTAGAAGAAACAAGTAGAACGATGAATGAAAAAGTCTCTACAGTGATTACAAATAGTCTGAAGGAAGAAACGTTGGAAGGCCAAGGAAGAAATGGGTATCGTAATAGGAAAAGTGCCTGAAATTTGAGGTGAAGAAGAAGAAGAAGAAGTAATATTGTGACCCATATGCCCATAGCGTTTTATGTGACCAGGAGTTACCTTAACATATAGCTGCACAAAACTAGATAAAAAGATGTAGGAACAGAGACAAATGTCGTTGATATAAATGAGAGATTAAAAGAATATAAAATGAAGTAGAAGAAACAAGTAGAACGATTGAATGAAAAAGTCTCTGCAGTGATTATAAATAATCTGAAGGAAGAAACGTTGGAAGACCAAGGAAGAAATGGGTATCGTAATAGGAAAAGTGCCTAAAATTTGAGGTGAATAAGAAGAAGAAGAAGTAATATTGTGACCCATACGCCCATAGCGTTTTATGTGAACAGGAGTTACCTTAACATATAGCTGCACAAAACTAGATAAAAAGATGTAGGAACAGAGACAAATGTCGTTGATATAAACGAGAGATTAAAAGAATATAGAATGAAGTAGAAGAAACAAGTAGAACGATTGAATGAAAAAAGGCTCTACAGTGATTACGAATGGTCTGAAGGAAGAAACGTTGGAAGGCCAAGGAAGAAATGGGTATCGTAATAGGAAAAGTGCCTAAAATTTGAGGTGAATAAGAAGAGAAGAAGTAATATTGTGACCCATATGCCCATAGCGTTTTATGTGACCAGGAGTTACCTTAACATATAGCTGCACAAAACTAGATAAAAAGATGTAGGAACAGAGACAAATGTCGTCGATATAAACGAGAGATTAAAAGAATATAAAATGAAGTAGAAGAAACAAGTAGAACGATGAATGAAAAAGTCTCTACAGTGATTACAAATAGTCTGAAGGAAGAAACGTTGGAAGGCCAAGGAAGAAATGGGTATCGTAATAGGAAAAGTGCCTGAAATTTGAGGTGAAGAAGAAGAAGAAGAAGTAATATTGTGACCCATATGCCCATAGCGTTTTATGTGACCAGGAGTTACCTTAACATATAGCTGCACAAAACTAGATAAAAAGATGTAGGAACAGAGACAAATGTCGTTGATATAAATGAGAGATTAAAAGAATATAAAATGAAGTAGAAGAAACAAGTAGAACGATTGAATGAAAAAGTCTCTGCAGTGATTATAAATAATCTGAAGGAAGAAACGTTGGAAGACCAAGGAAGAAATGGGTATCGTAATAGGAAAAGTGCCTAAAATTTGAGGTGAATAAGAAGAAGAAGAAGTAATATTGTGACCCATACGCCCATAGCGTTTTATGTGAACAGGAGTTACCTTAACATATAGCTGCACAAAACTAGATAAAAAGATGTAGGAACAGAGACAAATGTCGTTGATATAAACGAGAGATTAAAAGAATATAGAATGAAGTAGAAGAAACAAGTAGAACGATTGAATGAAAAAAGGCTCTACAGTGATTACGAATGGTCTGAAGGAAGAAACGTTGGAAGGCCAAGGAAGAAATGGGTATCGTAATAGGAAAAGTGCTTGAAACTTGAGGTGAAGAAGAAGAAGAAGAAGTAATATTGTGACCCATACGCCCATAGCGTTTTATGTGAACGGGAGTTACCTTAACACATAGAAATCGCAGCATCAGGAATCCCAGTTTCCTAACTGTAGCCTTTCTCCCATAATAGCTATCCATCTGCTTTTAAGTGAAACTAAATAACGGCTAATAAATCCTTTATGCTCATTAAGCAAGATAATCGAAACGAGAAGGATTAGTGGAGGCAAAGGCGGAAGCGCCGCCCATTCTTTTAAGCACTAAACATCCACATATTCCCCCGTCGTAACCTTGTTATTAAAATAATACGTGGTGCGATGCCCAAGAGCGTGGACGAGTACTCCTTGGAAGCAGTACGCGGACGTCCCACCGGTAATCTCTCTCTTACTCAACATGCGAGTCGCGTGACCCACTTCGGGGACTCTCGATTCGCGACAAAATGGCAGAGAATGCCTTTGTGGATCTTACGAGGATCTCGGCGATTGTATCTCGTTAGCTGGCGGTCTTTTCTGGCCGAGAAGATGACTCGCGAGATTACGAGCCGAAGATGATTTAATGAAGGCACACCCCTTTAGGAACCTGTTCTTAACCTCTTCATACGGGCCCCGGCGAAAATGTTTGGATTTCTAAGAGGAGGGGGTCAAGGTGATGTGTTTTTTAGATCTGGAGGCTAAGTCGACGGATCTAAGTTAGTTATAGAGATGTTGAGGTTTTCATACCAAAATACCAATAGGTTTAGTGAAAGAATTCGTGCTTGGAGCCTCCAGTTTTGTCATTAGGAGTACCACATTTAGCAAAATTTTGACAGAACCCCTTTTGGCGCGGGTTTTCCGTGAAAAGGAACCTCAAATGAGCTAGAGCAATGAGCGCCCTACCTCCCCATCAAATTATTATAAGTAAGTGGTTAAAAATGCTAAAGCAGAGCATAACCCAATCTTCCCAAACACTGCAAACACGTCATTGGCGGGCAAATTATAATCACGCCTTGAGGATTCCTCAAACCTTAAGGAGTACTTACTGTATTTTATAGTCAACTAAGTGCACCTTAAGGATGAGATGGAGCCGAGGTAGGTTTGATCTTACCTTGAGTATCCCTCAGAAAACATCAAAAGTTAAGTTCGCCTATGTATATGATATGTATTTATGACATTTGTAGTTTTTTAATTAAGGAGTGTTAAAGGTCACGTCAAGTCCTTCAGCCCAAAAGCATTTCATTCTTTTTCTGGCTGTCTGTCTGCTCTCTTCTCTCCAGCAGCTGTTCTGATTTTGGACACTATGGAAGCCCTTATTTTGATGGGTAAAGATGCCCCCTTTGGACAACTTCAAGGGTACTTTCCTTTTCCTTCAGTAGAATCATCATGCGTACCACTTTTAGGAATTAGTTAGCAGAGCATGTCAATGTAACATTTTTCAGGTTTGAAGTAAAATTTCAATAGAATAAATCCAATAGTATTTTTCCAATAGAATCTGGCTTTAATTAGTTTTCAAAAAAAGTATGATATAATTTGTGTCATCACATGTAAAAGAACAACAAAACGTCAACTCGACTTCCTAAAAACATGTACATCTAATGGACCCGATTGATTAACTTGCTCTAACGCTACACCATCATACAATTACTTTCTCAAAATATATTTTTGCGTTTCCCTCCTTCAATTCCGTTGCAATTTTCCATTAAAAATTACCGACCAATTACGCGCCGAGGAAGAGCGGATGAAATGAATTCTCGTGTTCTATGATTGGCTTCGAATTTGCTATGCCGGCAAATAGAGTAGAACTTTCGTGAGTTCTTTGGTGATTTGCCATTGTTCCAAAGATTCTTATTATGTGAATTATTGCAATTGCAATGGAAACGTGTATAGTTAACTATGAGCAGTCCGTATGTACTTATGGTAATTCAATGAAAAGAAAGTTATGTGCAGGTGTAATTTTAGGTGTAGGTTCTTTTTGATGCAAATTCATATGTATTGGAGTAGTATATGTAGTGCAACATATAAGAGTTATAAAATAGGAAAATTATATTTTTACTTTTATCACACATTTCTTTTAAACAGTTTTGTGTGCTAAAAATATAATGTGTTATATAAAATCGTTGACCAGGACTAACGAACCAAGACGAAAAATCATTGGCAACAAATGCATTCAGAAGGAGACAGGGTAAAAATATTTGAAACCGGATTTAAACTGTTACACTTGCTTTATTTATTTAAAAATTTCTTTTAAAATCGATTTTGTCAATACCTTCAAAAGATATTTATCAGGCCGTATCTTAGTACTAAATAATTTTCATCACTGTTGGAACTATGAGTAGATGACGGAAAATTTGCAAAATATATTCATCATTAACAGAAAGTGAAACGGCGTAAACTACTGATACTACTTATATTCAGGGGTAAATTGCAAACGTCAAGTTGAACCAAGCTTGGTGAATAAGGCCACGATTGCAATTCGACCATTAGAAATGTAAATAAGGATTAAAAATGAAATGCCCTATTATTTTTCCGCCTAGATAGTGAAGCTGACGTTAGACCCTTCATGTCCAATACTTTTACATCAGCAAAGTATATTGTGTTTTCTCAAAAAAATTGGGGATGTGCTCATTGTATACATTTTTTACATGAGGAACGTGCTTAAAGTTTAAAAGCTCGCAGGAAATTCCCAAGAATAAAGTGCCCTTTAGGCACTTTTTGATGTGAGAAAAAATTTGAGAGATGTGATCAAATTTTTCAAATCTCTCTTTGAGAGATTTGAGAAAAAAATGTTTTAAGTAGAAGTTATAGGTTCCAAAGGAACAACTTCACTGATGTGAATGTCGTAATAAATCGCTAAAGCCTTTTAGGAAAAAAATGAAGAACAATTAAAAACTCTCAAGGGTACAGAGACTTCATGTAAAATAATATTTTAAATAAAAGTTGTAGATACTCACCAAATAAGTTGAATTGCGAAGAGTGGAATAAATCGTTAAAGCCGTTTAGGAGAAAATGCCCGTTATGAAAGAAAATTTGTTTTAAACAAATGATACATGTATTAAACTGTTTAGTTAATTACGACATCTGAAATAAACTCCTAAGGTGTTTTAAAGAAAAACTAAATATGTACAAGAGTAAAGTGCCCTTTAGCGCGTGTTTGGGGAAAATTGTTTCATACAAATACTACAAACATTCTATGTGGTAGTTCAGATAAAACGTTTGATAAGAGTATATTTTTAAAAAAATTGAGAAAACCTGGAAATTCGTAAGGGCAAAGGGCATTTTCCTTTTGAAAAAATAATAAAAAAAATAAAAAATAATAATCGTTTTCAAAATATATTTTTCAATTGCGCCCCCTAGTGGTGGACATAGAATACTACAAATAATTTCCGGGTGAGTTTCGTGTCCACTTTTGAGACACAATTTGTTTTAACGTAGCTGTATTATAAGCCGTTCGTTATATGTTATTAGTATGGGCATTATATTCTAATTTTTGACTTGCTAATATATCCACATCTGCATTACAAAACTTTGTAAGTTAAAACATGAAATATATTTAAAACTAGCAGCACAGTTACATACTTTATTAACTTTGACGTTTGTTTGTTACAGGATAATGCTGATACGGATACAGGCGGCCGTCCTGGTCGCCATATTGGCCGTCTTTAGGCATGGTGTATCTCAGGTGAGTTAAAAACAAATACATCGAAAGTTAATTTGTTTTAAATTTCCAGTCTGATTCATGGAACAATTTTTCTATTTTGCAGAACCTTCCAACTGGCCTCTTCAGTTGTCCAGGAGGTAAGCAATTCCGATCCTCGCCCGGCCCATTTAAAAACCTCTTCTCTTCCCATTTGCTATAAATTCGCCAAGCATGCCACCGTTAAAAAATACCTGAGTCACCTTGAAAATCCTTTATATATACATATCTACCATTCTCCAGTCGAAGTTTACATCAAGATCCAAAGCGCTACACATACACTGTATACGTTGTTATAACCGTACTATGTAACGGTATTAAGAAGAGAGCTACCGGCATGCGAATTTAATCAAATAATTCATTAGCACTGCAGGCAAATCGACCGAGAAGTTTTGCTTGTTACTTAAGTAACGCTCGATAGATATAACCAAATAGGAAAATTCTTTGCGTTAATAAGTAGTTTAAAATGGAATAATTGTTATAATTCGACTGGAGGCAACTTGACTACGTTAATAAAACATTTACGTTAGGAGGGCTACTTAGGAAAAAACCAGTAATTAACTAGAAATAATCTGAAGAATTATTTTTGCTTTATCCTTGTATGATCTACAGGAATCTCTTTGGGCATACAATTCTGTGCCATCTCACGTCAAAGCCCACCACTAAAAATTGGTTTCATAAATTGAGTTTGGATAGAGAGTAGGCATGTCACAATTAGATCTTTCTCCAGCAGTGTTGCATTAATATATTTTATAACAAAGGCATTTACGTGAACAGGTGAAATAACTTGCAGGGATTTCGAAACAATTACCCTCATTATCTCCCAGGCGATTATGTTAGAAGGTAGAGCGAAGCTCGTGGCGTAAATTTTGGCGACATTTAATAGAGATTCAGAAAGAATTTAAGCGGCCTTACATAACGTAATTAGACAGTTCTGGATTGTTGAAGCCTTGGCCACATATACAATGGTTTAAATGTACTCAGAGGAGAAGGAAGAGGAAACCATGCGTTAAACTTCACAATTAACAAATGTTGATGGAGGCCTTGACATTTCCATGGAATTCTCACGTGGGTGAAGAAAAAAGAAATATCCCAAGAGCTATCAAACGTAATAAGAAAAACTTCAAACGTATTTCTTCTCCACGCGCCATTCTGTTTTTCCCCACGGAGAAGCTTTAATAGTACACCTGACCATATGCGAAACAATTTTATTTTTTGGTTATATTTCACCTGTACCGGTTCGGGGCATTCAGCATACTTCTCTCTTGCTGGCATACTTTTGCGGTTCGCTGTTAATTCATTAATTTAAACATGGAATGCTGTTTGGTATGCCTGAATATCTTATATGACTCACTTTATGGATACACGCCTTAAACGTTTACTGTAAAACCGATGTTTCGTGCGCTAAGGAGCCGAAGTAGGGGTGGAACCAACGTACCTTAACATGTAAATCGGATAATTTTGATTAATATGAGAAATATCAGATGTGGTGTTAGTTCGAAATCAGTATTACTTGCAATTTAAATAATTATCGGTTGATGAAGGAATAATGCAATACCGTGGTGAGTCATGAAGTTCGAGTGACTACCTCATGGTTTAAGAATAGAGATGAAGCTTGAATCTTGAAGGAGGAACAGGTTTCGCATAAAGAATCGCTGTTTACAAAATGTTATATCATCTTCGTTTCTATGTTTCAAAAATTTAGACTATCTTTGTACATTTTGGTGCTAACATCCCTCGTTATTTTGGGGCACTTTCACCATTTTTTTAGAAATCGCAGTATGCTAGAATAGGTAGCGGTTTAACTGGAGAAGCTTAAGTTGCAAACCATGTGAAAAAACTCTTTTATTACTGGTTTTATATAAAAAAATTATTCTTGTTAAACTTCTGCATGGCTTAAAGTCCAAAATGAAATAATCAGATATCAATTTTTTTGGGGTCATATACGAGTTTCACCAAAAGTTGTAAATTTTGCTCAAGAGTAACATATCTAAATTTTTGATAAGATCGATGAGTGTATTGAAAACTATTGATCATGATTGAAAAGCACATTCAAATATGCATATTTAGTGTGAAAACTCGGGTTTTGTTATTTTTTACAAACTTTTCTGCACATTAATTCTATTCAAAATATTATCAATTACCATTAGTTTTATAAATTTCAGTACTGAACATTTATATCTCATACCTATTAAAAACATGGTAACCTTTCCACTTCTTAATGTTTGTAAACAATTTGCCGACTTAAATTCGCAATGAATGCAAAATAATTATTTACTGTACAAATATGAAAATCCACTTAAAAAGTATTTAGTAAACAAACATAATATTTATACATAGAAACAAACATTTAAAATTTCTTTCTACTACGTCACATTAAAGCTTCAGCTGCATACAAAGAAGGAAAAGAAAAACTTCTCTCAATATAAAGGCGTCAAGGCGCCTTGGTATTTATAAAATACATTAGAAATGGCAGCTTCACTGAAATTTTAAGATGAATAAGGTATTTATAAACTTTACAAATATGATCAATGTTTAGGAAGATTAATAAAAATTTATAAAACCTTAGTTTTCATGCTAAATTGATGTAATGGCATATCTGATTCTATTGTCTATTATGGCGAATTCTGTAGCAATGGTCTACAACTTTTAAATTTAACACTGAGGCGATTTCTTTGAAGTTTCTAGGTGAACTTCTATAATCCTTATTCTACATAGTTTAAGCCTATTAAAATGAAAATTCGAAAATAAAGAAGTAAGGAATTTCTGAATTCAGTTTTATAGCTACCTAGCCTCTCCAGGTTCTAGAGAAATTATTAATGTTTGATAACAGTAATGTCCATAACAATTACTAAGCTATGACAAAAAAAATTGAATAACATTGGTAAAAATAAAGCAAATTTGGGTAAGAGTAAAGTGTTGAGTAAAAAAGAGTAAAGAGTTGTTAAAAATAAAACAAATTTGGGAAAGAGTAAAGTATTGAGTATTTATTTAAGAGGAAAGTGCCCTTTATGGCTCGTTTAGAGAAAAATGTTTCAAGTAAAAATTACAGATATTTAATGTTGTAGTTCAGATGACTACGAAAGGGCGTTTTATCTTAGGGTCTTAATTAAGACTTAGTGCTTTCCATGCATTACATAATAATAATAGTGTTTAAACTATTTCTTTTATTTCTATTTTATAGTTCGTAATATCATTTTGGCTTCAATATCTTTATCATTAACAGAGAAATTACTTACATAAAATCCCTACTCCTTATAAAGAAGGAAATTCCCTCCTTGTATAGGTGACTTGCGAAAATATTTCCGCAACCAGGTTCCTGAAGGGAGCCTGCGGGGTGCGAGTGGGGGTTGTATTTCAAGAAAACGTGGAGGAGGGGAACGAAAGGTTTAGTAAATTTATTCAGGTCCTATGCTAGGCAATATAGATGAATGACAAGCTGGCACTAATTCCCTTAGAGAGGGAGAGAGAAAATGTTAGATAATCATTGAATAAATAGCAGAAATGGGGGAGTAACGAGGGCCTATTGCTTATGAAAATTAGAGAAAATAGAGTAGTCTTGTTATTTCAGGATAACTAGGTGCCAAGAAATTTTCCCTCAATATATTAAAAATGGACACTTTTTTACTATCGAGAATGGTTTATCTTTCCTGTCAGTAAACGGATTATAGTGGATTTTATCTAAAGTAAAATTCCTCTTAGGCAGTTCCTGGTTATAAAATTCATATCGACAACGTTAGTCATAATAATTTATATGCATGTCTGTACCTATTGAATGTTAATTAGTGGCAACACTTATTCAATACTATCAACGCACTTAATCAGAATAATTAAATAATTATTATCAAATTTATTCATAACGCAACTCTCCAATTTATAAGTGCTTGTAATTTAAATGTTTTCAGTCTAAGTAAGATTTTATTTTGGGGCGTAGCAAGTAGAGCGAGCACACTTTGATCTGGATCCATTAATTACGCTATTTTATCCATTGTATATATTGTCAATGTCAAGACATTATGCAATTACATAAACAATATTTCTATTATAAGGAGAAATGTTAGAAACCGCTGGGTGAAATTTTCCTCAGGTTTGCCGTAAACAAAGGAGGAAAAGTTACGTCACCGGTGGTCGATTGAGACTTTTTTTATATATAAAAACTCGAGATATTTAACCTAGTTCTGCGTTCACAACCATAAAATTGCTCCTTGCATAATGTCACACCGTATTCGAGATCAAATTATAAACCCATATTTGGGTTAATTTAATATCATTTCCGTTTTCATTAGATAAATTGGAGTAATGCCATTAGGTGTAACAACAAGCTTACGATGTCTTATTAAGTATGAAATGTACTCTTAAGCATTTATAATTGTAATAGAGCTACGATCCAAGCAGGCCTAATTTGTGTTGTATTTGTGCGTGTAAATACTTTACTCTAATTGAAGTAGTTAAGTTTATAAATTGGAAAGATACATTATATCAGGTAAAATACCATTTCGACCCTACTTTGGTATTTTCCATTCCATTTATTACCGGAAGAATCCGGAATCTCATATCAACGTAATTACATAATGTAATCTAGCTCGAAGGCTTTTAACGAATTCCACTTATTATTTTTCTTTACATAACCCTCCGTACCTTGGCAATTAAAATATTCTAATGCTCAACTATTAATCACTCGAGAAAAAGTTAAGACCTAACGTCTTACGTAAAGATTAAACTTACATGTTTCTTACATGCACGCTTCTTGCTTGGTTCAAACCAGTTGCTTGCGTAATTAGCTGCACTAAAGTTCAAGATAAGAATATTTTCTTTTGGTTTCTTGCTAGTGTTACATACTATGTTAATGCGATATAATAGTTTCCTCAAGGTTAATAATAAAACATCCGAAAATCCGAGTTCTTGCAGGAAATTTTTCTTTGGTTGTTGCATGTAAATGGGATCCACTCGAAATAACATCCGTGGCTGTTATCGCCAATCTCCATCTACAATTAAAGAAGGTGAAAGTTTGATACCGCGAAACTATGAATGGATAAAGGAAAATAATGCCTCCATCAGCGCGTGTCCGATACGATGTAGATAAGGTAGCAATAGGGAAAATTTCACGAAAAACGGAAACACGTGGTCTTGGTCAAGAAACCTAAGTATCACCTTGAATTCGGTACTGGAATTTACTTTCTCACTTACTAAGGCATTGACATTTGGTTCAGTTCAAAGTACATATACAAAGATTATGAGGATTTTAAATTATGGCTAGGTTATACTAGTAAAATAAGGCCAGCAACCTAGCTACCCTAAAGCTGAGAAAACTACCAAGTTGCATAGTAACAATCTTATTTAAATCTCAATGTAAACAAAATACTTTATGCCAGCCAATCTCGAAATTGAATCGACCAGTTTATGCACTCACAAATTATATTTTATGAATTGATTTGAGGTTATTTGAAAGTAAAAACAGTCAAACTACCTCTTATTCGCCTTTTTAAGAAAGGAAACTTTCCTTGGTGTTGGTTATATCTAGAGTTTGCCTTAACCAGACTGAAGCTAGGGTGTTTAGGAAAGCTCGTAGCATAATTGGACATGTTATGCATACATCTTATATGCTCTGATGCACAGGAGAAAAGTTATTCCTTTTAAAAGCCAAATTTTCCCAATTTTTCAAAATTTTCTTCAAAATTTTAAGCACTATGTGGCTAAATATATTTTTTTGTAATAATTACTTTGCATTTTAATAGACTACACACATAGGTCATGATTTATTTTTGTATATTTGTTATTTTTTTGAACATTTCATATTACATATATTTGGATATTATACATATTTGAAAATTACATATATTCTTTATTTTTTTTATAGTGAATTACTTTGTATTTTAATAACTTTCATGAAAACACAATATTCTATTTCTGTTATATTTGTAAATTATTTGCATATATATGGCGAAAAGGTGCGTATCTGTTGCACGTACCTCTTTTAGTTTTATATGCACATTAGCCTTTCTCTAGTTACAACAAATTCAAATTGTCCAAGCATATTAATTTCGAATCCGAAGCAGAAATTAGTCGATTACCTCCCGATCTCGACCTAACCTCAAAAATGAGTCAATTGCGTAAAATGCGTACTGAATGCAGAATTGCTCCTAAATGCCCCTAAAGGTAGGCAACCATAATTGCAAAGCCAAACTGATTTGGGAAATGCTTTGAGTAGACTTTGACACGTTATAATCAAATCATGAGAATTTCAAGAGCGGAATATTCAACTCTATAGGTCCCTCTAGAATCCCATCAGCAACAGTGGTGCCCTCACACATTTGGTGGCAGAACAGCCCGAATACCAGAAGTGTTGGGCGTCTAATTCACTGACCCTCGTTTTCTTTCCTTTCCATTCGAATAGTTCTTCTATCTCAACTCCTTGTAGTTCTTGAAGCGGCCACCAATCGAGGGGAGCCACTATCGTCCATTATAGCCATAAAACAATCAAACTTTAATAATACAGAAGCGAGTATTCTTCTGTATAATATTCGTACTTTAGAATAAAGGTTAGAATCTGTCGACAGCTTTTCATGTTGATTTTTATATCAAAAAACTAATTAAAGTGCTTTGGAATCTCAATTTTTCTTAATCTATTAAAAAGGCACAATGTTGGAATTACAAATGACGGGACTGGCTTAACTTAAACTTTACTTAAATATTCATAAAGTAGACGTTTTTAGAAAATGTACATTGTATGAGAAATTAACATGATTTAAATTATGAAGGATTCTCAAGTTTTCCCAGTAAAATACAATTTTCAAAGAACTTGTTTAATTAGATATTTTTTGTCGTTAGTCTTAAAGATGTGTTTCTGAAAGGGTTAAACAAAAATAAAATTTTGGGATATTTCCCCTTTTTGGAGCAACTCTACTTTCTAGTGACCATTATTCTAAGACGTGCAGTAAGTAAGTATCTAAGGGATAAATCACTCTGTTGTGAGATAAAAGGTGGCACTGCAGAAACAATCTCTTATTTGAATATACCAAATACAGAAAACTACAGTTATTACTCAGTTATAATATCAAACGTTAATTATAAAACACAGTCTAACCTTCTTAAAGTTATTAAGTCCTCCTTTCCTCTCTTTCGTACTAGCAGAAACATGGATGTATTTATGTATAGATCTATTTATAGAACGGTTAACTGTCTATTTCTCCAGAGACTATTCCTCATTATAACAAGAAAGTATGGAGATAAAAATGGGGAAAGTCAAAACAGTACCATAAGAGGATAGAAAATAGACACACGTCTATTCCACTTCAAATTGTTTACAGTACTAATTTAATTCACATATTTTAACATATAATCCATAAACAAAGAGGACAGTGAAACGATTTCCCCGAAATGCATCTGAGATGCACACTAAGCATCATAGTGATTACTTTTTATTATATCCACTGACAAATATGCTTACTAGCAAATAACTCAGTTATAACAGACTTGTCAACTGTGCAGTGCTTAGATTTTGGATATATGCTTAATGATTAAAACTCCATAATGGCAGAACTGCTTAACCAAACAAACGCTTTAAGTTTCAAGATCAAGTTGAACTTCTTTTGGTATGGTAATACATTCTTTTATTCTTCCATCTTCGTTAAAATGTGCATAGATTTCTTGAACAGATGATCTCTATTTCCAGGTTGGGAGCTGCGAGGCCTCAACTGCTACAAATTCTTCAACATCAGGCATTCCTGGGAGAAGGCGGCAGAGCTTTGTAGAAGGTCAGTAGCTAGTCAACGTTACATAAGTTAGTCAATATTTGTAAGTAGTCCGGGCTGTAGGTACAACTAATCACACTCTTGTAATGCTAATTTGTAACCAGATACGAGCAGATTCTAAATGTAGAAAGGGAAGAGGTATGAATTTCCATATATTTTTACAGACGAAAGAGACATCTACCTTAACAAAGAGCAAGGTTCCAAAGTTCGAGAAAAGAAGTTTTTAGGCTCTCTGAGCCAAAATATAGTTGTTTGAGGAAAAATTTCAAATGTTCAAAGTTTCACAAATCATTTTCAGGCAGGAAATCTCGTTTTAATAATACTACTAAACCTAACCATGAAGGAACTGTACTTTTCATTTTTCTGTACCATAGTAGGACTACATCAGCAAAAAGGTCCAAGGTGAGGCAAAAGGTTGAGTGTCCGCAACCCTTCTTAATTCTTGGGAATCTTCTACTTTCTCTAAAAAGTTCATTAAACTATCAGATTTGGAATTCCTTAATTCCTATTTATAAACCGGCACTTATTAGTAGAGATTTTACTTAAATTTATAATCCCAACCTCGGCCTTAATTTCCGTTCCACTTTCATCCTTCATGCTTTGCTAAACTGACAATAACCTTTCACTAAAATTTTCAATAGATTTTTCCTGATCCGCTTTATTATTTATCTTTTTAAAACGCTTTAGTTGCCTTATCCCCGTGATTTAACAATGAATATCAACTCTTATGAATCTATCATAGACTGAGTCATTTCCAAATCCTTTTTCAGATGGAATTCCTTCGGTTTGAAGCTCACCCCGAGCTTTTCCTAAGCTAACAGACCTCTTAATTGGACCATATGACTAGCTTCAGTTCTCCCCTGCTCTATTGAGCAGGGAAATTGAATTTCAAACCTTAATTTCGTCTGACTTCAAACCTTCTGGATTCATTCTTGTATTCATCATTGGTCCTGACTTTTACAAAAATCCTAAATTTCCTGAAAATTTCTGAGTTCGAGTTTAATTTTAAAAAGATCCCAATTGGTGACTGATTCCAAAATTTACAATTGGACCAAAGTCCCAAATAACTCCTAAGACTCCTCGCTAACACCCCTCAAAATTAATTTTTATCCTATTTCCTTTGAAGCACAAGACAGTTTACACTTACATCTAAAACACAACTACCTTCAAAAATCAATTACCATCATTACCTTTTTCTTCATAAATCGCCCCACGTGGGGCTCCAATTTCTTTATTTTTCTTGGGCTCGAACCCAAGAGACCGAACAGGAACTTCTAATTATTTTTTCTCGTAAACTGTTAATGGCTACCCTCTGAAATAAATCGTGAGTTGTGGTTGCAAGAAAATAATACTCGTACAATAGACTAGTAAAATAGAATCCTTGCTAAAAAATGATTACTTTATTGATCACAAAACGCAAAAACAAATTTAACAAGAAAATAAGAAAAATGCGTGGTTTGAACATATTTTCCAACGAAACAAATAGAAAATATTCATACCTGGTCAGGTTTTACACTGTGATTCACTGCCTTAATTCAAGGCATCAGGACGACAAAAGGAAGTGGAATCAGGAGTTCTAGCCCTCTGCCCTTCAGGCAATTGGTCCTTTATATATGATTGTTCCCCTTTCTTCTTTTATTATGTGTTGGTGTCGCGACCCTATGTTGTTAGCTCGGTTAAGTCGAACAATTGTGTGTTCTGTGCATTTGAGGGAATTTTCCCTTTGGTTTTAATTATTACTCTGCTTAACTCCACCCCCCTTGGAGGAGACTAGTCTTTCTAGAAAGCTAATCGTCTGCAAAATCGGAGGGTTTTCTTATTTTGCCACAAAAGTAGGAGTGGGAAATCCCTTTGGAAAAATTCACATTAGAAAAGTGAAAAGTAATAAATTTTACAAGTATGGGATACTCCATCTGAGTACTAAATGTAAAACTTAGAAGCTTATTCTACTATCACTAGCGTCAAATTCATCAAACCAAACTTACAAATGCTTATTCTATTTGAAGCTATAAATGCTTCAAATGCTAAATAATTTTGTTTCCATTAATTATCAGTATTGCATGAAGCAGTCATTTTTGAGGGTTTTTTGCATTTTTGGAAAATCCAGTAACCCAAATGAATCTTACTACATCTCATATTGTATGCTTTGGTAATCCTCCAAAAACCTATCTGAACTTTTTCCTCTAAAAACACTATTTTAGCTAGAGAAGCCCAAAACATTTCTTTGACGTTGAACCCATGCCATGTGTTATAACGCCGTTTCCTTATGTGTAAAAATACACGGGGGACCAAAAATTACAACTAGAAATTGCTTGTATCTAGTTACGAGTTAACGTAAAAATTTCCTACATCCTCGAGAAGTAACAGTACCGAGGAGAGAAAAGGAAGCCGTCTCATATTGTTGACGCAGATCAGGAAACACTATCGGGATCGATTTTCCTCGTATGCAACACTTTCTCCGGTCAACAGGAAAGAAATCTTACGATCGGACACCGTTTTTTATTTATGACGGATTCCTTCCGTGTCATCCACCGCTCGACAGTTATTGTCGACCCCCGCAATATTTTATAATCTTAATAAAGTATCTGAGGTACGTATTGTTCGTAAACACAGTTAAAAAGTAACGGTAACCTTTATAAAACGCGTCGGAATTTTAACAATATGCTCTCAGAATAATAAAGAGGCACGCTGGATTCGAGATCGATTAGTTATATTAGGTCAACACCACTTGGGTAGCACCTTGGCTGCTCCCATTAAGTTTAAAAGGGAATTTTATCGGGATGTGCTTGGGGGCAAATTTATAGTACATCACTTAAAGGGTACTCAAGGAGGCCTTGGTGGAGGAAACTTTGGTGGAACCTCAGATAAGCTGTTCGATAGTTACAAAATCTTCTTGCCTTCGCCAAGGAGCACTTAAGAAGGTAAAGAGTCTGACGACAGTGCAAATCGTGTATAAGGAACCGGTCTATGGGGTATTATTTCTATTTCTATGGTTCTGCGGTCGTGTCAAAGTGAGGTTATAAACTAAAACATGTTAAAACTTGTAATTTAACTAAGAAAAGTAAATTTAGACCCTCAACCCTCTTTTTTAAGCACCTAAATCGTTCTTTCCAGATTTCCAAACATCTTTCGAAGATATTTCTGGTGCTTCTATGAGCCATATTATAATTTCTGTCAGCATGTGTATTAGGATGTACAACTGGTGTTAGCAGATATAATTTACATGCATTGCTATTGTCACCCAACGTTTTACCTGTGACAACACATATTTTATAACACATTCATATGGCAAATTTGATGTTAAACAAATAATTATGGGCTGACCTGGCACTTTATCACTTTCATATTTGGCACGAACCCCACACTTCTCTAAAATATTGGGTTATCATGAGTGGACCGTGGATACCTAACGACAATATC
Organism: Cryptocephalus primarius; assembly: GCA_963576515.1. NCBI lineage: Eukaryota > Metazoa > Arthropoda > Insecta > Coleoptera > Chrysomelidae > Cryptocephalus > Cryptocephalus primarius. The sequence goes on along the minus strand of OY754955.1, from coordinate 2,168,482 downwards.
TAATATTTGCCTTCTTGGGCCACATACCACCTGTAAATAACACTTTTTAAACAATTTCATCAATCATTATTGAGATAATATAAGTATCTGTAAATTAATGGAGAAAATTCTCCTTCTATTTCTGTATATTTCACCTGCAGCACCTCCAGGATTTTTTACTGGGATTTGGGTACCGTCTATAGAAGATGTTACACCAGGAAAGTTGGCAATTTGATTAAGTTCATTCATAAAAATTGATAAAGAAAAGGGTCTTCTGGGTATTTAACGACATTCCTCAATTTTTCTGCCAATGACTGAAATCTTTTTTAATATTAGAAACACTGTAGATTGTGAAATTCCCCTAAGATCACCAGCAACAGTCTAAAATAAATAAGAAATAGTGGAATAGATAAATAAAATTTAAAAACTTGAATAAAGCTTAAGTAGTCATTCTTTTTCTAGATACAAATACGTATGTAAAAATGCAACTTGCCTGGAAATTTTCTCATTATATCGTAAACTGATTAATAATTGGTGAAACCTCTGGGATACCTCTATTATTGGGTTTATGAAGAGCATCATTAATTAGAGGCAAAATAATATGTACAATTGTATTTTCAGAAAAATGATACCTCCTTATAAACTCACGTTCACTATGATATAAATGTAACGGATTTTGCCAGTCTCTCAAATACCGTTTAGGTAATCGATTTATATTATTAATAATTCGATCGACGTATTCATAATAAACGTCATTCATCTTGAATTCACGTCTCGAAGGCGAACTTAACTTTGAATATTTTCTGAGGGATACCCAAGGTAAGATCAAACCGACCTCGGCCTCATCTCCTCCTTAAGGTGCACTTACTTGACTATAAAATACAGATGGCACAGTAAGTACGCCTTAGGGTTTGAGGAATCCTCAAGACGCAGTTATAAATTTGCCCATTATTAGTAATAAGCCGTACCATGTTTGCCCCTTTTGGGTAGATTGGATATAACCAAACCACTCGTCTCAAGTTTAAGAAATACCATCAAACTTTCGCGACTGACGAAACTTTGACATCCTTCTGAAGCGTCAGAATCTGTCGAAACTATCGAAAAGTTCTTCGAGGCAACACGTGTAACTCTTAAGATCGAACGATTTCATCTGATGTGGAAAATACACACGGTGTTTTTAAAAAGTAGGTCCCCAACCTGACTTACAGGTGCATTAGTTACCAGCAGTACCGCGTTCTTGTTGTGGCCCGAGGCTGTCACGTCTTTTCGTATGTACGTATATGTGTACATCGCTTTTCGAGTAAAATTCTATAAATGCTGTATGTGTAAAGGACGTCATCGGGCAGAGGTCGTGAGCTTGCTTATGGGAAACGAGGTTTTGGAATAAATCGTTGATTTTTCGGCCCCTACAACCTATCTGGAATCACTCGGGTTAGACACTGCTTAACTTTTTAAAACGTCACATAAATTGGATAATTACAATTCTCAATCCTGTTAAGATGGATCCTCATTTAATCCTCAGTGTTAATGACTGTATGCTTTCAAGATTTGTAATCTTGTAACTCGTATGTCGAGAAATTAATTGCTGACGTGCATCGAATCAACTGACTTGGTTGGCGGATTCTTTCCTACGGAAATCAGAAACGGAAAACGAAATATTTGGTTTACACGCGAGATCTCCGATCTCGATGGTAATGGGAGCTCGACTAATGGTTTATTTGTGCAATCGGTTACACCTATAGCGGTCTTTTTTGTATATACAAATAACATCATTCACGAACATTGACGTTCATTTCGTTTCTTGGTTGCCTTATAAAATAATATGAGCCATAAGCCACAAGTAAAACCAGTGATGCGATTTTTTTTTAATTATGTCGTAACGCCCTGTATATTATATACGGTATTTCTCCATAAACATTTTATGTATAGTGCTTCGTTTCCTCATTGATCAAGTTAATTAAGTACCAGTATCTCTAATGAGATCATGACCTTTTAAATTTGCTAGCTTAAATTTCCAGTTTCAACTTAATTTTGCCACTTCATTCATAAAGAATTAATTACTTTGATTTTAGCTTCGTTTAATGAACTTGTAACCAGTGATGCGATTTTTTTTTGAATTATGTCGTAACGCCCTGTATATATACGGTATTTCTCCATGAACATTTTATGTATAGTGCTTCGTTTCCTCATTGATCAAGTTAATTAAGTACCAGTATCTCTAATGAGATCATGACCTTTTAAATTTGCTAGCTTAAATTTCCAGTTTCAACTTAATTTTGCCACTTCATTCATAAAGAATTAATTACTTTGATTTTAGCTTCGTTTAATGAACTTGTAACCAGTGATGCGATTTTTTTTTTTGAATTATGTCGTAACGCCCTGTATATTATATACGGTATTTCTCCATGAACATTTTATGTATAGTGCTTCGTTTTCTCATTGATCAAGTTAATTAATTACCAGTATCTCTAATGGGATCATGACCTTTTAAATTTGCTAGCTTAAATTTCCAGTTTCAACTTAATTTTACCACTTGATTCATAAAGAATTAATTACTTTGATTTTAGCTTCGTTTAATGAACTTGTAACCAGTGATGCGATTTTTTTTTTTGAATTATGTCGTAACGCCCTGTATATTATATACGGTATTTCTCCATGAACATTTTATGTATAGTGCTTCGTTTCCTCATTGATCAAGTTAATTAATTACCAGTATCTCTAATGAGATCATGACCTTTTAAATTTGCTAGCTTAAATTTCCAGTTTCAACTTAATTTTACCACTTGATTCATAAAGAATTAATTACTTTGATTTTAGCTTCGTTTAATGAACTTGTAACCAGTGATGCGATTTTTTTTTGAATTATGTCGTAACGCCCTGTATATATACGGTATTTCTCCATGAACATTTTATGTATAGTGCTTCGTTTCCTCATTGATCAAGTTAATTAAGTACCAGTATCTCTAATGAGATCATGACCTTTTAAATTTGCTAGCTTAAATTTCCAGTTTCAACTTAATTTTGCCACTTCATTCATAAAGAATTAATTACTTTGATTTTAGCTTCGTTTAATGAACTTGTAACCAGTGATGCGATTTTTTTTTTTGAATTATGTCGTAACGCCCTGTATATTATATACGGTATTTCTCCATGAACATTTTATGTATAGTGCTTCGTTTCCTCATTGATCAAGTTAATTAATTACCAGTATCTCTAATGAGATCATGACCTTTTAAATTTGCTAGCTTAAATTTCCAGTTTCAACTTAATTTTACCACTTGATTCATAAAGAATTAATTACTTTGATTTTAGCTTCGTTTAATGAACTTATTTTACTTTCCTGTTTTGGGCCAAATACAAAGGAAACCACTTCATGATAACGATTAATTAGAGAACATTAATAACGGGCAAATTTATAGTCGCCCCTTGAGGATTCCTCAAACCTTGAGGTGTACTTACTGCGCCATCTGTATTTTATAGTCAACTAAGTTAAGTTCGCCTTCAAGACGTGGATTCAAGATGAATGACGATTTTTATGAATACGTCAATCGAATTATTAATCATATAAATCGATTACCTAAACGGTATTTGAGAGACTGGCAAAATCCGTTACAGTTATATCATAGTGAACGTGAGTTTATAAGGAGGTATCGTTTTTCTAAAAATACAATTGTACATATTATTTTGCCTCTGATTAATGATGCTCTTCATAAACCCAATAATAGAGGTTTCCTAGATGTTTCACCAATTATTAATCAGTTTACGATACAATGATACAGAAAATTTCCAGGCTAGTTGCATTTTTACATACGTATTTACATCTAGAAAAAGAATGGCTACTTAAGCTTAATTCAAGTTTTTGAATTTTATTTATCTATTCTACTATTTCATATTTATTTTAGACTGTTGCTGGTGATCTTAGGGGAATTTCACAGTCTACAGTGTTTCTAATATTAAAAAAGATTTCAGTCATTAGCAGAAAAATTGAAGAATGTCGTTAAATTCCCAGAAGACCCTTTTCTTTATCAATTTTTATGAATGAACTTAATCAAATTGCCAACTTTCCTGGTGTAACATCTTCTATAGACGGTACCCAAATCCCAGTAAAAAATCCTGGAGGTGTTGCAGGTGAAATATACAGAAATAGAAGGAGAATTTTCTCCATTAATTTACAGATACTTATATTATCTCAATAATGATTGATGATATTGTTTAAAAAGTGTTATTTACAGGTGGTATGTGGCCCAAGAAGGCAAATATTAGATATTGTCGTTAGGTATCCACAGTCCACTCATGATAACCCAATATTTTAGAGAAGTGGGGTTCGTGCCAAATATGAAAGTGATAAAGTGCCAGGTCAGCCCATAATTATTTGTTTAACATCAAATTTGCCATATGAACCTGTTATAAATTATGTATTGTCACAGGTAAAATGTTAGGTGGCAATAGCTATGCATGTAAATTATATCTGCTAACACCAGTTGTACATCCTAATACACATGCAGAAAGAAATTATAATATGGCTCATAGAAGCACCAGAAATATCTTCCAAAGATGTTGGGGAATCTGGAAAGAACGATTTAGGTGCTTAAAAAAGAGGGTTATTGTTATCTGCTGAAATTATTTTACAAGTCTAATAAAACTACAATATACTTCCTATAGGAAATCCTCATCTTCAATCACCAATCGCAAAATATAACGCGTAAACTCTCGTGTAACTTTGTCCTACTTTTTCCTCAATCTCTATGCTCGTGTGTGCATTTGCGACTTTTGCATATTTCCACAGTCGCCAATGTTAATATGGTCGGAGGTTGGTTGACAACCTACGACCTCCAAAGCAAAGTTGTTTGACCCGGAAAATAACCGAGACCGAGACTGAAGAGATCTGAACGGAGATTATTCTGTTATTCAGAGGTTTTTTGTTCGGTTAAGGTTGAATGAGTTGCAAATCAAAATTTAAATCAATAATTAAGGTATCGAGAATATTCAGTTTATTGGTAATGTGGTTTTCGTCCAACGTAAAACCGAAATACTTACGTGACGGCATTTTTAATAAATGGCTCACAAAACCTACAATTCGAAAATATTATTAAGAGTAATTTTCTTATTCGTATTTCAATGAGTATTTTTTTCAAATTAAACCATTGCAAATATTCCACGATATTTCGTTTCTTATAACTTCATGGTATTAATTATGTAGGTTTTGTAACATCTAACAATAATAACTTTAAAAGAGTCTGCAGCATTATTTGAAAATCATTACAACACTCTAAGAGTTGCTACATCTTGTAAAACTATTTAGGATAATCCGCAATTACGTTTTGTGCAATCCCACCTTCCAGCTGTTTGACATACTTAACTTTTGCTTAATTTGCGTCAAATATACTTACATCTCTACTCCTTCAATTGTTATTGTAGTGGAAAAGAAAAAAGGAAATTCGAAATGGAAAATTTATTTTACTCCTTACGCATACCATTTACTTCACCCTTCTGCGGTTCTGGAGGAGTTGGAGGTGGGGGAAGGCTCCAGGATTGGGAAGCATGGGGTGAGGAAGCAGTGATCAGGGAGATTCGACAAGAACGATTCCATAGTAATCCCCTAAAGGGAGAACTGGGAAACTCCGGAGAATAAAATCAGGGAGCAAGTCATACAAGGAGCAAGGCTCCAGGGCAGGGGTCGTAGGAGTCAAGCCGCGGGTATCAAACATCCCTAAGGACTCACTGTCCAATTTTCCAAGCAGAGATCTTCGCCATCCTTGCTTGTGTACAAGATAACCTTACAAGGAACTATCGTAAACAAGGCATTCCTTTCAATAGCATTGCAATATTTGCGGTCTCGAGAGGTGTCCTATTGAGTATTGGTGGTGGTGTCACCCACCTACAAGGGTGCTCCTATACAAGTTTATTAGGCAGCAACCACCCAAAATTCGTATATTCCTAAGCATCCCCCTGGCATCTCTCATTTTGCGCAAAACACCAATGGTCGAGAATATAATAAGACTCCTACTCCAGCTTCCAAGTAAACCACTTCATTTGAGTCGATGGTCGGCACATGTTAAGTCGTTTAATACAAATTATTAGGCTAAGTATAGTTAGACATTAACCAATGTCTTATATTGGTCCACCTCTTGATGAAATAGTGTCGCCAAGACAACAAAGGTTTCTATTCAAAAAAGTAGGAACAAAGAAACCAAGCTACTCTACATTTAATCCTATATTCTCTATTGTACATTATGTTAATCCGTTGATCATTAACTTGTCAACTACTCTCTTCATTTCTACTTCGACCTCTCGATTTGTGTTCTAGATATGGAAGCGACCTGATGGCCGTGGAGTCCTACAGCGAAAACAATTTGACCGCTGCGATAGCGACGTCTTCAGTGCCTCTAGAAAGACGCGGAGCTAGTCATTACTGGTTGGGTTTAGCATCATTGGACGACCTGAGGACGAACACGCTCGAATCCGCCGCAGGGACGCTCGTCTCACAATATTCAGGTGAGAGTTGTAGTGGAGAGCACATGACAAATCAAGATTTGTTTGTTTGTGGGCCCAACGGAATTTACGAATACAGGCCAATTGCTTTTGCAGTCTTTTATAAGTAGGATTAAGACACTCTGGTATTTGAAGTTAAAACTAAAAATGCTTTTAGGCTATATATAAAATCAACAGTTGTACTATGGTCTTTGGAGAATTAAAATTTTTTTAAATTACCCTAAAACTTCTCAATTGGATTGTTTGACATTTTCTGTCATTTAAGTTCTAGAAAAACATGAAATTTACATTTCTCTTTTATATTTCTCCAATTGATAGGACGCTGGAGCATAAGGCCAGAGGCTTTTGGTTCCAGTACCACAGAGTTGCCATTTTTTGAATGTTGGGGGATTCTGTAAACCAACTAGATTTACTTTCGAGAGAATTTTAGAGAGAACCTGTATACTATCTCTTCTGAAATTTCAAAGATATCTAACCTTTGGAGTTAAAATTGAAACGTCTGCAATTTCCTCAATCTTCCAGATTTCAGCTGTAAACCCATTCTACCCTTCATAAATAAAATAAATGTATCTACAATAAAGTAACTGTAGAGGTTTCCTTTGGTATGATTGGCCTTTCTATTATTTGAAATAGTAACGATAATACTTGTAAAACCGGTTATGAAGGGCATTTTTGGAGGTCTTCGCAGAATGAAAAAATTTGGAACTTGCATATACCTTCTAGATTCTAGTTTAAGGCACTCTAGATAATTTAAAATTCTGAAAAACACCTCGAGAAGAATCTCTAGGTATGTTCTAACATTCAAAATATAAAGGAAATTTTGTGGGATTTCGACATATCCTTGATTTTCCTTGGAGAAAATTCTGGATCCTGAAGAGTCCGTAAGAACCTCTTGATTCTTCCTTCTAGACTTTTAAAGATTACTGTTTATACTTAAGAGTATTAATGTGTTAAAAACGAAATTCTCAAGGAACTTCTAGAATTTTCTTTGGCAGGATCCAGACTTTCTTGGATTTTCTGTTATTTAACTAATGGAACTCTCGCTTACTTAATTTCCGAAAATTACCGATAGGAAATCATTTGGGGTTTCAGAAAACCATCCAGATTTTCCTTGGATAGAATATTGGATACTGAAAATTCTGTAAGAACTTCTGGACCCTTCCTTCTAGATTTCTAATCTTTAGACTTAAAATTGAGACGTTTGCCATATCCTTATTCTTATAGATATCAATTGAAAACCCATTCTCCTCGTCATATTCAAGAAATTTTCTTTGACATGATTCAGACTTTCTACTATTTTAACTTAGAACGATATAGCTTATAGAACACTTGTGAGACTGGGTATGAAGTTATAGCCTAAAGAGCAAAGAGCCTAAAAGAGTAAAGATACGTTAGAGCTATCAAGAGAACAAAGATATAAAATGCTCGAAATATCAAACTGCTAAGAATTGCAATGTTGTAAACAAAGGTTCCTCAGATAATCTAATCTGAGCAATCAGGAAACGCCTCTGCCTTGCCCTTTCTTCACACTACATGGATTTCAATGAATTCTGCCGCCAAAGAAGCTTAGAATTGTTGCCTTACTTCAATAGTAGCATTTCTATCTTTATTAATAATTTTAATCCTAAAGGAAAGCCATGAAAAATGAAAACTAATTGGGCATAATTAGGCAAGGAGTTAGAGCAAGGCTCTAAAACTCTGCTCCCCTCTTATATTGAGGAATTGCTGATGCTCTTACCCAGCTTTAGGGGAGACGTTAATTTGGAGGTTATATATTTTTAAGCAGTTGTTTAGATTCCCTCAGATTTCAGAACCTATAGGCAACTATCGTGGCAGTCAAAACAGGAAATTAGCAGCATTATAAGCATGAGAGATTTGAGTTTCATGACGAAGAACCATGTCTCATATATAGCCACAGATCATGATTTTAATGCTGAACATCTGTAGGCTTTCCAGATTTGTTTCCTGAGGTAATTTCTTGAGTTTAGATTTTCACAAGAATTAGAAGAAGAAGAGTTAAGCCAGTGTGGCCTTTTAAATTTCTATAGAAACCAAAGTAAATAGGTTCGACTTGATTTGAAGGTTTGAAATAAGAACTGACACCGAATAAAGGAAAATGAACTCATTTGATTCAGTTTTTCATTTCGAGTTATTTGGAAATTTACTTTCACTTCACCATCATGAGTAAATATTTTCATGTTTTGTTTGAAAACCGTGAAACTCCCATCTGTCCCACCTTAAATATTACTGCCTCGAATACATTACAACTAAGCATGGTATATTTGTATGTATTAATGCAGCACACACTTTAACGCCCAGCCTAAACGCCGCATTACAATAAGTGTCGGCTTTCATAAAGTATGTTAAACAGTAGGTAGCGTATACCTTGATTAATGTCACTTTTTCCTGATTTCTCTGACCTTTTACGTACCCGGCATACAATAGTTCCAACGGATAAGACCGAATTCGATGTATTATTGGTACCAGCAGTATTCCAAGTGAAAATTTCTAATGCATAATTTTAGTGTAGAATGGATAAGAATAAATGCTATGTTTTAAGAGAAATTTTTAATTGGTTGCCAGATGTGTTATTACGGAGAAACATAAAAATAGGATGAGTACAATTTTCTTAAGTCACGATCATATTATCGATAATATGAAAAAATTGAAAGTTTTTAACCACCTTTATCATACATTGCAGGCAGTTTTAATTAGCCTAAATATAGTGCGTTTTAAATATCATGCGGGATTATTAATTTCATTATCAATTTTACCTATGAGTCAAACAAATTTTCTGTGTCAACCCTTTAGTATTAGCCAGTCTCTTCCAATCTTCACAGCGGTTAATTACAGTTTATACAGTACTAAGTTGTTTGGGCCTCAAATGCATCTTTGTACTTTCTCCGATTTCTCCTGTGCAGTACAGTACTGGATTTGCCTTATAGGTTCTTCTCTTATTAGTAAGCTGGAGGCCTTCAAAGGTCAGCCATTCTTTTTCATGTCAGTTTCAGAAGATCCAAGGACATTAACTGGTATTTATGTTATGGAAGGCTCTCTCTTACTCCAGGATCCTTCTATATCCTGTTGTTTTTGATTTTAAATATTTGCAATTCCATTTTCGAACTTGAAATTTGTTTGGGTAAGTACACTTGGTGACAGCACCTTTCCTAGTTAAATTTTAGGATTATTGGTCTACTTAAAACGTCACATTTCGAAATCCATCAGTACAGGATTATGATCACCATTAATGTGTTACCATGGTGTTTTCACTGGGTGCAGATTCTTCTTAGTCTATTATCCCACTAGCTTGAAATCAATTTAATTTCTTATGATATAACCTGCATTACTAAAAGGAGACTTCCAGGAATATCTCCTTCTAGGGTATTGTTTGGAGAATGTATTGGCAATGGTTTGGCTCTGTACAGAATTGGACTCTCTGTTGTTCCGTACACCTGGACTATACTGTTTTACAACATATATTTAAAAAATTTACTCTAGTGCTCCTGGTTTCGTTCGGAGAAAAACTACTTTCGTATACAAATGGTGTGAAATTACCTAAGCTTCAAAATTGTACACGATTGAAGTTCAACTTTGGTACTTGTATTTTCGAATTTTGTCTGAACTATAATACAAAACTAGAGGGTTGTGGATTTTTCATCCTTTTCTTTCCTTTCGTCCCTCGTAAATAAATATACCCATTGTAATTCCCCATTAAGCTGGCCCCCCGACGTCGCGTCGTAGGTAATTAAGGTAACGAATTTGACCAGTTTAAGCGCCCATCGGTAACTATTAAAGTACTCTAATCAGAAATCTAGTCATGGCTCTTCCCCATGCTTCTGGGTCAACCGTGACCTCAGAACTTACAAACATGTATCGAAGGTATTGCCCTGCTGTTTAACAATACTGTAGCCCTACTGGGCTTCTCCCCAATTTCATTTCGTGAGAGTTAGCGGAAACATTATATGTTGCATACCTTTTGGCGCATTACAAGCAGTTATTCGTGACGCGTAACGGTGATAATAGTCGCATTCCTTTTGGCTGTCACAAATCAAGTTAAATCGTGGCAGCCTGACTTGCAGAACAGCTAATATTCGAATTGCAATGTTAACAATTTAAACAGTACCAAAATTGAGTAGAAGAAACATAGAAGAACATAGAAGAACATAGAAACATAGAAGAAACTTAATTTCTTCCTTCATAGATCTCTAGAGATTGACTCCATTTCGTTGCTTAAACGGTTTTCCAGTCTCCCATCATTTTCATGAACAAACATTGACAAATCATTCGACGACTCGTCAGCGGAGGCACACTGCTTCTGTAATTATTAATTTTTATTTTTCCCAGTATTGAGCGTTGCCAGTGCAAACCACAGATCAGGTCAGGTCAGGTTAGGTTAGGTTAGGTTAGGTTAGGTTAGGTTAGGTTAGACTAAATAAGACCATTTGCTTTTAAATTGTTACTTTTACTGGGTAGGCAAAGGTCGAAACGAGCAAATTGCAAGGTTGAAACGAAGACCAGTTTGGTTATGGACTTGTACCTTTTGGATCATTAACAGCACTTCAATCAATCTTTGACATCGCTAACTTTTTTCTTTTTCTGCAGGATTCTGGTCACTCACCCAACCGGACCCGTCTTCAGGGGAATGCGTGGACGTCGTCGTCACCGAGGACAACCAATCGTGGGAGCTGACCACCTGCGAGAGCCTACAGCCCTTCATGTGTCGCTCGAAGGCCTGCCCCACGGGCGCCTTCCACTGTTCCAACGGGAACTGCATCAACGACAAGTTCAAGTGCGACAAGCAAGACGACTGCGGCGACGGCTCGGACGAGATCGACTGCCCCACGAACTGCAACTATTACCTAGCGAGCAGCGGCGACGTCGTCGAGAGCCCCTACTATCCCCACAAGTACGCCCCGTTGACGAACTGCAAGTGGACGCTCGAGGGTCCCCAGGGCCACAACATCCTTCTCCAGTTCCAGGAGTTCGAGACCGAGAAGACGTTCGACACCGTCCAGATCTTGGCCGGCGGGAGAACCGAGGACACATCGATCAATCTCGCCACGTTATCCGGGAAACAAGACTTGACGAACAGATCGTTTGTGTCTGCGTCGAATTTCATGATAATCAAGTTCAGCACTGATGCTTCGGTGGAGAGGAAAGGGTTCAGGGCGTCCTGGAAGACGGAGCCTCAGAACTGCGGGGGAATGCTAAGGGCCACGCCACAAGGACAAGTCCTGACGTCTCCTGGTTATCCAGAGCAGTACCCAGGCGGGTTAGAATGCTTGTACATCATCCAAGCTCAAGGTGGCAAAATCATAACACTTGAAGTTGATGATCTGGACTTGGACGAGAACCGTGACTTTATCCTAGTAAGAGGTGGCGACTCTCCTAAAAGCAACCCCATCGCTAGACTAACCGGCAAGTGGGAGAACAACCAGAAAGTCATCATATCCACCAACAACCAACTGTACCTTTACTTCAAAACCAGCATCGGCGGCTCCAGCAGAGGCTTCAGGATAAGATACACTCAAGGTTGCAAGGCGACTATCGTCGCCAGTAACGGTACCGTAATGTCCCCCGCTTACGGCTTAGAGAATTACCCCAGCAACCAAGACTGCCTGTTCAAGATTAGGAACCCCGGGAGACAACCCCTGTCGTTGAACTTCCAAAGTTTCAACGTCGACAAATCAGACTTCGTTCAAGTTTACGACGGATCCTCGACCAGTGGGCTCAGGTTGCACCCAGGAAATGGTTTCACCGAGACATCCAAACCGAAAATTACCTTAACAGCTTCCAGTGGGGAAATGTTAATTCGATTTATGACCGATGCTTTACACGGCGACGAAGGTTGGGAAGCGACATTCTCCGCAGGTAAAACACAACGAAAACCATCATTACAACTTCACTAATTATATTTTTACAGACTGCCCTCCGTTGAAACCAGGAATCGGAGCTTTAGCTTCCAGCCGAGACACAGCCTTTGGGACCATAATCACCTTCACCTGTCCGACCGGACAGGAATTCGCTACAGGTAGAAACAGGATAACCACGCAGTGCATGCCAGGAGGAAACTGGTCGGTTAATTACATACCGAACTGCCAGGAAGTCTACTGCGGTCCAGTGCCTCAGATAGACAACGGATTCTCCATTGGATCGACGAACGTGACTTATAAAGGGCAAGCGATGTACCAGTGTTACGCAGGGTTCGCTTTTCCCACTGGGCAACCCATCGAGAGGATTTCTTGCTTGGCGGATGGAAGGTGGGAGAAGAAGCCCAACTGTCTCGGTAAGTCAGTGATTAGTAGGCATTAATTTTAACTTAACTGAGTTAAGTACTTTTCTTATATAGCTTCTCAATGTGCCGCTCTGCCAGACGTCCCTCACGCGAACATTACCGTATTAAATGGGTTGGGGAGGTCCTACGGTACTATTGTACGTTACGAATGCGAGCCTGGATATATAAGAAGCGGTCCGCCTGTCATCTTGTGCATGAGCAACGGCACTTGGTCCGGAGAAGTACCAGTGTGTTCAAGTAAGTCTTGTTGCTTCATATTTGTAACCTCAATTAATTATTGACCTTTTAGACTTTCTGTAATAAAATTTTGCTTATAATTTATTCACAGACGTACTAGTATTATTTGTTGGTAAAACATACCATTTAATTGCAACATGTAAGAGTACCTTCATGTTTATCGCCGGTTTATCGTTCATCATTACTGTGATTAACCCCAATGAACTTACATTTTTTTCTTCTTAGGAGCGAAATGCCCGGAATTCCCCGAAATCAAAAACGGCTTCATAACCGACGTCTCCAGGGCATACTACTACAACGACGAGGCCAGGGTTCAGTGCTTCAAAGGATACAAACTCATAGGAAACAGCGTCCTGAGGTGCGGAGAGAACCAATCCTTCAACAACCCGCCAAAGTGCGAGGACATCAACGAATGCATCACGAGTCAATGCGATCTCGCTTCCACCGAATGTATGAACGCCCCGGGTTCCTTTTACTGCAAATGCAAAAAGGGATTCGAACCTACTTTAGAGTGCAGACCCGTCGGAGACCTCGGGTTGGTCAACGGGGGCATACCAGATGAATCTATTATGGTGTCCAGCAGTGAACCCGGTTACGACAAAAATGTAAGTACCGGACATTACTCAACGTTGGTGTACCCTTCTAAATCTCTTGGTTTATAGATGGTTCGATTGAACAACGGTGTTGGTTGGTGTGGCAACACGATCGAAGGAGGCTCCAACTGGGTGCTCGTGGATCTGAAAGCACCAACTATCATCCGAGGGTTCAGGACGATGGCAGTCACTAGACTAGACGGAAACATTGCCTTCACTTCCGCCGTTCGTATTCAATACACCGACGATCTCACCGACGTTTTCAAAGACTACAGGAACCCAGACGGCCTCGCAGTGGAGTTCACCATCGAAAAACCGACGCTATCCATCCTCAACCTCCCTGTCCCCATCGAGGCCCAATACGTCAAGTTCAAAATACAGGATTACGTCGGGGCGCCTTGCATGAAGCTGGAGATCATGGGCTGCACTAGATTAGAGTGCGCAGATATCAACGAGTGCGCAGATAACAACGGCGGATGCCAGCAGAAGTGCATGAACAGCGCAGGGGATTACACCTGCGGCTGTAACGTCGGGTTCGAGTTGTATTCGCAGAACGGCACCGCCTCGTTCTTCGTCGAGGAGTCGGAGGACGGGTTGAGGAACGGCGACACGTACCAAGTGAATAAATCTTGCGTGCCCGTCATGTGTCCGTCGATCAACGCGCCGGAGAACGGAGCGATCCTCTCCACCAAGGAGAAGTACCATTTTGGAGACCTGGTGCGATTCCAGTGCGATTTTGGGCACGTCATGACCGGTTCCTCTTCCTTGCTGTGCACGTCTACCGGCGTATGGAACGGAACCGTACCAGAATGCAAATGTAAGGGTGTTGTATTTAGTATGGAGTATTCATGTACTTACCTGTGTTTGTATGCAGATGCGCAATGTGTGTCGCTGCCAGATGATAAAAACGAAGGCTTGAAGGTGCTGCGGAACGACGAAGATAGCGTTTTGGTGCCATTCAGGGATAACGTGACATTGCATTGTAGCTCAACCGGGAGGCATCTCAGGGGAACCTCGACTGCAGGGTTCAGGCAATGCGTCTATGACCCAAAACCTGTAAGTATTGTTTCAGACTCAATAATTAAGGGATGGGCTTTAGACCAAACAGGCATCGATTAGTTTAGAAATAGAAAAAAAAAGGCAAGAAACCTTGTAAAAGGAAAATATTGATTAGACTATCAGTTAACAAAAATTTTAGTATTTGCTTCCCATCAAATGTTTTTCAATGTTACCTGGAACAAACTTTGTCTTTTTTTTTGACAGAATATCTTTCAGGCCAAAGTAGTCTTTCAGATTAGGGGAATATTTCATTCTAAGTGTGCCTGCTTTCTTTCTTTCTTACTCTAGACGATCTGTCAAAGGAGTTAACCATCTTAAAGGAGGTTTTAGTATTTGTGGCATTTCAATTATTCAAAATCGAGTACCACTTTAATTTCGTGGAAATGGGTTGCATTAAATATGTATGCTGATGTCCATTAGCCCCATATTTTATCTTATTGTATAATGACAAGTTCTGGGGGCAAAAAGGTGACAACTAAATCGAAAATATCAATTATAATTTTAGGAAATTATCCATTCAAGAGATATAGCCTTTTAAAAATGCTGTTTTCCAGAAGAGGTTAACTGCATGAGGATTAAAAACTCGCCAAAAAATTACCACTGATCAATAAAAAAAATTGTAGAATGATTTTCGCCTTTCCTTGTACTTTCTGAAAAAGAATTTTTTTTTGCGTCTAACTTCACTTTTCCACGAACCGCCATTTCGTCAAGTTTTAACCGATATGGCAAGTACGAGGGGACTTTTTCTGCTACATCCATGGAATGTCTTCTACACGTGTCGCACTAATTTTCACACGTTATTTCACAATAACACATATAAATTAACAAATTTTTGTGGAAAATACCCATTTTCATCGGATTTTCCATTAATTTCACATGGAACACCAAAATTAATGGCAGTATGCAACACGACGATGACACTTATATGGTAGTGGTTAATCGACCGAGGGGAAGTCATTGAAGCCGTATCAATCTGTAATTCTGCTTGTTTTTCCTTTTAGAAATATTATAAAGTACCAGTGCCTGTGTAGAATCCTCCGGAAGACAGAGCTAGGTTAGGCGGTTTAATTCTGTCTTTTTTAAAAAAAAAAAAGTTATAAAGTACGACGTAAACGACATACGATGTAAATGACGACATAAGGTTAGGCCTTATACCTGCAGAAAACGTCAGTCTTAAGCCTGGATAAAGCGGGAAGGAAATGTTGCGAACAATTATGGCAGTGAAATATACTACTCCTAATTAACACATTATGCATTATTCCAAACTTTCAACAAATGCCACTGACATTTCGATATCAGAACGCTTAAGCGCCGGATTTATTCTTCTACTTCTTCTTCCTCTTCTTCGGGTCTTTTGTTCCGACACCGCTCATACCGGGTGACCCCTATAAAATTATTAAAAACAGGTGAAAAAGCAGGAACTGCTTGTGATAACTGTGAAACTTTTCTCCCCCGCTATATGAAAAATACCGTCTTTTGAAGGGCACCTCATTAATATTACCTTGTGTTGAAACGAAATACGGTATGGATGTTTGTTAACAATTATTTCCATTGTACGCTTTTGATGTTCCCCGGGTTTTATTGACGGTGTGTTTAAAATAAATGCCCCATCACCTAATACGCATAAGGTATATCGATATTTTTACTTGAAAGTGAGGTTGGTGTGGAGAGTTTCGACATGTTGTCATGTCTTCATTCCACAGGGCGAGCTTCTTAAACACCACCTTCATTTATCTTTCCCTGACGTACAATATTGGCAAACGGAACAAAGATACATCTGGAAGAGGCAATATAAGCTCCTGTACCTATTACCAGATATGAAGAAACGCAGATTTACAGCCAGTCTAAGATTACAAGATATGTAATCTCTCCATTTAGATCTTACTCTGAAATTATCAGATCAACCATCATTTCTTGTAATTGTTTCTCCATACTTTCCATGCAAAATGACTAAATTATCACAAGGTCTCGTAGTGGTACAACGCGTCAAGCATAATGTTTAGTTCACTGGCTTACTTTGTTCGTTGCTGATGAATTGTTAATATTCACCAGTGCCTTGTTTACTATGGTCGTTTAATAACTTTGTATATGTGTAGAAATAACACGTATTGCTTAGATGTATTCAGGTGTGAAAATGGTGTTGCCGCTATCAACACGTCAATCACTTTGGCAAGGTTCAGTCCACATGTTAGTAATTGTATTTACCAATACATCAATGAATGAATGAATGAAACTGGGGTGCCTTTCGGCGACACTTAGACTTGAGTCCATTGTGTCATCCCCCGCATATTAAGGTCTCACCCTAGTCGCACTTTCCCCATAAAGGTACTAATGCTTCCTAGTACCAATACATCAAACATTTGGTGGTGGTGGTTAAAACTAAAGCTCATATAAAGTCCATTTATACATATCCAAACATTTCTTTTATATATGTATATAGATAAAGTGGTTTCTGGTACATAAATACAATGAAATATTTGTTTCTTGTTAGGGCTTGCCTGATTACTGGCTGAGCGGCTCGGTCCCTTCCTGCCCGAGGATCGACTGCGGCGCTCCCCCGTCGACCCCGGGAGCTGAATACGGCGAATTCGTCGACACCAAGTACCAATCCTCCTTCTTCTTCGGCTGCCAGAACACTTTCAAGCTAGCCGGGCAGAGCAGCAAGCACGACAACGTCGTCCGCTGCCAGGCCAACGGCGTCTGGGACTTCGGAGACTTACGCTGCGAAGGACCGGTCTGCGAAGACCCAGGACGTCCGAGCGACGGCCATCAGGTGTCCAGGAGCTACGAGCAGGGGTCCGAGGTCTCCTTCGGTTGTAACAGACCCGGGTACATCCTCATCAATCCCAGGCCGATCACCTGCGTGAGGGACCCGGAATGTAAAGTCGTAAGGCCGCTGGGGATCGCTTCTGGTAAAATCCCGGATTCCGCGATCAACGCCACGAGCGAAAGACCCAATTACGAAGCGAAGAACGTCAGGTTGAATTCGGTCACCGGCTGGTGCGGGAAACAGGAAGCGTTTACCTACGTCAGCGTGGATTTAGGGAAGGTTTACCGCGTCAAAGCCATTCTGGTGAAGGGCGTGGTTACCAATGATATCGTCGGACGCCCAACGGAAATCAGGTTCTTTTACAAGCAGGCCGACAATGAGAACTACGTTGTGTACTTCCCCAACTTCAACCTGACCATGAGAGACCCCGGGAACTACGGAGAACTAGCCATGATTTCCTTACCAAAATACGTCCAAGCTAGATTCGTCATCCTGGGCATAGTGAGTTACATGGATAACGCGTGCTTGAAGTTTGAACTCATGGGGTGTGACGAACCCAAGCAGGAGCCCTTGTTAGGTTACGATTACGGATACTCTCCTTGCGTTGGTAATACCTTAATTACTCAATCGTAGATGATTTTTCTAACTACTCTGTTTTTCTCGCAGACAACGAAACACCAGTGTTCCAAAACTGCCCCCAGCAGCCAATCATCGTGCAAAAAGACGCCAACGGTGGTTTGCTCGCCGTGAATTTCACGGAACCCACGGCTGTGGATAATTCTGGAAGCATCGCTAGGCTAGAGGTGAAACCTGCTAATTTCAAAACGCCGATCTACGTGTTCGAGGACATGGTGGTCAAGTACGTTGCGTACGACTACGATGGAAACGTCGCGATATGTGAAATCAACATCACCGTTCCAGGTAAGAAGGCAGTTTATTTGTTGATGAAGTTATGCAAAATTACCCCGCTGTTATGGCGATTGAGTGTTAAAGGTAGCTAACCCTTTTTCAGTCGAAGAATGTTAGATCAATCAATCAGAGGTACAAATTTGACTCAAATTGATTGAGTAGATCGGAAGTTATTCCAAATTTACCGAATTTCGGGCATAAACAAAAAGGCGACTAGCTGACGATGATAAGATATTAAATGAAACATGGGAGACTTTTAATTTCGCACGAATCTAAAAATTTTAAAGTAAAGTCCATTCAGTCTGAATTGGTCTAGATGAAAAGAGAAGCAACAAAATTTAATGCGCCATGTTAACGACACACAAAGACCAAGAAGCCGCTCCATAGGCGCGCCATATTTAAAGGAATATAAAAGATTGTTACTCACTTTGTCAACGAAATTTTATGACGAAATCCCAAATTTGGCCTGATTTGTTTCTGTGGCATTGTTTGTATTGTCTATATATGTCTATATCACTGACATTTTTCATTTCGTCTACGTCGAAAAGTCTCCAAAAAGCTATTTCAAAATAATAATTGCAATTTCATACACACACCACTAAACTCTAGTGACGACTGAAAATGAACACGTGTTCAGCGCTCAAATTTCATGGCTGTAGTGGACCTATTCTAATACCCGATAGTAATAAGCATTTGGAAGGTTGAAAGGTACGTTACATGAATACTCTGCTTTTGTATAGGGTAAAAACGTATTTTTGAATGCTCTCGGTATAAAGTCGATAATTTTTTTGTTCTTTGACTGGACCAATTCTGACTGGATGCACCATAACGACGGTTATAATACAAAATTTCCCTTCCACAGACAACACGCCGCCGCAGCTGAGCTGTCCTCAGAGCTACGTCATCGAGCTCGTCGACAAGCAAGAGAGCTACGTCATAAACTTCAACGAGACCAGGAGGAGGCTCAACGCGACGGACGCCTCCGGTGAAGTCCACGTCACCTTCTTCCCTGACAAAGCCACCATCCCGATCGGAGACTTTAAGAACGTGACGGTAACCGCAGTCGACAAGTACGGCAACAAGGCCACTTGCCACTTCCAAGTGTCGGTGCAGGCGACTCCCTGCGTCGACTGGGAGCTCAAACCGCCTGTTAACGGTGCCATGAACTGCCTGCCGGGCGACAGGGGGTTACAGTGCGTCGCCACCTGCGGTCCAGGTTTCAGGTTCACCGACGGCCAGCCCGTGAAGACCTTCTCCTGCGAGACGAACTCTCCTTGGAAACCAAACTCGGTGGTACCAGACTGCGTATCGGAAGGTAGGATTAAGAGTCTAAGATTGTCCCAATAAAAAATCTGAAAGTGGCAGCATTTCGTTGTTATCTGCAGAATCAGGGTTTCACTTCTTCACAAGCACGTTTAGGTTTACTTATGTCAGACCGCGCTTTTTCGGTTTTCCGCAATCGTTTTTGGGCATCCAAAAGCAAATATATAAAAGATATGTCACAACCCTACCCACAACATTTGTCACAACCCTACCCAACCCAAGTCATTGGTACTTGGGTAGTAGATTAACCAAGTAATCTGCATAGGAACTAATCATTCGTAATTCACTACTACCTATAGCAAAAAAATATATGATATAATCTATCTGTATACAAATAACAGTAGATATTAAAAGAAATTAAACCAAAAACTTACTTTTGACTGTTAAAAAGCAATGTAACTTCCTGCATACGCAACCTGGGGAAAGCATTTAGACATGCATGCCGCTTCTCCCTCCCCTTGCACCCTTTCCAGCATTCCGCAATGTTTTGCTCTTATGAAGACTCTCACTACCCTACCCAGTCTACCCTACACATAAATTTTTTGGATTTCAGACACTCAGCAGGCTGATTACCAGTTCACCGCCTCCATCAACTACAGAGCTAATGGAGCTGTGGCCACTTCGTGTTTAACCCAGTACACCGACCTGATTTCCCAGTACTACACGAATCTGAACAACATCCTGTCCGAACGGTGCTCGGCGGTTAACGTAAAAATGAACGTCTCGTTCACCAAAGCCGTGGCTTCACTGGTGGAAGAGAACGTCGTCAAGATAGACTACATCTTGGATATCGTGCCGTTGGTACGACAACCTCAACTGTACGACCTCTGTGGAAGTACTTTGAACCTGATGTTCGATTTGTCGGTCCCTTACGCCAACGCTGTGGTCGAGCCACTGTTGAACGTGTCCGCGATAGGAAACCAGTGTCCTCCATTAAGAGCATTGAAATCGATCAATCACCGAGGATTCACTTGTAACGTCGGAGAAGTCCTGAATATGGACACCAACGACGTTCCCAGATGCTGTAAGTTTCCACTTGGCGATAGTCAGCAGGATTCATCAAATCACTCAACTTACTAATATTTCTCTTTAACTTTTAGTGCATTGTCCTGCTGGTACTTACGCCGGAGAGAAGCAAAAGGAATGCACGTCCTGCCCCAGGGGATACTACCAGCATTTAGACCGCCAAGGTGTGTGCAATAGATGCCCCCAAGGTACCTACACTCGTGAGGAAGGTTCCAAGAGCCTGCAAGACTGCATCCCAGTGTGCGGTTACGGCACCTATTCCCCCACCGGTTTAGTACCTTGCTTGGAATGCCCGAGGAACAGCTTCACCGGCGAACCTCCAACTGGCGGTTTCAAAGACTGCCAAGCCTGTCCTGCTAACACTTTTACCTACCAACCTGCTGCTCCTGCTAAGGATAGATGCAGGCCTAAGTGTGGACCCGGGCAGTACTCACCTACCGGCTTGGCTCCTTGTTCCCTATGCCCCAAGGACTTTTATCAGTCGGTCTCAGGGTTGACGTACTGTCACGAGTGCCCGACGAACATGAAAACAGAAGGACCAGGAGCGACGGGTAGAGACGAATGCCACTCGGTGCAATGCAAAGAAAACGCCTGTCAGCACGGAGGGCTGTGTGTCCCGATGGGGCACGGCATCCAGTGCTTCTGCCCCGCCGGATTCTCCGGAAGGAGGTGCGAAATCGACATAGACGAGTGCACCTCCCAGCCCTGTTACAACGGAGGCACCTGCATAGATTTGCCGCAGGGGTACAAGTGCCAGTGTCCCCCCGGGTACTCGGGGATCAATTGCCAAGAGGAACGATCGGACTGCTCGAACGATACCTGCCCTGCGAGAGCGATGTGCAAGGACGAGCCTGGATATAAGAATTACACGTGCTTATGCAGATCTGGTTATACTGGAATCGACTGTGATGTGACCGTAAGTATAAATCGTAAATAGAATTAAAATCATATTATATCGACATAGGTCTAGGTCTGTAGCCCAATCAAATTAGTTTTTTTCTGTTAAAAAATTACATGACGAATGAGCGTTGTGTCAGTTGTACTTACTTACTTAACTTAACTTAGCTCAATACTTAACAGAAGACACCTACACTAATAGTCCGAGCGAATTAGCTCGAATTTAATCATTTGGTTTAAAAACCACTGGTTTTTCCAGGAATTTGTGATAAATAATATATACAATGATCGTATCCATGTGTGCGTGCATAAAAAGTTGTCGAAAAATTTTTATAAACAAATTAAAGTGAAAATATCGATGTTTTTCGGTTTTCGGCTGTCACATCATTTCTTTAGGTTTCAGAAAAAAATTTTGATCCAATTCAGTTGTTCAGAATTAAATTTTCTATAAAAATGGTGTAAATGCGAATTCCAAAAATTTCCAAATTTTCTCGGAAAATAACCATTTCTCGCAAAAATGGGATAATTTTCGATTGATGTTTTAAGAATCCACAGTTCACTCTAATCCAGCCGGAACTTCGTGAAAAGGAAGATATTTTATAGTACTTGAAGCTCTCTTAAGGCTGTAGCTGTCGGTGCAAAGGGAGAGCAACAAATAATTTGTTGCTTAAAAAAAAGCGAAAATTTCCATTGATTGCCAAACCCGAAATATTAAATGAAAATACTTGAAAATTTATGAGAATGTGCAGGGAGGACACCTTTACCATGTAAGATTGTCAAAACCCGATTTTTTTTTAAAATTTGCGCTGTTTTGCAGCACTTTTTAAATTTTGCAGATTAGACGCTTATAAATAAATTCAAGTTTCTTAGGTAATTTTCAATATTTTCAAATTCTGAGGAAAGGGATTAAAAGGTATCTCCAAGATCTTGAATTTGTCACTTTTAAAATGTTTTTACTCTGAAAATTGAAAAGGTTATAAAGGTTTTATTTTGAGCTACCGTAACAGCCCTGTTTAATAATATTTTTACTTTTTACAAAAGTTATTTGAAAGCTTCGGTTTCTGACTGTTTCCATATAAATTTTTCTCTAAATACATTAATAACTAAATACCGATCTCGTCGTTTACAATTTTTTGCATTGCTTCGAATGCGAAGTTTGAGCGGCGAAATGCGCGGCGGGTTGGCGCGCAAGCGCGTCACGCTCTCTCTCTCTCTCTCACATTAATTTTCAAATATTTTTATTCAAAATTTCGGGTCTCCCTCTCTCTCTTTCATTAATTATCAAATATTTTTATTCAATATTTCTGGTTTGGCATTCAAATGAAATTTTCGCTTTTTTTAAAGCAACAAATTAATTGTTGCTCTCCCTTTGCACCGACCGCTACAGCTATCAGGGAAATTCAAGTACTATGAAATATCTTCTTTTTCACGAAGTTTCGGCTGGATTAGAGTGAATTTAAATTCTAACAATATTAATCGAAAATTATCCCAATTTTGCGAGATACGATCACTTTTCGAGAAAATTTGGAAATTTTTGGAATTTGCATTACACCAGTCTTGTAGAAAATTTAATTCTGAATAACTTTTAATAACAACCATTTTTTCTAAAACCGAAAGAAACGAAGTTACAGCCGAAAAACCGAAAAAACTTCGACTCTTTTCACTTTAATTTATTAATAACAATTTTTCGCAACTTTTTATGCATGCGCACATGGATATGTTTATTGTATATATTATTTAGATATTGTTCTAAAAAAACAGCAAAAAAACAGTAAACGATTAGGTTTTGCACAGGAAATGTAGACAATTGAAAGACCTTTAATTTGAAATGCGAGAAGTTAAGTTATTGCTCAATTATTACTCAAATAGTTATTGTAAAAACCCAAAAAACTCACAAAATGGTCGTTTGTTGCATGGTCAATAATGATTGCAAAATAATGCCCTATCTCTTTCGCTATGTATCTTCGCTCTCTGTATGTGCAACCAATCCCCAATACTACCCTATGCTCTTCTTTAAGAGATCTTGGAAATTTTACTTTAACCTTCCCGTCTTCCACTTTAATTTCCAATAATGATTGCAACATAATGCCCTATTTCTTTCCCTATGTATGTTAGAACCCTTCGCTCTCTGTGTGTGCAACCAGTCCCCAATACTACCCTATGCTCTTCTTTGAAAGGTCTTGGAAATTTTATTTCAACCTTCACGCCTTCCACTTTAATTTCCAGATCGATCCTTGCACGGCCAACGGCAACCCCTGCAACAACGGCGCCACTTGCATAGCCTTACAGCAGGGCAGATTCATGTGCGAATGCCTGCCAGGCTGGGAGGGTCAATCCTGCGAAATGAACATCGACGACTGCGCCGAGCAACCCTGCCTACTAGGAGCGAACTGCACCGACCTCGTCGCGGACTTCAGCTGCGCTTGCCCCCCTGGTTTCACCGGCAAACGCTGCCAGGACAAAATCAACCTCTGCAGCCGGAATCCTTGCAAGAACGGCGTCTGCATCGACAAGTTGTTCTACCACGAGTGCGTCTGCAACGCTGGATGGACCGGCGAGAAATGCGAGCATAACATCAACGACTGCCAGCCGAACCCCTGCCAAAACGGCGGACATTGCGTAGACGAGGTGGACGGGTTTTCTTGCACCTGCGAGCCGGGCTTCACCGGCAAAAAGTGCCAGCACTCGATCGACTTCTGCTCGTCGGAACCGTGCCAGAATGGAGCCACCTGCACGGACCTCATCGACGGATTCTCCTGCAAATGCAGACCCGGTTTCGTCGGGTTGCAATGCGAAGCCGAGATCGACGAGTGTCTGAGTGACCCTTGCAACCCTGTCGGAACCGACAGGTGCGTAGACCTGGACAACAAGTACCTTTGCATGTGCAGGGAGGGATACACTGGAGTCGCCTGCGAGACGAACATCGACGACTGCCATTCGGACCCTTGTTTGAACGGCGGTTCCTGCAGGGACGAGGTGGGTGCCTACAGATGCGTCTGCCAGCCTGGATGGACCGGGGTGAACTGCGAAACCGATATCGGGAGCTGTCAGACCAGGCCCTGCCAGAACGACGCGAACTGTATCAATCTGTTCCAAGACTACTTCTGCGTGTAAGTATAATTATAGTACTTCCAGTTAGAATTTGTCCAGTTGAAAAAAAGCAATAAAAGTTAATAGCCAACTTACCTCCACACAAAGACCGAGATACTGATCCATAGGCGTCTTTCAGCTTTCTTTTTATTAGAATTTGGAACTTTCCCCAGTTGCTTGGAATGATACGCTGCATTATCCATAACAATTACCGAATTTGTTGGGATATTTGGTATAAGTTGTTCAGCAAACCACTTTTCGAACAAAGTCGCATTCATATCACAACTTTGTGTAATGGCTTTTGTTTAAAGAAGTAAGGTGTTTGGAATAAAACTGTTTTCATTTCCAGCATGCAAAATTATAACACCTTTCCCCCTCGAGCAAGGTGTATTTAAGGCACAATTCTGGGAATCATCTACCCAACCGTATTTGACCACATCATGTTTATCAAACCAGGTTTCATCCAAATAAATAATACTTCCACTAATGTCGCTGTATGCCCAAATGTTTCTTGGATAATTTTGTCTTATTTCAGCGATACGAAGTGATTCTATAATTGTCATTCACGAGTCTAATTTCTTATACGTAAATCCACATTTCAAAACTATATCACGGAGAGATTCTAATGACTGATATTTTTCCTCCTCCTCCTTCCAGTCCTCAAAAGCATCATCAATATTTGTATTACAATCCGCAACACGTTTACGTTTTGCTTGATGATCTACGATGTTACCTTGTTTAATAACACGACAAATCGTTGTTCGTGGTAATTTAGTTAATTCAACTACTCTCCGTACAATGGAATTCAAAGAGTTTTGCGGTAAATCTCCTTTTAAACAGACATAAATATTTAAAATCATACGCTGTGTTTGAACGTGTAAGTCATTCTGGGAAAATTCCCAAATTTGTGCCTCATTTGCTTCTGTAGCATTATTTATATTGTGTAAAATGTCTATATCATTGCCATTACTAACATAGTCCACATCGAAAGGCCTCCAAAAAGCCATTTTAAAATGATAATTGCAACTGCATAAACACACCACTAAACTCTAGTGACGACTAAAAATGAACACGTGCTCGGCGCCCAAATTTAATGGCTGTAGTGGACCTGTTCTAATACCCGATACTAATAAACATTTCATATATATATTGTAGCGACTAACAAAATTTTTCCGCACCAAATATACGGGGGAAGGTTATACGGTACGTTATATAAGTACTCTGCTTTTGTGTAGGGTAAAAACGTGTTTTTTGAATCCGCTCGGTATAAAGTCGGTAAATTTTTTGTTTTTTCATTGGACTGTCTTATAAGAAGGACCTTACCTTCATTTATTTTAAACTAGCGACGAATACGTAATAGCTCTCGATAGCAGTAATGAGTCTGCTTTGTGCTTTTACCCCTAATATGATTTCGTTGATGCTTCAGGTCCCTTGGCCGGCCGAAAATGAATATTGAAACCTGAATTTTTCAAGCGACTCGATCGATGTCGATCCTCTCTTAAAGAAACGCGATAACGAAAATGAACCGGCTTCGCATTTATATTCATGAAATTTTTGCTAAAAATAACACTCACCCAAAGAGGGAGCCTTCTCGAAGGACGGGACGGAGTCCTGCTCGGACCGTTTCTTATCTGCCTCCTTCCTGTGTTGTCTCAGGTCGAAATTGCTCAGTAATTCCGGCTTCTCATCAGATACTCGATTCCCGCCATTAAATTCACTACGTCTCGAGGAGACCTCCTGGCCCTGGAAAATGAAACGAAGGGATCATGTCTAAGGAGAGGGCGGCGGTCAGATTTATGGTTATTCCGTTTGCGATTCGTTAGTTAGGCCGTTGGATTTTATTAGTACGTAAAAAGTAAATTAGGTACCGAGGGATCATGGCATACTAAAGATAGACTTGGAGGTAGAAAGCAAGGTTTGATAAAAGGGAAACTGAAATGGATTCAAAGGAAGGAAATAGGTTAAGTAGTGTTGATTAAACGAAGTTTCATTTGATATGTTTCCATCAGGTGCCCGTCAGGTACTGACGGGAAGCAATGCGAGACCGCCCCGGAGAGATGCATAGGCAACCCTTGCATGCACGGAGGCAAGTGTCAAGACTTCGGTTCAGGCCTCAACTGCTCCTGCAGCGACGGTTTCAGCGGTATCGGTTGCCAGTACGAGTACGACGCCTGCCAGGCCGAGGCCTGCAGAAACGGAGCCACCTGCACCAACGATATTTACGGGTTCAAGTGCATTTGCCCGCCAGGTTTCACCGGGAAGTACTGTGAGGAGGACATCGTCGATTGCAAGGAGAACTCCTGCCCGCCTAGCGCCACTTGTATCGATCTTACCAACAAGTTCTACTGCCAGTGTCCCTTCAACCTCACAGGGGAGGATTGCAGGAAGAGTAAGTACTGCATGTAGCCCAATTGGATATTTTCCCCATAAAGTAATTGCCCCAATAGGATTCATTCACATCGTATTGCAGCAAAAATGCATGCAATATTTCAATGTTTCAAGTAGAGTTGCTGCAATATTTCAGCAATGTTTCTTTGCCCGAGTTTATAAATTACACTGCAATATTGATTGAATCACTCACAGATAAAGGGAATAATTGGGAAAAACTGTTAGAATTGGTCTCGGAAGAAAGACTTGACCATTGACACCCTGCGTCAACCTCGACTCCCAGCTTCTGAGACCGTTAAGTTAGACGCAAATCAAAAAAGTACCTCATTAATATAATATGACTAAATTCTTATTTACAGCGATATCTGTCGATTACGACCTGTACTTCAGTGATGCCACGCGCAGCTCTGCCTCTCAAGTCATTCCGTTTTACACGGGCTCGAAAAGTAGCCTGACTATCGCCATGTGGGTTCAGTTCACTCAAAAGGACGAAAATGGAATATTCTTCACACTCTACAGTGTATCGTAAGTGTTTTAATCAACATAATTACCTTATATTTTAATACATACTGAGCTTTGAACCACCATCACATCACCATCGAAGTAATATATTAAGTACATGGAATTATTCTTCAAACAGAAGTTGTAATGGAAGGAAAATGATCTGTTCAGCAGTGTTTGCCATAGAGCCTGAAGTGCCATAGAGATTCTTGCTTTTCTTGCTATGTCCACTGTTTATGATGGATGTTGATACACTTGCATATTGTAATCGATACTGGTAAGACTTAAAGAAAATCCACAAGGAGCAGTTAGCAAAATTACCAAGTTATAAAATGATATAAAATCATCACATACTGATTTTACTAACAGGCGAATAAATTGACATTAATTAATATCAAATACCATAACGGTACAATGTACTAATGCTGCTAAATACCTTGGCATGAATTTGGGTAATCTTTGGTACTTACATGTACGCCCCACATGCTTTTTGGGTATGTGCCAGTGAATGTAACATTCAGCTTATATGAGTGTATCAGATTAAAGTACAAGAGGATACTTCCCCTTAGCTTCAAAGTGTAGCCTTGAGCCCTGAGTAGCTATCAAAAATATTTGTGGAGCGCAGCAGGGTAAACCTTAGTAAACTTAAATTAAAAATGTTAAGACGAAAAACTGCTCCTGCCAGCCGTCACAGCAACTATCTGTACATATATTTTTTTGTAGATCCAAGCATGTTCCAACCGAGAGAAAACCGATCATTCAAGCCCATTCCAATGGTGTCCAGGTGTCAATCTTCCCGGATCTACAGGACGTCTACCTAAGTTACCGTGATTACACAACCATAAACGACGCCCAATGGCACCACATCGCCGTTGTATGGGACGGCGAAAACGCCGGGGAATTGAAACTGATCACCGAAGGTCTTATCGCCAGCAAAGTCGAGAGCTACGGAAGCGGACGCAAGCTACCGGAATAGTAAGTAGAAATAGATCCATAACGCCTACTTGACTTATGTGTCACTTGGTTGCCCAACTTTGGCAAATCGAGTTCCTTGATTCTCCTTCTGAGACCATTTGTGAATTCTAGTGCGTGGGTGACGTTAGGAAAGCCCCAGTCGGGCAACCCCAAGGCGTACACCGAATCAGGCTTCCAGGGGCACCTCACCAAAGTCCAGATCTGGGGACGAGCCTTGGACGTTACCAACGAGGTCCAGAAACAAGTGAGAGACTGCCGCACCGAACCTGTGTTGTACAGAGGCCTGATTCTAACATGGGCTGGTTACGAGGATACAATTGGAGGAGTAGAGAGGATCGTCCCCTCGCACTGCGGCCAGAGGAACTGTCCACCTGGGTACGTTGGAGCCAAATGCCAAGAACTAGAAGTGGATAAGATCCCGCCGAAGGTCGAATACTGCCCTGGAGATCTGTGGATCATTACCAAGAACGGTTCTGCGTTAGTGGCGTGGGACGAACCCCACTTCAGCGATAACGTCGAGGTGACGAGGGTCCAGGAGAAAAGTGGACATAGACCCGGGCAGACTTTACTGTGGGGTATATATCAAATTGCTTACGTCGCGGCAGATGCCGCAGGAAATACCGCCACTTGTACCTTCAAAGTATCCGTGCTGTGTAAGTAACAAAAATTGATTCTATCAATACTGCTATGACTCAACTCCTGCTTTTCCAGCTGAATTCTGCCCGGAACTGGCAGATCCCGTGGGAGGCATCCAATCCTGCAAGGACTGGGGTGCTGGCGGGCAGTTCAAAGTATGCGAAATCGGTTGCAATCCGGGCCTAAGGTTCTCCCAGGAAATTCCCTTGTTCTACACTTGCGGCGCCGAAGGATTTTGGAGGCCAACCTCCAATCCGAACCTACCATTAGTCTACCCTGCTTGCTCCCGTAAGCCCTTCACCTTCACGGTCAAATCGTTGTTATTAACCGTAACTTCTTTTCTTAGCTGCCAAAGCAGCTCAAAGGGTCTTCAAAATCTCGATGCTGTTCCCAAGTTCGGTGCTTTGCAACGAGGCTGGCCAAGGCGTTTTGAAGCAGAGGGTGAGGAACGCGGTTAATTCTTTGAACAGGGACTGGAACTTCTGTTCTTTCTCCGTGGAAGGCACGAGGGAATGCAAAGAGTTAAACATCGACGTCAAGTGCGATCACAGGACAGTCAGACAGAAGAGGCAAACCACTGACGACGAGGACGGCGGGACTTACGTTATAGACGCGAGCGTCCCGGTAGAAAAGTAAGACGAGACACCTTTTCGTTTCCAGGTGTTATTAGCTTTACTTGTCTGATTTTTTCGTCCGTTAGACGCATGCTTTTTAGTTTAGATTAGTTGAATGTCCGTAGTAGCATGTCCGTTTGTTTATTGTAGACGAGGTCGTCAAGGGAGGCAGTCTTCAAGTGACACGTACGATATAGAAATCTCCTTCCCGGCTATAAAGTAAGCATTTCACTGTGTGTTATTTTCACTTCATCGGTTTCGGGTTGCATGCTTGTGTTAAAATCCTGGAATTTGTTACGTATGCTCTGAACTATGGTTTCTACGACGATACTTTCCTGGTGATTACAAGTTTTTGGTTACGTGACAATAGTAAGATTCCATTTGGTTGGAACTGATAGCAAGCGACTTCAGTATACACGCGAATCGCACCTCGAAACGAGGAGGGGTGGTTCATAAAGGTTTAAACAATTGCAAGATTTCCAATGAGGAAAATATATTTATTAAGACAATTTTAGTATGATCAATCTGATTCTATGGTCTATGCCTCGATATGGGTGCGTTATACTATGGAACAAATGTGTTTGCTGCTGATGAAAGTGGCGCAGCGGCGTGGAGTTGGGTGAAAAAATCCCTAATTTCTTAGCCTTTGTTTTCATTTTTGCTGAGGTAATTGCAAGCATTATTACAAGTATTAGAATTAGAAGAGTATTATTTAAAATATTTCCGGATCAAAATCGTCTGAACCTGTTGGGTCGCTGTATTCTAAATTTGCATAGGCTTTTAAATGTGGTCCTAAAATAAATATGTCTTTTTTTCACTTAAAACAACTTCCTCCGCCATCAACAAGACATCCCTCTGAATGAGGTTAGATATTTTATCTTGAGGAACCATTGACCATGACCCTCCTCTTGGCCATTTTACTTATTATTCCTTCTTAAAATTATACCACTGTATTTCGACAAGGTGAGCAGTCCATGCACAGCTGAAAGTAGTTACAGAGCAACATATACAAAAGATAATTTTAATTTAAATATTAAGGTTCTCCAATAAAGGCTAATGGTGTATTAAAATTCGTTACCTTACATGTATAAGAGCGTTTATACAAATTTCATCCTTTCATATGAAAAGCACAGCCTAATCAGCACAGCCTTATTTGCTATAGTATGAACTTTAGTGTTATTTTAAGAATTATTTTGTTAAATAGGTTACTTACATCATGCAGTTATTAATTACAAATAATTTTCAGAATTCACCCGGAATGCTCATAGTTATCAACAATTTCTATTTTCTCCCATAATATATCAATTAAATAAATATTCAAGCTCATCATGTTTGCAATTTTATATATTTTACTGCTATCAGTTCCAAGCAATTCGAGCTTAAGTAAAAATAACAAAAAAATTATAGCAACCAAAATTTGTAAACCTGGATCCTCAAAATCGTTTGATTTGATTTGTTTACCGAAGGCTTTCTAGTGGATTCACGTTCCCTGTGGGTATATAATGGAATTTTTCTTGTGTTCATAGCGATCCAGTCTCGAATTCGAACACCAACGAAAGAGCCACTGTGAAGGCGCTCCTTGAAAAATTAATCCTGGAAGAGGATCAGTTCGATGTAAGGGATATCCTCCCTAACACTCTTCCAGACCCCTCTTCGTTGCTCCTGGAATCAGACTATGCCTGTCCAGCTGGACAAGTAGTGATGGCACCTGACTGCGGTAAGTCATGATGTCTAGGGTTTAACTGTTACAAATGACAAACAGTACAAAATACATAATAGTAAAAGGTAATACCTCCAATGCAAAATGATCATTATTTATATTACTTGGAGCGCATGTGTTGCTTTTACTAATGAATTACATAGGTCAATTTTTAAGGTTGGCATATACAAGTGCTATCACTGAGGACTAACTATGGAAGCAGTATTGAAAGGAGAGAGGACACTCCCAACTTGCAAGAAATAATGAACACAATTATCATTTAGTTAAGGTTATAACTTCCTACAACAGTCCCTGCTAGCCTATAGTAATAGCAGGAAATATTATATTCAAGTACGGTATAGTCAAGTCGTTCTGCAAGGGGGTTAAAGCCAATATTTTGTTCCGTTAATAGAAATATGGAGCGAGTTCATAAATTTCTATCCTTCTATCCAATGATATTCAGAAGCACATTTTTTTTTATTTACAGTGCCATGTGCTATCGGGACGTATTACAACAAGAAGACCAAGACTTGCATCCCTTGCGCCCAAGGATATTACCAGAGCGAGACTGGACAGATGCAGTGCTTACAATGCCCGACGATCGCTGGAAGACCCGGAGTAACTGTAGGTCCAGGTGCTCGTAGCGCAGCTGATTGTAAAGGTAAACAATTTTACAAATTCATTAAAACGAGACAAACAAGTTAGGTATGATTGACATTATCAACCCTGGTACGTCGGGCAAAAGGTCTAGGGTTATAGGTCATTTCTGTCATTGTTATTATCCATGTTATTCCAGAACGCTGCCCGGCTGGAAAATACTACGACCACGAGGCTGGGCTCTGCCGTAGCTGCGGCCATGGCTTCTACCAACCCAACGAAGGATCCTTCTCCTGTGAGATTTGCGGCTTGGGTAAGACGACGCGAACCAACGAAGCTGTCTCCGTAAAAGAATGCAGGGACGAATGCTCGAGCGGGATGCAGCTAGCGCTCGACGGAAAGTGCGAGCCTTGCCCGAGGGGAACTTACAGGTTGCAAGGGGTACAATCCAACTGCCTGTCGTGTCCTCTAGGAAGGACGACGCCCAAGACCGGGTCGTCCTCGGTGGAGGAGTGTTCCCTGCCGGTTTGTATACCAGGGACGCACCTGAATGGCACGCTAAACAGTTGCGTGCCGTGCAAGAAAGGTTTCTACCAGCCAGAGTCGCAGCAGACGACCTGCATTCCTTGTCCGCCCAACACCAGCACCAAAGGCACTGCTGCGGTAAGTGAGAATTTTCTGTGATGGAAAATAAGTCGAAAAATGGTTAAATTGTCTGCTGAAATAGAAAATTTTTGATGATATGACAGCCCTCTGTGGGTCTTTCCTGAAGTCTTTCTAATACCTCACTTCTCAAGTTAGTAACATCGAAGAATTTGATACTTTCCTCTATTTGGTCTATGTATCTTATCTTGGGTCGTTTTCGGGATCCTTTTTCGACAGGTCTGAGGATATTTCCAGGATTTTCTTCATCTCATTTTCACTACATGCCGCATCCAACGTAAACTGCTAATTCTTATGAATTTGACTATCTCGGGGTTATCATATGTTGCGCTAGGTTATAGCGCCTTCTCCATATTTCATAATCCATTTACCCCCTAAATGTATGTGGTAGAATTTTTTTTCGAATGTTGCTGGAAATCTCTCAGTGTTTTCTGACAATATCCAGGTTTAGGTTCCGTATGCCAGAACCTGCTGCGTTAGGGTTTCATGTATTTGAAATTTTGTTCTTCTTGTCAAGATATCAGGTTTCAATTGGGTAGTTAGATCGTAGTTTGCTAGAAGAAGTCGCTTTTTAATCTCTTCAGTGCTGTTGCCTGTGGTAACTAGTGAGCCCAAATATATGTGTTTCACGGTTTTGATGTTACCTATACCTATAGATATATACCTATACCTATACCTATACCTATAGTCAAGTTTCTATAGCTGTCTTGGTGGGTTGTTTACGTATGTAAATCTTGTTTTAGTTGCGTTTATTCTTAGTCCACTTTTTTGGGCTGCTATCTCTATTAGGTTGAATGCTTCTATCATACCTTTTGCAAGAAGCTACTTGCACTGAAACAAATTCAGCTACCAGAATTACACCGATTGGGTAAATACTCACTACCCTCACTTGATATTGGCTTAAAATTCAAAAAGCAATACCTGTTATATCTCCTTCCAGACCAGCAAGTCGGAATGCACGAACCCCTGCGAGATAAACGGGGAGGAAATGCACTGCGACGAAAACGCCTACTGTCTCCTCATACCAGAGACCAGCGAATTCAAATGCGAGTGCAAGCCAGGCTACAACGGCACAGGAGAGGAATGTTACGACGTTTGCGACAACTATTGTGACAACGAAGGGATCTGCACGAGGGACTCGAGGGGACAGCCTGCGTGCAGCTGCAGGGGTAGCTTCACAGGGAAGCACTGCACCGAGAAGTCTGAGTTCGCGTACATTGCAGGAGGGATAGCCGCCTCGGTTATCCTTATACTGTTTATCGTGTTGCTCATATGGATGATTTGTGCCAGGTATGGTATACAAGGTGTCGGTAGACAGTCTACCCATAAAAATGAAATTACAAACGGTTAAGCCGCTGTTATGGCAATTTAACAAATTAACCAAAATCGCAGTATGCTCTTTGCGAGATGGCATTCTCACCCGATTTGGCACATTTAGTAATGTTTAAAAGGTGAACAAGTAAAGGGTATATAGGGCTTACTGGGATAATATATTTATTACTGCTTCAACGCAAGGGACTTATTAATATGTCGAGGATTATAATAGAACGTTACACGTTTTGTAACATTTAAATTATACATACGTGGTATAAACAAAGGGAGTTTTAAGAAACAAAACAGGGGAAATGGACCCAACGTACAATAGTTTTTGTAGACTAAAGCCGGATACTTTGTAATCAAAATCTCCTTCCCTGTTATATACAGCCACTTCTTATACTAGATGCTAAACTCACATTTGGTACGAGGGAAAGAAAACATGGTACCCCATCTCTTCCCACAACCAGGCATTACAAGCTCTATGACTGTAACCTGTACCTACTATCTTTACTGTTACTGCACTTACTTCTATTTCAAGACTAACAGCTATAACAGTTCATTACAACATAAACCACACACCACAATAGTTATAACATGAACTATAAAGCTCTATTATATGCTCTTACTGTTACTACCAGTATCTCTTGTGTAAGCAAGTAGCAAGTTTACTACAAAATAAACTCACTTTCACAATGCCTTCACATCGTTACATCGTTAGGAAGCTAACTATACATTAAAGAGTTAGCCCTGTGAAGGGCTCTTCTAATAAATCGTACTAATTATTGCCCAAGTAATCCCAGGTGTCAATTTTTCCAATAATATGGTCTCAAGAAATGATACGTTATTACATGCAAGACGTGGCAAAACTGAGAATTCTCGATTTTACTCAAAATATCTCAAGCTACAAATAAAAAGTTCCTAACCCTAAGTAGGTGTGTTTAAGTAGGTAAAATAGAGCTTAACAGTCATTTCAATCCACTATCCTCTTCTAGGGCTAACCGCAGGAAGGACCCCAAGAAGCTCCTCACCCCGGCCACTGACCAGAACGGCTCCCAAGTCAATTTCTACTACGGCGCCCCGACTCCTTACGCGGAAAGCATAGCTCCGAGCCATCACTCCACCTACGCTCATTACTACGACGACGAGGAAGACGGCTGGGAGATGCCCAACTTCTACAACGAGACCTACATGAAGGAGAGCCTCCACAACGGAGTCAACGGGAAGATGAACAGCCTGGCCAGGTCGAACGCCAGCATATACGGGACGAAAGACGACCTTTACGATAGGTTGAAACGTCACGCTTACCCTGGGAAAAAAGGTGAGCCCTAGGTTGCAAGGCAGGGTAACAGCAGATTGGAATCACACGTAGAATGCGTATTTGAAATGTGGTTGCTTCTATCATTCAATGCTCTTTTGTACTAGTTAATGCTATAATCAATAGGCTGGTCTAAGAATACAGTGTGATCTATATACTGCTACCACAGGTATAAATCAACATGTCCCTATATATTTTTACATAGGGTACACACGGTGGATTTTATATCATAGTGTTTCTATAGGCTAATACATATGTCTATATCAGTAAACATTAATTTCTTAACTAAGAGGAATATGGGGCAATAGCTCTTGAAGTTTTGTAATTTGGTTATTAGCCCATTATTCAAGCAGAAATTTGGATAAGTGTCTGTGGGTAGTTATGACTATCTTTAGAAAGTCCAGTAAAGCCCTCCAGTAAACTGTAATCACGAACCCAGCAGGAACCATTTATGTATTAAAAACTAACAGTTTATTATGCAAAGCAGTTGAAGTTATCTTAGTCTACTCCTGTAGGCAAAGCAATATTTTCTTGAATCAGAAAGCACATACTCAAATAAACTTTCTTCAAAGGTACTATGAATCGTGCGTTTGCCTCAATTGCTTAACCATCCAGGATTTGCAAGTGATTATCACCATTTGTCTTCCAAAACTGTCAAGTTCTTTTTACTGAATTTCATTAATTTGTCCTTTTCCAGACAAGAGTGACAGCGAGAGCGAGGGCCAATGATCAAGTGGTCCAATGAAGCTCAGCGAGAAGTGCTCAAGTAGCATAACGAATATCTAGTGAATATGTTGTAAACTTAAGTCTTACCATGCTTGTTAATTTATGTCAATGTGTAATATATTAACGGTGTACTCAGTATGTGAATATTCGTCCGAGACCCGCTTCCAGGCGTGTAAACCCCAGTGATTGCTCATCGAAAGTCGAATTCTGGACGCGGGTCTTCGATATTTTCCATTTTTAAGTGGTTACGTAGCCGTTGGGTTTTCTTACCGTTCCCTTCACGAAAATGTACTGCCATTTTGGAATCGACACGGCTGGTTGTTTTTATTTTTATATACACTAACGTCACTATAGGTAGTCGCAACTGTACATATCGGATTTAATGTAACAGGATGTTGTGTACTCTCTGTAACTTATTATTGTAATTTGTACAAGTAATATTTATAAAAATAGTAGTACCGTATGAAGTAACGAGATTATATAACTAGCATTTTTTTGTAATATTTTTATACCGGAGTGAATGTACTGGATGTTTGAGAGATATGATGATAGTCTACAGTTTAGGTGATTTTTATATTTTTTATATATTTTGTAAGAATGACTGAAAAAATAAAGATATGATAAATTATATTGTTCTATTATTTACCGAAATTACTTTAAATAAAAACAACAAAAATCCAACAAAACACTGTTTATATCATTAAGAACTTTATTTTGGTGTTGCCGCTTCAAAAATACATTACGAAAGTTGTTTTGATTAGTAAGCACAAATTTTTCAACCGAAATTTACTTGTTACAAACTTTGCAAACTTGTAGAAATACCAAATAAATAAATCTGATATCATTTTAGCGAAAACATTTATTTTTCATTAAATAAACAACTGCAGGAAGTAGGCAAGCCAACATACAAAGCACAAAACGGGAAATTACAGCCTTGACTCTGCTCATGTGAACTGCACGTTACTCGTGTATTGCCATGTTGCCATAAATTTAAACCACCTTAATTTATAAGTAATTTTGAAAATTGCCGAACAACTCAGAATGCATATGAAATAATATTGAAATCGAAATTACTTGATAATAATAACTAAACATAAACTGTCCAAGCAAATTTCTTGTAATTTCTTCATTTCAGTTAGTTGCAGGTTTATCAAAAACGAATTAGATGAGTTGGAGTGATAGAATTTAATCAAATTGGTCCAAATTTGTTTCAATTGTTACAAAAAAATAATGGAATAAACATAATTATAGATCGTTGCATTACACATTTACCTCACTTGGTAAAGATGATTTCTATGGCTATGAATATCATCTATTGAAAAGTAATTAACATAGATTCTATAGAAGATTTTAGAGATGGGATAAATGCTGATTTCATAATAATCATAAATCATACTATAAGTCGCATAGACCTAAAAATTGATATAGGTCTTTGGTGCACTATTATAAATAAAATATTAAAAGCACGGGATTTCGGGAAAATTTTGATCAGACAGATAATCTTTAAATGCTACTTCAACAGTAATTTCTTCTTCATATCGTTGTTGCTGCATATCTGTAAATTCTTTAGTTTTGAAGGCATTCTTGTCGAAAGAAAATCATGTGGATTCTTTTTTCTTTAGGATAAACTAGCATTTTTGCTACCACAATAATGATCAAGATTAAACACTTATAAATAACTGACACTAAATCACTGACAACCACAAGAAAATAATAATTCACCTGGTCAAACGCCATAGACGACTTGATAAATAAAAAATTCCTGAAATTTCGTTAAAAAATGAAAATGTGCATTTTACTTGAAAACGTGAAGAGTTAGCTTTAGGAATATATACTAGTATTCGATACACAATTACATTTGACACATGTTGACAAAAAATACTGAGCGTTCTATTTACATTAAACAAGTTATTGCCGTTTAAAGATTGTAATTATTTTTCCATAATGTTTACACACCTTGTATAAGTTAGTAAATATTTCACAAGTGGGACATAAAAGTTGTTCAGTTAGTAGCCTCTAGCATCAATTTATTTAAAAATAACAAAAGACCAGTTGAGAATTTAAGAATTAAAACTGATATTACTTACATTTTCACAAAATGAGAGATATTTCAAAAACCATAAGGTTTAGGTGAATTAGTCTTAATGAAATTTACCCTTATTTTGATATTAAAATCCAAAAATGAATATTTGATCAAAACTTTGATACTTTTAGAGTTCCTGGCACACCCTGTACAACATGAAAATATTTTTAAACTTCAGCACTAATAGGTTCGTATCGATACTAAGGGAGAACCTCTTTTTAGATCAGTTACTTTGGCCATAATGCTTCGTGTCGAATAACGTGGATAACCCTGTATAAGCGACGTAGGTGTGTATATTAGTGTTTCGACGTTTGAAATGGGCATATCTCAGGAATGGTGACTTGTAGGAAGAAAGTGCTAATACAATTTTTGTAGAGAACTGTATGATCTACAACTCTTATCTGACCTATTTCATTGTAACACTTATCGTTTGCGAGAAAAACTCATGAAACCGATATTTGCGACATTCGTTACGGAATAATTTTTTTACCAACATGGTATCAGTGGGGTTTTTTTTGATATTTCATTAATAACAGTGTCCCATAGACTTATACCATTTTTTAGCTCTATAAGCGTTATATCACAATTTTTTGGTCCATTTCGACCGATTTGTAAAATATTTGAGACATTCTGTTCCATCTGGCAACGCCGCAAACGACTCCCCAGACAGCTTGTAACTACTTATCATTCGTACGCTTCGCTTTGCGCCTTTACCGAATGGCGCGGTGAGTCGTAGTTATACCGTGTGTCTGTTCGTGTCGCGTCCCGTTTCTGTTCTTCGGTCGGTTCGTAATTATCCGCGCCTTTTTCTATTTTAAACCCCGGTGCTTCCGGCGGCGTCCTCTGCTCCCCTATCGGCCCCATTCCCGGATCGAACGAGGCTCGAACGAAGGTCCAGCGGGGGTGAGTAGGTTCGAATTTTACAAGCCCTCTGGCCTCGATTCCGATTTTACAGTTACGTTTGACGTAAACGGATGTTTTGCAATTTTGACGCTTCACGAGAAAATCTCGTAATGGTCCAAGGATTTGAAGGTTACCGTCGATCATAATAATAATATCTATTAAGTGTCGCTAGTGTCGAAAATGTTTATAGGGTACGATCGGTTGTTAATTACCTACGAAACTGACACAATGACTGTTTAATGCACGGACGGGAAGAAGGGGAAATGGATTATAAACTTGGTATTTTTGTGATAATTGTTTGCCTGCGACAGGTAAAGGACCGACGTTGTATACTTTCCGATGTAATCGATTAGCACCGGATTCATGCGATTTTTATCAATTCTTTGAAAATACGTCTATTTTAGGGCAGATACTCGCAAATAAATCCCACGATAAGATACCTGTGCTTTCGAGTAACAAAAAATATTCATGTTCCTAAAAGATAAAAACGTTAGTTCTATTAGATAATATCAAAGTAATATACACCTTTTTACGCCCATAGAGCAGTTTTTGGGGTCTTCTCAGTTGATCCAAAAAATATTTCCTTTCAGTCTTCTAACAAATTAAAAATCTTAAATTTTTTCCCAAGATCCCAAAGTAGCGTGTAACACTAGACCCAATTTTAGCTCCTTAGGGCATGTTTTAGGGTACGATAATTTTTCCACCTAATAGGGTGATTCAGGTAATAAATTTTCAGTGATAATTTTAGGGTAAATGCCAATTCCCCCGCAGAGGTGGCAAGGGTACGTGTGCCAGTTCCGCGCGAGCTACCTGCAGAGAACCCGTCCAGGGTAATTACGATCGTTTACCTACCCTTCATGTTATAACAATTAAAGGATATATTTTGAGAAAATAATTTGCACAAGTTTAATATGCTGCATCTATATTCCTAGTAGTTGATACCATATTTGATAAAATTATACCTATATATTTAATTGGTTTTATATAATTCGAGGTACTGTAGATATTCATTTTTCCTATTTATAGTTTTTATTAAAAATAACCTAATCGAACGAGGCGAATTTAACTAGATAACTAGATTTATTAATAAGATTTTAGGGATATTTTGAGAAAATAATTTGCACAAGTTTAATATGCTGGATCTATATTCCTAGTAGTTGATACCATATTTGATAAAATTATACCTATCTATTTAATTAGTTTTATATAATTCGAGGTACTTTAGATATTCATTTTTCCTATTTACATATTTTTTATTAAAAATAGCTTAACCTAACCAGGCGAATTTAACTAAATAATATTATTATTTAGATTTTAGAGATATTTTGAGAAAATCATTTGCACAAGTTTAATATGCTGGATCTATATTCCTAGTAGTTGATACATATTTGATAAAATTATACCTATTTATTTGATTGGTTTTATATAATTCAAGGTAATGTAAATATTCATTTTTCCTATTTACATATTTTTTATTAAAAATAGCCCAACCTAACCAGGCGAATTTAACTAGATAATATTATTAATAAGATTTTGGAGATATTTTCAGAAAATCATTTGCACAAGTTTAATATGTTGGACCTATACTTATGAGGAATATGCTTTCTTCCCCCCAGAGGTCGCAAGGGTACGTGTGCCAGTTTTGCGCGAGCTACCTGCAGGGAATCCGCCCAGGGTAATTGCGATCGCTTACCTACCCTTCAAATTATAACAATTAAGGGATATATTTTGAGAAAATAATTTGCACCAGTTTAATATGCTGGATCTATATTCCTAGTAGTTGATACCATATTTGATAAAATTATACCTATCTATTTAATCGGTTTTATATAATTCGAAGTACTGTAGATATTCATTTTTACTATTTACATATTTTTTTATTAAAAATAGCCCAACCTAACCAGGCGAATTTAACTAGATAATATTATTAATAAGATTTTAGAGATATTTTCAGAAAATCATTTGCACAAGTTTAATATGTTGGACCTATACATATGGGGAATATGTTACAATTCCATATTAACACACAGCCTTAGTACACCACGATAAAAGATATTTCTATCTAGTAAAGAAATAACTGAAATTTCCATGCAACTAACACTAACCAGATAAGTCTACTTTATAAGT
The DNA here is from genome assembly GCA_963576515.1 of Cryptocephalus primarius. Classification (NCBI taxonomy): domain Eukaryota; kingdom Metazoa; phylum Arthropoda; class Insecta; order Coleoptera; family Chrysomelidae; genus Cryptocephalus; species Cryptocephalus primarius. The sequence goes on along the minus strand of OY754955.1, from coordinate 2,127,268 downwards.
TTCCAAAGTTTCCTTTGATTAGCTAAAGTAGTTATTGAGTTATTGTTGAATGAAATTGAATTTGACTTGATCCAGTTATTTTGAGAATTTCAAAAATTGTTAAAAAATTAACTGAAGTGTTGGTGTAAATAAAAACCATGGAGACTTGTTTACTAAAGTCTGCTTTTGAAATGTGCCAAGTTATATGTGATTAGTTACTGAGATATTCACTTAGCTGCATTTGAACTTGAGGTTTTAAGAATTTCTAACCGGCAAAAAAATAACTTAAACTTCGATGCAACTAATACTATCCTAAACTTTATACATTTCCAAAGTTTACTTCGATTTGCTAAAATAGTTACTGAGTTATTGTTGAACGAAATTCAATTTGACTTGAACCCGTTATTTTGAGTTTCAAAAATTGTTAAAAAATTAACTAATTTGTTGGTGTAACTAAAACTATTCCAATTTATTTACTAAGGGCTGTTTTACAACTATGCAAAATTGTATTTGATTATCTAACATAGTTATTGAGATACTGACGAAGGAAACTTAGCTGCACATGAACTCGCGATTTAAGGATTTCTAACTAGTAAGAAAATAACTGAACTTTTAATGTAACTATAACGATCCAGATAAGTTTATTAAAGTCTGCTTTATACATTTCCAAAGTTTACTTCGATTTGCTAAAATGGTTACAGAGTTATTGTTGAAGAAATTTCAAACTGATTTTAACCAGTTATTTTGAGAATTTCAAAAATTGTTAAAAAACTAACCAAAATGTCTATGTAACTAAAATTACTCGGAATCATTAACTAAAGTCTACTTTACAAATCTGAGTTTTTATTAGATTAACCAGTATAGTTAGTGAGATACTGACAAAAGAAACAGAGTTGCATTTGAACTCGAAATTTTAAGATTTTGTAAAATTCATAACAAATGAAATGAAACTTCGCTGAAACTAAAATTATCCAGATTCTCTTAATAAAGTCTATTTTATAAAACTGGGAAATTTCCTTCTATTGACGAAAATTGTTATCGAGTTATCATTGAATAAAATTTGAAAGATTTGGAGTATTTCAAAAATTGTTAAAAAATTAACTCGGTTGCTAATGTTACTAAAACCCTTGGTATTTATTTTGGTATTGTTTGCTTAACAAATTTGTAAAGTTGTGTTTAATTAACTTTTGTAGCTAATGGATAGGACACAAATTAAATTGAACTCTTTATTTTAAGAAATGTTGTTGTAAAAAAATAACTGATACTTTGATGCAAGTAAAACTATGCAGAATAATTTATTAAAGTATATCTTATAAATTTTATGTTTTTGTGAATTTGAAAAAATTGTTAAAAAATTAACTGAAACCTCGATGTAACTAAAACTATTCAAATTTGATTATTAAGGTTTGTTTTACAAACATGCAGAGTTTTATTTGATTAGCTGAGATAGTTATTGAGTTATTGGCAAGTGAAGCTGACCAAGGATCATACCAAACAGGACCTTCAAATTAGATTTTCCAAATTTTTAAAACGTTGTCATTCCAAACAAACCCTTTAAGAAGCAGTCATACTGCTATCCTTCTACACTTGTTTCTATCCACGTAAAACAGCTCTTCCTTCCACTAAAAACAAACAAGCACTCCAGAAGATATCGAACTGGATTTAATCAAAGTTCCTTAACTCCACACACATTTCTCTTCGAAAACCGGTCATACGGCAATCCTTCAACGTGCAAAGACACTAATATCTAAAGTGATGCAAGTATTTTTGGTTCTCAAAGTTCCCTGATAAAGCCGCTATTCGAGAGAAATTAACTAAACCGGATTCGAAGGTTTAAAAAAGACGACCTTGCATTCGGACTTTTAAATCATTTGAGTGGGCCGGAAAGAAGGAAGTTTCTGATGTTTAAATTAATTCCGTTCAAAGTCTGAATTGTGTTAATAGTGACATGTCTTGTTTTACTTATTTTTCAGTAAAGTTTTTCGTTACTGAATGTTATAACTGTTGTCCTGGTACTGGTTGCCAGATCCCTGGATTTCTTGTGAAACAAAGGGACAAGCCAGTAATGACGGTAAAAGGTGCGCCCCAGCAGTTTTTAAAAATTCAAGGAATATCTTCACGTAATGAATATTCCTGTAGCCAAATTTGTAGACCCTTAATCGAACGGAATTGTCATTTTTTTGGCAATATCTATGGTTATTTTCATAACAGAAACTGTGTATGTTTTGAGTTGTGGGATTTTTCGTTGCCTAAAATACGATACTTTTTTAAACATTTTTGGCACGAAATTCAAATTTTTGAGACTCGAAATTTTCACTTCATTGCTATGTCTCGAGAAATATGATATCAGAAATATTATGTGAAATATTATACAATATAAATTATATGTGATTTCTTGAATTCGTGGAGCATAGGTAAAATCTTAAAGACCGTGCTTAATGCCATTTATGGAGGTTTTTTACTTCCATTTACCTTAACGAATTTGCTATACCTGCGCTTTTACAAGACAGATGCAAGTGTGAAATTGCCTAGATACATCATTAAGTATTTTTTAAAAGCTAAACCCTTTGTTTATTAAACTACTCAAAATGTCTCTAGTTTAAACTAATTTATTTACAAATATTAGAGGAATGCACATTTACCTGAAATAGTTATAAAGCTATTGACATATGACACTGAACTGTCTTTAACCCATGGTTTTGAGAATTTCAAAGATTCGACACTCTGCCTTAACTAAAACTAACCAGATTTATTTATTTAGCTATTAAGCTTTTTAGCTGTTGTGCTGTTTAGTTATTAAGTTATTGACGAAGAAATCTCAGCTGCCCTTAACTCGTGGTTGCAAGAATGTCTAAAATGGGCAAGTGATTAAGGAAACTCTGATAAAATTAACATTATCAAGATTCGTTTTTGGGTTTTTTTCTTTGGGTAGTAAAAATCTTAACGTCACTTTACAAAAAACGATAAATTGCCACCTTAAGGTTAATAATAAGGACTGTACTAGTGTGCTTTGTAAGGGTAAAAGGTTTTACAGAGTATTTGTTTTATTCAGATTTTTGTTATTCAGATTATTCAGAGTATTTTTTGTATTCAGTTTATACAGAGATTTTTATGGAGATTTTCCATTAGATAGTGCGTCACGATCCAGAGAAGCCTGGATACCTGAAAGCCTGGAAAAGTGTGAAGGGAAAATGACACAAATGGACCCAACCCAGTGCCTTTTTTTTAATTTAACGGAATAAATTTATTTTGAAACATAACGTTACGTATACTTTTCATTAATCATTAATATATACAAGACGTTAGAATTACTAGTTAATATAGTCTTCATTTTAGTATTTACAAAATCTGTAAATTAGTACCTATTTACAATTATACAAGTATTAAGTACTTGCTTTTCATAGCTTCTCCTCGGCAAGAGTTGAACTCGCTTTCTGAGTCCGACCCTTTGCGTGTTGTACGGAAACGGCATGCATATTAATATTTCGACTATCAGCTCATTAGGGCCCGTTTATGATGGGCTCGAAATCTCTTAATCCTAGTGGACACCTCTGTAATAAAATATAGAGAAGGCTTGAGATAGAGAGACAACATAATCGAGGAATTGGATATTCTGGTATACAATTAAGGGATGAAATTACAATAAAGAAATAAGGAATAAATGTACAAAGACAATGTTTACAAATATTGGCCTTACGCTAAACAATGTTATCTTACGTACTTGTGTGTGGTTTTACAACAAAGACAACAATGAACCCCAGAAGAGACGTTATTTAAATGTCAAACAATCCGACAGCGGAGATCTTTGTTGTAAAACCACACGGAAGATAAAGAGAATCATTTTCAAAGTAAAATAAAAATCCGCAATATGACACGATTCGAACCGCAGTGATACTCATTATTAGTCACTTCCTTCGACGATAAGTATGGTGAATTCAGATCAGTGCGATCTATTTTCAGGGATAATTGAATTTCAGTGTAATTAAGACGTTGACTCGCCTGAACCTCGAACAAAGGGGCTAAAAATAAATCGGCACGCGTGGAAATTTCAGCGGTTTTGAATTTGCGTTGTAAAATTTTTCCTGTAAATTCCATCAGGAAAAATAATGATAGTCGCGCGCTCGCAAAAATTTACGAACTTCTAAATTTCCGAGAAATATTAACCGACGCTTTTATTCTTTTGTTTATTGTATTCAAACCCACGAAACATTTGTTGCATCAAAGTTTTAATTAACGTCGCATGCGACAACGTAACGAATTATTCAGAAGTTATTAGACCGCGTTTACGAGCCACAAAAAAGCAATCTTTTAGGCTGATGCGCTCTTCGGGTCTGTTTTACAAATCTGACGAATGCATCTGCCCATTCGGCTTAATTACTTTTAAATGATTATACCGGATACGCTCGTTTCAAGAGCTCGTCTCTACGATGAGTAAATTGAAGGGGATTTGCTGTTCAGACGAGCGTTGTTTCTACGGTTTTCGTTTACTATTTAGCTTGGAAGCGTGGAAGAGTGGAAGAAACTTGGAGTAGGTGGGTACTGCTTAATAGGCCAAACCTTTGAATTTTGGTATTGATGACTAGAAAGTACGTGAATTAACTAATTTGAAAATGTCAATTAGAATTTTAGGAAATGACCCGTTCAGAAGTTATGGCACTTTGAAAATGCGATTTTCCCTAAGAGGTTAGCTACATGAAAATTAAAAACTCACCAAGAAATCACCACTGATCGATAAAACACCGTAGAAAACGAGGTGCGCTTTCAATTTTCGCCTTTCCTTTTACTATTTGAGAAAAAAAAAATTTTTCATCTAACCTCACTTTTCTAGCCTACATGGCAAGTATGAGAGAACCCCAATTTCTTTTTCTGCTACATCCATGGAAAGTCACATGGAAATAACACAAATAAATTAACAAATTTTTATGGACATGTCCATTTTCATCGGATTTTCCAATCGTTTCACATGGAACATCAAAATAATCGCAGTATGCTACATGAGAAATAGCATTTAAACAGTAGTGGTTAATCGACCGAGGAGAACGCAATGAAACCGTATTAATTTGTAAATCTGCTTGTTTTTCCTTTTAGAAATATTATATAGTACCAGTTCGTGTATAGAATCCTCCAAAAAACAGAGTTAGGTTAGGCGGTTTAGTTCTGTTTTTTTATAGAAACGTTATAAAGTACAACATAAACGACATGCGCTATAAACAGCGACGGTCGTTTAGCCACTACCATATCTCCGCTAAGCACACCCGCATTTAAGATTTCAAAATGGCGAAGACGTGAAAACCGCGCCGTTTATAATAGTATTTTCACTTAATTCTCCACAAGCTTTTCACAAAATATGAATATCGACGTAAAGTTGAATAATCAAACTTTACCGTTATCGTTTAATCTATGAAAATAACCTACGAAAACATTTAAAAATTTCACTTTGAAAACCGGCAAATTTGGCAAAACTTCTTCCATTTTTTCCCCAAGAACTACTGGTTTCCTAGTCAAAATTATTTTTTCAGGCACCCTAATACTGTTCTCTTTTACTAAAAACATTGCCATTTTTGAGACCGAACTGAGTGAAGAAAAATGTTTACCGAGAATAATAGAAATGGCTATTAATTTTGAAAATGCCAATTTTAACCCTTTTTACCCTTAGAAGGTACACATTACGGGGTTTTTCATAAAATATCAATAGCTGAAATCTCTCTAGCTCTTAAATCTTTCAAGTGAGGCTCACTAAATTTTTTTTATTACAAAATGGCCACTGGTGTTAATGGCGGTAATAAGCTCTTATGAATGCGCGCCAAAAGCACTCTAGTTGCTAACATTGCAAGAATTGTTACAAATTAATGTATGTAAATAAATTAAATGTAAAATATTGATGTCTGGCGGTTTATTTCAATACACACTAAATACAAACGAAACATACATAATGTAAGCAAATTTAAATTGTCTTATTTAAAAATTTAATTAGAATAAACACATTTTTCGTCTCTTATCACGTAATTTTACAACAAATTAAAATAAAAATAACTTTTAAAATTTGTTTTACATATAAAAAAGATTAAGTTATCAACTTTGATAGTTTATTTTAGGTATATACGTACATAACATCCCTGGTTAGTTTAACAGATATTATAAAAAATTTTATTTTTATATTTAAAAATATTTTAGGATATAAATATTTAAAATGCATTTTATTATAACTATTCTTGAACCAAAATTTTATTAGTCCGAACAATACATTGCCCACTTAGGAAAAACTTCTGCCATGATGGTATACACCTAATTCCTGATTTTATGGTAAAAACGCTAGTATCCATGGTATTTTAATTAAAAATATTATATTAAAGGTACCGAGAAGAGGAATTAAAACTACCAAAATCAACTATAAAAGAGTGGGTCGTAAGCGTTCCATATGTTATGTTGCCGTATTTACATCTGCACTCAGAAGAAAACAGTTGATACAGAGTGTTTATTTCCACCTGTAGAATGAAGTACAACTTGCATAACACTTCAGAATAGTACACTGCGTAAAGAAAAAACAAATTTTGAGCATTAAAACGATGTAAAATGAGATTTGTTGCTTGTACCTGACAAACGATATACAATGTTTTAATAATCTAGGAATTTAGTAAATTGTTTTGTTACTCATCGTGTAATAAATATTGTTTTAAATATAAAAATGAAGCGAGTGTTTTATTTTTGGAACGATTCTAGGGAATCTGAAATAAATTGCTAAAGTGTTTGCATTTACGTGTTAATTTTGAAAATATAAAATAAAGTAAACTAAACTAAAATGACACATGCTATTAAGTTCTATTTAAATAAATGCAATAGTTGTGCATGTTTTAAGCACGGCGCCGTTATACCGTTTCTGGCTTAATTGCACTAATTTGTGACCACAATGCTCACGTATACCGATTAGCTGGATTGTCACGATTCTAAAAAGCCACAGCTCTAATGTAATTAAGCTAAGAACCTGGTAAAATTTCTGCAGTAATTATGTTTAATTTCACAAAGAAATCCAGATTGTCACACATTTTGCTTATCGTTGTTGTTGTTGTGGCTGTCGTTATGAAAAAATTAATTAAATTTATAAAGTGGCAAGAGGATGTAGCTGATGAGCTAAACACTTTTCGAGATGACTCACATGTATGCATGTACGAGCTTTATTAATATGCTTATATACTTCCAATTTTTTTCCACAAGCGTAAGCTTTATGTAGAGATAAAAAATAACTGCATATTTTTTGCACTTATAGTTAATACCCATTTGAAATGCCATAAAAATGTACGTGATAACCTATATTTTACGTCAAAAATTCACCAATCAATAAGTACTTTAGATATGTAGGAAACCAGCTGTTTAATTGGGTCATCAATTAATAACATTAGTCACCGTTAAGACAATTGTTTTAAAACAAACTTGCAATTAAGTAAAAATAAATTTATTCGGTCAAGTTCGCATGAAAAGTATGAAGATATCACGTTTCGACTTTCTGAGCTGCTGTGATCAAATTACATATTTTAATTAAACGTTGTAATGCTGATAACGCTAATGTAAAATATAATGGTAAAATAAAATGATAGTGGTGTTTATGGTAGGGTTATTTTATAAATTCAGGATTTTACACCAATAATAAAAATTACAATTTCCCGACCATTTCACCACATATTTATCAATTCATAAATATTCAAATTCCATAACCTACGTACAGTTACCAGCTCACTATTATAATGAGGTTTTGTATAAATTTTTTAACCATCATCATTATCATCATGAAATTATTTCTACGACAAATCTCTATTTCTTTACGTAACAAATTATACGGTTCACATATCTAATTTGATGTTTCCATGTTTCATTATTTCCCAGAAAACAAACTTAACCTACGCTTTACACGATAACGCAACAAATAAAATATGCAATTAACTTGTAAGTATAACGACTCGATGTACAGGATCTGACGTAAAAGTAGAAGCAACTGTAGATATCAATTATCGTCTAGTTTCACAAACTACTTAGCATGTTAATAGACGAGTACAAAAATAATAAATAGAATAAGGAGTGGGGCATTTTGATGGGTTTGTTTGATTGAATTGTGGATGTTCGACTGTTTGAGAGAATTACCTTCTTTTTTCCTCGACGTTTATGGACTAATCGTTCGGGCAAATTTTATGGGCAAAGATTAATGTTCATAGTCCAGTCATGGTGTACAGTTATTATAAGTGTATTCACTCTTCGAATTGCCGAAAACCACCTCCTCTTGTCATCTCAACCCCTTCACCAGGACGGATTACTGGCTGGCAAGAGAAACTTGTGGTCGTTTTGTACAGGGTGTCTTTGCGTAAGGTTGTACAAACGCACCGTCAACGACTAACGCCAAATTTATTGGAAAAAAGTAGCTTTTTTGCAGCACAACAAATCGTCATCGAAAAAACAAAAAACAACAGGCCTTTGGCCTATCTGATTGTACAGATAGAGGAAAAATGGTTTGATTTCGATTGAATTGGAAACAAGGGTTAGTCATTAGTCAGTTAGTAGAGGAGCTGTCATTTAGTAATTCAAGATGTAACTATTCCAGGGACTGTAAGATAGACCAGGTCTCCCGTTATAGTTTTCTTTGAATGGTCCTCTCACCATAAATTTTGTATCCTTCGTCTAAGAGAATTTTCATTTGCTGCTTTGGAGTATGAAAATCTAACTAAAAATTCATTTCTTTTTTACCTGTCTAAGGATAAAAGGATGTCATTTAATTTTATATGAAATATATATTTTGCAATAAGCCCCTAATCAATCCTATAGTATGGCCTCTTAAGTAAGTTTACGTAATTAATTTTGGATTAACTGTATAGATTATCATTAGGTTGTAGGCTTCGATGACCAGGATGTGAACGGATTTGATTTGGAATTAAGTTGGATCAGATCGCTTACGTTTTTGTACATAATATGGTACGCAATCAATTTTTTCGGGAATTTTCTATATCGACGAATTTTTTCGCGGAAATAAGTTAATAAGCGGTTATTTCTGTTACTACATACATTCGCGAAATTTCATAATGTTGATTTCAAATTGGTATGTTCATTAAAAAAATTAACAAAAAATACCCAGTTTATTACTTAATTTCCTCATTATAGGTTATCATGAAGTCGATAACCTAATCATTAATTCGTCTTATAGGAAAGAAAGTTCAGATTATTTAATTAAGCAGTATTTGCAAGTGATTAATCAATCAAATATGGTTTAGAAATTTTAACATTTTTCTGGGGTTTTTCTATAAGTAGAGGGGGTAAAAGGAGATGGCTCTTACAGGTTTGAATTAATTTTTGTTTTATGTTTTGATAAACATGGCTAATTGACAAATCGTATTGGGTTCCTCCCTATTAGAAATTAATACATGAAATACATGAAATTTTGTTGAGGTAAATTAAACCATTACTGCAATTAAGGGTATGGGTACTAAGGAGTTAAGTCTCCCCTTAACCACAAGAGTGGTTGTTTTTTAGGAGATGATGAGCGAAGTGTGACTGATATTATATAGTGCTTATCCACGTTATGCTCTCATTGAATCTGGGGACATTTTAGAATAGAACATTGTTAGAGCCCAGACCTCATCTGGCAAAGCTTAATGGAACTGGAAATTGAGAATTCTTGCATGATGAATTAGCTGCGAATTTGGCTATTCTGGTTTCAACAAGACGGTGCAACTCCCCATTTTGCAAGACCTGTGCTTCAATATCTGGATGATGTATTTATAGGCAGATGGATTGGTGGAAGGGGACCTTTAGAATGGCATCCTAGGTCTCCGGATTTAACACCAATGGACCATTTCTTATGGGGGTACTTGAAAAGCAAAGTTTTTAAGACCAAACGGGGAAACATTGTGCAGTTACGACAACGAAAAAGACAGGCATGTTGACTAATTTCCGCCGAAGAAATTAGAAATGTACAAAACGAATTTCAGTTCCGTTTTGGATACTGTAAGTTAATGGAAAACATTTTGAGCATTTATTGAAGAAACATATTATTTGAGTTGATATCACATCAGGAAAAAATTTGATATGTGATATGAATATGTAACTTGATACATCCTATGAAAATAGTCCTAAAAAAATTAGCATTACCATTAAAAAAAGTAGTCGATGACGTCATATCTCAAATTTGGTACACGCTATATAACATTTTCTCAAATCAAAAAGAGCGCAGTTCAAAATACTAATCGACCTGTCCGAACATATTTCCAAGAAAAAAAAGTTGTCTTTGATTTACCGAATTTATTCCAAGTTAGAGGCTCGCACTGTATATGTAGTCAAAAAAAAATTCGCTAAATAGCTGATGTTCCCCAATTTTTTCGTTACTTTTGCAATAACAGAACTGAATTTTTTGATCACCTGTATCAAGTGTGAAGTTCAATTTCGAAACTTTTCCTTTCAGCTTTTCTGAACTATCCGAGCGAAAGTCAAACAAATGGAAAATTTTCGAAATTCTATCACAATTTGTTTAATAAAAAGTATTCCCACCTTTTTAACCAGGCGCATGGTGAAATTATCATTTCTACTGTCATTTTTCTACTGTTTGAAGTAAAAATCGGCTCGGCTATCCCACCCACCCAAATATAATTTTTTTATCAAATTCTGCCTGGACTATGAGACTAAACAGATTTTTCAGTGGCACTAAATCCTGCAGGCGCTATTAAAAATTCATTACACTTAAAACGTCTACATGAATAGTGTTTGTAAACTGAAGCACCCATCTGGTAAATTATTAACATATTCTAACACATTCAGGATAATTAGGTTAACAGTACTGGAAATCTCTTCCGCCTGCATATAAAGCCAATGAGGTTAGTAAATCGTAGTACGTACAGAGAAAGTAATACAACATGACCACACTTAGTTATTACACATATGGAAGTATGCATTTTCGTTTTCGGAACGCTTACTTGAGTTACCTGCACTCCTGTGTAAGAAGATGATGTGAATTAAGGGGGGAGATACATGGAAAACGCACAAAATGAGGTCATTATTTAGGGTGGATTTTAAGAATGAAATTTATTTAGGAAAATTTATCAAGTATATAGGTTTTGAACACTGTACATTGAAGTATAAAAAACTGTCATGGAGGTGTTGATCAAAAACAAAATGGCGGAGATATCAGCATTCGAAATCGTCTTAAAACGGAGACAGCCGATCTGCGGGTGTTCTAGAGATTTTCCACTTGAAATTACAACATTTTGGTAGAAGGGAGTCTGGTAAACAATACTAAAGCTGGAATATGAACCTAAGAAACAATGAAACTAACGAAAATTTATAACAAATACAGCTAAAGTTTCAAAAAGTGGTGAAAATTTCGAATTTGACCCACTTTTTCTCAAGTCTCTGAGTTGAAATTTATCGAACATACAGGTTCATATTCTAGGTATTACAATATGATGGGTGTCCTGAAATTTGCAGGTAGATAGGATGATTATTTTTTGAGTTATCACGCCCGCAGTCTCAAAATTTTCAAAAAATATTTCAAAAAAACGCGCTTAAAACTTGGATACCCAAAACTGTACGACAATCAAGTTACAGACTAATCGGCAATTTTGTTATTACAAGACAGTACAAACCAAACTAAAATGGAGCGTCGATTCAAATGGTTGAGATAAGGGATAATAATGCGTGCGCGTCTCAAGGGCGCGCGCATGCGCAGCGACCGCGCAACGCATATTACGTTATAATTTGAAAACTACTTAAGATATCGTTTTGAAATTTTTCTGGCATATTCTGCATAAAATTTGGGATGTTTTAAGCTAATAAAAAAATCGATTTTTACATGTATGTCCCCCCTTAAACAAAGCATTTTATTCGACTTACATTTTGTGTGAAGGAACAGCTGCTATGAAATTACACTGTTGTTCTACTACTAAATGTTAATTATAGCACGACCCAAGCTATTAATTGATTAAGCAAGATATGAAAACATGCAACTGAAACGTCCGTTTAATTTCTAGTCCTTAGCAGTTCCGTAGTTATGTAAAAGGAGGATTACCACAGTGTAACGTTTTCTTGGGCAATTAATTTCAATTTTAATATCTAATAGGTGAACGGCCTGCTGCAGATTTATCTGCTTCCTTTGTCTTCGAGATAACGTGGACTTCACAGACAGGCGATAAACCGTCTCCGACGATATTTACATCCTACTTGTTGTAGTAATAATGGCGACCCAATTCAATTGATACTCGTGGGTAAAATTAATTCAAATTACGTTTGAGCCATCTTAGTAGTCAGAGCTATAAATAAATTCGACATAGCCTGTGTGTACTCATATTTTATTCGATGCTTAATTGTCCGTTAAAATGTAACTTTATTAGGCTTGAACAGACCTGCGCTGCGTTGTTTTTTTCGACTCTATTTAAACGCCCACATTCTTCAGATAGCATCAGAGTGTATTCAAAACCCGTATAATAAAAAGTGAATGGTAATATTTCAATTTAACGCCAGAATAGAATATTTCACTATGGTGCCCACACTTTCCGCCCTGTATCTGATAAAAAATATAACAGCATCCGATATTTAATTATCATAAAAACTTTTATTGCACTTTGTTTCCATCAATTCACAATTAAAAAATAATAATAGCACATACGTGTAAAACCAATTGAACTCCCACGTGACAGTTATTATTTTCTGAGAAGAATAGGAGACAATAAGTTTGTTCTATGAAACGTTAAACGATGATCAACAAAGTGATGAATTCCAATAAAGGATAATAATTCCCAAGTCCATTTACACCTGAAGTTCAAAGTCCCACGTTTTCCTCGTAGAAACCGGTGAATCACTAATTAGGTTTTTCATCGATTAACGTCATACGAGTAGTTTAAAAAAACTAATTAGAAGGTAACAAAGTGTTCAAATGAACTAAATTACGCTGACGCATTTGCCTTCAATGAAAATACAGGAAGCCTTAAAACTATACTAAACGCCAAACAAAGTTGCGCTCACGTCATCACCATTCTATCACAGGTCGATTTAGAGTGTTGCCAGATTTTCGGCAACGTATCTGTATGGTATTGTACGTATATTATATAGACATTAAACATTTTTCTTGGAATAAAAAAAATGTGTCATCAAATAATCAAATGTAAATATGTCTAGAAAAATGTTTTTTAGTAACGTGATGTATGCGTATTAGCTTGTTTCATTGAATTTAAAGAACCGGCCATCTAAAATTTTCTGAAAAATTTTGATCAACAAGTAAGTAATGGCAACATAGCTACCGTGCTACGTTGTCGGATTTAATCGAACCTTATAGATCGTTTGAAGTATTTTTAAGGTTATGTTTACGTTTTGTGATTACATTTATACGCTTTGTTTACACTTGTTCTGAAAAGATTTTTAGATACATTATAGTACATGCAGGAAATGAACACGGATTTAGTGAGGGCTCTGAAATAATATTTTCTTCAAAAACAAAACTGAGTGATTGTCATGGAGAAATGAACCAGGAAATTTTTTTAAAATGGTTTGAACATGAGCTGTTACAAAAATTAGAAAATTCATCTATGATTATACTAGATAATGCACCTTATCACAGCATGTTATTAACAAAATTCCTACCAATGCATGAAGTAAAGGCAGTATTCAGGAATGGCTGACAAACCAACATATCCCTTTTTCAATGATGATGTTTAAAACCGAACTTTTGCAATTTTTACATTGTAACTTTTAAAATGTATTACCATGGTTTAGTTTTATAAATTTAATACCAAGTTTTTCGTTGTTTTATAAATTATTTTTATAATAAAGTGATTTTTCATTTAAAAACTAACACAACACATTTTTAATTACTGTTACTTATGCAACCAACAATTCAATATTTGTATAAGTGCGGAGAAAAATTCGAGATTCCCGAAAATCTGGCAACACTCTAAATAGACATATGATAAAATGCTGATGACGTGAGCGCAACTTTGTTTGGCTTTTAGTATACATGGCTTTGTATCTCGTATGGCTTCATTGATAAAATTAACGTGCAATACAGCCAAGTGTTCAGTTTCGTTAAGTTAGTTCATTGATCCTTATGTACGAATGAACGGTTTTCGGTCACACCTCACAAAAATCATTATGCCAACATGGTAGTTATTTTTAAACGCAAATTTTGGTTTGTAGTAAAGCTCATTATGATTTGCACAAGGTTAGCGCTTACACAATCGAAATGGCAAAATCAGCATTCCTAAGCTGAAGTAGAAAATGTCAAGCGATTCAGTGAATTGCAAAGGATGAATTAATAACGCAATTGTAACATAAATTACGAGAAACAAACGACACATCGACGATTTTTATACCCATAAAATCTTCTCACTGGAGGTCCATTGTCAACCTTTCAATTGCAGTGAAAAAGAAAACTTTGTTTTCAATTTTTGGACAATTTTTTCTTCTTGATTTAAGATTTTTCTTAACTTAAATGGTTCGCATAATGCATTCGTCTAGTGCATACACTAACAACATTCATAAACACTCCTTAGTAAAGATTTTTCTTGCATTTAAAAATTACTGAAAAATATTTGAGGAATCTTCCTTAAATATTTCTTATCCTAAATATATGTTCTTAAGTTGATTCCTCCAAGTTATGATATGCCTTTAATCCCCGCTAGCATTAATTTGTCCCGTTTACACAAACTGAGCAAGAGTAACGGACTCCACTTTCAAATTTTAACTTAACTTTCCCTCTAACTATTGGCCTACGCGATCCTTTCTCCAGAGGCCCACCTCGCCTCTTTGGCCTCTTTTGACACAGAAGAATGGTTTTGGACCGGTTTTGGAAAAAATTTCACCCTACCTTTTATCGTCCCTAAAAGTGAATTTTACAATTTCAAAATGAAACTCTGGAGGTATGTCGATGAGTTGATTAACAGACCTGTGGCCAACTTTCAGTTCGATATGCGCAACGGTTGTTGAGCATATCGAGATTAGTACAGTAAATAAAGGTCGCAAGGTAGGCCTTGAATGGCCGGACATTGATTTTTTTTAATTGGCAGGTATCGGTGGGTACTTTCAACCCTCAAATTGATAGTCAGAAAAAAATGTGTAAGGCCCATATGTAAGGAAAATGGCCCAAAGTTCCAAAAATCCGTTTTTCGCCAATATCTCCGAAAATATGGCATTTAGAGAATTTTCGTTTGGATAAAAAATGAAGATCAGTTCATTATCTACAAAAATTGTCCTGACAACTTTTATCGAAAATTTGATCGTTTTCGACATAACAAACCCCAAACGCGCCCCGTATTTTGAGCGCTGCCGGGGACGCAGAAAAGCTCGCCCCACGCGTCCTCGTAGAAGCCGGCGGACAAATTTTTCAATAACTCGTGTAAAAATTAATATTTTTTCATGATTCAAAATTCATTTGAAAGGGGAAATCCCTAGCTATCATGTCATATCCACTATTTTTTCGAAAAATTTGTTTTTAATATTTAAAACCCTGCCCAAAGTTCTCTTTCTTCGATATTTTTCCACTATTAGCCTGTTTACCCATGTTTTTGTTAATAATAGTTATTCAGTTGAATCTTTTTGGATTCTAGGGCTTTGAAAGGTGTTAAATTTGTTCAGAAAAATTCATTTCATATCTTCGGGGTATATTAATAAACAATGTATTTTTTTAAAGTCGTTTTTTTGGATTTTTTGAGTTTTTAAAAATCCTGGGGTCTATAGGGAATTAACAAATAATCAATAATCGGATCGCCTTCGAATGCACATCATTGGAAACCTGAGAATGTCTCCTTTTTAGTACCTCTTTCCTTTTTCCCTCAAGTTTTTCAGTTTTTCAGAAAATTGAAGAACCGCGGACTCGAGGGAAAATTGTACTTTTTTTACGTTCATTATTTCATCGATTGTTTTCAAAATCTTTCAAAAACATCGTTTAATAATTGAAAAATTACGTACGTAAGGAGCGAAATTCTGGTATTTTTGGAATGAGGGAATGATTCTCTTTCGTTTGCCACTGAAGGATCAAAAATCAAACTTCAGTTCAGCACAAATTTGAACGAACGTACGGTTTCAAAATTGGTCGTGGCATCACTTGCAGCACCTTATTAATAACGACGAAAAAGAAAGAGATATGAAACCTAATTGGACTTTTCCTTCTTGTACATACGCATAGTACTCAACACATTTAAATTCTAATAGTGTACCTACGTATGTCTGTAGAATTTAAATTTTATGAACATTTCGTTAATTGTGGTGTTTGTTCTAGATGGCTTCGTTGAACCGGCTATGGTGCAGATGAAAAATTCCACAATCTCCCTAAAAGTCAAGACTTCCAGCATGGAATCTACGTTCCTTTTGTTCCTATTCTTCTTATCATCGAGCTTCGCTCTCCTTGAAGGACCAAATGTGTGCACGAGACAAGAAACGTAAGAACAAAGTATACATATATTTGCTTAGATAGTAACATTGAAAGATAATTATGGTACTTTCCTACTGTATGAATCACGAATAACAACATGGATTAAAAGCGACGATTACTCTGATTCATCAGTTTTGCTCAAACAAAACACGTTATCACTAACCGTCTTGTAAACAGAAGTGTCATTACTTTAATTCTCCGACTTTTGCCATAAGCTTCAGTTTATCAGTAATGGCCACCGTCGCGGATGGAAGATTACAACTATTTCCTATCGTACCAACCTTTCCACTACCTATGCTAATCTGAGACGTTCTCCGGGGTCTTTTGCCGCACCTTTTGAAACCTCTCTCGGATGTCTTATTATCATGAAGAGGGGTAATCGACAGATGGTAGAATAGGAAGAAAAATTTTGTACTTTTGCGATGGTTAAAATTTGTTTTCGTCTCTAAATTCAACGTACGTTAACTTTTGTGAACCAGGTAATAAATACCTGTCCGAAGAAGATAGAGACTTCCTGTACCGAAAAAGACTCTTTTCGTTAATCTCCAAAATTAATATTTTTGTTAAACTATTCCCTGTATGATAACATTAATTTTAATAATTATTGTCTCATCAACTCTTTGTTGTTTTATAAATCATCCACTAACCCTGGGAATAGTTCTTCTTGCACAAACTTTAATAGTTGCACTTTTGACAGGGATAATAGCACTGAACTTCTGATTATCCTGTACGGGAGTACAGGAATTTGGGAGTAATTGAGTGTAGTTGTAATTTGAGCTTTCACTAAATGACAAAATCGTTGAGAACAAAGAACAAAAGATATAATTTTGTGGGTATTGTTGTTTTTGGTAATTCAAAAAGTGAGTTTCCGGAAATTATTGTTAAATTAAGCAATTGTGCCTGTAATTTTCTTATGGTGATTCCTACTGGGTGTTACTAAATGTGGACGCGCTATGTGTTGTCATTACATAACACGTTCTAATTTCGTATCTTTTTATTAACTCATCACATTGCTAACTTCGTCACCGGAATTCCAAATCTGCGCAACACATGTGCCTTTTTAATTGTGAATAATCTCAGGAAATCGTGAATCACATTTGATAAATTTAGTTTTTATCAATCCGTAACTCAAGGTTCGTAAATCGAAGAATGTATGTAAAAGTATAATAAAATTGACGCTTGATTGATGACCCTGACTTGAGACCAAGTGAACGCAGTGTTCTTATCTAATATTAGTCCAGTCATCAGCGGAAAAAAACGGAAAAACGGAAAAAGAATCCATGAATGAAGTGCTCCTTTCCCCACATATAATACTTATTTTATTATTTAGTTACACGGTGACGGTGAGGGTGTCCGAGGAAAAGCCCTACCAGGTTCGAGAATACGTCTGGTGCTTGAACTTCCCCCCGAGGTGCTCGAAGTACAAGATCCAGTTCAAGACCGAGTACAAGACGCAGAACCTGGTCAAGACCAGGCCGGTCGAGGACTGCTGCAAGGGATACACCAAGAGTAATTCGGAAGAGAAGTGCATACCGGTTTGTTCCAAGGACTGCATACACGGGACTTGCATCGCGCCCGACACGTGCCAGTGCGAGACCGGATACGGTGGGCCGTATTGCGATATTTGTAAGTACTTGCGGATTTGAAGCGATTAAGAAAATTTACTTCTGGCCAAAGTTACATTTTGCAATCAAGAAATTCCTGGAATAAGTCACGACCTACGAGGAAAATCGTTTTAAAAGTACGGTAACCATGTGTATTTTATTCTAGTTGTGTATCTGTTGTTATTCTAGTTGTTCTTTTCCTTGTATTTTTAGTTTCCTCCCTTATTTGCATGTCTGGCAATGCGTGTTCTGCATGCTTCGGATCGTATCAATACACTTTTAACTCATTACATATTTTTGTGTACTCTCCTCTTATATTTCTATTCGACTCCTTCAGCTTGTCCCAAAGGCCTGTGGGGGAGGGAATGCCAGAACAAGTGCGAGTGCCAGAACAACTCCACCTGCGACCCTTTCAGCGGCGAGTGCAAGTGCTCCAGGGGCTGGATCGGGAAGCACTGCGAGTCCAAGTGCGATCCGTCCAATTTCGGCCAGGATTGCCTGGAAGTGTGCCGTTGCGAAAACGGAGATTGCGATCATGTATCCGGGGAGTGTAAATGTCACGCAGGTTACATGGGACCATTGTAAGTACATGAGAGAGATATCGATAACTATTCGGTTCACTGGAAAACAAATTAAAAATAGTTATACCTCGTGATCGATGCTCCTTATCGGGTGTTTGTAGTTGAATGTAATTTGTTTGTTGTGGATGGGGTCAATTGAGTGAAAACTGGGTTAATACGTGATCGAGAGTGGTATCGATCGTAAAAATCGTAAATCATCATTACATCAGATCCAAATTTATAAATATATTACACAACAAATTCTCAAATAGTAACAAAACTTTATTGTAAGGTCAGTATTGGATTCGAGGCACGAATTAACACTCATTTTAACTCCAAAATAATTTTAAAGTTTTAATACACATTCTGGGTGCAATAAAGAGACTCATAAACAACATTGAAAGTGTCAAAAATGTGTTATATTTAAGGTGAAACAGATCCATTGTCTATTTCGCTAAAAGTATTTAGGAACTCAAGACCTTCGTGTCATATTAAAGGTGGAATAGAGTCACTGCTAGCCCATAAACTGTTAATTGTTGCAGTTATAGTGCAATAGGGTCACTTTTAGGCAGCTTTTTATGGCACATTTAGGGAATGGTAGAGATATCTCAAAACATTTTAAAAAACTTGACCTATCATACTTAGTGTAGCTAGCACCAGTTTGAGAACAACTTAGGGATTGTTAATTGAACCATTTAGGTCCGGTTTGTCAATGCAGGGTTAAATCTGAGGGTAAATTGACACCAAGTTAAAGTGAGCGTCACATGCTTATTCCTTTTTCAGCTAAATAATAGGTTATGAGGTACAAAACCCTTGAATATCGTTAAGCTGGTGATATTTAAAAAAATGTGGCTGTAAATTATATCGAGTCAATACCACTTTTCAGAGGTTGCGGGACGATAGATAGAGGTTAACACATAATTAACAGGTTTATTGGCACTATCTAGTGATCAATACAGATTACTATGCTCTTTTGTCTCCTTCACTTTTGTGCACATCGACATACGTTTCCCTTTATGTCTCAAAAAAGAGAGAGGTGCCCCATTTACCGGCAATCCACAATACACAACATTGGTATAAATTTACTTATGTTCTAACAATGGCTACTCTAATTTTGTGATTCACTTTTAGGAGTAGCTTTGAAATTGTTATTTGTTACATTCAGTTAAGGATAGGGATGTCTCAAAACATATTTAAGAAGAACTTTCGATCACATGATCAAGGTGAAGTAGATTGACTTTTAGAAGCAAGTCAAGAGTTGTTATTTTTATATTTAGAGTGGAACGGCCACTTTCCGGGGCAACCCAAAATATCTTTAGGACCTCAGAACTTTCTGTCATATTAAAATTGCAATAGATCAATACAATCACTTTCATATATAATAAAATGTTGATTATTTAAAAGTACCAAGTATACGATGTATGAAGGGGACTAAATAACAAATGAATCTTTAATCACAATGTGCCACTTCAATTTATAAAGTTCAATAACTGTATAATTTTCCAGTGGTCAGTTATTATATTGTACTAGCTGACCCGGCGAACTTCGTATCGCCTAACAGTCGATTCTTTAATTTTTTATTTTTTTAAGTTAATAAGTCAACAATTACATTATGTCAAAAATTAAAAATTATAAAACTCATAAAATTCTTTTAATAGTCACTAAAAAATCACAATGAAAATCACAATTTCAGATTTCTTATTATGATACCTACTTATTATATTTGATTTTTTTCTTACTTATTCTAAATCAAGTTTCATTTTTATTGTAGTACTTTATGGTACACGATATTTTTTGTTTGATTGAAAAAATGTATTGTAAAAATGTATATGGGCTATAATAGTTATGATTAATTAGCATACAACTGCAAATACTATTACAAACCTTAAAAGTTGGCATAAAATTTTCCCGAATTACTTTTGATGCTCCAAATGAAGTCATTTGAAAGCAGTCGTTATATTGTTGAATATTCTTTAAAAAGTGTATTGAATCTGTTCCTATTCCTAAAACTAATGAGTACAATGGCTCTGGAGGTGGAAGCAATGGTATCAATTTCACCTTTCCATTTGCGCAACACAATCCCTTGGCTTCATTTTTGTATTTCAATGCCTTACAATATTGGCAAACTGAGTTCATAGGTCCAATAGCAACACAGTTGTAGGCACTGTAATCAAAGCAGCTGGATTCAAACTTGCACCATTATTAGTCGAATGTCGCGCTTCACGGGTCTGTCTTAAGCGAATTCTTTCACGTTCATTGCGATCTTCACGTTCCTGGGCAGTACGATTAGATTGATAATGCATTTGATTTGTTGCATTTCGGGTTCTCCTGCCTAAATTTGTCCGCCGCCTTATAGGAGGCATATTTAGTAAGTCACAAACACACAACCCTTTTTTAATTTTATAGAAATTTGTGTATTTTAGGTTTAGTAATATTATAGATGCACAGCAAAGAGATATTTACATTTCAAGTGACATTTTACCACAGACAATTTACATTTTACCATAGACAATTTGTTTCTGATTAAAAAAATAAATATTGACAAATATTGACATTAATATTTATACGATACTAACGTCACTCAATTGTTTTGCCTTCCCGGAACCTCTCCACTAACACAAACTTTATCGTATGGTATTAAAGTTCAGATTGACTTTTAAGTATTATCACAAATCTTTTGTATGGGAGTATAGAAAAGTGTTGTTTTTAGACTTTTTCAGGAAATTTAAAATTTTTTTTTTTTAGTATTTTTAAAGTTCAAATTGACTTTTAAGTATTATCACAAATCTTTTGTATGGGAGTATAGAAAATTGTTGTTTTTAGACTTGTTCAGGAAATTTAAATTTTTTTTTTTTTTAGAATTTTTCTCCGTAAGAACCATCCTCGTACTTCTAGGAATATTTTAAAAAAAGAATTAGCGAAATCGGTCCAACCGTTCTCGAGTTTTGCGCTTAGCAACACATTCAGCGACTCATTTTTATATTATAGATTTACTTCCTAAGGCAATCTTTTATCCGGGCGACCAAAGTAAAAATAATTTCAAAGCAAAAAATTTCCAGTCAGGGTGATTAGTTTATCTACCTTTAGAATACACATATACACAAATAAAATTACAAACAATATTTCCTAATTTATCTTAAAAGGGTCTGTAGTAAATAATAAGAAGTTATTTAAATAACATATGGATCATGGGTAAATTACAAGACCTTGTTATTTAACCTTCATTATTTTTACTTTTAGTTGATCTAGTGAATGTAGTTAAAATCTACCCATTTGTTATTTGAAAAAGTCACCTTACCAATCATCAATCACATTGATTATGAATCGACTGTGATAAAATTTGATAATTCTACCTTAACATGAGGTATACATGTTTACTTTCCTTATCTAGATTAAGGCACGACCAGTATGTTTATATTTTCTGATGGCTGTAATTCCCTTTACCCGGATTTGGATAAAAACTTACAGAATAAATTTACCTTACAAGCTTTGTTAACGCCACCAAGGTTTTAGCATGTGTAGCGAATTCCTAAAATCGTGTAATTTCTATGAACGTTTGTACGGCCACCTAACGTGTGTTTATTCCATATTCAATCGAACAAAGAAATATTAGTTCCTTTAACTTATAGCATAACACATTTACTGATAGTTGCGTGTACAACTTGTTAAGTATATTTGGATGCTTGGAAAGGAAAGAACAATAAGTCTCGCTAGTAATTTTAGTGAGTGCAAAACTCATTAGATAACGTTCGATATTTTAGATTCAATAACTTTCCCACTCATTTGAAATATCAGTCATTGAAATCATCTTAAACATTGCATAAACTTGTCATATTTTTTAAAATTCAAAACCTTAGTAATGATATCTGCTGACATTTCAGCTTTTTACTTTTTTTTGTTTACTGCTAATAACATCTCCAACAAAATGATAACAAACATCTTGTTTTGAACGTTTATGAAACACAGGATCAGTCCACATTTTATGTGCATTACCTATACAAATTAACACATAACTGCATCTAGAATTTCGCACAAAATGTTTCTTAGTTAAATTAGCTCCTTGGAAGCTTCTGACAGCGCAACTGATTTCTGCTTAAAACTTACCCAACACATCACTAACCCAAAAAGTTTGTTGGTATATAGTATTTAAATAGTAGGTATAAATATAGCGGTATTTGTAACTTCTGCCTAAAACTGGTGGTCGTTATCATCAAAAAGGGTACATTTTGCCTGTTCAACAACACTGCGCTTCAATCTTGCTGTGCTAGACTTCACCTTTAGCTCTTAGTATGCTGTTTGTATATCACAAACAAAAAATAATAAACGCATTTATTATTGTTATTAATATTATTATTATTATCTTTGTACTTGGACTGGCTAGATGTATAGTTGATAGTAATCTTAGTGAGTACAACACTCAGTAGGTGGCGCTCGATATCTTGGACTCAACAACACCAATCAATCAATTTGCTTACTCACAATTGTTTCTAAACTTTCAGATGTGACGATCCTTGCCCGATCGGTACTCATGGACCAGAATGCAAATCTGAATGCCGTTGCCAGAACGGAGGCACCTGCGATCCTGAGACTGGATTTTGTTACTGCACCGACGGTTGGACGGGCGCTGTTTGCGCCAATCGTTGTCCTTTCGGCTTCTGGGGTTTCAACTGCTCTAAACCTTGCGACTGTTACAACGGAGCCTCCTGCAACCACATCAACGGGTCGTGCAAGTGCCAGCCTGGATTCACAGGAGACAGGGTAATGAGAACAAGTTATAAGTTTTGATGGTATAGGAATTTTCTAAATTGGTTGGAACGGTAAATTTAAGTTAACAAGTTGGAATTATTATAAAAGCTAAGCATTTAATGAAACTGTGTTATTTTATGTATTTAACATTGTAATTGTGTCAACATTGATACATCTATCTAACCAATAATTGGAAGTATTAATTAAGTATAGAGGGTATCAACTTTTGGAGTAATTATTTCTTTTAGCTTGTTCATCATTAGATAGAATTCCTGATCTGTCAATTGTATTGTGTACATCGGGAGTTAAACCTTATAGGTATCAAAAAATGCCCTTAATCCAAAATTCTGAATCAATCTCCAGCTCCTAATCCAATTTAAAAGTATAGAAATGAAATTAATAATTGTTAAAGTGGCGCAGAAGTGATATTTACGGTTAATGTAAAAATAAAGTTACCACGTGCATTCATAGAAACACATTCACACTGAATCAATGACTTCCAAGTCTAATACAATACCGTTGACGTTAAACATGTTTGACGTTTTTTGGATTTTATTCATTTTACCATTGATTTGTTGCGAACTTCCTATGTGCTGGTCTTGTAATTCTGAATTAATGAGTTGGATCAGGTCGTTTTACTAAGTTTTGTTAACATAACAAAAAATTGTTATGTTACCTGAATATAATTTTTAACTCCTTTTCTCAAAATTTTCTTATCTGTAAATATATTTTTGTTGTTTGGTTTTCAGGACTCTTTGGGTATCCTAAAATGTTACCAAATTTTAGCGTTTTTAAGTAAAAGTTCAGACCTCTTGGTAGATTCCAATGCCTCATTGTAAAAACATAATTGATTCAAGGAAACTTTCGATTTTCAGTGCTTGGACGTATGCCCAGAAGGGACGTATGGGCTAAATTGTCAGCACAACTGTACATGCCAAAACGGAGCCAAATGTTTAAACAAGGATGGTACGTGCTTGTGTTCTAAAGGATGGGGCGGCAAGAACTGTACCAAACGTGCCTGCCCGGACGGACGGTGGGGGCCGAGGTGCGACAATCCGTGTCAGTGTGACAAGAACAACTCGGAGATGTGAGTATTAGACTTAGAAAAATAAAAATTTGGACTGCAAGTAGTAGAAATATGGTAATATCTGCTACTTGCTAACTAGGCATTGAGGCTGTAGCGATGCCTTATTGCACGTTTTCCCCTGGAAATGCTGTCTTAATAATTTCATAATTGTATAAATTTTTACATACTATGTAACTCTTTGATTAGAATTTTGTCTTTAAGCAGAGATATCATAGAAAACTTGTAATCACAAATGAAGTTCTTAGTAAGTTCTTACTATAGTAAGGATGCGGAAAAACCTGATTCTTAGGCCAGAAGTTTGTTGAGGAGTATCTCTTAGTTCATGTATTGAAATTTGCAACTTGATGAAGGAGACTCAAGAGTTAATTGATATTTTTTCAATTGAGTTTCTCAAAGCACGTTTCATCATATTTTATACAGAATGAATATCAGTGGATGTCCATTTTTCTATCCATATAAATGTTCATTGGATGTCCAATGTGTGTACCCACGTTAACTATGTTTAGAAGTAAATTTGAACTGTACAAACATGCCTTTGACCGAATGTGCCCCAGTCCGCTCTATTTAAAACGTGTTGATAGCCATCACTGAATTAAAGTTACTTCTGACTGTAGCTGTTTGACTCCAAAAATTTCAGTTTGTCCTTCTTTCCAGGTGTCATCCTTGGACAGGTGAGTGCGAGTGCAAACCCGGTTGGAACTCCCAAGACTGTACCCGTCCCTGTCAGTTACTAACGTTCGGTAAGGGATGTCATGGGCTGTGCAAGTGTAGGAATAATGCCCAGTGCGATCCTGTCAATGGTACGTGCATCTGCCCGCCTGGCTTCACGGGGGAGCATTGTGGCGAGACCTGCCTCGAGGGCAACTTCGGCGAAGACTGCTCGCAGAAGTGCGACTGTAAGAACGGGGCGACCTGCTCGCCGGAGACGGGGCAGTGCCACTGCCCGCCTGGGTGGGAGGGGCAGCAGTGCGACCGCCCCTGCAGCAATAATTTCTACGGCTCGCTGTGCAACCAGAAATGTGTCTGCAAGAACGGGGCATCTTGCAACCCCGTCAATGGTAAGGCGGTACTATTGGTTTTATTTCCAGAGAAAGTAACGAATGCTTCCATTGGAAAGAAATCGCAAAAGGGATATGCAGTCAGTATGTAAAAGTTGAAACAAATTGCATTGGAATTTGTTGTCTCTGTTAAGTACATACTGTAAACTGAAGAACAGTAATTCAGTAGAGGTCAGCTGCTTATTTGCTGAATTAATACATGCATAAAACTTGGGTTAGAATTATTAAAAGTATTTTGCTTGCTGGTCAAAGTTGCTTCATTTGAATGGTTACATATTGAAATTGACATAAGGAAACGGAAGGGTGCCTGGAAAGTTACTACTTTACTCACTCTATAATGGCACCAGGAATTATCAGAAGAATAAAAAGGAGGTACTTCTTTATAACAATCTAGATTTCTGATTTCTGAAAAGTAACAATGATCCTTCCCTTGTTCAATGTTATTAGTTATTTTGACGAGACTATACTAAACTTTATTTCTAAGAAGTATGGTTAATTTAGAAGAGCAGTTCTTAACATCTATTGTCTGTTTGTATGATTCGACACTAAGAACCAAACTATGTAACATCGTGTACGAATGAGAAATTTCTTTAACACCTCACGCCAACTTAATTTTGCATGAACAGTTGAAGTAATAATTCACTATTTTTGTTTCAGTAAGTTTACTTAACTAGCGAAATTGAAACTTAAGTACAATTAATAAAAGTAGGTGATGATTCAAAAAGTGTGTCGATTTTGATTTAAACTAAACTTCGTCTAATAATGAGATTGAAAACCCGAATTGCATTAACGGTCGGATTTACACGGATATTTTTCCACCAGTGATTAAAGATGTAACAAAAATGGTAACCGAACTCGACCAATAAGGACGGATCGCATTTTCTGTCTCGTTATTTGGTGAATTTTAGTTTAAGGCACCGACACTCTCCGTTTGATTCTGAAACCGCCATCACCTATTGTTGTACCCTTGCAGTTTGTACTTAAGTTGTAATTTTACTAATTATATAAATTTACTAAATCAAAAATACTGAGTTAATATTTTAACTGTTGACACAAAATTAAGTTGACGTGAAAAGTATACGAACAGCCGCAGGCGACGTTACAGTAGGGATCTATGAGAAATTATTTTATACCTTTTAAAAATTGAAAAAACTTGCTTTTTACAATTATTTTCTGCTTTTTAGTCTTGTTTCTCTTTATAGCTCCCTTTATCTCTCTCGTTTATACACTTAATTCTTCAATACGAAGCATATTGAAAACGTTTGTTATTGATTTCTCTTTAACTTTTTTATTATATTTTATCTATTATTTATTATTATTCCGATAATTAAAGTCATATTAATATAATGTAACCTTTGATTCTACCTCAAACATTGGTAGTATATGATATATTACAATAAAGAATGTTTGCACCGTGTGGCAATGTCCAAGACATTCTGCCATCGTCTGCTTTTTAGTATTGTGTTTGACATTTTTCGATCGATTTTCTACATCTTCCGAGCTATGTTTAAAGTTTCAAATCTCCAACTCATTGGGAAATTCGTTTAAAGTCGATTACAAAATTCCATCTGAACAGACAAGAAAGCGAGTTAATAAAAACGTTATAAAATAGAAGTAGATGACCTCTGTTGAAGATACTTGTTGGCGTTGCTGGTTCAGCTAAATTCAGAGAATTCAGTTATACTACAAAATGTCTATTTGTGGTTTCAGATGGGGCAACAGTAATAGCAAATTTTTTCGTATTTCATACAAAGAAGTGGAAATTGTTACTCTCTCTCTTGAAACCAACCGAATTTGGCACCAACGTTGGTGCCAGGAACGTTGAACAATCGAATAAAAGTTTTCAATTCAAATGCTAGTTTTGACAATTTCAGTTAGCTCAGAGTTACTTCAAATGCTTCAGTTATATTAGCTAATTTTTTGATGAATTTTCAAAACAAAGGAAATATCTACATGAAATGTGGAATGTTAATGAGTGTTAGCAGAGTGAAATATTATATTAAATAAATTAGAGGACAACTGTTTGATACAGAGATAACGTGTTTTAGTCACATTTTAATTTCACATTTTGAGACCAACTCTTACATTCCACATACCATAAGCAGTCTGCTTTGTTTTCCATCTAACTTTATATTGGATAACGATTACATATAGGTTATATTCTAGGCTCAGTTTATATAACTTCTATTAGAGAATCTTTTCTCTATTAACTTTTCGATTGTCCCACATTCCTAACTATAGATCCGCATGTGGTGGTGGCTTGCATTGATGTTTTTTTATTTTGTTTTATTTCCCATTTAGTTTCTTTTTGGTTTGATTTGTTTGCATGTGTGTTTGTTTTGTGCCGTTAGGTAGTTGTACATGCGGAGCAGGCTTCACTGGAGAATTTTGCGAAAGCAAATGTCACCAGGGATATTTCGGGATTAACTGCGAACAGGTTTGTCAGTGCGAGGACGGACATCATTACAGTTGTGATCCCGTCACTGGGAGGTGCATCTGTAAGCCGGAATGGAAAGGTACACACATCAGATCTGCAATGGAGAAAATCTGGCAAAAAATATATTCATTTTTGTGCTGTCCCTGCTACCGAGCGTGGTATTTTGGGATCGTTCAAAAATGGAGGAACAGAAATAATTACTAAGTTAATCATCACATAATTTACATAACTAATTATTAAGATGGGTAGCGAATAGAATTAACAAAACATTAGTTTTAGGCAATGGCAATTAAATACAAGCCGCCTGAGCTTATTTTTGGAAACATTCGGCAAACACTTGCATTAGTCAGTAGAACTCATTTCAAAATTAACCTTCCAAAAACTTTAGAAAGTTACCCAATTAACCAAACTTCCAACCTTTTCCCCATTAGAACAATCTCCTAATCCCTCCTATCTTTTCAGGTGTGAAATGCGAATCCAACTGTCCAGAGGGCAAATACGGCCCGAACTGTGACCTGAATTGTGTGTGCAAAAACAACAGCTCTTGCGATCCAGAAACCGGCAGCTGCTACTGCTCCAGAGGTTGGCAAGGTGATAACTGCACCAAACCCTGCGATCCCGGATATTATGGGATAGGATGCAAACAGAAATGCCCAGAAGTATCGATCGGTAGGTTGAACTCAAACTAACTAACGAAATACTGATGTAATACAATGTCTCCAATAAGATTTTGTTTATCTTGAGTCTTGATTTGCTTTTAGGTAACAAGACCTGCGATCACGTCACAGGAGAGTACGTCTGCCCGCCTGGTTATTTAGGTCTGACCTGCGAACACCCGTGCCCTATAGGGAAATTCGGAAAGAATTGCGTGCAGAACTGTTCCTGCAAAAATGGAGGAGATTGCCATCACGTTACAGGTGAAGTGACTTAAAACATTAGCACTTAACACTAATATGAATATTTGTAAATATTAATTTCTAACATCTTTTTAACACTAGGAGAATGTCAGTGCTTACCTGGATGGATTGGAGTCAATTGCTCCACGCCATGCCCATTCGGGAGTTTCGGCATGAACTGTAGTCAACATTGCAAGTGCTTGAATGGAGGTGAATGCAGGAGAAATGATGGAGTGTGCAGGTGCAAACCTGGATGGACTGGAACGCAGTGCACTGAAGGTAACAAAGGAGATTCTTCTGGACTGTTGACTTTGGTTGTAATATTAATACTGTTGCTGTTATGAGAAACTTCTAATACACTCACGTCCGTTTTTATCTTAAGATTCAAGATCCGCTTGATTATGTATATATTTGGGATTTCAGTCTGCCCTGAGGGATATTATGGAGATCATTGCATGCAGCCTTGCGAGTGCAAAAACGATAACTTCATCTGCCATGCAGCTGACGGTTGCATATGCAAACACGGCTTCACTGGAGAAAACTGTGAGGAATCCAACATTCTGAGCAGAACACGATCTATAGACAGTCAAGAAGGCGGTTATGGCGTTATAGTCGCGGTGATCATGGTCTCCATTATCTTCATAGCCATTGTGGTCTTACTGATCGTCTACTACAGAAGACGAGTGTCGAACTTGAAAACAGAAATCGCCCACGTGCAATACATCGCAGACCCTTCGTCATTCCCGCCAGGTAAATAATTTAAATTTTGAGGCTTACCCTATCCATCACACGGTTTCACGCATTCATGTTTTATGTTTTACCTTCCAGATCATGTCGATAATCCTGTGTATTTGTATCAAGGTGGAGGGAAAAAGGATAATGAACAAAGGTTGCTCAATAATACCACTAAATTCGTTAATAACTTGCATAAACCGTCTAATATGAACCTCGAGAAGGCGCGTCTCGGTATCGCCTGCTGCTCCACAGACGATGAGGAGATGGGAAAGGGTCAGTAAGCTTTATATGTTGAAACATCCAAGCTTGTGGTAAAAATTCAATTTCTTTATAAAAATGATGTAAATTCTCTCTTCAGGTCTTTATGAACCGAATAACGACGATCTGAAAAGTCTGAAGAACAGAGAAGCGGACGCCACTAATCCCAACATATATCACAGCATTGACAAAATGGATCACGTCTATGACGAAATTAAGCAGAAAGATATTGGTGAGTGTTACTAACAAAACAAATATTTAAGAGTCTTCTGATCGCAATTGATATCTATCTGTTTATATCAGAAACTGTTTATACTTGGTATAAGCATATATCTATTGCTAATTTCATTAAAGAATATGGCACTAATTAAATGTTATTAAATGTTCAGGTATTTACAAGTGGAAGTAGAAATGTAAGTTTTTTGTGGCTTCAAGGCGTTACGCAGTAGCACATGTATGTACATAAAACGCAAATGCTCATTGAGTTCAAAGGCTCTAGTCGGATAGCAATATTAAACAAGTTTTGCCCAGAACCTCGCACTGGAATAGAGGGGTTCGAAAGGTATTTGGAAGATAAAATTTTGGGTAAAGTTTTAAACCATTAGGTGATCAATTACCGTCGAAGTTGATTGAAATCTGTTATTTAAACTTTTTTCTAACGGATTTTCTAAAGTATCTGTCCTGAGCTTTATCAGAAAACTTTTTAAAATGTTTGATTAAAATAGGGATCAGAATAAGATGAAGTCCAAATAACTGATTTATCTCATTTCAACGAGTATTGATTAAGCCAAAGGGTTGAAACTAAGACCAAAATTTTAACCCTAACATCTTGCAAATCTCACTATTTCGATATAAGGCTCCTGGTCGGGTATTTTTGCTATTGATACTCGTTTAAGTATTTGTAAACATACTTTTAGTTTTGCTTACTTTACAAATTCTTTAATACAACTAAATAGCCGGAATTTTCATATTCAGTTGCATAATATTTAACAGGGCATCACCTGCAGCCTTGTAGCTGTTCAATATCCTTAATACCATATTTTCATATTACAGAATTGGAATATGACCATTTGGACTACACTAGACCGGTAAGCTCCCTGAAGCCTCACTACCAACGGATGGCGAGTCCTTTTGGCTCGAGAGATTTAACAAAAGAAGAAAAGTCTGACACGGAAGATTGAAACCTGTACAATCAGTATATCTCTTCAAGAGCAATATTGTGTAATATTATTTTGGTATACGTAAGTCTATCGTCGCTCGGTTATTTCGGGCGAAACAAAGCAATACGTCAGTGCCAAACGGGAACTTTTTAAATTCGATGTAGAATTTGACTTTATACTTAGATGTCTTTTATTGTGTTTACTTGGAATGTTGTGATTTTTTATAGGTGTTTTAAACGCAATGCTCGAGAGACTTCACAAAATTTATTAGGTATGATATCGTGCAATAATAACTTTTTGGAAAATTGCTCAGCAGCTAAATTTAAATCAAAATACTCATTCCTGGCAAAATTCAAAATTTTCGATCAAACCTTGTGATACATAGGTTTAATACGATTTTTGTAAACTATGTCATATTTTATAGGTCTTATAAGGTTTTATATTCATACTAAGTGTAGGAGTAGTTTTTACCATACGACCTTTTTTAAATTATGTTTAATTGTATTGTAAGATATGGACATACCCCGCGAATTTTATTGTATATACCTAAAATATTTCTGTGATAAGAATTTTAATAAAAGATAAATGTGGTACCCTTTTGTTATTTTTTGAATTAATCTGATTTTTTATCTCCACTGCTGGTCAATTCAGGATGTCACTTTTAGTCGACACAATTAGGAACAATAGCGTATACTGTAGGTTAATGATTGATATAGTTCGGCTATCGGTCACTAGAGTACCTTTTAAATTTTAAGAGGATAGACTTTATTGACTGACAATTTTCATATTTTTGTAAAATATTTTGTCACACTGGTAGACAGAGAAATGTAACACTATATGCTAACTATACGAGGAATTCGCTAGAGGTTATTGCCAGGCCAATTCACATTACATTGACCGTCTAGTTAGGGTCTATAGCATCTGTTCCTCTCTATAACAGATTCAATTGACATTCACTGCTGATCCACAATATATACAGTTCAGGTCCACGAATAACCAATACATGTCTATATTTTGTACCGAATGAGTGTCCGTTGGATGTCCATTTGATATCCACTGGACGTACCTTGGACAAGAACCAACGTCCATTAGCTATGCAGGATGTCCATTGCAACTTTCCTTCTCAAGACCATTTTGTTCTGGGGGCAGCAATTATTTTGTTACTGCATTCAGAAAATCCTGAACTGGACCTACGTGAAACAAAGTGACGGTTGCCTTTGTTTGCTTATGGATTTGGCGCTGTTTGTCTTAATGCTTGGTGCATATACAATCCGTAACAACCAAGTAACCATATAGTAAGAATTTCGGAGAAACGTTGTTTAAGTTCATCTTGGAAAATTTGCAAAGTTCCTAGTTTATGAATCAAAAGTGATATCCAGGATTCCTGTAGAAGTGAGAAGAACACGAATGATGTGCAAATTTGACTAAAACGATTGCGTGTGATTATTTAATCCAGTCACTTTAGTTCCTAGTATCACCTGTAGGTGACGTAGGGCATACTCAAAATCAATTGACACGAAATAATATTTCCCGTTAGTTCTGATGCACATGAGTAATACTTCCAAATTTGAAAGACAATCGATTTATTATTCTTGTTCTGCGTATTGCAGGTCATCTAAATCCAATAAAATTTTTCCAGGGGAAATAACAAACAATGAATACTTCAATCAATTGTCTTGATAAGATATTTTATTTAGATTTAAATATACATTTTTATGGATCTATATACAATCTTTATAATTCCACCTTTATTTTACATTCAGTCATTCTAGTCGCAAAAACCAACTCAATGAAATTTTCAGATCCTAAAAAAGGGAACCTATACCTACAACGTTTATCTATTTCTAAATACTTTAAAGTATATTTGGTTAGTTGGTTGCAATACGTGATGGGATTTACTACTTTCCCGGAAAATATTCTGGAAAGGTAACTTTAAAATTCGACACTTAATCCAGAACATGTAGAATCTGAAAATTCTTGTTTTTAATCATATGTGTGATGAGCAGATCGGTATGTAGTTGGTCCTTAATTACTTAAAAATTAGTAAGTGTTTTAAGCCGATTTTATAATGTTAAATTAATAAGTCGACTGTGAGGCTTTAAATGTATTCTCGTGTTACAAAATGGATTTTTATTAGCGACGTAGTTGATTAAATTTTGATAATTTTTTGGAAAGTATTTTCGAATATGTTTAAATTTAAATGAATATAATAAAAACAATACAATAATTTTGCTCAAACATAACTATCTACTACGTCGCTCAAACAAACATCTTTTTAATAGATATAACGTAATATACTCTTTTTTTAATACATATTAAATATATTTTTAGTCATATTCCTTTTAACACATCGATATATTTTATGAATTCTTATATTTTGTAAGGTCGAAAGCTATGTGGCCCATGTTGTTGTTCATCTGCCTCGGTAAAAGGAAGTTCTTGTTCTGCTCCTTGTACAGAAAATAATCCTTGACGGGCACCTTATCTTCCATATTCGAATTGAGGATTTGCTTAACCAAATTGTGGTTGTCTATATTCGTCGGGGTGGGCACCATGTTCTCTTTTACAGCAGCCAGTAGCTCAGGATGTTCTGACAAGGTGTCTGTTAGAGATGCGATTAGAACATCTGAAATAAAAATAACAATCTACAAGAACGAATGAGTGTAAATGTGCTAGTTTTGTCTCCTTTAATTACTGTATGGTAAAAGTTCAAAGGAAAGTTGCTCACTACTCCGCCATTTACAAAAATAATTAGCACAATGATTATTGCATTACTCTAGGAGGACTCTTTGTCATAAAGTTCAAAACAAACACCGAGCCCGACAGCCCTCTCGCAGAAGTTTGGCTAGAATATGCAAATGTTGGAGAATTAACCACCAAACACCAAAAAGCAAATCCCTCGCATTATATCTACAAACGCGAAACTTCCCTCTACACACATTTCGAGGGGAGAGATGCAGTAAACTTTACGGATAAAACGAGCTCATTACTTCTCGAAATCGAACTCCAATTAGCTTTGATACGACCAAAGCTCGCCCACAATACTAAATTTAATTACATCCAGCATCTTTCATAGTTATGTTATTTTCTTACCAAGTACTTTCTTCTCCAGGGCCTTGGAGATGTGCCCTTGGGCGGCCTCAGTTTCCAGGAACTGTGTGAACTTCTGCAGGGCCTGCTGAGCCTCAGAACTGCCTCGAGTCAAACTCTGGGCGAACATCAATTTGGCCAGCTGGTAAATGACTTCTTCCAGGGAGTATTCCGTGTAGAGGAAGTCGGCTATTCTGAGTCTTTCCAGCAGCTGATCGTAATCGTCTTCGGCGTTTTCTTCCGAACCTGAAAATGGAAATAAACTTAGAAGTATTTCCTAAGTAGCTCCTAGTAGAAGCAAGTATAACTTGCTGGTGTAATGAAATGTAATTGTTATCCGTTTACTGATAGCGTTACAGAAAGTTATTGATAGCAAGAGTGTTCAGTCACATACCCAAATTATGAGTAAATGCAGCGTTTCTTACGAATAAGTTGATTCCAAAGTTGTTTTTATATTATATTTCTCCCACTTTTAAGTAAAAAATCATTCATTTTATAGGAAAACGCCTTTAAAGAGGCAATTCAAAACATCAGAAATATTATTAGTGCGTCCATTTTCACTTCTCCTATCCCGTGTCATTTCAACTCCATTACCGACGGATTTTCAACAGTCCTTAAATCCAATTACCTCAAAAAACCAAGTAACTAGCAACCGAGAAGAGGATAAAATTTAATTAGAAGCCTGCTCCATTCATGGAGGATCGGTTTCCGTTTATCCTTTCGACGTTATGCTAAAGTAAACCAAGGGAAATTATAAAAGGCTAAATAAACGTCCCATTCATAAATAAAATGAGGAGGTTTAAAATGGGAAGAGGGCGAGGAGAGGCTCTGAATATCGAATTCAATATTAAAATTTTGAAGCTTATTTCAAGGAGAAACGAAGGGATTTTGTAAAATACTGAACGCATCAGCTACCAGCTCGGTGTGAGCTATTTTACCTTTTCACATTTACATAGAGGATCTAATTACATTACAACTGTAGATAAGCGGTGGTAAATTAGAAATAATACAATCGCGTTATTTAATAACACTGGATATTTATCTAAGGTCCTTCCAGCCTGAATTGGTTCAGTTGAAAAAAACCGACCGACACACAAAGACGAAGATACCGATCCATAGGCGTGCCATATTTAAAGAAATATGAAAGATTGTTACTCACTTTGTCAACGAAATTTTATGACGGGGTTTAGGTAGTGGGGACATTATTTTGGAGTTCATTCCTTGGCATAAAAGTTAGTTACATTACAAAATAACTGAAATAAGTGACTAAAGGAATAAAGCATCAAAAAATTTTCTTTGTCCGGAGAAGAGCACGAAGAGGTGTGAATAAACTTTGCTTGGATAGGAAATATGATTGGTATAGTTAATAGTGATTCTATAATTATCATCCATGAGTCTAATTTCTTATAGGTAAATCCACATTAAAAACTAATCACGGAGAGATTCTAATGACTGATATTTTTATTCTTTGGAATTTTGTGATTTTGAGGTAATGATTTGTAAAGTCGGAAATGTATTTTCTTTATAGGTAGCGTAAGTTGTTCGCCGAATGACGTCCTCAAAAGCATCATCAATATTTGTATTACAATCCACGACACGTTTACGTTTTGCTTGATGATTTACGATGTTACCTTGTTTAATAACACGACAAATCGTTGTTCCTGGTAATTTAGTTAATTCAACTACTCTCCGTACAATGGAATTCAAAGAGTTTTTCGGTAAATCTCCTTTTAAACAAACATAAATATTTAAAATCATACGCTGTGTTTGAACCTGTAAGTCATTCTGGGAAAATTCCCAAATTTGTGCCTCATTTGCTTCTGTAGCATTATTTATATTATGTAAAATGTCTATATCATTGCCATTACTAATTAAGTCCACATCGAAAGGCCTCCAAAAAGCCATTTTAAAATAATAATTGCAAATGCATAAACACACCACTAAACTCTAGTGACGACTAAAAATGAACACGTGCTCGGCGCTCAAATTTAATGGCTGTAGTGGACGTGTTCTAATACCCGATACTAATAAACAATTCATATATGTATTGTGACGACTAACAAAAATTTTCCGCACCAAATATACGGGGGAAGGTTATACGGTACGTTACATGAATACTCTGCTTTAGTGTAGGGTAAAAACATGTTTTTTGAATCCGCTCGGTATAAAGTCGGTAAATTTTTTGTTTTTTAATTAGACTGTCTTATAGGAAGGACCTTACCTTCATTTATTTTAAACTAGCGACGAATACGTAGTAGCTCTCGATAGCAGTAATGAGTCTGCTTTGTGCTTTTACCCCTAATATGATTTCGTTGATGCTTCAGGTCCCTTGGCCGGCCGAAAATGAATATTGAAACCTGAATTTTTCAAGCGACTCGATCGATGTCGATCCTCTCTTAAAGAAACGCGATAACGAAAATGAACCGGCTTCGCATTTATATTCATGAAATTTTTGCTAAAAATAACACTCACCCGAAGAGGGAGCCTTCTCGAAGGACGGGACGGAGTCCTGCTCGGACCGTTTCTTATCTGCCTCCTTCCTGTGTTGTCTCAGGTCGAAATTGCTCTGTAATTCCGGCTTCTCATCAGATACTTGATTCCCGCCATTAAATTCACTACGTCTCGAGGAGACCTCCTGGCCCTGGAAAATGAAACGGAGGGATCAAGTCTAAGGAGAGGCCGGCGGTCAGATTTATGGTTATTCCGTTTGCGATTCGTTAGTTAGGCCGTTGGATTTTATTAGTACGTAAAAAGTAAATTAGGTACAGAGGAATCATGGCATACTAAAGATAGACTTGGAGGTAGAAAGCAAGGTTTGATAAAAGGGAAACGGAAATGGATTCAAAGGAAGGAAATAAATTAAGTAAGTCTGGTAAAATGGTCAAATGGTTAACTCGGAGCACGACAGAAGCACGGTAGTATACATATATGGAAAGTGCCTTTTAGGTACTTTACTTTACTTCAGTAAATACTGAAAAGCTGCAGCTTTGCGTTTGTACTTGATACCCTAAAACGCCAATTCATACTTTTCTCTCAAGACTTTTGTGTTATCTCGGAAATAGTCTAATATTCCTTTTTAAAGTTTGTATATTTAATCTATTGTTTAATCCATCTTGGTTACCATAATCATTATCCTGACTGACCTTCGAAGGGCATTTTGGTCTTGTGAATTTAATTTTTTCTCAGTTTTCTCCAAAACGGCCTACGGTATTCTTACTGAATGTTGCACCTGAAGCTCTAAATGAAATTACTGGAATGTTCACCTTCTTTTTGTCTTTGGACCCTGAAGGGCACTACTCTTGAGAATTTTCAGTTTTTCTTAGTATTCTTAAAAGGAGCTACATTGATTTACTCTAGACCCTTCGATTCATTTATTCTAGACTTTAATTTGACACATCTATTGAATACCTATAACTCGCTGTAAAGGTCATTTTGTTCAGGAGATTTTCTTAGTTTTCCTTAACTTTCTTCATAGTAACTTGCTTCAACTTTTACAGCTCGATTAACAGCCCCCAAAAGGGCAGTTTACTCGTTAGAAATTCATACGAGCTTTTAACTTTTATAGAGCGCGTGCTCTATACGATGGACACATCACCATTATTTTTTGGTTAGTTTATATCCCGTTTAAGCTTTACTACCCCTATAAAAAGGGATTAGCATGGCAAATTAAGGTTCATTGAAACTGGAAATGGCGTGTCGAATATAAACCAGGCCTAATTTATTTTATACTGGAGGATATCTAACGCTGCAGTAAAACAGTAACGAGTGTGAATTTCCCACGTAATCACAAAATTGTTTTGGAAATTTCTTTCATTTTTAATTGAAACAATTACCCGGGTAGTCCATTATACGAGCCTCCCGCTAATTAAAAACACGTTATGAGCTCCTCCCTCGGAATTCCTCGACGGAGCACATTATTCGTATTAAATTTTTCAATTATTCATCCCACATTCCCTAATGGCCGAAATCGCCCCCGGCCGCGGCACGGATTCGTCCCGAATTTATTCTTCTTTCCCGGCTTTATATTCGTCCTCGATTAGGCATTCTAACGACGTTCTCGGGGAGAAAATTATTCCCGGGCAACTAATGGCAACTATTAAGGAGATCGGGACCGTGTCGGCTCACCTTAGGGTGTTGCAGGGAGTTCAGCCCTAGCTGCGTGTAATGGGTTTTCAGGTTTTCCAAGTAATATTTGATTTCCTGCAGGAACTTAATGGCCTCTTCGCGGGACATCTGGAAAACAAGAGGAAAAAGACATGGTGAGAGGTCGACGACTTCGTTATAGGTGCACAAAATCGACACAAAGTATACTGATTAGTACATATACGCGTTTATGACCAGAAATGTAAGAAATTGCACATGTAAAATAAACGTGGCAAAAGTATATTTCCAGTATTTATGTAGGAATATAAAACACAATAGAGATAAATGAATTAGATCACCTCTAACCTATCACCTAACCTCACTTTTCCGCGAACAGCTATTTCCTCGACTTCTAACCGATGTGGCAAGTATGAGAGAACCCCAATTTCTCTTTTTACTACATCCATGGAAAGTCTTCTACACGTGTCGCACTAATTTTCACACGATATTTCACAATAACACATATAAATCAACAAATTTTTATGGACATGTCCATTTTCATCGAATTTTCCACTCATTTCACATGGAACATTAAAATAATCGCAGTATGCTACATGAGGAATAGCATTTAAACAGTAGTGGTTAATCGACCGAGGAGAACGCATTGAAACCGTATTAATTTGTAATTCTGCTTGTTTTTCCTTTTATAAATATTATAAAGTACAAGTTTCTGTGTAGAATGCTCCGAAAAGAAGAGTTAGATTAGGCGGTTTGGTGCTTTTTTTATAGAAACGTTACAAAGTACAACATAAACATTAGGGGTTGTACCTAAGCAAGTGGATGTAAGGGAAGCAAAATCGAACTAATAAAACGAAAGAAACCGTGTGTTTATTCACGCCAAATCGCGACAATACATTTGAATGGCAACTTTAAGTTTGGGGAAGAGAAAGGTGATCATAAAACTTACTACCATGAGCCCACAGATGGCTAAGGCGAAAGTCAAATGGTCACGGTCCACGTGACGTTGAAATCACCGAATGTGCCTATTAAATTTCAATAATATTTTGCTCATTCGCTCTGGTTAGCTAAATTGTTTAGTCGCTGCTACTCACGACATTAAATATGTAAATTTTGTGTTCCTTAGTTTCGAAAAAAGTACAGTTTTCTGAAGGATGTAGTGTTTTCGAGGCATTAACATTTACCTGAAAAATGTTCAAAAGTTTCGTGGTTTTCTGGTTTCCAAATGGTAACCTCCCCATAGAACCTGTCGCAAACTCATTTGACTTTTATGGTGGATACCAAAAGTGGACCAAAATTATTTCCAGATTTACAATGGTTTCCACAAACCAAAAGGTTAATGAAAATGTTTTTTTCTTTCTATCCGTTAGGAATTCTCTCTCGATCATTACTTAAAGACACCACAGAAGACTTTCAGAGGATTTTCGGCTTCACAAAACAAACCCTTGTTTGTTTATACTGCGATAATACATTCAAAAGTACAACAGCAACAAAGAAAAATACATTTCCTCCAAGGCGAATAAAAAATCTCCGCATGTTCTCCGGCCTCTGGTAACAACACTCCTGCTGTACACATTGAACTTTCGTCTTGGCCGTCTCGCAAGAGGAAATTGGAGTTCCAGGCGAAGATGTTATCTGTCATGTCCGTTTAGGGATTTAGCGAAAACGAATTGGATTACTTTTCCTCCTAGAAAATTCCCTGTGTTTTCGCGGTAGGGAGAGAACGAGGGGAAAACAACCTGGCAAAGTTTTTAGAATTCGCGAGGCGAACAATTCGCAGAGTAAACGATTGGGAGAGAAAGAGATATTTAATTTGTCGTCCGTTTCGAAGGTATCGCTCGAGTCGGATTAAAGATAAGTACAGAAAACCGTTCGGTTTTGGAGTTGAAGGGAAGTTTTGTAAAAAGAATGGTGTTGAATTTATGTTGAACTTTAATCAAGGGTGCACCACCCTGTCATTGTCTATACATACAAACTAGTCAAGTCACTCCTTTGATCTCCTCGAAAAACCGGCATTTTTTGCTACCTATCATAAATCGCTTTATAGTCCCCGTAAAGGATCCGAAACCGCAATGCACAGGGGTAAAGCGACTGTGAAATCGATAATTTCATCGAAGCGTCTACATACGGGAGCCGAACGAATTTTAAACATATTCGAAGATTTAGACTGGTTGAAATTTTGTCGGCGCAAGATTATTTACAAACGTATGAGGTCGAAGTACACCATAAACAATTGTAATCAGGAATTTATCAGTACTTCTTGAAGTAATTGCTGTTTGTGAATTGTTAAGGATAAGGATTGAAATCAGTTGTAGGACTTGAAAAAGGTTCGTGTAGTAGGTACACCCTAAATAGACAAAGTACTTAGAGATACATATATTTCATCGCTAAGATAACACATAATAGCAACCAATATATAAGTACATATATAATGACCGTATTAGGTATAAATATAATGAAGTACAAGTTTATTGTGTATTTGCAAATACTTACTTCAGTTTTTACATGTTTTTTAATACATTTTATTCAGAGTTTTCCTTATTATTTTTTTGATGTTTTATTTCTCTATTCGCAAACTTTAACGTATAGTAGATTCTTGATCTTGTGTATAGAGAAATAAAATAAATATGAGGGAAATTGGGACATGGGTGTGAAAATTTGACATTTTTAAATAGATTTAGCAATGCCACTCCTATGCCCTCATGTATACAGAGGTCGTTGAATTTGGATGTAAAAATTTCTTCTAACGCTACTAAATAATTAATAAAATCAATTGGAGGGATGTTTAAATCTCCAAATATCCACCATGACTGCCTTTATATTTCTTTAGCTCGCAAAATTTGGTATTTCTATCGGATTTTTTATTGTTGCTGTAATTGACACAAATGTCACATGAGTGTTTTAAAATACACTTACGTAAAAAGTATCCACCGACATATACAAGTGCGTTACCTTCTACAGTTTGTAAATTTCGATAGTCAGAAGTTTCAATGGCTAAAACTGATTTTTGTTTTTTCGATGACGATTTGTTGTGCTGCAAAAATACTACTTTTTTCCATTAAATTTGGCGTTAGTCGTTGACGGTGCGTTTGTTTGTTTGTTTGTACACGTTTGACACCGTCTACAAAATGACCACAAGCTTCTCTTGCTCAGCCAGTAATTCGTCCGGGTGAGGGGGTAGAAATGACAAGAGGGGGTGGTTTTCGGCAATTCGGAGAGTGATTACACTTATAACTGTATACACTACGACTCTGCATTTCAACGCTCGATCGACTGGAGGGATCATAATCCACTTTTCATGATTTATCCCACTTCTTATTGCTACTCTCCTTGATAAAATCATTGGTGTTCAATGTCTACCCCGAATCAAAATAATTCGCCGCTGAAACCCCATAAAGGGTGTTGTTATATGGAAATTCTCATGAATACCTGATGAACCGCGGATCCGGATCCGCGTCCGCACCGCGCCCTTTTCACGTCACTTCCACGCTAAAAAGCGTCGACGAATTATCCCCGTGGAAATTCTCTCGTCGGGAAATCACCACCGTAATATTTCGCTTTGCCATCGAAGGAATGGAAATCGGCTATTGATTGCGTCCCACTCCGGTCGAAATTGGTACGTGTCTAAAAATAAAAAAGAAATGAAGTGACACGTGTGATTTTCAGATTCATCAGAGGCTCCGTTGATGTCCTGCCGAAAACAGAAAAGGGCGGGATATTGAAGAGGATGTCATCACGTAGTGAAATAGCCAATCTTGCGCCAAAAGAAGGAGGAGTTATCATTTATTTGGCAGTGCTAAGTATAGCTTGTTGAAACCCGAAGCACTTGGGTTAATAGCACTCTTCAATTATAGTGAATGCATCTTATGGAAAACTTCTTATATTAACCTCTGCCATTTTCTAGATGGAATTTTGATAAAACTATATATGACTAGAATGTACATGAAATTGCGAAAGGATCAATTATAATTTTATTGAATAAAAATTAAA
Source organism: Cryptocephalus primarius (assembly GCA_963576515.1). Classification (NCBI taxonomy): domain Eukaryota; kingdom Metazoa; phylum Arthropoda; class Insecta; order Coleoptera; family Chrysomelidae; genus Cryptocephalus; species Cryptocephalus primarius. Next base: position 2,085,177 of record OY754955.1, on the reverse strand, counting down.
AACTAACCAAAAAATCCCCACTGATCAATAAAAAACCGTAGAAAACTATGTGAGCATTCAATTTTCTTTTTTCCTTTTACTTTTTGAGAAAAAGAATTATTTTCCATCTAACCTCACTTTTCCGCGAACTGCTATTTCGTCTACTTCTAACCGATATGGCAAATATGAGGGGACACCAATTTCTCTTTCTGCTACATCCATTGGTCGTCTTCTACACGTGTTACACTAGTTTTTACACGATATTTCACAATAAAACATACAAATTATCAAATTTTTATGGACATGGCCATTTTCATCGAATTTTCCATTTATTTCACAAGGAACATCAAAACAATCACAGCGTGCAACACGACGATGACACTTAAATGATAGTGGTTAATCGACCGAAGGGACCGCATTGAAACCGTATTAATTTGTAATTCTGCTTGTTTTTCCATTTATAAATATTATAAACTACCAGTTCCTGTGTAGAATCCTTCGGAAAGCACAGTTAGGTTAGGCGATCTGGTCCTGTTTATTTTTTTTTATAGAAGCGTTATAAAGTATGACACAAACGACATACGATATTAACTAGGACGGTCGTTTAGCCACTACCATATCTCCGCTAAGCACACCCGCATTTTAAAATTTCAAATTGGGGAAGGTGCGAAAAGCGCGCCTTTTATAATATTTTTTTTTCACTTATTTCTCCCCACTCTTCACCAAATTTTAATATCGGCGTAAATACGAATAATCAAGCTTTATTATTATCGTTTAACCCATTACAATAACATACATAAAAATAAAAACTAAATATTAAATATTATTGAAATTAATTTATTTAATTTACTAATTAAAAGAAATGACAACCCCTAACATGTTTATAAACTGTGATTTTTAAAAAAAAAATTGCTATATCGGTTTCTTGTAGTCATTGAGGCTTCTAATTTTTATAATGTGTTTTAAACCAGCTTTTCAATGCGTTTCAATAGAAACTTTCAAATTTAAAAATAAAATGGTTATTTACCGTGTCACAAAGAAGGACTAAAATTATCATTTTGCATCCAAAGTGCTGTATTAAATGTTGGATTCTTTGAAATCATGAAAGCCCTATTATATCGATTAGGCTAGCCTCGACAAACGTTGTCAGCGATTTTCAAGGAAAAAAGGTGAAATCAAGTGCGAGTATGTTATAAGTTATGATTACAGGGAACAGGGAATAATAAACTTCAAAGCCTGGAATTAAAAATTGCTTCAATTTGTGTAACAAGTGAATAAAACTCCGTATAAATAAACTGAGAAAAATTATTCATTCCGCTCTGTATTCAAATCTGATTCCCCTTTTGAAAATTCAAATCAAATAATACCCTCGTCGGTTTTTGACTGGAGAAAGAAGTTTGCAATTGTTTCTGATACCGAGAACATTTTTTTTCCAATACATGGTGCAGACTTCGTATATTTGGTAATCATTTTGTTTCAGGATTTTGTAATCGCAATACAGGGAACTCCCTTGGGTTTTCATCGAGCATCTGTCAATATCATCGCAGAGCAATTTTCCGCAAAATCGAGAAATCCCCCACCCGGACCGAGAGCAAATAACAATTAAACCGATATTATCCGTAGTATCGAAAAACAATAAACGCGCCCCAGATAATATCACATTTCAATAACTAACCCCGTTGGGTACCGGGATAATACCCTCCCTTCGAATCTCATCTCCAGACTACTTTCCCGATCAGATCCCCATCTTCCTCCCGCCCCCGTCACCGAGCAACAAGATTGGATAATGTTCTCTCGAAAAAATTACGTTCCCCTTTCATCCCTTATATCCCTTCCCGGGGGATAAATATGTCTCGTATTTCAAAACGGCTTACCAGGCCTTCCTGCAGGAACTCCTCGATGGCCAGCGTGACTCCTTTCTCATCCCCAGTCCAGAACACGTACTCGGCCACATCCAGAGGAGAATAATACTGAATCCCCGATGAGCTGTCCGCCTTATCCATCTGGAAATAAAAGCGGAAAAAATTGATAATCGATGAGGCTCATAATCGCTTTTCGAGATTTCGCTGTCGCGTCGTTCTGTCGATGAAAGGGGAGTAATTGATACGGTTATTACCCGGCTGTCCCGTGAGAAATGACTGTTGTTCTAGTTTTATAGGGAGGAAATATTCCAGGATTAAGATAAACCGTCTTGGAAGAGGAAACTTTCGTTTTTGCCGAATCAATAGGTTTGGTATGACCCAATGGTGTACTATACTAGGATTCAATAAGCAATGGAATTTATAGATGGCTCCACTAACAAGATTACTTTGAAATCATCCATAGATGCCATATAGAAAGTTTAAACACCTGGCAACAACATAACCTTAAAATACTATTATCTTTGTATTGGTAGTATACATTTTTTCGAGTTTCGTACCAAATAAGCGTCATTTGCGGGGAGTTTTGATTTATTTATTCATTTAGGGAAACCTGCTGCTGGGGCGCCTCGTTCTCTTGTAGAAGTTTACAGTGATGCCGCTTTAAGTGAAAGAAGTTGTCTTGAATGGTCTCAAAAGTTTAAAAACGGCAAGTTTGACGTGGAAGATAAAGAACGCGAAGTAAGGCCGGTCAAGTTTGAAGACGCTGAGTTAGAGGCATTATTAAGGCATTTACAGCGCCCCAAATTACTATTTAAATCATTTCATACCGTAGGACCATTATATCTCGGACCGTACGACAAGACCGGTAGACTCGGCAACCCTGGGTGGAAGATTATACGTCAAAGTTCTCACTACCAATCACAGCTGACACCTCCCCTCCGCGGCGACCGGCCGGCAATGACAGTTTTCAACCGGCGTCCAAGTCTGTGTGTAGTACTCCGGTTTCCTCATGGAAAACTTACAAATTTATCGGTTTTTTCGTAATGCTGCGCGACAATTTCACCTTAAATCGATAGATTACCGAATAATCGAGTCATACCACGTGAAATAATAGCTCGGACATAAGTTATTTGAACGTAAATAGTGCGGGGAAATATCGAACGCCCGATCGATCCGGTCGTGTTATCAGAGGGTGACAAGATGGCGGAACGTTCCATTCGGACTGCGCAGTTTCATTTCCATAAATACGACGGAAAATCTTTTGGTGAGAAAGTAACGATAAGTGATTTAAATTGACCGAGTGAGTGCCCTTCGACCTGCTCGAGCTCGCGAGAATACCAAGGTTAGTACCGATCGCGCACATCAGGCAGGTTTGTTCCAGGAACAGCGTGTTGTAAACATGGGATATTTACCTCCATAAGAAATAATATGTCGATTAGTATAAGACTCGCTTGCTACGTTCGCAGCGTGAATTTCTGCTTCCTGGAACGATCTTATCGAAACAAGTCCAGGAAGTGTTTTGAACCTTAAAGGCAGATGTATTATTCCTTTAGCAGTTGTGAAAATTGTAACTAATTACATTGCAAATCCATACACATTCAGAGCCGTTTTCAGTTTTTTTGTTCTTGGAGTAATATTGATACTTTGAAGAAAAATGTTCCTGTAAATATCTGGCAAAATCAGTTCTCCCTGTATACGTACAGGGAGAAATTTTTATAAAAATAGTGTCTTGCTCTATACTTCAAGCACTATTTTTAATTTTCAATTTAGTCAAAAGGTCTTTTTAGAAGAACTTTTTAGAAGAACTTCTGGGATTTGTATCATGCACTTATTTGAACGTTTAAAATTAGTATGGAGTTGTTTAAAATATCTGCCTACCATGTAGATTTCCTGTAGAGGAGGTGATGGATATTGACGGTTTCAGAGGGATTTGAAACGTTCCACCTAGATTCTTTACATTTTCTCATGATTAGAATTACCGTTGAAACGTTTGAAACTAAAGAGTAAGTTTCAATCCCAAATTTTTGGGGACTTCCCTCAAAATATTTCAGGTCTGGAGTTGGTATGGTAAAAATTAAATCAAACGGTGAAATAGCACCGATTTAGTTTCTATACAGACCACCTTCTAATAACCTAAATGAATATTTAGTTGTCTTGGATGATATGATTGAATATAAATAAGTAGGCTTAATAATATCATTATTTTAGTTACTATGTACTATGTATTTATGTTAATGTGGATTATCCCCAAAATGTACGACTGCCATTTTTTAACACTATGGTTTTACGTACCCGTTTCCTTATTACAAGCTTGATTGAAAATATTTCCAGCCTTTTGGACCTCTGAAATATCGATTCACAAAATAGTTACTTGTAATATGGAGATTTCTCCGGCCTTAAGGCAACATAAGTGTGTAACATTTCTCTACCTTTAATGAAACTGCTTAAATTGCCCAATGAATGTACTGATTTACCCTCTACAGCTCTTCTGGTATCATCTGCACTCTATTTGCCCTCTTGCAAATTGCTCTATCTATTATATATATATATATATATATATATATATATATATATATATATATATATGTCAGTTATAGTGCATGGCGATATTGTCAGTGACGTTATTGCCATATGCCACTTTGGCGATATTGCAGAAATACAAGTCTCGACCAAATCAAATATACAGGGTTATTCATGTTATTCGACACAAAGTATTATGGCCAGAGTAATTGATTTAAAAAAAGTTTTTTCCCTAGAATCGATAGGGACCTATTAGCGCTAAATTTTTAAACTATTTTCACGTTGTACAGGGTGTGTCGAGAGCCCTAAGTTCGACGAGGTTTTTCTTATAATCTGTGTAGCTGTAAAATACTATTGTTAATCTGTCACTAAATGTCTGTGAATATACTTAACGTATTTATCAAAAATAACGTTAAATATCCCCATTGATGGCATAAGTAGCATTTGTTTTCATATAAACAGCAGACAATTGAAATGTTCACTGATTGAAAGTTTCCTTTAAGAAAATTTTTATTCGAATCGTGTATTAGTTACACAAAAACAATATTGTTCCTCATATTAAACGTTCGATGATGTATGCAGGGTTATTCCCGTTATTCGACACGAAGCATTATGGCTAAAGTAATTTATTTAAAATATTTTCGCCTTAAGATCGATATGGACCTGTTTGCACTAAATTTTAAAAATATTTTCATGTTGTACAGGGCCCTAGGCGCCAAGAACCCTAAAAGTATCAAAGTTGTGTGTTTCTAAATGAAGTACCCTGTATATTACTTCATTTTTGGGTGTTAACATCAAAATAAAGGTAAATTTCATTAAGCCTAATTCACTTAAACTTTATGGTTTTTGAAATATCTCTTATTTTGTGAAAATGTGGTATCAGTTTTAATGCTTAAATTCTCAACTGGTGTTTTCCTGTTTTTAAACAAATTAATGCTAGGGGCATCGATAGAAAAAGCTCATTTAAAATTTTTTTTAAGTCTCACAAGTACGTTGATGTTCGTATACGTTTGGTTTCACCTCGTTTTTCTGAGAAGCGAAAAATTGCTAAAACTTGCAATTTTTGATCTTTAATCGTTATAAAAAAAAAAATTTCAAAAATTTCACGCATAATTTATATACACATTATATATGTAATTACGATTTTTTCTTCAGAAAAGCCGGATTAAACCCCCTTAAATATTTTAGCTCATACAATGTACACCCGGTATCATTGCAGAAATGTAATTAATCCCTAGCGTCCCTCGTTCAAATCGGTAAAAAGCAAAAACGTGATCAAACCCCATGTCTCTGATTAAACATCCCCCTCCCACCCCCTTTTGAAATAGGATCGATTTATTAGAAGTACCGTTTCCATCTGCTTTCGCAGGCTTAATTGTTCAAAAGGGCTTAGCACGTGGAAAAAAGAGTCCCAAACGTTTTCATTAACGGACATTTCGAAATGATGAATGGAAAAAGTGGAACGTGCCGGGATAAATTTCGAATAAAAAATCGGTTATCGGGTTTTTTTAGTAGTGATGCGCTTGAGTGTGTGGGAAATGAAAATCGTTTTACGGTAAAATTGACAAACAGAACTGGAATAAAACAAAATACTCTCCAAAATCTTTTACCCATTCAAAGCACGCTAGTACAGTCACTCACAGACTACATATTATTAACCTTAAGGTGGCAATTTATAGATTTTTCTAAAGTGACGTCAAGATTTTGTGATAATCACTCAATTACTTGTCCTATTTTTACCTAATCATAACGACGCAACTGGTACAGTTTTCTTAAAAGGATAAAAGATAACACACGTTAATTCTGAATCATCCTTACACTTACTAGTTACTGGGAACAATTACTTAACTACTTGTACACGATTTTGTGTACTAAGTATTTAGAAACAGGTAAAAACATTTTTGGTATCCTCGTATATGTTTCATATATGAAATAATAAAATTCTAAAATCTCAAACACGTCTAACTAAAACCATACTAATTCAACCCTGGATCTCCTGACACAAAAATCACTAAAATGCCTCAAAAGACAGTCCTTAATAGCGTTATGGGTGTCATAAATTACCGGTACCGCTGATAATGCGTTTGCTCCCGGGAGCTCGGGAAACACGGTTAGTGGACACCCTTGTATTAAATAACGTACCTTTTTCGCATACAAGCGTGTAAGTACACATAATAACGCATAATAGGTATAAAAATACAGGTACATCAAGATATCTTGTAAGCGTACAGAGCGTTGAAAATTATAAAAACAATGTTTTATTCAATATCTTAGGTACATCTCATGTACATTATTAGCTAATTAAATATTTTAAATATTATATTCTGTTTTATATAATCGTGTCAATTTTAACAAAGTTTTTAGTGAAAGAAAGTACTGTTACTTAACCCAAAAAAGTAATATTAACTTTAGCTGAACTTGGTAGTGTTCAACATGAATTTATTCAATGCTCTAGTTCATAATTTAAAACGTGGTATCATATCTAGAAAAGAAAAGGTGACGGTAGTCACCTTTATCAAGTTCAAAAAAATTTTTCTCTCGAAAAGATATATTTGAAACTCCCTTCAAAGATGTTTTTAGCTCCTTAGGTGGTATAGGTTTCTCCTAACCTGAAATACATGTTTGTTTAAGAAAATATTTTTTCACCCATTGCCAGCTTCAAAAATTTGAAAAATTTCATGAACGTGGGTTCTTGAGTGTAAAAACACCCAAATTTTTTCAGATTTTTGTTTATTAAAATCGGAGCCTGGAAAAATATTTCAATTTTTCTATCTTTTATTAGGCTGTGGTGGTCGAATTTAACTAACTTATAAATAGCAGTTTTTATGTATTTTTCCCGTACTTTCGGTGCTGTCTTATATGACCTGGTGTGTAATATGTTATATATGTTATGACTGCCCGTGTTATAATCAGAACTTTCAGACGGGAACTGCCCAAAATTTAAAAAAAACCGCTTTCTATCGCATTTTTTTCTTCGTATATTAGGCTCATAACCTCAAAATTGGAAAAATCGCCGAAAAGGTGGAATTTTCGAATACTGAGCATGTTTCGCCCCAGAAACGGCAACTCTAATGCTTCAAGTGAGGTGTTAGGGTATTGTTACACTGAACTATGCAATTTTAAGGTTATGTTCAAAATATATGGAAAAATATGCGACGAAAAGCTGGTTTTTTCAAATTTTGACATGTTCCGATCTGAAAATGGTAATTATTACACCGGCAGTCGAAAGTATGGGGAAATATATCAAAAACTGCTATTTAGATGTTAGCCATTCGACCATCGTAACCTAAAAAATGATGGAAAAATTCTTTTTTCTAACTCCAGTTTTGACCTCGAAAATTAGTTTCAGTTACAGGAAGATTACCTCATTTTCCTTTTGAACACATATGTTATGCTCTTAATATATGTTTATTCAAAAAATGTTACAAATATACCAGAACGTCATTATGAAATTGATATGTATCTGTATATCGTATACAAAACCCACGTAACTTTATCCCTACTTTCTACTTTTGTTAACTTTAAATTCCAAAGAAAGGCAATTTTAGTTCACCAAAAATCCAACTACAAAAGAGTTATCCAGTGGAAAAAATTAGGAAGTTAAATATTCCCAACCGCATTAAGGAAATTAACGAATTACCGAACAGAATAGGAAAACCTCCAAAGAAAGACGTAAACGTCGGCCAGAGTATACGAACAATGGATATAAAAGAGCAATAAAGCAGCCGAGCAAAAGGATATTATTATACAGCGTCTACGTCACGAAGGAAAATCTCTGAGTCCTTCAAAAAAAGCTATTTAATGAGGGTCTTGAGGGCGAAAAAAATAGTTCTGGGGAAATGCGTAACCCCTTTTCCCTTAGAGAGGGAAAATAACACAATGGTTACGAGTTAATCATACTAAACAATTTATGTGGCTTTATAGTATGTTAAATTTGGAATATTATACAAGGATCATGGTATTTAATAATTAGTTGTTATACAGTGAGGAACAAAAATTGTGTACGAGGGGTTTTCATTATCACAAACTTTTGCTTCACATGACCTACATGTATTATACGACGAAATAAGGTTGGCGGAAGACCTTGCTAAGTGCACTGGTAAAAAGGAAAAGTGGTGGGAATAAATGCAAAATTGTGTTATGCTGTGTTGCCGTCAATGCAGTGCAATTTCGCTTTCAGCGGTGTACAACATTCAATTTACATTGTAAAAGCTCAAGAGAGACATATTATGACGTTTAGCAACACCGCTTGAATTACACGTCTAAGCTCTATATCTGTAAGACTAATGCAATTCTAAATAACATTCTATAGCACCTTACCACACCCTCGTCAAACCACAGCATAAACTCGTCTCCCTATCCCTTAAGAAACGGAAATTAAAATTAGGGAAGCAAGCAATTCCCTTAAGGCATTGCACAGGATACACCCGAACAGACCCGCCGGGGGAGGTTTACATAACTGCCAAAGAGGTAATTAAATTCGTCAATCATAAACGCGAATCTATCCCGCGGTACAAATTGAACGTCAGCGGTTGTGCGGTTAAATCGGAATTAATTAATTTGAATGGAACCGCTCTTATCGAGCTTTTAATTGGTCCCGGTCTTGCATTACTTCTCGAGCGAAAATGGATAGGTGACAGACTAGGTTTAAGGCTGGGTAAAAATGGGTAAAAATTGGTCTTTATATGCGGTCAAAAATAGCTAGTTTATTGAACTAAATATGCTGTATAAATCTAAAATATGCCTACAAATATGGATGTTGTGACGTACTATGTACGTTATATGCCAAAACTTGTAAAGCTCATACATGGTGTCACGTTGCTTATTTTTTATTGCCTCAAAAAAGCTCACTTTCTTATTAAAGTAGGTACAGAGACATTAATCTATTGGAAGTATTCAAAAAAGTGTATTTGACTAATCACAAGCAGCGATCATTTTACGACATCAACTTGATTTGACTAATTCTTTCCACAATATTTGGAAACAACAATGTATAACATTAAAAACAAAAAGAAGCAATTTTAAATTTTTATTTTTACTACAAAACAAAAAAATAATACTAGATAAGTACACATTTAACCTGAAATAATATATTTACAAAAAAAATTAAAACGATGCCTAACAACCTAACTGAACAAAACTCTTGCAATAAATAATCATGTGCTTTTCAAGATTCTCTAAAAGAAAACTTCTATTGTCTTGTAGGATATTTTTATATCGCGAAAAACTCCTTTCAACGTCACTTCTATACACGTTCTGCTATACACTGACTAGAAGTTGCATCAAAACATTGAACTATATTTGTGAATTTTCCAATATGCTTAGCATAAAGCAATGCTGCCTCAATCCATGTTCCCCACTTAGGTTGTGGTGGAAGAGAGATGTGTTTTAGGAATTTTCAGCAAAAATGACGAAAATATGCTCGGATATGCTCTTTCATGTTAAAATATGTTACCTGCATGCGCTTATGCTGTAAAACTCCAAAAATATGTAAAGTATGCTAAAAAAAAGTTTAGTGTTTTTAACTAAAAACGTCGTGTAATACGTAAATATATCATTTTCATCTAAATATACCCAAAAATTAAAAAAAAAGGGATTATGCTGTTGCCCAGCCCTAACTAGGTTCATATGACATGTGGTCATGTGAATGCTGAAGTGGAGAGGAGAGAGAAGCATTTGAGAAATAGGGAATGCTAAAAATGCCACTATTTTGTTAATTTTAAATTGAACGAAAACTCTTGCGCACTTGTGCGCATTTATTAATTGCTTAAAATTAATATTTTTGATGTAAGGCGAGTGTTATTACATTTCATCACATCCATTTACTTTTCCTAATTCAGTGTGCAAAAGATAAACGAATTTTATCAAAAAAACTTTCTTGCTCACCTTTATTAGTCACTCATTTAATCGCAACATTATTACAAGGCATCAAAAGTTGAAATAGCCACGATTACAATCCCACCAAAAATGCCACCTAATAAAATAAAAAAAAAGGCGATTAAGGAATTCAAGGGGGAATGACGTGTGAGAGAAATCGTTAACACTTGCTTCCCCAAATCTGCCCGAGTAGGGGAAATTTATGACGAAGACGTAATGATTAACACCTTCGTTAACGAGTCTCGGGGGTAATTAAGTTGGAACACGCCTTTCGCATTTACTCGAAGACAACAGGTGCTCGATTCGCCTCAGCTCCGCAACCAGGTGACAAACAATTAGATATATTAATTATAAGCCGGGTCGTTTACGAAATAAGTAGTGGAAAGTCATAAGGGAACTGAGCTTATTAAAATTTGCAGCATACATGTTTACATCGTTGGAGTTTGCATTATATAGGAGGTTTTGGTGAATCTGCTGTACCATTTACCCCTAAATTCAATGTATCTTTGCAGTACAGTACAAAAAATAATTTGTTTTCCAAAGTTTCCATTATTTTACCCACGGACCAAATTCATCTTTGGATAAGTTTCATTTTGTTCTAGTATTATAAATTTACCGAGCTTTGGCTCTTTTATATTTCTCAAAATCCGAAAAGACCCTTTGAGATCTTCTTGAAACTAAGTAGTTTCAAACACATTGATATGGCTATCAGTATGTGAGGATAGAGAAGATATAGCATAGCATAAGATTTGGGTACGAATCAGTTTTAGCTAAGATTCCCCTTTTTGGATCCCCCTATTCCCCTATTCAGATAGATCCCCTATTCAGTTGGATATTAGTTGGATTTTTTTCTCTCTGGAGGTGTTTTCCTTCTTTCTCAGTCTTTACAAACACAGAAATTCCTCTCGGTGGGTTAGAAAAGTAAAAGATTATTATTTATCCATGAATTTTTCGTAATTTTTTTGATATTTGATGAAATTTACATTTTCTACAGCTTAGCTCTATTATTTGAAAAAAAAATGCTTATATTTTTTGAATTTGCCGATTGTGTGATCAGTTTTTAATATAGAATTCGGTCTTCCTTCATGAATAATGAAAGGAACCTGGAAAATGTGACTGATCGAAAATCAAAAATTCAAGAAAAATTCATGAATAAATGATTTTTTTTTGCTTTTTTAACTCACTGAGAGGATTTTCTGTGTTTGTAAAGACTGAGAAAGAAAGAAAACACCTTCAGCGAGAAAAAAATCCAACTAATAGCCAACTGAATAGGGCCAATGCATGGATTATAACGAAAAAAATCACCGAAAATCCCCTCTAAAATGCGTAAAACGCGTGTAACTTTTTTTTATATATAATGATCACTACCCGCGTATAGACATTCGAAAGACCAACTATCAAAGAGTCTTTTCCTAAATTTTGAGACGATTTGAAGCGTACGTCTTGAAGCAATTCGATTTTTGAAAAAAAAAGCAGTTTTTCTCGTTTTCTGAGCTTCCCTTGCTAGATATCCACAAACGGACTACTGGATCGTGTTCTACGGGAAATTTGGCATCTCCTATGTACTTTTGGTCATTTTTCACGTCAAAATACCTTGTTAGTACGCCAAAAACCGATTTCGGGCACTTAGAGGTCAAAAAATGCCTGAAAACTTAAAAATGAGACCCAGGGCGCTGGGAGTGACCATTTGAGCTGAAAATTTAGGAACATTCTTTTTTCCATGGTACTAATCGATGTACCAATTTTAAGCCAAATCCGAGAGGGTGACGTGCGATCGACTGCTCAGTTGGCATGGAATGCCCCATACAGCATTACGCGATTTTGTACCCACACCTCGTAATTACTGAAAATATGTTTTATAAGAAATGAGAATGGACCAAAATATCGCCTTCATTACTGTTTTTATTAGATTCAACTTGAGTTCTGCCAGCGTTTTGACTACATTGAATAACAGTCCTCCACCTAATTGAAATCTAATGCTCTAATGGGCTTCATCATGATTGATTATCAAACGGAACACCGCCGTCGATTTAGATTTAAATAAAGATAATTTTCGCGGCTGTTACTTGTCAATGGGGCTGATAACGCCGATCACTTTCCCCGTCTCCCCTTCCCTATAGCAGTCTCGGAAAATGTTTCAACTTTGGAAGTTCGAGGCACACACGCCGAGGATGAAAATCGATTCGTTCCGGCCGGCTGTCATGTAAACATGGATTTTGTTCGAGGGGTCAAAACGAGGGACTGTTCGCACGTCGTTAAATCGAAATGCCGATCCAGGAGTTTTGTTCGTTCTTGGCTCATGGGGAGGCAAACTCGTGAAGCAATTCCTCATTTACAAAGGGAATTCCGTACAAAATTCCTAGGAAACTATAGAACTTCGAGCTTTGCGGTGTCACTCCTTCGACACTTTCGTATTTCTCTACCCTTATTTAGGTCGAACCTTAAAGCTGATGTGGATCCTCCATGTTCTTCTCATGTATTTTTCTCTGCTACCCTTTGAACTAATTTAGTTACCCTTCGCTCTTCTAATAAATTTGACATCTCCAGCTTTACATTCTCATGGCGAAAAATAAAATTCACGACTACTCACCACATTCTCGTTCTCAGGCATCACATTGAGCGTCAACGGTGAACGTCTACTCATGGGGGTCTGCAGCGCCTCGAAATCCGGTCGGGTTTGAATGATGGTCCTGTGGACCCCTTCAGACGGTATCTCCAGTTCGGTTTTGACCTTCGTTTCCGGCACGTCCTCCTTGTAGTTCGTCTCGGAATGTTGTTTGAGTCTGGCGACCGTTTTCCCATTTTCCTTCACTGGAAAACAACAGGAGGGTTGAAAGTTACAGGGTTAAATTGGAATTAGTAGAGGGGTGAATTGGACGTTTCACTTGGTTAACGATCGGACTTGTTGCTTGAATCCAGTTGAATGGAAATTGGATAAGAAAATGTCTCTTATGTATTCTTGTAATTGTAACAATTTTTTGAAAGTTAAGGTCGTTCTCATCCTCTTCTAATAGGAAAGTTTTTATGAAATACATGATGAATGATAGAAAGTTGAAGCAACCCCATTTGATTGTCATTAGTGTCAACACATTCATTATTGGACTATTAAACAATTTTTTCTCAACCAAAACTGAACTATTGGCGCAGTCAGTACGGACCAGGGAATAAAAGTCTTGCACTTTTCTTGTGCAGATTTCAGTGGTGTTTTTTTAGTAATTAACAATAAACGGTCCAAAAAGGTATGTTTTACTATTTTTGCCTGCCATTAAACAATAGAGTATTTGATGAATAATTCGGAAAATCTGTTAAAATGTCAAGCAAATTTTAAATGGCGTTAATGATGTTAAATTTACTTGTTGCTTAGATAGCTGCAAAATAAGGCTAAACAGTCAATTAACAATAAGTGTTGTAAAAATCCATTTATATGTTTGTTATTACGTGCCAAGTTGAGTCTTGTGGTACTTAACCCATCATAGAAAATTTTAAGCGTTTCTTAGGATAGTTTACATTTTATTGCATTTGTTTTCCCCAGATATCTTTTTTTGCAATGACGTTAGTTAGAAAGTAATGAAGAAACAACTGTACGGCTCCCTTATGGAAGAAGAGGAGTTGACCTATCAAAGCATATAAGTAAAGTGAAAAAATCTGTTGACAAAACGCTATCATTTTTCACTTATAAACCTTTGTGATAACTCTTGTTCTATTGGTTGGAAATTATTTTTTTTTCGAATTAAAAAAACTGGCATTTATACACTTACTTAAAAAAATTGTCTTGGGTCAATCTGAAGCAGTATTTTTTAAAAAATTTTTTAGGTAGCATAATTTTTTTTGGAAATATTCCTCTCATTTTACGCCAATTTCCTATACTTTCATTGCTTTATGAAACTTATAATTCTTATAAAACTTATAATAAGTTATAAACTATAACTTTATGAAACATCTATTGCTTTATGAAAGCATATAAGAAATGTGAAAAAATTTTTTGACAAAATGCTATCATTTTTCACTTATAAACCTTTGTGATAACTCTTGTTCTGTTGGTTGGAAATCATTTTTTTTTTCGTATTGAAAAAACTGGCATTTATACACTTACTTAAAAAAATTGTCTTGGGTCAATCTGAAGCAGTATTTTTTAAAAAATTTTTTAGGTTGCATAATTTTTTTTTTGGAAATATTCCTCTCATTTTACGCCAATTTCCTATACTTTCATCTATTGCTTTATGAAACTTATAATTCTTATAAAACTTATAATAAGTTATAAACTATAACTTTATGAAACATCTATTGCTTTTTGAAAGCATATAAGAAAATCTTTTGACAAAATGCTATCATTTTTCACTTATAAACCTTTGTGATAACTCTTGTTCTATTGGTTGGAAATCATTTTTTTTTCGTATTGAAAAAAACTGGCATTTATACACTTACTTAAAAAAATTGTCTTGGGTCAATCTGAAGCAGTACTTTTTAAAAAATTTTTTAGGTAGCATAATTTTTTTTGGAAATATTCCTCTCATTTTACGCCAATTTCCTATACTTTCATCTATTGCTTTATGAAACTTATAATTCTTATAAAACTTATAATAAGTTATAAACTATAACTTTATGAAACATCTATTGCTTTTTGAAAGCATATAAGAAAATCTTTTGACAAAATGCTATCATTTTTCACTTATAAACCTTTGTGATAACTCTTGTTCTATTGGTTGGAAATCATTTTTTTTTCGTATTGAAAAAAACTGGCATTTATACACTTACTTAAAAAAATTGTCTTGGGTCAATCTGAAGCAGTACTTTTTAAAAAATTTTTTAGGTAGCATAATTTTTTTTGGAAATATTCCTCTCATTTTACGCCAATTTCCTATACTTTCATCTATTGCTTTATGAAACTTATAATTCTTATAAAACTTATAATAAGTTATAAACTATAACTTTATGAAACATCTATTTCTTTATGAAAGCATATAAGAAAAGTGAAAAAAATCTTTTGACAAAATGCTATCATTTTTCACTTATAAACCTTTGTGATAACTCTTGTTCTATTGGTTGGAAATCATTTTTTTCGTATTGAAAAAACTGGCATTTATACACTTACTTAAAAAAATTGTCTTGGGTCAATCTGAAGTAGTATTTTTTAAAAAATTTTTTAGGTAGCATAATTTTTTTTTGGAAATATTCCTCTCATTCTACGCCAATTTCCTATACTTTCATCTATTGCTTTATGATACTCACTTGTGATTTTTAAATTTGTCAAAAAACGTTATCAGTAGCATTTCTTAACCAATTTAAATGAAAATATCATTTTTTTTTGACTCGCTCTGCTTTCTGAAAAATTGTAGTTTCTTCCCACAGAAATTTTCTTTCTCCGACCTACATAAGCTTTTGAGGTTTTCTAGCAATTTCTACAACGTTGCTAACACGTGTGTAGGAACTTTGTCATTTTTATGACTTTTACGAAATCCAAATTTTCAAATAAATCACGCGTTTTATCCCCTCTGTCAATACTGGCGCTGATGAATGATTGAATACCTCTGTGTTTAACGATTACCATCATTCCAGGCTCAGAATGCTTGTCGCAAATCGGACATAAGGAGTATTCTTTCCCCCATTCCTGCGAACTGTAGAAGTGTAATTCATAACACCTGAAGGAATTTAGTACTTATATACACATTATCAAGAAGATTCCTCAAAATTAATAATTTACAAATTATACGGAAAGTATAGGATTGGTGACTGGGGAGTTTACAGAGATCTGATAAGTTCTTTAGATAGAATTAGATAGAATTAGAAAAATATTTTGCATTTTTCATATCTAAACAATTATGTGTGCAAAAACGATAATTTTAAGAGTTTCTTGCTTGTATATAGAATAAAAGTTATGAAATATTTGGATATTTTTAGTGGACACTCTTGTAAGGTGTTTTGAAACCTTCAAAATAAGCCGTTGTAGAAATTTCTCCGGTAATTTGTTGCTTAGAAAAACTCAAAAAATCATTAAAAATGTAAAATATTTCAATAAACAATAACTTTTGGAAAAATAAACATAAGAATCTTATATTGCACAAAGTTAGAGTTCTTATGGCACTTAATATGTGATAAAAATATTTTAAGTTGATCCATGCAATAGTTTTTACAAAATTCCATTATTTTTCCAACTACTCTTCTTTTGCAATAACATTGCCTATAAACCATTGATCAAACAGAAATTCGGCGGGCTGGTAATTGAAGTAGGAGACTTGTACTACAAAAATCAAGCAAAAAGCATTTTTCAAAAATCGGTTTCAAAAACCGCCATCTTCTTCTTCTACAATTACCAGCCCGCAGAATATCTTTTTGTTCAATGGTTTATGAGTAAAATTATTGACAAAAAAGGATAAATAAATTGAATTTTGCAAAAACTATTGCATGGATCAACTTGAAATTTTACTACATATTAAGTACCACAAGGGCTTGAACTTTGTGCAATATTAGACTCGTTTGATTTTGATTTTTGCAAAAGGTATTGTTTATTTTTCTATTTTGTTTTTCGAAGCAACAAATTATCGGAGAAATTTCTACAGTGGGTAAATTTGAAGGTTCAAAATGAAGGTTACATAGGAATCAATACCGAAGTAAAAAATTACCCCCGAAATCTTCTAAATTATCACTATTTTATTTAAGGAATACCTTTTGTTCATTTTTATTCAAATTTATAAACCCAAAAACCATCGAATTCGGAATTCGATTAGCTTTTAAATGAGGTATCACTTGATCCCTTCCTTATTTAAATCGTAGGGCTCACCCGGGCTAAAGGGTTGAAGCGACAGGGTTCAAATGCAAATGTTCCCCTCGTAATCAAAATCGACGTGTCACGCCAATTTTTTAAATTGTCGTTAGTTCTACATTTAAATCCGATTGAATGTTTTTAAATTGTCGAGAGAGAGGGAGAGAGAGAGAGAGAGCTCCAATTAAAATTACTCTAATATCAAATAACCTAGCTCATATATCACTTGTTAAATTAGTTTTATTTTCTATTAATTGCTCGAAATTTGTATCTGAACCTGAATTACCTTCTTCCTTTTCCTCAGCATGGCCTTCCCTCTCCCCATTTATGTTAGTGTATAAGGACGACTGCGACTTGATGTAGTCGAATGTTTTTCCGAGCTGACCTGGAAATGAATACGTCACGTTATATTTTCAAGTATTTTCTATAGGGTGTTTCCAACTTTTCTTATTCTTGTAGTCTCTCAAAATTTCTTTTTGCCGGCATTTAAAAAATGACCGCCACAAAGGACGAAGATTCCTGAGACACCATGAAAATCTAAGTTGCTTCAAATATGCAGTCTATTACAAATTACTACAAAGGGATCTTGTGATTATTAAGGCATTAAACTTCACAGAGGTAAGTTGCTAATTACAACGTGATGAGTTTTTGCCTTTCCGAGGGATGTGAAGCCGTAAATTATGTCGTTAAGCGGGATTATTTTGTAGGTCGGGGAGGGTTTTTAAATGCTTCAATTAAATTTTGTTAAGGTACCTACCTAAAGATTTTAGGTTTTCTAGTTCTTGCTCGCTCGCATCCTGAAACAGACGAATTTAATAGTGAGAAAATGTTTGAATGGTATTGGGAGTTATATGGGAAAATTAAAAATCTTGATTTTCATATCAATATTGCGAATATTTCTGAGTTTGCGTTATATGGCTAAATTTTAGTTATGAATATTAATATTGTGGTATTGATTATTACTCGTGTTATTCTACACGTCATGTGGTCAGATTCCCCAAACAAATGAATATTATGACCTATTAATTAAGTAATACATGCTTTAAAGAACTGAATAATTCAAGGATTTTTAACTAATTTAATTCATTAGCTTAAAATAACAAAAAAATAGATTACTGTCTAATACAATTACTAACATGTCTAATTACTATCTGTTTAATTATAATATGTTGTAAAATACCTCAAGTATTATTATTATTATTATTACTATTATTATTATTATTGAAATGATCGACTTAAATTATTAAAATTAAGATTAATAAAGATTAAAATTATTGAATGATGAGCTAAACACGCAATACTTTCTTCATTAGTGTCATTTCATGCAGTAGTGAAATAATTGAGTAAATGAGTAATTAAGTAATTATGTATATACTAAACGCCAAACAAAGTTGCGCTCACATCACCATTTTGTCATAGATCGATTTAGAGTGTTGCCAGATTTTCGGCAACGTATCTGTATCGTATTGTACGTAAATTATATAGACATTAAATACTTTTCTTAGAATAAAAAAAATGTGTCATCAAATAATCAAATGTAAATATATGTCTAAAAAATGTTTTTTAGTAACATGATGTATGCGTATTAGCTTGGTTCATTTAATTTAAAGAATCGGCCATTTAAAATTTTCTGAAAAATATTAATCAACAAGTAAGTTATGGCAACGTGTAAACATAGGTACCGTGCTACGTTGTCGGATTTAATCGAACCTTATATAGACCCTGAGAAGGTCTTTTAAGGTTATGTTTACGTTTGGTGATTATATTTACACGGTTTGTTTACACTTGATGTGAAACGATTTTTGCCATCAGATATTCTAATATTTAATTCAGCTGCACCATAAAGTGCGAATACAAACTGATTTTTTCAAAACAAAAATAAATAGTCTACAAGCGAAGCAAACAATTACTCGTTATATATGGAGAAATTGCATTCGACATACCGAGGAAGAAATTTTTAAATGGTATTAGAGGGAGAGAATATTTGATCGCCAAGAAGTCAGTCCTTTGATTATAAATATTGGTAGTTATGATGATGATGAAGATTATGATAGTGATGATGCCAGTGATATGTACGAGAAATGAAAATTTCTGTTTCCATAAGTTCACTACATATTCGCTATTTGTATCATGACTAATATGATTCAGATGAAGAATCATGTATTAATTTTTACATTATAGCTTTTAAAACGTATTACCATGGTTTAGTTCTACAAATTTAATACCAAGTTTTTCGTTGTTTTATAAATTATTTTTATAATAAAGTGATTTTTCATTTGAAAACTGGTACAACACATTTTTAGTTACTTGTTACTTATGCAACCAGCAATTCAATAATTGTATAAGTGCGGCGAAGAATTCGAGATTCCCGAAAATCTGGCAACACTCGAAACAGACGTGTGATAAAATGCTGATGACGTGAGCGCAACTTTGTTTGGCGTTTAGTATATATGTAGGTTGTATTATGTTATTATAGTTTCATCATTTTTAAATAATTAATTATTGTTTATATAGCCACGTAATTAAAGGTATATTAAACATATATCTTTTATAAAATTTCAGCTTTAATAACTTTCTTCTAAGTATAGATGTTTAATTAGTTGCATTATTTATGCAACATTTTTTAGAATAGTAGAATATATATTGTGGAGGAATGTGCAATTATAATAAGTTTTCATTACTATCTTCCTTTTACGAATGGACTTTAAAAAATCTGTCTCCCCGATCATTTCTTGTTCCTAAACCAAAATTTCTAACATATTTTCCGTTGCCCTTTCCAGCTTTGGTGTTAAATCGCTCATAACCTATAAATTTAGGCAGAGTTATTTCAAAAAATGAAAAAAAAAACACGAGCTGTAAAGTAACCATAAAATAACATTGTACAAATAATGTAGAATCTCATCATTTATTTGATTCCGACCGCAGGCAAAGTAAAGACAGGCCAATGTGCAAGAGAGAAAGTAAGTTGCATGTGCGCCGTATACCATTTCTGTCTAGCACAAAGATATACGCAACCCTTAAAATTGGCAACATGGTACATCGATCCTGAAGTTTTGTAAAAGTATTACGAGATGGCGCACCAATCAATACAGTTTAAGGCAATTAAATTTAATTTCATATTTTCTCTAAGATTCTGCCAAAATTTGTACAAAACTTTTGCTCTTTTAATAGTGTATAGTAAAATCTAGAACTGGCCCTTTGCAGATTTTCAAATTATTGTTTTAAAAAAATTAAAAGAAATAAAGTTTAAAAACCGCTGTTTTTTCATTTTTCAATTGATTACTAAAACTTTCTCGGGACCAAAATTAAAATTTTGAAAAACGGCAGTTCTAGCTAATTCCTTTTGCAAACCGTAACAGCAGAGATCAACTCAATAGAACGTTTACTTTTGCCAAAAATATCGAATAACTTTACATGGCAAATCCCTATTCTCGATTTGCCGATACTGCCCCCTTAAGGAAAAATTTCGCTTCCAAATTGATGCCACATAATGTATTTTAGTGCGACTATTTTTACCTACTCTTTACCTGGCAGAAGAACGACCATTTAATACGATAAGGGGAAAAGTGGTGTGTGATTATTGCAGCTAACAAGGCAACCAGTAAAATTCAATATTAATTTATAACCTACCTGTTATCATAATTAAAAATGTAGGAAACCCTACCAAAACTTCCCTTTGCCATAACTAACTAAACCCAACCTGCCATAACTAAGTAACTCTATTTGAATTATAATAGTTTACGCTAAAAACGACTTAACTACTGAAACTAATTTTCCGTCGAGTTGTTATCTTTAAATTTCTGTGAACAATAGACCGGCGAAAGTAACTGTATGTTTAGACGCCGGAATTTGGATTTTATTAGCCACTCGCGTCTGATACGGGGCGAATTTACAAGTAAAAGTACGAAACCGGCAAGCACAACAAGGAAATTCATTAGCTACCTTCGTCGGAATAATTTAAGGACAAAGACTTATCTCTCATTATCCTCGACGCGAAGAAATTCTCGGTTTAATCGAGAAACTTTCGACGACTTCGTTATTTCGACTTTAATCTCCTCAGAAAGCGTCCAATCACTCCGCGCCGTTAGTTATTAAAAGTTTGCGGTACATGTGATTGAAAATTTAAATGACATTGTGTTACTTCGACAAATTGATTTATATTTAAAAACGTGCGCTTGATGTTTCGATGAAGAAAGCCTCAACTTTAAGATCTTCCTCTCGCCTATAAGAATCCATTAACTTTTTACGTTTTTGATAACGTCGAGTAAGTAGATTTCTCCTTTACCGACAATGGGTAGATCGAAATGAGATATTGAAGAATGAAAAGTCCTACTACGAAATTAATTTGGGCAACGTTCCACATTCAGTCCTCAAAATGTTTCCAAAAACGTGAACTAAGGTATTTGTAAGCAAATCCATAACGGTTTTTACTATATATTATTACTTATAAACAAAATCAACTGAAATAACATGAAGCATCGCTCGCACTTTAGTATCTATCATGACAAAATATTATTTAAAAAATTATGTGTCTATGACTTTTTTCCAGGACTATCATGTAATTACAAAATTCATAATACATTTTCTGGCCCTGCTTTAACTTTTGGTGCTACCAGACGTGAAAGTACTGAAGAAAGCCCCTGAAAAAACTGTTTTAGAAGACGCCCCTTAAGTTCATTTAAAAGCTTTAATCCAAAATCGTATAAATCCTAAAATGTCCTTGAGAACTTTAAGTCAAGTGCGCAATTAAATTACACTTCTCAGAAAGTCCTAAAGGAATTTCGATTTCTCAACAGTAAATACATTAAATTGTAAATACAATTACAAATTGTTGTAATTTCAGTAATTTCAGCAATTTCCTGTAATTTCAGCAATTCGCTTTGAACGTCCAGTGGCAATAATGGGAATTTTCAGAAGGTAATAAAGGAGTTCTGGCATTTCAAACTACTCTACCTTTTTCTATATGCTTTGTTCCTAACTTTCAAGTCGCTGAAAAAATATTTTAAACTTCATTTGACTGTAGAATCTATAGATTTCGTTCGCAATTTAGTTTGCATCTCTTTTTGAACGAAAGTTTTCAGAAAATTCTGAAGGAGTTTTGTCCTTTCAAACTGCTACAATTCTTTCTAAAATCCTTAATGACTTTGTCTTATTGTCCTGTGATTTCTCTAATTGTAAGTCCTTTTGAAGGAGCAGTGATGCTAATTGAAATTTTCAGGAAATGCTGAATGAGTTCTGTCCTTTCAAAAGACAATTTTTTCAAAAAACTTTACTTCTAGTTTAGAAAATTTCGAAGTTTTTTGAAAAAGTAAAGACTACAATCCATATCAAAAATTTATTTTGCAATCTCACAACTCCTGCAATTCCTGTTGAACAGTTTATTTATGCAGTGGCATTACATATGATTGTTTAGAGTTTTTGAGGCGTTCTGGCCTATCAGATTCCTACAGTACGTTCTAAAATACCTATTCCTACTTCAAAAATTTTCTAAAGAATCTTCTCAGAAGTTGTATGAATGAAAATTTACTTATAATCTTAGTTTCATAATGCCGTAGGTACTTTTAAACGTCCAGCTCAAAATGGGGTTTTGGAAAGTTCTAATGGGCGTTCTGCCTTTTGTAATTTTTTTTGTAGGTGTTTTGTTTCTAATTCAGAAAATTTCAGGAGGTTCTTTTAAAAAATTAGTGACTTGTGTCGATGACATAAAAATTTAATTTGCAATTACTCAACTTCTGCAATTTCTTTCAATGGTTTTATCATCCAGTGCCATTGTATGTAATTATTCATAAAGTCCTGAAGGACTTCTGCTCTTTCATATTCCTACAATTCTTTTTAAAGACCTTTTTCAAAAATTCCGTGAAGGATCTTTTCAAAAGTTGTATGGCTCAAAACCAATTTAGTTGGAATCCCACAACACCTGCAATAATTTTTGTACTCTTTCATCAATTGAAGTCATTATGTATGAATTTTTAGATTGTCCAGAAATAACTCTGGCCTTTTAAATTCCTACAGTTTAAACAAAAAATATTTCAATTATTCTCTATAGAAACTTTATAGAAGTTGTGCGACTGAAATCTCTTCCTTCTCTCTCCAAAATCTTCCTTTATGCTTTTGTTTTGCGTTTTGCTTCTTCCTTTATGGTATGATCTACAGTTTTTTCCAATTTTCGGAGTTTCGCAGTTATCGTAAGCGATCCTTGCATTTTCAACTGATTTTGTAGGGGCCACCCGGTATGAGCGGTGTCAGGACGAAAGGCCCAAAGAAGAGGAAGAAGTAGTAGAAGAAGAAATCCGGCGTTTAAGCCATCGGATATCGAAATGTCAATGGCGTTTCGCGTTTTCGAAAGAATTATGTCTTTACCTGTCCTTTCTTAACTGTCTTTTACAACGAATTAGAGATAAACTGCAATGATATTTAGCTAATGATTCCTTATCCTACGTAACCAGCCTTAAAGTCAACATAATATTCTCCTACAGTCCTGCCCCTATACCATCACCCCAGTTCTCTGTAATCGGTGACATCCCTGTATGATTATTCGCGCGCCTATGATTTTGACGGGCATTTTATTAGTATTATTAGAAATATAGTAGGTATATATTATAATTTATTATAATGTTTGTAATGTGAAAACGATGGCGTTACTTACCCTGTTCATTGGATCGGCCGGTGTTTCACCTGCAACAAAATTTTTGGTTATATAAGATGCAATTTTCATTCGAAACGTGATATGTGAAATTCAACTTCAAAGGTGACCCTCTACTTTTTTGCCCGCCCTCAATCATTACATGACCGGATTGCGGTGAGCATATTGGAAAACTTTTTCCCATAACTCTCCAAACTTCAAATATTATGGACTTACTAACAAAGTTTTATACGCTATGCGCTACAACTCCAAGAACGTTTTGTTATCGGCACGACGGTATACATGACTTGGGAAATAATACCGGGAGAGAAAAGGGGGAAAAAGGACGCTTTACGCTTCGGTTTTTTTTAATTGTCGGAAGAATGGGGTATCCGCAGGAGGGGGGGGAGGGGCTGAGTGAGTTTCGGAGTTGTATTAAAAAACAACGTGATGTGGTTTTTCGGTGGAAGAGGTGATAATAGAATTTTCGTGGAGTTCCGCTTTGGAAATTTAAACGTAACGTAACAGACCGAAGGTAAATCGGGATAAAGCCCGGCGATTTTGTTTTTGCCTCGCCAGATTTTGGGTCTTATTCGATTTTCTCCACGTCACTTTCCTCGCAGTCGGTTCTTTTTTTATTGTATTATTACACCTTTTGCGGGTATTGAATTTTTAATATATCTTCAATGAAATTGAACATGTTCGTCTAAAATCAAGCTGAAAATGCTGAAACGCCCTGCATTCACAAGAGTTCTTTAAGTTACACTTTGTTCTGAAAATCCCATCACTCAAAGCGTAGTTTTGAGCTCCCCTTAAATTGGACTAAAATATACTAACCAGGTATCTCTAAGTGGATAAGTCAAATTTTTTAATAGTCTTAACTGAAACAGGTTTAGAACCTGCTAGGGTTCAGCCTCAGTGCTATATTACTTAGTTGTCTAATGAAGTTACTTAGGTGACTTGAGGTTTTGCAGAGCATAATTTACACGTTCTAAACAAGAACGTTTCTGTTACCTTTTAGAATTTCTAGAATCATTAGGAATATCTGAATTATTTCTTTGGCCCCTGTAGAGGCCCGACTGATAACTGAAGGCAGGATATATTTTTTATCACAAAATAGAGCAACTTAAATTATTTTTGTTTTTTTGGAAAGTAGTGGAGTACAATTTTTCTTAATCAAAGTGATCAAAGGTCTTAGCGACCTTAGATATCATTTATAATTCGTTTTTTCCTATAAGACTTTGGTTACATCTACCAAATTTTATGTACTAGGTAATATTACTTGGGGGGTAATAAAATAAAACTGAAAGTCTCTATACATTAAAAATATAGCGAAACCGGACTTACAGGAATTGTTAGTCACAAAAGCATTTTTCAAAAAATGGCTAAACCAGACGATATAGACTTGGGAGCTTCCTGAACACACTGCAGAAAACCGCCGTCCCTAAAAATTTCCGATTTATTTCCTAACTTCCCAGGACTATATGAACGAATTTAAAACAGCGGTTATCACCGAATGACTCATGCTTGAACGCAGTTTTTGCAAGATTTTTTTAATTGCGATTAGGACAAACGACTGTCGGTTGGTTTCGTTATGTAGAAATTTTATTTCTGAAGTTAACTGGCAAGAGAATGGTTTAGTTTTAAATACATGTAATTGAGAATTACATTACAATTATTTGTGTGAGGTTATTTTCTCGATTCATGTTAATACCTCTTTTTAAATGTGTTTTATGACTTTTCATAATCTTATGACATGTTTATGATTGAATTTTTTATTATTTCAGGTAGTGCGGGATAAGCATTTTAGTGTCAGTGTCAAATAACCAAATAACTAAGTGAGTATTGACTGGACAATGGCATAGAACTTCATATAAGGGCAGTACGCCAGATGTAGCTGTCTGTAAGGTTGGTTCCTTTTAAACTATTTTTTGAAAAGACCGTTTACTGTAAATTATATGGATTTCTTGTGGGTAATACATATTTTCAATAATTTTTAGGTAAGTTTTTGGTGTGACAGTAGTGGCATCTTCCTTGATAAGCAAAATGGCAGCCACAGACAGTCTTCTGATGGCGTAATAGTCGATAACTTCGAAGAACCCGCAGGCAAAATAAACTTTCATTTAATGGTTAGTATTTTACGCTTGATTTTATTTTTACTATTTGGGCTCGGAGAATATGCAAAATTCATTTGTTTTTCACCTTCAATTAGGTGGTTAAAAATACAAGGTCATGAAAGATTGGCTGGGATAAAACGTTTAGAAATTAATTTTTAGTATTATTGACAACAGAAAACAGAAATAACAATTTTTATTCGAGTGAGAGGCAATTTGTTAGGAACAAAACGTCAAAAAAATGAAGTAACTTCGCAAATATTTTGTTTGGTAAATTAGATAAAAATAAACGTTTTGTGTTCTTAAAATTTTTTAAGGAAATTGCACCCCTTTCGAGTTATCACCAATTAAATCGCGAAAAATGACCAAAAATAGCCATTTTCAAAATTTTTTATCTCGGCTTGTACCAAAGCTATTTAGCAGTTCCTTAGTGGAAAGTATTCGTTAGGTCGTGTACTTTAGGACAGTATTATTTTTTACAGGCATACTTTTATTTTCATCTTGAAATTGAAAACCTAAAAATGTGTGTATTTTTGCCCAACTCACCAAAAAATTGATGTGTGAATCGTTGTTATAAACTTTTTAATTTTTCATGTAATTTGTTGATAACAAATGATCATTATGTCGGCTTTTTATTGAAATACATGTGTCTATATACGCATGCTCTTTACAATCACATTTACGTTTTACCCCCTCGAGCAAACACTAAATATTTTAAAAAAGTGCCTTTAATTTAATGCAATATACAGTAAGGAACGGATATTGCATGCCCCCCACGTTTATCTGTTATATCTTACGCTTTTTTACAGCGATTAGAAATTCACAATCATTATTGGTTATCGGTTATGGAGTCATATTGGGCTAGGAAAAATTATTTATTATTTAGTAGACTCAAAAATATATTTAAAATTTACAATAACTCCCATTTAGTCGTCGATGTTCCAGAAAAAATGTATCCTTTTCAATACACCTTTAAGAAAGTTTCAGTCATCTTAAAGTAAATCTAGAAACTTTTAAAGTACCTATTAAAGTTAAGGAGTTTCTTAGAATATTATAACAGTTTTAACTTACCGACAACATTTTCAAATAGAATTTTGTGTAATGTAACTTCAGGTATTTCAAACAAGTTCTGAAACTATTAAAGAAATTGCTTTAAAGGGTGGAAACGAGGGAACCTTTTAAGATACTCTTTACAATCGTAATGATTTTAATATGTTTCCAAAGAAGTTACTTTAATTAGTTACTTAAGGAGTTACTTTAATGCGCTTTTAAAGAACTATTGGCAGTTAAAGAAGTAGAGGAGTTTCTAAGGAATCACTGACAATTGCAATGAACTAATGACATTATTATTTCATAACATAAATTTTGTCGTGGGGTTGAACTTTCTAAGTTACTTGCAGCAATTGTAGATTGTTGACATTTTAAAAAATGTTGTGGGCATTCTAAACAAAAACTGATATATCACAGTAAGTTGAGAAGTTCCTAACGAATTTGTAAATGAACTACCAATGGTTTAGAACATGTAGCTTGAAATTTAACTCCTGAACATAGTTTGAGTGCTGAATAATGTTAAGAAGTTTTTAACAAAATTGTGACATTTGTAAAATTGCCGAGATATGGTAAAAATAAAAATACAATTATATGTGTAAAAAGTAGACTTTTTCGAATCAATTGTGACACAAGTAACAAAAGGTTCTAAGTAACTTAGGACAGTTGTACAGAACAAGTGCCATTTAAAAAGGTGTTGCAATTGGATTAAAAAACATAAGACGTTGTGTATAAAAATTCTATGTAGAAGAAATTGTAATTTAAATGAAAATTAAGATTTTCTGATTTACTTGTTTAACAAGAAAGTAATTGCAATACAATTGTTTCGTCAAATATGACATTTGAAATATAGCTTGTAACGTTTTTAAACGATTTTTGATTCTTTCAAAGAAGTAGAGGCGTAAAACGTAAGGCAACGCATGATATGACTGGTGGCTGTCATAAAACTTTTCAGAAAGGGTAATGAGCTGCTCTAAACAAAAGTTTTACAAAAGATTTATAGTACCAGCGTGCTGTTCGGAAACTTAAAGTTTGGGCCCAAAACTGCTTTGCAAAATCAAGTTTCTTTCTTTTAAAATACGGTAAAAATAATGTGTCGATATTTTAATCCAATATTTATCTAAACACTATTAGTTTTGTTTATACGAAAGCAAAGTTAATTGTGTTTCTGTACTATAATTTACCAGGCTACAGAGTATTAAATGGCGTGACACATTGTGACGCTGCCGCCAAATGTTCGAATGGCGGTACGCCATTTTATACTCCATAGTACCTATTGGATCGTTTTATTTTCGCTTCACATTAGATTTCTTGGGAACATTCTTTTGTATGTTTTTTGAGGAATTTATACTATTCAGTTGATGACATTATTCAATCATGGAGACACGAAACATTCAAATGGTCAAATATTCAAAAATGGTCGAAATATTGTTATTTTTTTTTTTAAATATATTTACTATAATCGCGGTCAATTCAAGTCTTAAATATTATTGGAATGTGCCAAAATGGCTACACCTTGTTTAAGAAACTGCTAAGAAAATTCAGCACATACAGTCGAACCTCTATTTAACGAAGTCCTAAATCCGCTGAAAAAACTTCGTTATATAGAAAATTCGTTATGTAGAATAATTCGGTATATGTATGGACCGAATTATTATGTATTATACGTATATACATATATAAATGGCGTATGTTTAATCGACATAAAAAATGATTAAATAATTGAAGTTGTAGTTTTAAATGAAGCTTAATGAACGTAATATATATATAATAATATATACATGTAATATATGAAGTAATATGTATTTACATGAACGTGCATTATGTATGATTAAACATATAAACTATTATCAGGGCTATTATGCATAATGTACAAAGAAACAAAAGCCGTATTAGGTCCTCACGAAAACATCAGATGTGGACTTAACTTAAGAATTCTTAAAGAAGTCTGTAATTTTTGATTGCGCTTCGCATTTAAATAATACTGCGTTTTCAAAAAATACCTCGCACTAATTTAAAGATTTAAACAAACAGTCTGAAAAAATGCAGGCAGCAATACCGCGTAATTACCGCATTAAAAATCTAGGAAAGGATAAGAGTGAACCTTCTTGTATTCAGATTACCGGGTACCTGCTATGGGTTTATAACCCTAACTGTACTTTGTTAAATAGAGATTGTCTTCGCTAAATAGAGAGAAATTTATTAATAAATAACATGGGACATTCACGGTTCTAACCAAAATTTCGCTAAATAGAGAATTTTGTTAAATAGAGGTTCGTTGAATAGAGGTTCCACTGTAGTTTATCTTTTTTTTTTTAATATGATCAATAACACCCCGGTTTTCGGTTTTCGGCGTCAAATAAAATCGAGAGTATTATCAATCGAAATTACTGCAATCCTCTGCGGCAGGAGCAACAGCTGCGACTTTCTTAAAACGCCGCCTTTCAAATTTCCTCTCGCAGTTTTTCCGAGGCCTTACGACTTAATCAGCTTTATTGAATCTAAGGAAACACTTTTCCCCCGGTCGAGCCCCGCAGGGACGTACGTATATACACGTGTTGCAGACTTGCTTTTCTTCGTCTTATCGATTTTCACGTCGCAGACCGAAGATAAAAGTTCACTTCGCAGCCGGCGTGTTATAACGATTACGTTCCTGCAGCTAATCAGCGAGAAAGAGGGAACTTCGGAATTGGTAGGGTTATAATTAAGTGATATTGGGTCGAAGTTATGGTGGATTCTATATCGGGAGTACATTGAGAGGTAGTGGCTTAACTTTATATTATTCGTACTCTAAAAGCGATATTGATTCAAATTGAAATTAAAAAGAAACGTGGCAAACTGATTGGGATGTCATAAAAACCAAAGACCAAACATTTTTTCACTTTACAACTGGTTTGAGGTTGTTTACCATTCCTGAAACCTTAAAGCGTACTTACTGTGCCATCTATTTTATAGTCAACTAAGTACACCTTACGGATGAGATGAGGCCGAGGTCGGTTTGATCTTACTTTAAGTATTCCTCAGGAAATATTTAAAGTTAAGTTCGCCTTCGAAGAGTGGATTCAGCATGAATGACGATTATTATGAGTACGTCAATCGAATTATTAATAATGTAAATAGATTACCTAAACGGTATTTGAGAGACTGGCAAAATCCGTTAGATTTATATAGTCAACGTGAATTTATAAGGAGGTATCGTTTTTTTAAAAATACGACTGTACATATTATTTTGCCTCTGATTAATGATGCTCTTCATAAACACAATAATAGAAGTTGCCAGTTTTTCCACTGATCCAAATTGGTTGGGATGTCATAAAAACCAAAGACCAAACATTTTTTCACTTTACAACTGGTTTGAGGTTGTTTACCATTCCTGAAACCTTAAAGCGCACTTACTGTGCCATCTATTTTATAGTCAACTAAGTGCACCTTAAGGATGAGATGAGGCCGAGGTCGGTTTGATCTTACTTTAAGTATTCCTCAGGAAATATTTAAAGTTAAGTTCGCCTTCGAAGAGTGGATTCAGCATGAATGACGATTATTATGAGTACGTCAATCGAATTATTAATAATGTAAATAGATTACCTAAACGGTATTTGAGAGACTGGCAAAATCCGTTAGATTTATATAGTCAACGTGAATTTATAAGGAGGTATCGTTTTTTTAAAAATACGACTGTACATATTATTTTGCCTCTGATTAATGATGCTCTTCATAAACACAATAATAGAAGTTGCCAGTTTTTCCACTGATCCAAATTGGTTGGGATGTCATAAAAACCAAAGACCAAACATTTTTTCACTTTACAACTGGTTTGAGGTTGTTTACCATTCCTGAAACCTTAAAGCGTACTTACTGTGCCATCTATTTTATAGTCAACTAAGTACACCTTAAGGATGAGATGAGGCCGAGGTCGATTTGATCTTACTTTAAGTATTCCTCAGGAAATATTTAAAGTTAAGTTCGCTTAAGACGTGAATTCAAGATGAATGACGATTATTATGAGTACGTCAATCGAACTATTAATAATGTAAATAGATTACCTAAACGGTATTTGAGAGACTGGCAAAATCCGTTAGATTTATATAGTCAACGTGAATTTATAAGGAGGTATCGTTTTTTTAAAAATACGACTGTACATATTATTTTGTCTCTGATTAATGATGCTCTTCATAAACACAATAATAGAAGTTGCCAGTTTTTCCACTGATCCAAATTGGTTGGGATGTCATAAAAACCAAAGACCAAACATTTTTTCACTTTACAACTGGTTTGAGGTTGTTTACCATTCCTGAAACCTTAAAGCGTACTTACTGTGCCATCTATTTTATAGTCAACTAAGTACACCTTAAGGATGAGATGAGGCCGAGGTCGATTTGATCTTACTTTAAGTATTCCTCAGGAAATATTTAAAGTTAAGTTCGCTTAAGACGTGAATTCAAGATGAATGACGATTATTATGAGTACGTCAATCGAATTATTAATAATGTAAATAGATTACCTAAACGGTATTTGAGAGACTGGCAAAATCCGTTAGATTTATAAAGTGAACGTGAATTTATAAGGAGGTATCGTTTTTCTAAAAATACGACTACATATTATTTTGCCTCTGATTAATGATGCTCTTCATAAACACAATAATAGAAGTTGCCACTTTTTCCACTGATCCAATT
Source organism: Cryptocephalus primarius (assembly GCA_963576515.1). Classification (NCBI taxonomy): domain Eukaryota; kingdom Metazoa; phylum Arthropoda; class Insecta; order Coleoptera; family Chrysomelidae; genus Cryptocephalus; species Cryptocephalus primarius. The sequence continues at coordinate 2,053,723 of OY754955.1, read as the reverse complement.
ATTAATCAGTTTATGGTACGATGGTATAGGAAATTTCCAGGCAAGTTGCATTTTTATATATGTATTTATATCTAGAAAAACATGATTACTTACGCTTCATTCAAATTTTTGAACTTTATTCATCTATTCTACTATTTCATATTTATTTTAGATTGTTTCTGGTGATCTTAGGGGAATTTCACAATCTACAGTGTCTCTAATAATAAAAAAGGTTTCAGAATTATTAGCAGAAAAAGATGATGAATGTGGTAAACTTCCCACGAGGCGCTTTTCATTATAAAGTTTTTATGAACGAATTTAATCAAATTGCGAACTTTACTGGTGTAACATCTCGTACAGATATTACCCAAATCTCAATAAAAAATCCTGGAGGCTCTGTAGGTGAAATATACAGAAATAGAAAGAGAATTTTCCCCATTAATTTATACTAATATTATCTCAATAATGATAGACAACATTGTTTAAAAAGTGATATTTGCAGGTGGTTTGTGGCCCAAGAATGCCAATATTAGATATTGTCGCTAGGTATCCAGGGCCCACCCATGAAAACACACTATTTCAGAGAAGCGGGGTTCGTGCCAAATATGAAAATAATGAAGTGCCAGGTCAGTCCATAATTATTTGTTTAACATCAAATTTGCCATATGAACCTGTTATAAATTATGTATTGTCACAGGTAAAATGTTAGGTGGCAATAGCTATGCATGTAAAAGATATCTGCTAACACCAGTTGTACATCCTAATACACATATAGAAAGAAATTATAATAGGGCTTATAGAAGCACCAGAAATATCTTCGAAAAATGTTTGGGAATCTGGAAAGAACGATTTAGGTGCTTAAAAAAGAGGGTTTAGGGATTAAATTTACTTTTCCTTAGTTGAATTAAAAGTTTTAATTTATTGTAGCTTATGACCTCACTTTGACACGATTGCAGAACCACAGAAATAGAGATAATACTCCATAGACCGGTTCCTTATTCACGATTTGCGCTGTTTTCAGAACTTTTACCTTCTTAAGTGCTCCTTGGCACATGCAAGAAGATTTTGTAACCATCGAACAGCTTATCTGACGTTCCACCAAGGTTTCCTCTACCAAGGCCCCTTGAGTATTCCTTAAGTGATGCACTATAGATTTGTCCCTACGAGAATTTCTAGCTGAACTTAAGTGGGTTGTATTGCCATAACGTTCAAGGCTACGTACACAAATTTAGTTAACCCTATTTCAATTGTATGTTGTCCAGTCATTTAAAGCTACGAATTCATTATTGGCTAATTGTGCTTGGTGAAAATAGTTTTGTACTGTTTTTGCAGTAAGGCTATATCCATTAAGGATTTTACAAGGAATTTACTGACTAAATCCTTTTTTTGTGATTATATCAAGAAAAACATTCATCCTGCCATTTTCATACCGCCCCCTCCACTACCAAAAAATCGAGTTTTGCGCATTTTACTTTTTTGTCGGAATCCCGTCGATTAAAACATCTGAAAAAGAATCATGGATACTGCTGATTGGCTTTCAAATCACGTAGAATTTATTCACAATTATTGGACCATCCTGAGATGTATAAAAGTTTTTTTGCTAAAAATATTATGGCGTAATTTCAAAGATTGGAACTTGTCAAATTTTAATAATTGAGACCTTTCTCCTGTGAATTGACATTTGTTTAAAATATTCTTCAAAAACATTTCCTCGTGGTAATATTTTGTTGAATTTAAGGCGAATTTTAGCAAATCATCATTTACCCAAACCCTTTCATTTCCAATATGGGTGATGATGAGCCTACAGTGCAATATCTTTCCATGATTGCTTGGCGAGAAGTTTTAATAGTAGTGTCTACCCATTGTTTTTGAAAGGAAGGCCTTCATTCAACCACGTCTCTTTCAAATAATAATGAGTCCTTTCTTCGGATTGGTACTTCCTGATCGTTCTTAAATAATGTCTTCTTCGACAGACAATCCCTTCTTTGTTAATAAGGAGAGATTTTCTATTCCGTTTTTCCCACAAAAACCCCAACTCGCGCAAAATTTTCCACAATTTCGTTCTGCATACTTGAGATAAATCGTTGAGATAAATTCTTGAATTGCATGAAGAACTTTGTTCATTGTTGGTATCTACTTATTGAAATAAAAAGAGTGAACTTTCCTTCGTATGACGATCCTGTCAAAGTCATAAGTTGCTAGTGGAAGTCTCCCTGCAGACCACTTTGGTGCATTAATCTCTCCATGTTTCCTCTCCCGTGAAAACCTATAAATTATTGATTCACTAACCTCTCCCTTCATATTAGTACATGTAGAAACTATCACAGGAAAGAAATATGAAGGTTTTTGATGAACAAGTGGATAATGCACTATAGTCTGTTCTCTTAGAGAATATGCTACACTTGTATTGGGCACAATGCTCAAATTTCACCTTTGCTTTGCTCAAAATTCTTCTTTCTCCTCATTTTTATAGGTCATACCCTTTCATCAGTAAAATCATTATAAATAATTCTCGAATCCCTTTCGTTGATAAATTATTATTGGCAAATAATGGTCCTACAAGAATAAAGATAAGTCCACCTTTTCCGTCATTATTCTTCATATGTACCTAGGTATGTATTATTAACGAAGGTACTTAACTAGCTTATGACATGATTATTTAGCTTTAAAGGACATATCTAGACATTATATATACTCGTAATTTATTGGTAGTAAATCTGTGTGCAATGGTTCACCCTGTCAATACAAGAAGTAATCAGATAAAGAAGATTATGGCAATTTGTATTCACTTATAAGGGGTATTAATAGAAGATGGTGGAATTCGAACAACAGCCGAATGTACCCAACAGGGGAATATTGGGACAAATCTATTCCCTAAACGCTGCAGACTACTTTAGGAGAAGTCCAGAAAATGGTCCTCCGTTAATGATATTCCCCAAAATTTTATTTGTACTTTTGTATTTCTATTTGTATTGTATTAGTCAATTTTATTTTGAACACCAACATCATCCCTCGGAGCAATTATATCAATTAGTGTAATCTCTCCATAAAGAGCAACTAAATTGGGCAGCTCGGAAAATCTCCCATAAAAATCATTTACTAACAGAATTCGCAGTGGGCACAAACTAAAAATGTATTCGCGAGTTATGACGTTACAATTCAATCGACCCATCCGTTTAAACCCCATTTTGAATACAAATAACAAAACTTTCTCTTTCACAAATTAAAAATACCGTTCGCTATTGATACGCGATAACCGTACGGAATTTTTGCAATATTTTACCTTCACTCACCCTGACACCCTACCTAACAATCGGTTATTTTTCGGTGCAATGATTATTTGGAAAGCCTTCAGCCAGACTAGTCCGACCCGAGGAGGTCTCGGTAATTTAAAAACTTTCGTTTGATCCCGTTTTTCGTTTTGGACGAGCGGAATTGAAAAATTCATAGGGTCGATAACTACGGCGGGTCTGACGTACAGAAAACCTATCGAGAGAGTGGGAAGACGAAAGGGACTCGTTAAAAGTTGATGGGAGTGATGAATGGGACGTCAGCAAAAAGTATATAGTAACTGTAATATAAAACTCAGACTCTATAGTTGTTAACACATTTTTTATCCTACAAGCTTCGAGCTAATATCGTACGTCGAACCTTAATATCTATTCATTTATTTGTTTCGAAACATCGATTTACTTATTGCTAAAAACACTACACTCTTTCCACAGTCAATTTAAAATACACGAAACATTTTCGGCCCATGAAACAGTTCATTAAATTAATGTTGAGCATTTGCTACCTTACACTACGAGAGTAGGATTCACTAAACCGGATGCAATAAAGACCTCCATTAAAGGTGCATTTATGTCGATGAAATTACTTACAATTTCTTAAATTATATATGGATAAACGTTGTATAAGAAGAAGTTTCTGTGACTCTCACCAATTTGCGTTAAGATCTGTTAGGAAGTACAGAAGTTGAATTAGTTAGTTGCTAGTTAAATTAGACTGACCTATTAATAGCAAATGCAGAAAGTTTGATTAAGAACGTAATACCTTGTTACGAATTATCCTTGAGTAGGAACTTTACGAGAAATTCTAATTTATTAATCACGTCTTTCATTAAAGACTCTGATAGATAGAGCAATGAGCGCCTTTCCTTTGATATAGTTAGTAGGTAGTGGTTGAAAGAAAATAGTCATATAACATTAATTCCTATTATTAATCAACACTACCAAAACAACGTATGCTAATCTACCACAATGCACCAACCTATCAACCTGTTAATTCACCAAAACGTCAAGGTATACCTTCATACTGATCAACTAGGCTCTTAAAGGCATGTTAATAAATAAGTATTTTTCTTCACTATCTAGCTAAATTGAGTTTCAATTCTCTTTATTTCAATTTAAGGTATTTACAGTAATAGACTATGCTGTAGTACTAAATCGATGGCACCTCTCAAAGTGATTGGTCCTCTAAATTTTAACCTTCAAGATCCTAGAAGAAAAATGAGTGACTACATTTTTCTATGCTCCTAATGGCAGTTGCTTGGTAGCGCCTCTTTTGATATTGTCCCTTGCTATTTTATTTAGACCAAAATACTACCTCCATTCATCTTCTACTGCTGCTTATCCATTAATTTATGTCCACGACCACGTGTGTCTACCCTTCTTTATTTCTGATGGAGCTGAGTAGATCTCCTACTGTTCTAGCTCCTCTTCACCTTAATCTTTCTCTCCATTATTAATTGTAGGAATTGGTACCTACATATGCTGTTTTTCTGAGCTTGATGCTGTTCAAACAGTTCACGTTCTCTTAACCTTTCTTAGGATCTCCTCACTGGTTTTTATGGTTGTCCATGAGACTTTTAACATTCACCTGCAGATCCACATGTCGAAGGCTCCAAGGTATCTACATTTAGCTCCCAGCCCTCCACGCCACACAGTAATACTGATCACACGCAACGTTTTTACAAATCTAATCCTTAAGTTGAGGTCAAAATCGGCGTTGGTAAGAACTTTCCTGAATTCTGTAAATGTGCTTCGAGCCATTTCCACTAGACATCTGATTTCCGTTCCAGATGTTCAGTTTTCATACGGCCACGTTCTTTATATACCCGTTCTATTGGGTATTTGTTCTGTGTTAGGCTGCTTGTTGATGTCTTTCAAGCTTGCGAGATTCTATCATGAATTTTGTCTCCTTGCTGTCAATATTAAAGCCCAAATTTTTGCTACTTTCATTTAGAGAAATCTGCTGCTGAGGCGCATCGTTCTCTTGTAGAAGTTTACGGTGATGCTGCTTTAAGTCAAAGAGGTTGTCGTGAATGGTTTCAAAAGTTTAAAAACGGCAAGTTTGACGTGGAAGATAAAGAACGCGAAGGAAGACCAGTGAAGTTTGAGGACGCTGAGTTAGATTATTGGACCAAGACTCATGCCAAATTGAACAGCAGCTCGCAGAAAGCTTGGATGGGACTCAGCAAGCGATTTCACGCCATCTCAAGACCATTGGTATGGTACAAGTACAAGGAAATTAGGTTCCACATGAATTGAAACTCAGAGATGTCGAGCGCTGTCTCTTCATGTGCGAACTACTTCTCCAAAGACCATTTCGAAAGAGTTTTTTGCATCGAATAGTGACGGGGGATGAAAAGTGGATCCACTACGACAACCCAAAAGCGTAGGAAATCGTGGGGAAAGCCCGGCCATGCACCAACTTTAACGGCGAAAACGAATGTTTATGGCAAGAAGTTAATGTTGTGCATTTTGTGGGATCAGCTCGGAGTAATCTCTTACGAACTACTCCAGCCTAAGGAAACTATCATTGGAGAACATTATCGACAGCAGCTGCTGCAATTGAGCAGAGAATTGAAGCTTAAACGCCTCGAATATGCCAAAAGACATGACAAAGTGATTGTTCAGCAAGACCACATGTTGCAAAAGTCGTCAAGAAGGATACTTTGGAAGGTTTGCAATGGGTTGTTTTACCCCACCCGCCGTATTCACCTTCGGACTACCACCTATTCACGCTCTGGAAAAGGAACACTTTACTTCTTACGAAGAAGCCAAAAATTGGGTCGATTCATGGGTAGTCTCAAAAAAAGAAGGGCTTTTCGACGTAGCATCCGAATGCTGCCAGAAAGATGGCAAAAAGTAGTAGCTAATGACGAACAATATTTTGAATAAAATTGAATTAAATTTAAACTTATTTGTATCACCAACATTTGGGAACGTCTGCCAGTGTCGAGCTTCGTAACTAACAGGAATTATGTTATACATGCTCGATTCGAACCGAGCACTGTACTATCTACATGAGACAGAAATGATAAAGGGGTATCAAAGCGCCACCGAGATCGATGGCGGAATTTGATTTTGCTATCCCTTTGATTAGGTAACTGTAATTAATTGGATTAATTGACAAAGGGATTACTTGACATTTCACGTTGTTGAAGAACCGTAAATCATTTTTCGATTTGAAACTTTCGAGAATATCAATGAAAGCTCCGTTTTGATGTTGCTTTGCCCAAGTAGTAGTAGAACTAACTCCATGTCATAGTCTGTACATACAGACTAGTCAGGTCACTCCTTTGATCTTCTCGAAAAACCGGCATTTTTTGCTACCTATCATAAATCGTTTTATAGTCCCCGTAAAGGACTCGAAACCGCAATGTGCAGGGGTAAAGCGACTGTAAAATCGATAATTTCATCGAAGCGTCTACATACGGGAGCCGAACGAATTTTAAACATATTCGAAGATTTAGACTGGTTGAAATTTTGTCGGCGCAAGATTATTTACAAACGTATGAGGTCGAAGTACACCATAAACAATTGCAATCAGGAATTTATCAGTACTTCTTGAAGTAATTGCTGTTTGTGAATTGTTAAGGGTAAGGATTGAAATCAGTTGTAGGACTTGAAAAAGGTTCGCGTAGTAGGTACACCCTAAACAGAGAAAGTACTTAGAGATACATATATTTCATTGCTAAGATAACACATAATAGCAACCAACATTTAAGTACATACGTAATGACCGTATTAGGTATAAATATAATGAAGTACACGTTTATTGTGTATTTGCAAGTACTTACTCCAGTTTTTTCATGTTTTTTAATACATTTAATTTAGAGTTTTCCTTATTATTTTTTGATGTTTTATTTCTCTATTCGCAAACTTTAATGTACAGTAGATTCTTGATCTTGTGTATAGAGAAATAAAATAAATATGAGGGAAATTGGGACATGGGTGTGAAAATTTAACGTTTTTAAATAGATATAGCGATGCCATCCCTACGCCCTCATGTATACAGAGGCCGTTGAATTTGGATGTAAAGATTTCTTCTAATGCTACTAAATAATTAACAAAATCAATTGGAGGGACGTTTAAACCTACAAATAACCCACCATGACTGCCTTTATATTTCTTTAGCTCGCAAAATTTGGTATTTCTATCGGATTTTTTATTGTTGCTGTAATTGACACAAATGTCACATGAGTGTTTTAAAATACACTTACGTAAAAAGTATCCACCGACATATACAAGTGCGTTACCTTCTACAGTTTGTAAATTTCGATAGTCAGAAGTTTCAATGGCTAAAACTGATTTTTGTTTTTTTCGATGACGATTTGTTGTGCTGCAAAAATACTACTTTTTTTCCATTAAATTTGGCGTTAGTCGTTTGTTTGTTTGTTTGTACACGTTTGACACCGTGTACAAAATGACCACAAGCTTCTCTTGCTCAGCCAGTAATCCGTCCGGGTGAGAGGGTAGAAACGACAAGAGGGGATGATTTTCGGCAATTCGGAGAGTAACTACACTTATAACTGTATACACTATGCCCATGTGTGCAGTTCATCTCTCCGTAGTTAAATGCTAATTCCGCCGCCTCATTAACCGTCTTCCCCCAGATTCCGTTTAATCGCGACCGACGAATCTAGCCCTGGTATTCCCCAAACCCCAGAAAATCGCCGCAACAAATCCCTCAAAGCAAGTTCGATAATCCTGTCTCCCCGTTTTCCGTACCCAGTAGGAGCGCCTCTACACCTGGTAATTGCCCGAATGCCGTCTCGCAGGCGTTTCGTTACAGTTTGACGCTCCCCCGATGTACCCTCGGCCGCCATCCATTCTCCCTCCCTTACATACACGCAGACAAATTACCGCGTGCACGATCGTAAATCTCTCCTCGTATCGCCGATAATACCTTCGAGCTTGCATTTGCAGCTTGCCTAGCCGGGTAAATCGGTCGATTTATATGGATAGATAAAGTTCGCGGGGGTGCATAAATCGCGCCCCCGTCCCCTTGATATTTAAAACGCCTCGAAATCATTTCTCGCTGCGGCTCGGTGCAATTGCACATAATGAAGCTTTTGTTGTGGTTGAACAGCGGAGATCGGACGGTGAAACTATCGGAGGTTTCATTAAAATTTCCATTAAACGGGAATAGCTTGAAATTTATAATGAACGGAGTTGCTTTCTCATAATATCCGATAAGAACCGGTAAGGCTAGCTGGAATTCAATACACCTTTGCGCTATTATTACATAATGGTATTGTGTTTGGGCTAGGCAGAACAAAAGGTTCTAGGTTCTTAAGTTATAGGTTAGGCAGTTCTTGAAATGGAACACATCTTATACGTCTTATAGGAATGTATTGTATTTATGTTAATAACTGCAATGCAGGAGTGGCTACTATTGATTTTAATTGCATGTAGGTGTATATTAAACATTATTTCGTAAATTTGAAATAGAAATTAACACTTTGTGAACGACTCAATGCTTATTATATGCAAACATCTGACTGTTGATCTAAATGTACTGCATACTAAAATTTCACTTCAAGCTATTAATTAAACGTATATGTGTGTTTAATGATTAAATAAACAAACGAATAATTGCCACATTAATGTAATATAATTTAATCAATGTGTCCTTGATTTCCCGAATTCATGATTCGCAAATTAGTATTTGAAATAATCAACTTTATTTGCCGAGAACGGGTAAATTGATTCATTTGTATATAATAATAAATGTATAATATATATTTTATATATATAATGTATAAATAATAAATGTAAATGGCTGTTTAACCAACAAAGTGAAAGAATTTTAAAGAAATTGATAGAAATAACTATTTTGAGCTAGGAAGGCGCAATTCTAGGAATATTTTTACACGTACACGTATTTTTAAACGCGCTGACTTGCAAAATTACAAAAAGTTCTATTCACTTCAAGCTTAAATTTTTTCAAAACTAAGCACTTTAAACCGGTCAAACTACTAGATCATGTTAAAAGTACTTAATTCAAGTGAATTTAAAAGTGGTAATAAATAGTTTCAATCGGGGTGGTAATTAGGGGGTGATTCTCACTTTTTTTCGTGGAAAAAATAGAGACCAACTTTATTTATTTCATCACTCGCTTAGCTCTAATGATAGGGATTTTTGTAATAGAAAATAAAGTGAACTTGAAAGTGGTAATAATTAGTTTCAATTGGGGTGGTAATCAGGTGGTAATTTTCACTTTTTTTTTTTGTTTCGTAGAAGAAATAGAAAATTACTTTATGTCATACCTCGCTTAGTTTTGATGCTAGGGATTTTTGTAACAAACACAATAAAGGGGTTTTTAAGCACTTTTGTCTTTTGAGATTTTCCACAAAAATGCATTGTTTTTGGTTATTTCACGTTGAAACTATGAATTTTTGGCTTTTGACCAATAAGATCTAACATTCACCAAGCCATTATTCCGTTTGTATTTGGTCTATAGGCACCTCAGAACTACTATTCTTTTAGTTTTTTTATAAGCTCCATTTTTGATGACAACGATTTTTTTCATAAAATACATACCTTTTGAGTTATTCGCGAAAAACTGCCTGAAAACGTGTTTTTTGGGTGGAAAATTGACATTTTCACTCACGAGTTAGTCGAAAATTATTGACTTTCAGAAAAAACTTTATGGAACAAAAGTTGCTTAGAATTAGTCAATTTATCCATTCCCGGACTTTTTTCAATGTAACATTTTTCACCCACCGAGAAGGGGTGGCTTCCTCTCCCAGGGAAAAAGCCACTCCTGGCACAGGGTTAACTATGAAGTAGAGAGGCTAAGTAAAACCTAAAACCAAAATTTTTAGGGAAATCGGTGCTGCTTGGCTAAATTATACGGGAAATTGTTCATCGACTAGACTATTATACCTACTTCAATTTATTGGTGAAATTATTATGAGGATTAAAGCTGATATGAATTCAATGGTATCGAAGTTAGTTTGGATTCCAGACTTCCTGGGACACATCGATTCAGCGTAGGTGCCACCGGATTCGAATCGATATCGAGATAAGCAAACACCGAGTCCCCCTTTAATTTAAAGGGTGGCCTCCCGCCGGGTAAATACGAGTAAAAATCGTGTGGTCATTTCAAGTCAATTAATGGGGGTTGAAACTCGACCGGGTACTTCGGCTTAATTGTGGTGTGTTACGCGAGCACTTCGCCCTCTCCCGAGTCAATCAACTCCACTCCACTCGATTCCCGGAGATGCGGGAGGGGACTCACAAAGGAGGGGATAGACCGACTTTCTGGAGTTTATTATCGGGTCCAGACTTTAGGTATGTTGCCCGGTTTATTGACGCTCGATTTTGACGTTTATTATCGTGTTCGGATCGAAACTTTTTAGACAAAAGGGATTTCCGCGGATCGAAGGAAAGTTGTTCACCGCTAAAGTTTCTGGAGAGTCGTATCGGTTTCTTTTAAACGCCATTTTTATATCTTCCCGCACAGCTCGGGATATAAATGGAGAATTATGTTGAGCATCGGAAACTTCCGCGCGCAAAGGAAACTTGATCACTAAAATCCTTTTTACCGAGGCGGAACTTTGTACATATTGTACACCCAGACGAAAAACGACGCCGAGGAAGTTCTGGAAACGTGGTAGATGCGTTAAGACGCGTTTCCACTTGGATCATTTGTCCGTTGCGTTTCTCCCTATGGTATCTTTTCATTGATATGCAACGCGCATATTTTTGTTTGTGTTATTAGAATGGGATCAGCTCCATCAGCTCGTTCCGTTTCAACTATGAGTAGATTAGAACTCACTGCCTCGGCCTATATACTTATGCAATATTCCACTCCAAAAATGAAACAGAATTCGCCACGTTTTGTCCAGGGCATTTAGCACTCATCTCATCTCATCTCAGCCGTTTTCTATCCACTGGATATAGGCCTCTCTCATTTTTGACCATGTAATTCTATTTTGTGCTATCTGGTACCAGTTTAGCCCAGCAAATCTTTTCAGTTCGTCGTACCATCTCCGTTGTGGTCTACCAGCACTTCTTCGCTCTCCCCATGGTCTCCATCTGGTGATGTGTCCGCTCTAGTTTTCTTTGTGTCTGGCAACATGTCGTGCCCATTGCCATTTTAAGGAACCAATTCTTTGTATAATATCTATCACCTCCGTTTTTCCTCTTATCAACTGATTTGTTTTGTGGTCTTTCAGTGATATTCCTAGTAGTCTTCTTTCCACCGCTCTCTAGTGCACTCTTAATTTGTGGATGGTCTTTTTGGTCAGTACCCAGGTTTCGGAGCCGTATGTGACAACTGGAAGGAGGTATTCATTATAAATTTTTCTTTTTAATGACATCGGTATTTTCATATTCAGAGTGCCCTTCAGTTTTTCATAAGCGGCCCATCCCAGTCTGATTCTTCTGTCGATCTCGATTTCTTGGTTTTGTTTGCCGAGTGTTATTGATTGTCCGAGGTATATGTATGATGCGCAATCATTTAGCACTAAACCACCCGAATAGAGGAAATTTTGGAGCACAACAGATATCGAGATGCGGTTTTCTGCATTGTGTTGGGGAAGGTCCCAGAAAAGACTGTAATTCTAATGCCAGAATTGAATTCAGCATCCCCGAAAACCCCCGAGTAACGATTTTCGAGCAATTTTTCCACAATCGTTCCCATAACGGTACAAATAATGATGCAATTGGAAAATGCATTTTCCGGCCCAGAAGGCGTTTTTCAAAAAACTGCTAACCCACATTTTCACCAGTCTTTCCTGGGACCTTCCCCAGCACAATGCAGAAAACCGCATCTCGATATCTGTTGTGCTCCAAAATTTCCTCTATTTTTGCTAAATGCCCTGGACAAGTTGGTAAATGTTAAAGTTGTAAGACGTACTTTTTCGCAATGAAAGTCCTATTCAGGGAAGACTTATGGTCCATTTTACTGGTGATTCATTAACCTTTTTAAAATTTCGATAGGGAGGATCATCAAAGGAGTAGGTGAAGCAATTGTGAAAAATTGAATAACCAAAAACATTTAAACTTCAGGCATATTGTCTAGTCAAGGATTAACTTTAGCAGTTTTGATTAATTCTTGGTACTGCGTTAACATCTTAGAAAAATCCATACATTCTATCCCTTGCACCACATCAATAACTCCACGGCACTCAATGCGACGTTCAAGATAATATGCCACTTTATTTCCGAAACAAACTTCCGACCGACAAATCCATCATAAAAGCCCATCCACTTCGTTGTATACGTAGATAAAATAAAATCGATACGATGTCATGGCTTTAGATAAACCTAGCTCGGGATATAATCGAAACTGATCTGTATTCGATGGTGACGTAATCGTATGTTAGTGAAAAGCAAATCCAATAAGGAACGGATCTGTATAGGATGAGTAAAGAGACAGAGGGAGAGGTACAGCTTGTGACGTATAACATTTAGGTACATGGGCACCAATTCTTGAGACTAGGTAAAGTAATTTCCCTAGGGAAATGTCTATAATTCCCTTGGTAATTACTTCAGGCATATTCTTGAAATGCTCTAGGTAAAAATTGAAGGTAAATACAGGTGGAATTTCGTTACCTAACTATTTGTAGAGAGAACTGAGGTTTCTTGAGGGAAATTCAGGTTTTAAAATGTGCGAATCTGCTTAAATTGTAAAAAAGTGAGTCTGGGGGCTTTTTACACCATTTTAAATACGTTGTGTATGATGAAAGAAGAGTTTGACGAGCTGTTTTTAATCAACATATTAAATATTGTTCAAGAGTTGAAAGAAGATGAGGTCAATGCTGAAATGTGGTACTACCCCAAAGTGGATCCTTTCATCCATTTAAATGAAACGAAGTTTATTAAATGTTTCCGGTATAAAGTATATTTTTCTTTTATTTAGGAAACAAGATATACACGTTACTTATTATATAAGGGCGCCTATGCGTAATTATCACAATGATTACCTTTGTGTGATCTCACATGTATATGCATGTAGTTGCCTTCATCCAGCTAATTAGAAATAAAACCATTATAGAATTTTATATTTCCAGGCTTAAAAAGACAAGCGTCAGACGTCAATGAAATTGTACATTACATTTCGCCACTGCAGAACATTTCGTGAGGCACCAGGAATCGCACTTAAAATGTTTCGTTAAGTCGCCCCATATTGCATTAGCCTTCACTCTAGTAAAATCACTTGTAAATCTGCCTATGGCAAGTTCCTCATGTTCTTTCATAAATGCAATTAAGGTGTTCCTCTACGCTTTTTAAACCAAACACCTTTTTGGTAGCTTTTGTTCTATCTAGACGTAAAATAGAAGTTAGTTTACATACTTTAAAAAATGTCGAATATGTGCCTTCTATTTTTACTCTACTTATCACAACTTAAATTAATCAATGTGAAAACACAAAAAGTTTTCAGGATATCGCCAATTAAATGCTATTACAAACAACCACATTAACAAAGCACCTTATCTTATACCTATAAAGGAGAGTTAACGGTCGCACGTAACCAAAAAACAGATTAAAATACCTTAAAATGCATGTTTATTAGTTCAAATGAACATAAAATATTTGGCAACGTCCCAAAAAAATTTCCCTTCAAAAGTTCAGGTAAATGTAGTTCCATCCTAGTTCAAGAATACCATCTAGGTAAATTATTGGTGGAACGGTAATTTTAAAATTTCCCTAGGTAATTACAATTACCCACATTCAGGAATAGGTGCCCTGAAAGCGACGCCGATGACATTTGCCGCCATATGCACTCCTTGCTCTACCTACTATTGAGATTGGCGGGAAATTCGAAAATTGCCAGAATTTGAAATTGACGGGTATTTCAAAATGCGGTTATTATTGCATTTCTTGGTCCATTTATATCAAACAAAATATAACGTCACTTAAATTTACGCGACACTTATAAGAACGGTTTTTTTTTGAAAAAGTTTCTGTATATAAGTGCTCTATAATCTTAAGTAATCTTATATATTGCTTGATATAAATGATCCCAAGTTTTTATAAGCCAATGAATAAGTGCCACCTCCACTTCTCGCAATATTACTAAATGACAAATAACAAAGAAACCATAAATTCAAACAAAATATTTGTATTTAGTGATAGACAAATAAAATAATTTAATAAAAAAAAATAATAAAATTATCCTAACTTTAGAGACCGTTTATTAAAACTAAATTTTACAAAAAGGATAGTTACTGACAACTTTAATTCTAACGCTTTTCAGTAAGATTTGCCATCTTTCGTCTTTAGTTGGTAAAAATAGTATTTTTCACATGAAAAAACATCGTCTTTGGTCGTAAAATCATTAAAAACCAAAAAACCAAATATTTGGCAACGTTCCAAAAAAAACTTCCCTTCAAAAGTTCAGGTAAATGTAGTTCCATCCTAGTTCAAGAATACCATCTAGGTAAATTATGGGTGGAACGGTAATTTTAAAATTTCCCTAGGTAATTACAATTACCCACATTCAGGAATAGGTGCCCTGTAAGGAAATGAAGACAAAAGGAACTTAATAGTCTTGCCATAGATCTAACTAGTTGGCAAGACTATAGAGTTCCTTTTGTCTTCCTTCTTCATTAACATGGCCAACTTTGGAATTCTGCACATTTTACATATGTAAAGAAATGTTTATTAAATCACGTTTGTCGGGGGGTTAAAAGAACATTTCTCGTATGCGCGTATTTTTAATTATCGTTTCGTACACAAAGACAAGAATGTAAATGCACATCTGGTCGAGGCACTGAATTAAGCGGATTAGGTCGGGCGGAGTCTGGAGCCATCCACTACCAGCAAATAACCCAGTATATTCTAAACAGGTCGAGCTGCAAACGCAGAGGGTATGAGTAAACATTTTACTGAAACCGTGCGACTCAAATGTAAATTTAATTTGCTTTCGCGAATGTATATACTTTCCTCTCTATAAACTCTTGTTTACAGGAATAAACGATGATGCAGAGATGTTGTGCATCAGTGCATGTAGGTTATGGATAAATTACGCGGTGATCCGTTTGAGCTTCCAAAGAGGGAAAGACGGTTTCCTCCATAAAAGAGAACTTTAATTCTGCAGATCCGCTTCTCACAATGCGGCTGTTCAAACTCGGTCGATATCAGAATTTGTAGGGAATTTCTGGAATCCCCTCTGGAGATACGTGCTAGTAGCATATAGGCCGCTGAATGGAGGCTCGATCCACGATTTTTTCCTCCGTCGATCAAACCTGGGGGTGAATATGTTTTTGATTTTCAGGATTTCGGATTTGTAGGTTTCAACCCCCGGCAAGGGGTTGAAATGTTCAAAAAATCCGACAATTTTTTAGCGTGCAAATATGCTTCGATTTCATGATATTGCTGATCAAAATTGAACAAATTTATGTCAACTTATCGACGAGTTTAAAAGATGGAAATCGTATATATAGATATACTGCGGCGGTAAGGGGCGACCTCGCAAGTCACAGCTGCCGAGTGTCTACTGCACGTGCACTCATCGAAACCATATAAGCACTACTTCGATTTTTGGAAATAGTTTTTAACAGTTCAGGTTAACAAGATTCTACTATAGATACTAAAACTATCGTTTTTTTTTTAGTATTAAAAAACGAGTTATTTTAGGTAATTTGCAGATTTTTTGACTACTTAAACTTCATAATACTTTGATTGTTTTATAACTTTTTTACTATTACTAACAAAAATCTTCAAAAAGTTTCAATTACACTCAATTTTAAACATTTTACAGTCAAAAGAAATTTGCAGCAACTTTTTGAATGTATTTTTCGCATTGTATTCGAACCATAATTTATTTTGCTCCTCCATTAAAGTTGTTGGGTAAAAAACAGCTATTTTCATTACTTCTATGAAATGTAAATATGTATGGGAATCTACCTAATCTAATAATATTTCAATATAATGTTGAAATTGAGCTGACAATTAAATATTCCTAAGAAATAAAGTCAAAAAGTATATGTCTAAAAAATGTCGCAACAAATTCATTTATAAATGTGATATTATATTATTTCAAACAGTAATGTCAAACTTTGGAGTATCCCTTTTCCCTCAGATTATTTTTTTTTACAATAACATGAACATAAAACGTGCTTAAATATGATTAAGCATAATAACGCTTTAAAGGAACTCCTTTGCGTCATAATTAATTTTTAGCCCTAGTCCTTTAGCCCTAAATTAAAAATATTTCATTTTGAATTTAAATTATCTCGCAGATTCATAAAAATTTTATTACAACGATATGAAAACACGGCTTGCTTTCAAATTTCACTTTTAGTGGTTCATTAATTATTAGTACCCATTAGATTACAAATAAAATTTTTCATTTCGAATATAAAAAATCCATTGCACATTCTTGTTAAGCGACCACAAATGTTTTTGAATTTATGCAAATATACTCAAAAAATCACACAAAAAATCATGTTTTTGGAAAACACGAATAATTCACTTTATTTTTATAAGTAGCAATCAACTATCAGAAATACCAATAAAACCAAAATCTTTTATAAATTAAAATTGAACAATGAATATAAAATAGATGGTGAGATACGACATAAGCTTTAATTAATTTCAAAACGAAAAGAAAATCGAATGCATTCCAAACTAGCATACAAGCGGTAAAATAAAGTAAAATAAAATAAGAGTAAAAAGAGGCCCTCAAAAGATTGGTTTTTGATTTTCTATCAAACAATCACTTTCTAATAATTTCGACATATTTGGAAACTGAAGTCACAAAAGAAAAAAGTTATCTGTGTTAAATTAAAGTCAGTAAAGTATTTAAATTAATATTTGTATTTGTAAACAAGTGTTTATATCACCATTTTATTGAGATGAATATAATTTTTCAAATATAGCTTTTCTAAATATAGTTTTACCAACTCTTACAGGCTCTTTTAAAAATCAGTGAATAATAGAAAATATTTTTTTTTTTTTTTTAATATAGGATGCACTACTCGAAACATTCTTGTTAATCTGATTGGTTTTATAAAATATTAAAACTCTTCGATAAGTTGATATAAATTTGTTCAAAGTTTTTCAGCAAGATCATGAAATCGAAGCATTTTTGCACGAGGAATGCGCTCGTCAAGTTATTTTTTTGATATCTTTTTTAGTTTTTGAGAAAATCGCAAAAAACTAAAAAAATTGTCGGTTTTTTAAGAATTGCAACCCTTAGCCGTGGGTTGAAACCTACAAATTCGGAATCCTGAGGGTCGCAAACATATTTGCGCCCAGGTTTGATCGACGGAGGAAAAAATCGAGGATCAAACCTCCATTCAGTGGCCTAATACCCAGTTCTTACATAGCGACCGGTGAATGTGTTTACGTGTCCCATTAGAAAGGATTCGATATTACATTCTAATGTCGTGAAATCTGAAATGAAATGAGGAAATAGACTATTAATTTTTATTAGACATTTTATGAATGACTTTCAAAGCTTACAGCCTGTTAGACAGTTCACGAGGATTTGTTTCAGTGAACCCCACGATTCAATCGATCGGAGGGAAATTTATGGGGTGTTTTCATTTCATTGCTCGTAAAGATATAGCGAGCAAATATAAAATTGCCAGTATAATTCACATTTCCCTCTTTTCTTTCCCTTTCTTCTCACATATTCTTTTCTTTTCGAAATCTACACGTGGGCTTCTTTCACTCTACGTTTAATTGCTCTACCTGCAAACTCCCACTAAATAGGCTTGAATATCTATACAAAGGCGATTACAAACTCTGCCACATTACCTGCTTTATAAAGCCTCTATTCCTCTGAAAATCGTAGTTTCAACAAGGCTCGTTTAAATATCAATCAATTTGAATGTAGATGGTAGAAAAATTTGAACTATTTATCTTTTAATTTAGTTATCAGTGACGTTATTTAAATTTAATTGCCAGGCCGAAGTTAGCACTACAGTTTCAAAGTTGTGTATAAAATTTCAGTCGAAAATGTTAAGCAGTTTTTGAGTTATTTTGGAACTACTAAAAATGCATTGAAGGGCTTTAATTTGGCGAATGCGCCTAAAATTAAGGATCAAAACTCGCTGAATCTCATCAGCTTAGAAACGTGTTTTAAATGGAACAACTAGATTAATCGGATAATTTTAATTATTTACCTCTCAATTGCATCAAAATATTTAGATTAGAGGTGAGAGGTGAAAGGGTACTAATTAATCGTAAATTAAAGTATAATTTAATTTTCATTCGAAAAATCTACCATAAATTACATGCACAAACATTGTTCTGTATTTTCGATACCAGTTTAAAGATATCGTTTACTTCCTCTTTGCTCTACAGTTCTGAAAATTCGTTAAATAAAATATACTTATGTTTTAATTAGCAATATTGTCTTAGTTTATAACGCTTTTTTTCAATTTTATTCAATTTATTTAATGTTTAAAAAATATCTGACTGGGCATTTCGTCCCACATTGGAAACTTTTCCTTCCCCCCTACGCTCATACGGTTTCACATTGTTTATATGCCTAGTGATATATAAATAATACAGGGTGTCCCGGAGAGGTCTGTACAAATCTCTACCATATATTCTTCATGTGAAAATAGATCACTTCATTCCATCTTACCTTAGTACAAAAGTTGATGGATACGGAGATACGGCGTCAAAATGTTTTTCATTTTCAATTTTCCCCCGCTGAAAATATTAATTTTTTTTTATTAGACGACAAATCTGTCAGTTTTTAACAAAAATAAATTTTTCTCTCGGAAATTTACTTTTGGGTATTTTTACAAGTTTTTACAAAAATTCAATTTTGTGATAAACAAGCGACTTGTACTCGGTTAATACAAAACATTTCAAAAATTTGACAGAGCAGCAAAATTCGATACTGTGTATCATGCCAAGTATGGGATCCGCTGGATTCGCCCCCACATATTTCGCCCCCGGACATTTTACCCTGGAATTTTCGCACCCACACACCACGTACGAAACACTCAGTATGTTTCGACTTAATTTCTTATATTTTGGCGCTTGAAGGAATATTCCTAAAAAGTTATAACAAAATTAAAATATTAATTATTAAAGATTAATGGAATTAGATTTAATTAATTAGATTAAATTATTAATATTAAATAGTTATTGAGTTTAGAGTTGATGTTCTCGATATGTCGATCCACTGACTGTATATCACTTTAACAAGAAGAAGGTACTTTATAGCAAATTTTTTAAATTCATATCATAGCTAGTGAAGTTTCGTTTGGATTTGTGGCAACCCATTTTTTCAAATTTTGAGTAAAATTATCATTGCCGATCGATTCTATGAAGCATAAATAGTACTTTTCGGTGTATTTTTACAATGACAAATTTTTTTAAATATTGTAACAAAATGGTGTCTGTACTTTTACTGTACTAGAAGCTCATGTGACAATAAAAAACTAGATAGCAAAATCATACCTGCATCTACTAAACGCCAAACAAAGTTGCGCTCACGTCATCAGCATTTTATCACACGTCTATTTAGAGTGTTGCCAGATTTTCGGGAATCTCGAATTTTTCGCCGCACTTATACAATTATTGAATTGCTGGTTGCATAAGTAACAAATAATTAAAAATGTGTTGTACTAGTTTTCGAATGAAAAATCACTTTATTATAAAAATAATTTATAAAACAACGAAAAACTTGGTATTAAATTTGTAGAACTAAACCATGGTAATACGTTTTAAAAGCTATAATGTAAAAATTAATACATGATTCTTCGCCTGAATCATATTAGTCATAATACAAATAGCGAATATGTAGTAAACTTATGGAAACAGAAATTTTAATTTTTCGTACATATCATCACTGGCATCATCACGATCATAATCTTCATCATCATCATCATAACTACCAATATTTATAATCAAAGGACTGACTTCTTGGCGATCAAATATTCTCTCCCTCTAATACCATTTAAAAATTTCTTCCTCGGTATGTCGAATGCAATTTCTCCATATATAACGAGTAATTGTTTGTTTCGCTTGTAGACTATTTATTTTTGTTTTGAAAAAATCAGTTTGTATTCGCACTTTATGGTGCAGCTGAATTAATTATTAGAATATCTGATTTCAAAAATCGTTTCACAACAAGGGTAAACAAAGCGTGTAAATGTAATCACAAAACGTAAACATAACCTCAAAAGACCTTCTCACGGTCGATGTAAGGTTCGATTAAATCCGACAACGTAGCACCGTACCTATGTTTACACGTTGTCATTACTTACTTGTTGATTAATATTTTTCAGAAAATTTTAAATGGCCGGTTCTTTAAATTCAATGAACCAAGCTAATACGCATACATCATGTTACCAAAAAACATTTTTTAGACATATATTTACATTTGATTATTTGACGACACATTTTTTTTTTATTCTAAGAAAAGTGTTTAATGTCTATATAATTTACGTATAATACGATACAGATACGTTGCCGAATATCTGGCAACACTCTAAATCGATCTATGACAAAATGGTGATGACGTGAGCACAACTTTGTTTGGCGTTTAGTATATATACATTATCTCAAGAGGGAAAAGTGTATTGAAATTTTTTTGGAATTCAAAATGCACATTTCTGCTGTAGCAAAGAAAACCACGGATATGGAGTTTGCAATTTAAATAAACAAGTTTAACAAGTAATACTTACTACTAAATACTTCACTATACCATTATATTGTTTCTTTACTATGCTAATATATTTTCCATGGTCAAGTGCGTAGTTAGAGATTAACAAGAGCAGGTAACTGGTAGCTGAGCTGACATCCTTCCTTCGATCAATCTGCTCTTAAATATTCATTTCCACGCTGGTAGAAAGTTTCCAGCAGATATAAA
The DNA here is from genome assembly GCA_963576515.1 of Cryptocephalus primarius. Taxonomy (NCBI): domain Eukaryota; kingdom Metazoa; phylum Arthropoda; class Insecta; order Coleoptera; family Chrysomelidae; genus Cryptocephalus; species Cryptocephalus primarius. The sequence continues at coordinate 2,032,663 of OY754955.1, read as the reverse complement.
AATCCAGTTACTGCGACTACAGATGAAAGGAAAACTTTGAGTTGATGAAGAATCAAATATTTATAAAAAGTTTTCCATTCGACCGGATCGAAGCGGAACAAGAATAATATACTAGAGGGAAGTTCCGTGTAGTTTTTCTTAATTCATGAGACATGAGTACGTGGAGGTTATAAGTGGGGTTTATACCGGGTCTGGGAAGTTTTAGAAGTTTCACGGAATAGGGTTTTACTGGTAAAAGTTGAGGTTGTCTTTGATGAAAATTGGGGCAGAATAATTATCATGAATTTTCCTTTGTAAAGTTATATAGGGAAAAATTAATAGCGCCAGTATGCAATTAGATTTGACTGGCAATTTACATGACTATAGTAAAGTGCATTCATAAATATGGTGTCTTGTCCTGTATAGGCCAGTTTATAGAGTTTTTTTTGGTAGGTAAAATTTAATAGCAGACGGACCAAAATATTTTGTATGAAATCGATCAAAGTTGATAAAAACCCAGAATTTTGACAAGTCTGAGTTTTTGCTTTTTTTATACAATAAAAATTTAAGAAAATTGGTCGTTTTTCCGTTTTTTCGCTATAGCGTGAAAATTATTGACGGAAATGCAATACGTTCTACAGACGATTTTTAGAAAATGAAAAGACCTTCGAAATGAGCGATTCTAAAAGGTGATTGGAGCATTTTTCACCGAGAAAACTTGGAAAAATCGTTAAAATGGACCCTTTTCAAAAGTTTTGAAAAGCTGAAGCGCTAATTTGGCATTTAATGTTGGGCTATTATATCTACTTTAAGAATGCAGAAGTTGAATGCTGTATGAATATTTTTTGTACAATTACGTTATTAACAATATACATTGAAATCTTGCAAAATTCTGTATATTAACTGAGATGGGCCGATTTTAATTTTTCAAACGGTTTTTGAAAGAGGAGATCATAACCTACAACTTGGTTATCTTGGATTTTCATACACGTTTGGGGAAAAGTGCGAAAAATGGTCATGAAACGCGCCATTTCGCATTTCGAGCTGAGTGGTGGGCCCAAGTATACTATTTTATGCTGCTTGAAACCCCCACATTCTTAAAAACCCGGGATTTGTATACAAATAAGGATTTCCTCTGCAGGAAATTAGTCAGTTGGCATTGTCCGCTAATGAAATATTTAAATCGGTGCCTCACAAAGAGGCTTAAAAGCTATTATGCCAAGAAGCTACGCCCTGAAACCGCTGACGTTTCAGCTTCGCCTAGGACGTTCAGATGTTTTCGAGTCGTAATTGAAGCTCTTAAAACTTCATCCACGGACTGAATACTAAACTATTTAATTGAAGTGCGGATTGAATGGATTAGTTACAATGGCCATACTCTTGGATTCAATTCGATAAATTTATCGCGTTTTATCAATCGTTACACTTAGTTTATGGTGTATATTCAAGCAGTGAAAACGAAAAGAACACATCGCAGTGTTAACCATGGGAAATAGAAATATGATTTTGTTCCAGATATCATCATGAGAAATAAATAATGTTGCATTTCGTTGGAGTAATCATATGACATCGTATTTTTATGTCAAGTATGGTAACGTTGAAATATCCTGCAAGCCTTTTTTACTTTTTACATGGTTTTAAGGTTATTTTGATATATTCATGATAATCCAATAATTTTAGAGGTGAAACAAGTAATGTAAGGGGTGATTTAGAAACAATGAATTCGACGAATATGTTATAAACAACGCCAGAATTTTAGGCAAAATTCATAATGCTCATAGAATTATGTGTTTATAGGATGTTTGCTTTCCAAAAAAAAATCAAAATTGCATATTTGGCATATCTTGGACTGCATATTTACCCTTATATCTCTACTTTTTAAATTTGTTTTATTTTTAGACTTAAAATTTAGTGTTTGAAAACCTTAATAAAACTTGGCCCTCAAAAAATTGGTGCCAAAAGTGGGCTTTTAGTATTTATTATTCAGTATTACTATTAATTTTTCATTAATTATAATAATTTCATAATTCAGTATTACAATTAGTATTTTAAATTGCTCTCTTTTTGATGTAAGAAAATGTTATACAGCATGTATCAAATTTGATATATGACATCACCCACTTCTTAAATAGCAATACCGATTTTTTTTTATGAACAATCTTAAAGGGTATATCAAGTTACATATGCGTAAAGGAAGAAAGGATATAAATAAAGGAAGAAAAATTTGATATTTGGTATTCATATGTAACTTGATATACCCTTTTAGAATAATCATAAAAAGTTAGAATTGTCATTGAAACGAATAGTCGTTGACGTCATATCTCAAATTTGGTACACACTGTATAACATTTTCTTACATCAAAAAGAGCGCGATTCAAAATACTAATCGACCTGTCCGAGCATATTTCCAACGACAATACTGTCTTTGATTTACTGAATTTATTCCAATTTGGAGACTCGCACTGTATTCCCAAATTAGATACGGACACGGTACGAATAATCTGCTATTTAAAATTTTTTACATTACATCTTTAAAGATTTCTGAAGTTCAAAAATAATCTTCAAATTCTAAAACATCTCTAAGTAGTGGTTAAGTTCAAGTTAAAATAAAGATTCCTATAAAACAATAAGGGTGTAATAAAATATATTTTTAACCTTCGTTAATTTTCTGACCATGAAAATTGGGAATATAGGGGTTAAAGTGTCCTTCGCATAATATTCGCGGCTTCGCTCGCTCGAATATACATATATGTTGTACATAATATTTGACACAATAATAATAGCGATATTATTTAACCATGTGTTATTGTACTATAATATATAATTATAATTATTACTATTTTTATTAATTAGAATTAATATATTATACATATTAACGATACATTTAATATTAGTTAATGTTATAATAGTATTCAAGGGCTTTATTAGATATTACCAATAAATTATACATTATGCATAGATCTTTTGATACTTTATATATATATATATATATATATATATATATATATATATATATATACAGTTGGTTGTTTCGTTGAAACCACAAATGTGCGGTTAGTCCCTTGTGTGGTATCCTTGGTTGTATGTTTTACTTTCGCTTGTTCCAAACCCCTCCGCACAGGCTGCACCGTACTGGTGACGATCAACAGTCAAAAGCACGTGTCTACGGTTACCTTTTCTACATCAGTTGCGGTTTTGCCAATGATTTTTCATCGGCGGCCTTCCGTTTTCTGGCTTTATTTTGGCTTTTATTGTTGGAGATCTTGGTTTTTTTTTTAGTTTTTGAAACTGCTTGTGTATATCGTAATATAACCAGATAAATCACTGTTGGCGTCTTCTATCTCTTCTTTGGTAAAAATACCATACGCGATAGCATTTCGACCAACTGAAGGCTCGGCACTTCTTTCCAAAACTTGGAATTTGTTACCGAACACACCCGTTAAACTAATAATAGGTGCTCATAGATTTTTTGAATGAGTAACTCAAATTGGGAAACTTCAATATTTTTACTGTTTGTAAACAACTTAACAAAAAAATGTCACAAACAAAAACTGGACATACACCGAGGCAAAACAAATGGTTATAACATACCAAGTGAGAAAAATGTTTTGGTGTTAAGGAAACCTTAACAATCACCTTTTTACCAATCTATATCTATATTAACTGTCGAAGTTAATTAAATTTGCTTGTGTACTATGTTAGGACAGGAAACGTTAATTTTTATACTTCGGGTATAAATATGATCCGGGTTTGATGTACGATCAACGTTCGCAAACATGATTAATATGAAATCATCCTGTCGTAACTTCGGGAGTGATTAAAACCTGTTTAAATTTGCTGAATTAAAAAGGATGGAAACTAGCCTTTGATAAAGACAGATAAATTCCCTTCTCTCTTGGCATAGATTCGAATTCAACGTTTTACGCACATTTTTCTTTTCGTCCCCCGTGCCACTCGCGATTTTTCATTTGTCGACATTACAACTCCCGGTGTGAAAAACTCACTTATGCCTTTGATATAAACCCGCGGTGGACTTGTAAAGCCCGTCCAATACGGACGAAGCGGGAATTCCCCATATCGCTTTTCCGTTTCACTATTTGTTCGGGGAAGAACAATTTTCTCTGAATAAATAAATTCCACGTCAATTTAGAGCGACAGCTATATATAGGGCGTTATTTACCTTCAGAGACTGGAGCGGTGTCAACAAAGCTTTGTCGATGAGTCGCCACGGTTAAACAAACTGCGATAATTACCAGGGGGTGTTGCATTTTGTTTACCGTTGGACGTAAAACCTGAAACAAATTACATTTATTTAGTTTTGATGCTTGCAGTAAATCCATCAAAAATAAATTTATTAGCCACTCAATGGACAAATATGCCGTAAAAATTGGTGCACTCTCTATGCTGTAAAAGATAGCTATTTTATGAAACTAAATATGCTGTATAACACTAAAATATGCCTTCAAATATTAGTGTTGTGACGTATTATGTACATTATATGCCTAAACTTGTAAAGCTCATACATGGTGTCACGTTGCTTATTTTTTATTGCCTCAAAAAAGCTCACTTTCTTATTAAAGTAGGTACAGAGACATTAATCTATTGGAAGTATTCAAAAAAGTGCATTTGATTAATCACAAGCAGCGATCATTTTACGACATCAACTTGATTTGCCTAATTCTTTCCACAATATTTAGAAACAACAATGTATAACATTAAAAACAATCAAAGCAATTTTAAATATTTATTTTTACTACAAAACAAAAAAAAATACCAGATAAGTACACATTTAACCTGAAATAATATAATTATTTACAAAAAAAAAAATAAAACGATACCTAACAACCTAACTGAACAAAACTCTTGCAATAAATAATCATGTGCTTTTCAAGATTTTCTAAAAGAAAACTTCTATTGCCCTGTAGGATATTTTTATATCGCGAAAAACTCCTTTCAACGTCACATGACGTAATGGGACAATATTTAAATAGGTGAGATTTTTCCAAAAAAAATCTGGTTTCTGATTATTACGTTATATGATGGGTTCTTCCATTAATCATTTTTTGGCCATTTTGCAATAAAGCTAAATCACAATTTTTTGTGAATAACGAATTCAGTTTTTCAGATATGCGTGAACATACATTAGTTGACAATTTTATGTGATCACGACAATCTTTCAGTAATTAGAGTGACTCTAATGGAAGAAAATTTTTTTAAAATTATTGAAATTCTGCTAAAATAGGCTTTAATGAAATTTATTTGAATAATTAATTCAGGTTTTTCAAAAAGTTGTTTACAGTCTGCTGTATACTGACTAGAAGTTCCATCAGTACTTTGAACTACATTTGTGAATTTTCCAATATGCTCAGCATAAAACAATGCTGCCTTAATCCATGTTCCCCGTCCAATTAGGATAGGTTATGGTAGAAGAGGGTTGTGCTTTAGGAATTTGCAGCAAAAATGACGAAAATATGCTCGGATATGTTCTTTCATGTTAAAATATGGAACCTGTATGCTTTTATGCTGTAAAACTACAAAATATGCAAAATATGCTAATTAAAGTTTAGTTTTTTTACCTAAAAAAGTCACGTAACACGTAAGTTTCATCTAAATACACCCATAAATAAAAAATATGGCCTTATGCTTTTGCCCAGCCTTACTATTGGTTGTCGTGCCACAACTCCAAGATGTTAAATTTAAGTCAACCATTTTTTTTTTAAACACGAACCAGATATTTTAATAAAATTCACCCAAAAATTTCATCGCTTGGAGTAGTAACTCTGGCTGCGCATATTAAACTATGTAATAAACCGAGAATCTAGTGATATAACTTTAAGTCTTTTGCAGCAATTTTATTGGTCATAAAAATTTAAATCGCCAACGTTTTAACCTCCTAACCTTTCAAAATAAATCCGCGTTCCCGCGGAAAACTCTCATTAGATAATGTAATACTGAATTGGGAGGATTACGAGAGGAAAAACTGAAGATTACGAAGTATGAATGTGATATTTGTTCATTTAATAAAGCGTACAGTGGCACACTATAGATTTTGCCATGGACGGTAAAGTTTGCAAGGTTTTGCCGCATTTTAAGCTTATTTTCCTGGCGTATTATTATTTCATTCTGCATAATCGTCCTTACTTTTATTAAATGCACATTTATCATTTGTATGTCGAATCTTGAAATAACCTTAATATGAATAACTTTAATTTTGGACAGTCTCTAATTTGGACTCTGGACAGGCTTTAATTTTGGACTCTTTTTTAGTCGAATCCCAGAAAATTGGATACTTTTTTTCGTTAATTCATTAGTATTTAATCCTTGTTAACTTTATTGCTTCATTTCAATATTGCTATCGGATCTGGGTAATCATTATTTCGTCATATGATTTTCGTTACTTGATAAAGTTGAAACAATTTCTTGTTGGAGGAATAATTAGGCTCCATTAGCAGTTAGCATTTGCATTAGGCAATAATAATGATTTTTTTAATTTCTTTAGCTAGAGAGATCTCATTTTTGTTTGATGATATATCTTCGTATGGGTCACAAAGAGCAAATATATCGCTGGTGAATTTAATATTGTTTGATCTGTTACATAAAATCAGTATTGATAATATTAAGGTAATATTAGTAATGGCGTAACGTTGGTTGTGATTTAATTTCAAATAAACTTAACCAAAGCCTCGTGGGTTTAATGGGATCGGATAAGTTCAAAGTTCAAAAGTTTCAAATTACCTCAATAGATGTTCCCGCGTCTATTTTCCAGATTTGTCGATTTTATTTGCCCCGTGCATCTCCTAACAAGCTTCTATTGTCGATGTTCATCCGAGTCCGAGTAAACTTGAATTCCTAACGAATCGCCTAACGATGCAATATGCAGGCAGCGAACCGAAAAATAAGGACATATTTTTTGTACTTCACGTGTATTGAAGTCCTGGCGTTACTTTTGTATCTTGAGGGACGTAAGTGAATTTTCCTTTTGTATCTTGAGTGACGTAGGTGAATTTTCCTTTTGGGACATACGAGAACATTCCAACCACGACGCGGTCGTACGCTAAGCGAATATTTGTTCAGACAGAATGGCAGAAATCTCGGCTTTGGAATTCCTCCTTTTAACATATTGCATTTATTTTGGACGTCCATTTAAAATAATCGAATAAAGCTAAAAAAGAGAATGCAAGCACACACATTTCTTCCATTTATTTGTGCAATTTTGAACGTAAGTTCGCCAGAGGAAATCAATTCTATTCGAACCTCGAGCGTCAGAACTTCTCTATTGGGGCCTGGCGGGTACGTCTGGAATATAAGTAATAAACCTCGAGTCTATGGGTGGACGTTTCATGAATATTAATAGCGCTTTCTTTGAGCATGTATGGTAATATTGATGATGTGAAATTTTCTTATGCATGCAAAAATTATCATACGTGGCGCGATTCTTGACGTATCGGGGTAAACTCGAGAAAATAATATCGCTCTTGATGTATTTTTTGCAAGGAAATCTCAACGCTGATTAAAATCTATTGTACAGTCAACTATTTTCATTTTCGAAACACATTTTGAACGTCCAGACTTTCTATTAATTATATCACATCGAAGTAGTCATTCAGTCATCGTCTATGATGAGTGTTGTGATGAGATCAAGTTTTTATGAGTAGGGTTACTTCTACAAGTAGTTACACAGGCCAGTCTTGACGTATTTGAAAATATAGTAACAATGCCAACAACAATCCAAGAAAAGCAGTATTTAAAACGCCAACACTGGTGATACTTGAACTTAGAAATTCGCTAGACGAGTAAAATACATTTCGTAAAATTAGTGTCACTTTGCTGAAGAATTGCTAGTAAGGCATACCCTTAACGTTGCTTGGAAGAGCGTCGTAGAATATTAGGCAGTAATGATTTGTACCTGTCCTGGTTTTGAATATATTGGGCTCAAATGACTAGAAATGCTCATGCAATTGTTTATGTCTGAGGAATTCACTTTCTTATCGTATGACATAGAGTAAACATTATAACATGAAGCACCATGGAACCGTGAGGACATTCATATTGATAAAATCCTGCCGGCAGTCATCCCTATAGAAAAAATCAAAAAGAGATTTTGGGCACAGCGAATCCTAAGGGTTGGGGCGTGAGAGGTGAGCGTGGCGACTTATATAGTAGAACCTTCGGAATTTTACAGTGCGTGCCGGGTCAGAGAGCATCTTCGGGGCGGTAGGCTTTCTGGTCGGCCTCTCTCTACTCTCCACTCAACCGTCAGTCAAACCTAAATTTCTAAACTAATCCTACGATCTACGTTTTGCAGCTTGGTATAATGTTATTTATCATGTTGACCTATTTGCCTGATCCTAACATTTACATATTTACAAGGGAAAAGTTTGCAACAAGTGCCGATACAACCTGTTGGAATTGTCGTCTTCTCGTCTTTCCATTTATATCCGTATTTTGTTTTGTGTTCCTCGTGCTTGTTGGTATAAGGCGTGTCGTTTCTCACCTCTATTGTCAGCATGTTTATAAAAGTTTATATCGCTTCACCTTGGCCTGAGCCATGATCCCATTTATCGTATTGTTGATAGTTGTGGAAACCTCGTGGTCGTGACAATATGGGATTGGGACTTTGCATTTCCCACCTTTGCTTCTATTGATTTCAATTTTGTATACTACTATCCACTATTATTCAACTATGAGTATCTTCGTCTAGTGCAAATTTGTTTCCCATTGCATGTCACTTCGGAAAAAAGAGCCCATAAAAATTTTCTTCAGGTAAACGTTTCAATAAGTTGTCATATAAAAGAAGAAAGTTAATACTTCGTGAAGTTAATATCAACACTTTTCACAAAGACGAGGGTTGCGTTTAGATTTCGATGAAAATGCAAGTTTATTACAAAAATGAGAAGCGATATAATTCAGTTTTCAAAATAGGACTTTCGAAACTCCACGTCGTAAATTTTCTCCGGATTCATTCCAACGTCATTACTACACCCTAAGTCCATTATAAACTTAGACTACCATAATGGCGTAATCGTGTTGAATAAAACTCTCACTCATACTGTACACGTACGTGTTAAGCCTGGGGAACGTAGTGTTTCCATATATCACTACATTTTTCCTGAAATCTGAATTACTTAACGTCCTAAATTTATACTTTACGGGTGACGTATTCCCGGCGAAATTACATTGAAATATGATGCACGACGTCGCATCGACCTGCTCTTCTCCCTCTTGGAGATTACGAACAGACGCGCGAATAAGCTCGAGAAAATCTAATTAAGGGAGCGAATTTTTCTTGTAATGCTTCAGTCGCCTACTACGGATGGCTTTGAATGAATCCCCTAACAATTACCTCGAAACGACTTTGCCGGGACGATTTCAATGAAATATTCAGTTTCGCTTTTATTTACGGGGACTTGGTACTGGTATTCCTGCATTAATGAGCAAAAATAATAAGAAAAATGACTGAAAGCGTATATTCTTAATGTTGCTCGTGCTTCTTCACGCTTTGTTCTTGAGGAAAAAGGTTCGTTGCTCGGGTGTTTTACAGATTGAAAAAATCATAGTTTTTATACAGGGTATTTGCCACATCTTGTGATATTTTACAAGGTATTACAAATGTGAGCTGATACGACCTTAAATTTCGGTCCTTAAAAACTATGCGGTTTTATTTGATCCCGAAATATGAATGTATTATTCATTGACAAACCCAAGTTGTTTGCAGCAATCACAACAAGAAACCGTTCATCACAAACTATTACCTATAATACCATCTTTAGCTCATGGCACACTTTCGTTTTTCCACATAGTAATAATTTCGGCTTAGATGGATTCAAATGTACCTGAGAGAAATGACATAAGAGAATGCAAGTCAGTATTAATATGGTGCAAAGCGATCCACCAATTGGCAGGTGAGAAGGATAAGTAAAGTTATCGAACACGAGACTTCGACGACCACAAAAAATAAACAACGATTTAGTAAATGGCTGATAGGACAAGGTCAAGTCGTGCGAAATACGAACAACAAAAGCGAAAGCGTTTACATAAATAACACACGTTGCAACTACAAGCAAAACAAAAGCCGAACATAAATAGAAGGAACGAGATAGTTGAGAGGACCAGTGGGGTCCAGACGTGCGAGCTAGGACAAGTGCCGTCCAGGGGGCCGTCCCTGAAGGGACCAGCCGGATGGCCGAAGAAAAGCCTTCCAACCCCATCGCCAAGAGGCCCTCCGCTATGGATACCAGAAAGTCCAGACGACAGGCGATCCAGTAAGTTACCTCCCTCATCTCTCACGCTCCAGCCTTTGGGATTCGCTGTGCTCCCCATATTCTTGTTCTAATTCATTTTTGTTTATGTGCTGACCTGACCTTTTTTAGATTCCGCGCCGTTTGGGAAGGAGAAAAAGCCTTTTCTCTCTCCTTTTTCTAACCTCTTTCTAACCTTACCTCAAGAAAGACAAGACAGGCTCGTGACAATATGATTACTGCAGAATTTCAATTTCTTAACAATCAGGCTGGTATAAATGGAGAACTACAAAGGACCCAATATTGAACCTTGAGGGACCCCCGATTTAACTCATAAGGGGGGTGACATGACTCCATCTAGGTAGACATTTTGCTGTCGTCTAGATAAATACTTGTCAATAAGCTTTACTGAATGAGCACTTAAGCCGATATATCATAGAATTTCACATATAGTGCTATGACAAACAGTATCAAAGACTCGGTATCAAAGATTGAGTAATCTAGCTGGACTAGCGATGCAATTTCACAACTATTACTGTTGTATTAATTGTATTATTCCTCTTATTAAATTTTCAATTATTTTGTGGCATGACTGTATGATGTATGCTGCAGAGCTGTATAATAAAACACATTTAGATTTAGATAAATACAGCCAATATTCTCCCCTGCCGCGCCGTCAGAATCCATCCCTAACGTTTTCTCTTCCTCGGGATTTACGTTCCTGCTTCATGATAAATATTACGGTAGGCGGCAAAATATCCATAAATCAACGACTAGCGATTATATTATGATATTGCTCTTTCTGCTGCGTGATTCACGATCGCATTGAGGAGTACGCCTTCGTAAATTCGACGATAATTGCGAAATAAGGCGGATATACCCCCTGTTCGATATCAATATATCCGATTTTCTTTAGTATCTCGAGTCTCTCGCATTTTCCAGGCGCAGAGAGCAGGCAGACGATTTCAATCGCTGGGGATAAATACCAGGGGTCTCATCCCCCTGAACACTGCTAATGAAATAACTTTAATCATAAGTGTATCTATTCTCCTCTTCACTAATAATCCTTAACCGTTTGGTTACGGGCTGACAATTTTTGTCAGAACCCCAGCCGGTATTTAATTAACACCCCATACGCCCCAATTACTGGTTAGTGTGTAACGACCCCTGTCGAAAATTAACTGCTGAACATGGCCTTCCGATTCCATAAACTTTCCGCTATCATCTCGGGGGTGAATTCCGTATGGAGTTTCCTTGGCTTAATAAAATTCAACAGCTGTGCAAATCCTGACAGCATCCCCAGAGTTAATAAGGAGGGTATTTTACTTTCTAACTGAAAATACATTCAAGGGATTTAAATCTAATTTGGATGGTTTCAATCAGGTTGGGGTGATTTTTATATTGATATAACAACTTGCAAAAATATTTAGTGAACTCATCTAATATGAGGTGTTAGAAAATTTATTTGTATTTACTAGTGAACCCTTGACCCCCTTTAACCCCCAAGTCCATATGATCGTTTTTGAAATTTGATGAGACTTGAATGATTTGGCCCTTATTTGAAACCCAGTATTCTTCCTTAGGAATCGAAAAATGTTCAAGATGCATATGCATATTATACGTGCCTTTTCTCCCTATGCCCATTTAATAAAAAGTGGCTCTCAAAAATAACCAACTCTACTTATTTCAAGCAATTTTAACTCCAATATGGGGCCAATCGAATCGAAGCAAGTAACTAAAAATTAGATCTCCATTGAAATAAGCAGCTAAATCAGTGGCCGATTAATTCTATTGCGCCATTCTTCGGGTAAATCCAAACCCATGTAGTGCTCTATTTTTTTTATTGTGTTGATAGAACCTCAACTACTCTCAAAAATTACCTAACGTATCATATTGACAGAACTCCTAAAGGAGATAGCCCAATAAGATGGTGCAAAGTCTGAGATTTTGACCAAACATAGGGCATTCGATTCGGTATCCAACAAGACCAAGTTCCCTTAATTTTGAGCCCCTGAGGGCGCCTCTAGCGTAACATTTTTGAATGCGGTTTGCGGCATTGGAAAGGTCTTTTAATGGAGCGGTTGTCTGAATTTTTTCAGATTTTTTGGCCCCCGACCACAAAAATGGCAGTCATTTCAATATTTGTAACGCGTTTTTCAGCACATTCCTTTTGAGCGACACAAAATTGGAAATCGTAAACTTTTGGCATTTTTTGTCATCTTTCAGATAGTGTATTTTGAGAATTTTTTCAGGTGGGATTAAAGGTCGAAAAAACGTCAAATATGCGATTTTGGCCATTTTTGCCCGATTTTCGACCCATTTCTGACCCTCTTGCGGCGTTTCTGGGGTATCAAGTCAATATCGAGTCCCTAGGACACTCAACAACAAATATTGGCCCCTCAGGAAAGATTCTCCTCGGAAACAGACACTGGGAACCAGTTTGACGCCCTCAAAAACTCCCGATTTGGCAGTTCTGACTCCCAAAATTTTTTCAGTATGATTTATTTGTCAAAAATCTACATTGGGACTTCATTTATAACCCTTCGCGTGATAATTCAAGATTCCCGCTCTCCCATCTTTTGAATTCCATACCATTCTGGTTATGCGCCCCGCCAGTAGGTGTCTCCCTATGCATTAAGCCAGTATTGGCAACTGTTTATATATTTCATGAATATTTGCAACTGTTGCGCCGTTTTTCATCAAACACTTTGTATTTTGATTATCCAATGTTAGATTTCACTAACTGATTTACTGAAAAGTGAGTGAGAATATACAATTATTTAACAAGTTATTTGAATACTCTTCCTTCATATATGAAATAATATGTCTTTGATCCTTTAAATAGAAGTTACTGCATTTATAAGTACGAACTTTGAAGTATTTATACGCCTTAATTCCCCTGAATTAATTTGTCCCGGCTAGAATAAAAGAGCATGAGTAAACTCCTTCCCAAATTGGGTCGCAGTAGAAGAAGGTAAACAACATAGAGTTTTCGCATGATTATTGACATGATCATCATACATAATAATATATCTACAGACCGTACAAAATCTTCAATATTAAGTAGATGTAATGGAGCACATCTATAAACATCTCGTATTTAAAAAGCATATAGTGTCCCTACTAGACAAAAGGCAATACTGAATAATTCAACAGATACTAACCTTATTGATACGATATGATATCTTTTCGAATCGAAAAATATCATGAATTAATAAAAAGTAAATCACGTAGCTTTGACCTGCTTGTTTGTTTCCATATTTTCTGTTGAATTCTCATGGGGGCAAAAAATGGAGCAACTCTCATATTTAAGGCTCTTAAGGGAGGTAACACGTTGTAGCAAATTGTTTCAGTTAAGTTTCCAACTCATTATCGATCATCTAACTTTCCCAGATCCTCCCTCGAACGCTCCACGGACGTCGCAATGTACATTTCAAATCAGCACTAACAACATTCATTTCGGAACTGCTTGCCTTGGGCAATAACTCATATGGAGAGCAATAAAACCGTCAAGGGGGAAAAATGATTGAAAATAAACCGGAACGCTCTGGAGCCGATCCATTTTTCAAGATGGCACATTTTTCAGTGTTCAGGTCAGCGTCTCGCTTGTAAAACGTGAAGCTGTATCTTTCGGGAGCTAATTTAGAGCATCATTGGGACTTACGAGGAACGAGAGCAAATCTTTTCGCTCTAAAGTAAGCATTTGCTGTAAATGTTAAGGAGGTGAAATTACGCTTTCAGGTTCAATTTGAGGATTTTACAGGAGTCAGCAGATGATTTGCTCGCTGTACTGAGGACAATTCACTTCGAGCTGTTTCGAACCAAAGACAATGATTCGGGTTTTGAAGTTATCCACGTCGCAAAAATTTACAGGTACTAGTGTAGTAAATCTTGATAAGACTTGATGATGGTAGTAAAGAGGACTTCAGTCATCGGTTCAGTAAAAGAATTTGTAACTTTGGCAATGCAAAGTGTGATTTTTAAACTGGATTGGAAGAAGAACTGTTCTTTACTTTTATGATTTTTCTTGGCCAGAAAGTTTCAAGACCACTCTAAAAATATAAAACCAAAGTTCTGTTCATCCACGTAAGTTCAGATATGCGAAATAGCAAACTAAACTTTCGTGAATTCTCATCCCCCTCCTTCCCTTTCGTCTTTCCCGCCGTAGATTTCGACACATTATTAAAATTCCTATCGAAATTGCGGCCGTAAAGTCACTACTCGCTAATCCTCGTTCCAGATTTTAGGCGGAATTCCCTTTCGGTTCGCGTACGAACAATAACGAAACGTCAGAATCGGGCGCAGCTGGAAAGATATCAAAATTCTGACCGAACTGGAATTTTTGTACGGCTCGGGGGCATTAGAATTCCTCATTAGGGCGAAATGCGAAAAGCGTGTCACTGCCGTATTAGCAGCGTCAAAGCGTGTTTTCATTTTATGAAGGGTATTTCCGGGCAAATATTCTCCCGGGACGAGGTCCGCGAGTGATGGATAATAACTTATTTTTCGGGGTTCTAATTTGTATGTAAATAACAAAATTTAAAATTGCTGGGTAACGTGACAACGAGCTGCCATTTTGTTCCATACTGTTTCGACAAGTAACAGACCAATGTTTCATAATATGTCGTTTTTGATAACTGATTGCAATAGAAAGGGCAACAAAAGGCATCTTGTTAAGGTACACTTTATACCTGTAATATTTTCGAACCCCTACAACTTAATAGCAAGTGTAAAACTTGCTTGACCTGATGCATGCGATTTGAACTGAAATATTATCACGAACACAAGATTTCCACAACAAAACAAATTGGATCACGGCTCAGGCCAAGGTGAAGCGATTTAAACTATTATAAACCTGCTGACAAATCAAGGTGAGAAATGTTTCGATAAAAGACATTTATAAGGCGCAGAACGCAAGATAAAGTATGAATATAAATAGAAAGAGGAAAGACAAAACGATGGAATGCAGAGAGAGTGTGTAACAAGGTGGTTTCTCGACGAAAGGCCTGAAGAGAACCTACCACCCGAAGATGCTCTCCGACCCGAAATCCCTTTTTCGCCATTTGTCTTTCTATAGTCTCAATCTCGTAGTATTTTCAAGACCCTAAAACTTAATAGCAAGTGTAAAACTTGCTTAACCTGATGCATGCGATTTGAACTGAAATATCATCTGGAACACGAGATATCTACAACAAAACAATAAATTGGATCACGACTCAGGCCAAGGTGAAGCGATTTAAACTGTTATAAACCTGCTGACAAATCAAGGTGAAAAATGTTTCGATAAAGGACTGGGATAAAATAAACTGGCTTGAACGAATATATACTTTCATATAGAAGTTACTGAGCTCATAAGTTCTTGTAGTTCGTAGCACTCCAGAGTATAATCTTAGTAGCATGTACTTTTCTAGCGTAATGTTGACTCCCTTTGAACATCAATTTCCTCGTAACTTTTTAATAATAATGTTACTCATTATCCACGCGTTTCCCCATTGTTTGTTTACAGTTCTGAATAGTCACCCTGACTATATATTGTTGTGTATCATATTACCTGTGTGTATAGATAACATGCAATCGATTACTCCTGAGTTTACATTATACTGTTCAATCTAACTTAGAAGGGTTATCGTTTGGTGTTGATTATTATGTATATTATCCTACAGGTATTTAAGCCAGAATTTGTTTTCTACACAAATGAACATTATGATAACATTATTAGGTACCATTATAGCTATTTTAGTTTCCGAAATCATGATTAATAACTGAAACAGTGGAGGCAAATCGGAGTGCAGGTTTTTTGTTTCCCTTTAATACATTCAAAAGGGACAGACTTGTATTCAATATGATAGAGTTCCAATTGTTTTAATCGAGCAGTTAGGTATAAGTTGAAATATTTACAATATGAATCTGTTATAACTTATGTGTTGTCACTGCTAAAATGTTGATTGACAATTGACCAGTTGTACATCGTAATACATATACTGAAAGAAATTATAATAGGGCTTATAGAGGCACCAGAAATATCTTCGAAAGATGTTTGGAAATCTGGAAAGAACGATTTTCTTAGTTAAATTACAAGTTTTAACATGTTTTAGTTTATACCCTGACTTTGACACGATCGTAGAACCATATAAATAGAAATAATACTCCATAGACCGGTTCCTTATTCATGATTTGCGCTGTTAGAACTTTTACCTTCTGAAGTGCTCCTTGGTGGAGGCAAGAAGATTTTGTAACTATCAAACAGCTAATCTGAGGTTCTACCAAAGTTTCTTCCACCAAGGAATATTCCTTAAATGATGGACTATAAATTTTCCCCATAAATAATTCCATTATGTAAGTAACATGTTACTTTCCTTATGATGTAAATTTCATGGGGGTTAAGTGTGAATAGCTTGAGCTAGACTTCGCCCTTTCAATTGTAACCTTCATTATAAATGTGGTACCAATAATGCAGATTATTATTATTATTATTATTATTATTATTATATGAGGAATATTTAGCGTATCCACCATACATTCGGAATCTTGGACCACCCCCTCAGTGACCAGGTGGATGAGATATTCATGTAATAATCATAGGAACTGTATGAAAGAGAAATAATGAAGCAGAAAGTCATTGAAGAAAATGAAACATAATGAGTTAATTGAATCCCCTTGTACATTAATCATATCACTTTGAAATTTATTTTGAATTATGCATAGACTATATTCAAAACTTTTTTTCATAAAAAGACATGACGCAGTACCTTAGATTTCCTAAGAAACACACCCGATGTAATCCGAGCATACATTTATCAAAGCGATCCTTAAAATCCCATTATTTTCCCTTTTGAAAACCACCTGGAGTTATAGGTATCCTTTATCTCCCCTAGTCTTTTGTGATCCGCACTCGCAGGCTCACTTTCGAAATTATCACGTGAATACTTGCCATATCCAGGTCAGATCCATCGATCTTACTTCGCATTCAAATCGTACAAGTCCCTAACGTAACACGCGACACGTAGGGATACCGCAGATATTCTCCGTTCTCGGCTTTTGCGCCCTCCTCCCCATTTTTGTATCCACATGCTTTAATCCCCACTTCCAGCTAGGTAAACATTTTGCTCTTTTCGTATTTTGTTTGCCGATGTGTCGCTTTATCTCCGATATTTACAGGGTATTGTAAATAAATTAACCGTATGTTCTTTACACGCTCTCGTTGTAATCGCGATAACGGTCCTCCCTCGGGATCGATCGGGATGATTTCCCGAATATCGGGCGCGGAGTTAATGCGAATTCGTCGTAGTCGTCGTTTGCGAAACGGTTAATGAACGTTATTAAATTTAATGACGTTTCGCTGTAAAAATAATATCCCGGAATTATGATTGTCGCTCGTCTGCTGATTGGAATGTATCGTTTGAGCATTTTCGTTTTACTGTTTGCACTAATTAAAACTCTAACGTTGTTAATATATTGCCAGGTGTGAATTTTAACAAGATACGTCATCAAAACATTATCATAGTCTATACATACAAACTAGTCCGGTCACTCCTTTGATCTCCTCGAAAAACCGGCATTTTTTGCTACCTAGCATAAATCGTTTTATAGTCCCCGTAAAGGACTCGAAACTGCAATGTACGGGGGTAAAGCGACTGCGAAATCGATAATTTCATCGAATCGTCTACATACGGGAGCCGAACGAATTTTAAACATTTTCGAAGATTTAGACTGGTTAAAATTTTGTCGGCCCAAGATTATTTACAAACGTATAAGGCCGAAGTACACCATATACAATTGTAATCAGGAATGTATCAGTACTTCTAGAAGTAATTGTTGTTTGCTAATTGTTAAGGATAAGGATTGAAATCAGTTGCAGGACTTGAGAAAGGTTCGCGTAGTATGTACACCCTAAATAGACAAAGTACTTAGAAATACATATATTTCATTGCTAAGATAACACATAATAGCAACCAACATATAAGTGCATATATAATGACCGTAATAGGTGTAAATATAATGAAGTACAAGTTTATTGTGTATTTGCAAGTACTTACTCTTGTTTTTACATGTTTTTTAATACATTTAATTTAAAGTGTTCCTTATTATTTTTTGATGTTTTATTTCTCTATTCGCAAACTTTAATGTATAGTAGATTCTTAATCTTGTGTATAGAGAAATAAAATAAATATGAAGGAAATTGGGACATGGGTGTGAAAATTTAACATTTTTAAATAGATTTAGCAATGCCATTCCTACGCCCTTATGTATACAGAGGTCGTTGAATTTGGATGTAAAAATTTCTTCTAATGCTACTAAATAATTAATAAAATCACTTGGAGGGACTGTTAAACCTCCAAATATCCCACCATGACTGCCTTTATATTTCTTTAGCTCGCAAAATTCGGTATTTCTATCGGATTTTTTATTTTTGCTGTAATTGACACAAATGTCACATGAGTGTTTTAAAATACACTTACGCAAAAAGTGTCCACCGACATATACAAGTGCCTTACAAACCTTCTACATTTTGTAAATTTCAGTAGTCAGAAGTTTCAATGGCTAAAACTGATTTTTGTTTCCACGAAGACGATTTGTTGTGCTGCAAAAAAGCTACTTTTTTCCATCAAATCTGGCGTTAGTCGTTGACGGTGCGTTTGTCGCACCGTGTAAAACCTTGCAGAAAATGACAAGTAGGTGTAGGTAGAAATGACAAGAGGTGATGGTTTTCGGCAATTCGGAGAGTAACTACACTTATAACTGTATACTCTATGACATTACCACATGTTAATTAACCATTTTTCACAACTTGACCATCAGAGAACTCGACACGCCAGTCCCTTAGCGTTCTATTTATAGCTCGTTTGAAGTAATTTCCCCGCATATAATTTGATGATGTCTAACAAACACTTCACCTGTTTAAAGTATACGTGATATTGCCGTCTCGACTAAATTCACTTAAGGTTATATTAAAGATCAGACGCATATTACTTATTGGTAATTATTCCTCGAAAATAGGCGTCTCTCACAGACTTCGATGAACTCAATTATAACTTACCTAAGAAGTGATTGCAAATTGGGAGTTGGTGGGTAAACAATTTATTAAAGTGAAGTATGGAATATTGAAACGCAGTAGGGGTCGTAAAATGTATTTTTCAATACGCGTGATTTTACGAGATGTCTCAGCAATATAAAACCCTTACTAGGTTTTAACATAGTGTTGTTATAAGCGTAGTCATTCTGTGAATTGCCGAAAACCATCCCCTCTTGTCATCTCAACCCCTTCACCAGGACGGATTACTGGCTGAGCAAGAGAACCTTGTGGTCATTTTGTACATGGTGTCTTCGCTTAAAATTGTACAAGGTGCGACAAACGCACCGTCAACGACTAACGCCAAATTTAATGGAAAAAAGTATGTTTTTGCAGCACAACAAATCGTCATCGAAAAAACAAAAATCAGTTTTAGCCATTGAAACTTCAGACTATCGAAATTTACAAACTGTAGAAGGTAACGCACTTGTATATGTCGGTGGATACTTTTTACGTAAGTGTATTTTAAAACACTCATGTGACATTTGTGTCAATTACAGCAACAATAAAAAATCCGATAGAAATACCAAATTTTGCGAGCTAAAGAAATATAAAGGCAGTCATGGTGGGTTATTTGTAGGTTTAAACGTCCCTCCAATTGATTTTGTTAATTATTTAGTAGCATTAGAAGAAATTTTTACATCCAAATTCAACGACCTCTGTATACATGAGGGCGTAGGAATGGCATTGCTAAATCTATTTAAAAATGTTAAATTTTCGCGCCCATGTCCCAATTTCCCTCATATTTATTTTATTTCTTTATACACAAGATCAAGAATCTACTATACATTAAAGTTTGCGAATAGAGAAATAAAACATCAAAAAATAATAAGGAAAACTCTAAATTAAATGTATTAAAAAACATGAAAAAACTGGAGTAAGTACTTGCAAATACACAATAAACGTGTACTTCATTATATTTATACCTAATACGGTCATTACGTATGTACTTAAATGTTGGTTGCTATTATGTGTTATCTTAGCAATGAAATATATGTATCTCTAAGTACTTTCTCTGTTTAGGGTGTACCTACTACGCGAACCTTTTTCAAGTCCTACAACTGATTTCAATCCTTACCCTTAACAATTAGCAAACAACAATTACTTCAAGAAGTACTCATAAATTCCTGATAACAATTGTTTATTTTGTACTTCGACCTTATACGTTTGTAAATAATCTTGCGCCGATAAAATTTCAACCAGTCCAAATCTTTGAATATGTTTAAAATTTGTTAGCCTCCCGTATGTAGACGATTCGATGAAATTATCGATTTCGCAGTCGCTTTACCCCTGTACATTGCGGTTTCGGATCCTTTACGGGGGCTATAAAACGATTTATGATAGGTAGCAAAAAATGTCGGTTTTTCGAGAAGATCAAAGGAGTGAACTGACTATTTGTATCTATAGACTATGATTTTAACTACATCGTTGATGTATAACTAATATTAGTTATTTGGACGCTGCGCGAAGTTGTTTAATTCACTTTTTGTTCCAATGTTATGATGGCTGCTAACTGCTAATCCAACATTTTGCCAGCTATGTTTCATAAACCTTCATTTTGATTTCATTCGATATCATTCGATTCATTTGATAACCAAAAAGGTTATCAAAACAATAAATAGAATTAGTACACCACCAAAATCCCTATTAGGCGCTCGGAGCGCACCTTCATAAATTATTGATAGCTATCCTAATTATTCGACAGATTCCCTACACAGACGTTGATTGACGCGACTGATTAACGACTAATTAACGAGGTCGTTATCTTCCAAAATTACCGAAAAAATAATTTTAACGATCCTCTTTGTCTGTTACCGTTACCAAAAAATATAAGGAGTGTTGAAGCAATGAAGCGTCAGACCCACCGAAAGTTTATTAAAGTTTCAGCCCCACAGGCTTCTGGAAGCTACTGAACTTTGTACACGGACGAGGTTATACAAGATAATTAATTTAGCGTTTAATAATTAACCGATCAGGCTGGTCACATTTTCCTGTGAAATTTTGGGGATAATTGTGTTCATTTCGACCTGCAGTTTCGTTCCCTTTGTAACCGAGCCGAGTGCAAAACACACATGACACGACTCCCCTTTTATTTACTCCGCGGTTACCGCCATAATTGCACATTTTATCAGCCGCGTTTGTGTCGCGCTGTCAACGTGATTGGAAACAATGGAACCCGGCACAAAAGCCGAAATTCATGGGAATACACGTCGACGGTTGACGCTCTAGTTGATCCTCTGGGAAAGAGAAAAGCGCGTTAAGGATTAACATAATTTTTAAATTGCCAGGACTGGGGCCAATTATGGGCCAGATGTAATGGTGACATTTGGGGTAAAACATACAGCTAAACGGAAAGAAGTATTAGAGGCAAAGGAATTTGTGATCCCCTAACAGTGTATTTTGGGGATGAGAATGATAAAACTAATACTTTTGATTAAAAAAAAAGACCGTTTGAACTGAATTCGATGAAATCGGAATACTTTATTAAACTGTATCAAACAATGCAATACAATTGTCAAGACCAAAAAACCTACTTCGATCCATGTACATTACATATTGTGACGACCCCATTTTGGACTATTTAACTAACTCTAATAGCGCCTGATTAGAGATGAATTACCTTAATAATAATTGTCTTGTTAACACCTCGGTTGCAATTGTTCGAATTATTTTGATACGTTAATAATATTGTTACGTCGGGTTCTTTAGTTACTTAATAACACCAAAAATGACCAATTAATCGTAATTTATTTATTTAACACTAACACAATACGAACTTATTCTAATTCATCTAACATAAAAAATTTTTCACATGAACACCTGCGTTCGACTGATCGCCGCTTATCTCTCGGTCGCCTTTTTATATCGTAACTGCCTCGCTTTCAGAAGACTTTCGAGCTATTAAATGATTTCTCGGGATCCCGCCGTCGCCAGTTTGTCTGCAGAACTATCGAGAACAATCCATTGCCTTCGATAAGACGAGGAGAATTCGTTACAGTATGTAATAAATTACCTGCTTTTAAGATCTCTCGCACCCGCATATCTAATGTTTTAGATAGATATAGTGTTTTAGATTGGCACGATTGACAACTGAAGGTCGGGAGAGCGGATGTAAGGCAAACGGTAGCGATTGAAGGGCCTCAAGTACGATGGCTGAGAACAGCAACTGGTGAGGTTCTCCCGGGCGATTTTCCCGTACGAGAGAGAGAGAGAGAGGGGGGGGGTCTTCTCGTTAGAGTTGCGATTGTTCCTAAGTGTGTTTCCGTTGGAGCTGAGATTGTTCGGTATTCCTTTTTGCCAGGCTTCGATCAAGGATGAATGTTTTCGCTTCATCGATAGCGTTAAGTTATGTTTGTACTTTTACATTAATTATTTCATGTGATTACAGGGTTTCGTCTGTTTTGGTTATATGTTCTTCGGTACGATAGAGGAGATTTCAGTTAAGTTATCAATTAGAGTTAATTCTGACTGAACCGCCCTACCAGTAGTAATATACCAGTAGTATTATATTACAGGTATATTCACTTGGAGGCATGAGTATGGTCTTGATTTCGTCAGACTTACCAGGCACCCGACTTCCTATGTTTTTGTGTTTTGTGGGTTACCTATGTTCGGGGGCTGTATTTATTTACTATATAGTTAATATTATTATGAATAGTAAATAAATAAATAAATATACAGGCACATATGAAATCTAATGGAAATATTTACATGCGGAAAAATCGTTGCCGTTGACTTAAAATCTTATCAAAAATATTACTTTTTTCCTGTAGATACCTGTAAAAATATATTATCCGATAAGACACAAATGTAAAATATGTAAGTAGCGCCAAATTTGAAATGTTTTCGAGTGAAGCAAATGATGAAAATTATAGGCGTAGTAAGTAAGTTTCAAATGTCTTATTTGAAATTGTCAATTTTGATTCCGTAAGAAGTTGCAGTGAAAATTATTGAATTGCTCAGTTTTCTTCCCCTTTAGAGGGTTGCCGATGCCAGTAATGTTGGTTGATGGCGTAGTTACTAAATTTTTCAAAGTGAGTACTTTCACAATTTTCCGTTTCTTGCTTCACCATATTTTAGGAATTAATTAATTTTATAACATTTGAAAGAAACGTTATTCCGCTAAAACTCGTTTTTGGAAATTGGTTTATTTAAATCCCATTTATTTTGAAATTTTTACTTAAATTTAGTCATCAATTTAATTAAATTTTAATCATGAGATTTGCCTGAACAACAAATTTTTAATTTTAATAGGATCAAGACCAATTTCAAAATTTTAAAAATGTACTGAATTTCCTCTGGAATACATTTCTAGGTATGAAAACTATATAGGAAGAAGAAATAAAGGAACATTGCTTAAGGGAAATGCTGTACATATAGAAGATTTTAAAAACACCCTGAATATACACTTTTTACGAGGTACTATTGATCAAGTCACCAGAATTAACTAAGGCCACTAAGCGCAACGATTAACACCGATCAATCGATCGACTCAAAAGGCCAGAAAATATGAACGTGCAATTTTTAAACGACTGCGATATATTCATGGGCATAATTCGGTGGATCGTCCGATGTAATATTAATTTTGGTAGTCACCTAGCCAGTATTTTTTTTATATACACATATGGTGGGGTAAATCATTACAGACAGCACTCGTTTTAGTCAGGGGGCTATTAATAAAAATGTTGTTTATATTTAAATTGACATTTTGTATTCTTTTTTTATATTCAGTTTAGTTGACATGATTTTTAACTTATCGATTCGATAGCATTATGACTTGTTATGGAAACCCAAAAAACAAATAGACCAAAATAAAATGTATTGTAACACTTATTGTTAAATAACAAAAGAGTCTTAATATGAAGAAATTTTTTGGTATCGTGGTAATGGAAATTCGTTTGGATTTTGCAGTTGGGATTTGGCAGAAGCAAACAAAATTTTTAATCGTCTCCGTTGGTCAACACATTAAAGCTTTACGATCATCTTCCAATTGTAATTAATTTTACTATCGCCGGATATCGTTCCGAACGATAAATTAATTTCTATTTTATTATATTTGGCGATAAAATTCGGGTTATCGGTGCCTAGCAGAAGCAACTTTCAGCTGGGATATCTGGGGAAAAAGTACGTTCGTGTAAAATGAAAACTTCACTGTCCGCGTTCGTGGCAAATAACAATTAAGTGCCTGTAACACGATATCCCATTCGCCGTTGATTTATTTAACCGAGCGAAAGTTTTCCGCCCGTAAAAACGCCGAAAATGCGGAATCCTGCCCCTAACAAAAGATATATATTTAATTACAAGTCGGATAACCGCCGTGGAAATGAGTATTGCAGTTAATTAATTTCCACCGAGGAAGGTCGACGCTTTGTCTTAATAATTGTTCCTGAATATGCATTAGGTGTACTAAACGCCAAACAAAGTTGCGCTCACGTCATCACCATTTTATCACATGTCTATTTAGGGTGTTGCCAGATTTTCGGGAATCTCGAATTTTCCCCGCACTTATACAATTATTGAATTGTTGGTTGCATAAGTAACAGTAATTAAAAATGTGTTGTATTAGTTTTTAAATGAAAAATCACTTTATTATAAAAATAATTTATAAAACAACGAAAAACTTGGTATTAAATTTATAAAATTAAACCATGGTAATACATTTTAAAAGCTACAATGTAAAAATTGCAATAGTTCGGTTTTAAATATAATCATTGAAAAAGGTATAGTTGGTTTGTCAGCCATTCCTGAATACTGCCTTTACTCCATGCATTGGTAGGAATTTTGTTAATAACATGCTGTGATAAGTTGCATTATCTAGTATAATCATAGATGGATTTTTTTAATTTTTGTAACAGCTCGTGTTCAAACCATTTTAAAAAAATTTCCTGGTTCATTTCTCCATGACGATCAGTTTTGTTTTTGAAGAAAATATTATTTCAGAGCCCTCACTAAATCCGTGTTCATTTCCTGCATGTACTATAATGTATCTAAAAATCTTTTCAGAACAAGCGTAAACAAAGCGTATAAATGTAATCACAAAACGTAAACATAACCTTAAAAAGCCTTCATACGGTCGATATAATGTTCGATTAAATCCGACAACGTAGCACGGTTGCTATGTTTACACGTTGCCATTACTTAGTTGTTGATCAAAATTTTTCAGAAAATTTTAGATGGCCGGTTCTTTAAATTCAATGAACCAAGCTAATACGCATACATCATGTTACTAAAAAAATATTTTTCTAGACATATATTTACATTTGATTATTTGATGACACATTTTTTTTATTCCAAGAAAAGTGTTTAATGTCTATATAATATACGTACAATACCATACAGATACGTTGCCGAAAATCTGGCAACACTCTAAATCGACTTGTGATAGAATGATGATGACGTGAGCGCCACTTTGTTTGGCGTTTAGTATAGTAATTATATTTAGTATCATCGAACGCAGAACTGATTAATTCCGTGTTTACGAATCCACGCTAATGGTCCTTCATTAGATTAATGAATTTTCGGGATTTGACGGATGTGTCCACCTTCGTCACCGTCTGACGAGTATCCAGGCGTTGTGGGCGGAAACTAAGTAACTTCGTCACGATAACAAGCGTGGGACTTCGTCCTATCTCATCCTAATCCTTCAGAAAATGGAGAAATGTTACATTCATACTGGATGGGGGCGGTAAATTGTATCTAGACAGTAAACGAAAATGACGTGAAGTGGGATAATGAAAAAATTGGTATATCTCTTTAAATTTTGTTATTATCCTACATTACACTTTAAATCTATTTAGTAGGGGGATAATGGTGATGATAAAGTGTATCTTTTCATGCCAAGCCAGTGCATTAATTATTAAGACAAATATCTGAAACATCTGCTTATTTTGCTCTACTATTTATCAAAATATTTTAAACATTACAATTGTTGCAAATTTCAGTCCTCAAGTACTCGGTTCATCGATCGCTTTAATGGAGCGACCGATGTAACATTAATTTGGTAGTCACCGAATAGCAAATTTTCCTCTTTGTATAAGACACCACTCGTTTTATATGGATTTATTGGGGTTCACGTCGTCTTAGTCATGTTATGACAGCCATCTATGCCCTCAGGACTAAGTCGATAACACCATATCATTTGGTAAGGAATTTTTTTTTTTGTTTAATTATTCTATCCCTCCAATTACAAGTTACATGAAAGAGTAATATATTGTAATGGGCCGGGCGTTTCTACCATATCACGGCCGTGTGAGGAGGGGTTGGTGGTAAATCCCCTTAGGGGGCTTAGGGGGTAAATCATCCCCTAAGATTATGAATTATTTTTTGTTCGACGATAATTCCCGACGATAATATTTTCCAAGCTAGAGACTTTTTAAAAAATGCGCTTTGTAGGGAATTCCAAGCGCTTTAAGATCAAATTAGTTAAAAGTTTTTACATCCCGTAGTTTTGAAAAGGGTTGCGTTCAAAGGGCTTGGATGAGCTATAATTCGAGCAAATTTCGAACTAAAATATCTCCTTCAATTTTTGTGATACAAAGGTAAACGAAAAATCAAGATTTTCGGTGAGACGAACTCTACAATTAAAATTTGAAACATTTTTTCCATATCGAGAACAGTTTTTGATTTATTTAAGAAAATTGCATTTTTTCCAAAATTACGGAAATGCAATTTTCATTTTAAACAATTATTTTTTCTAAAATGAGCATTTTGAACTGGTTATGCCACATGGATCATATCAATAATACCTAAATAAAGTTATTTGCAAGTAGGTTACGCTTAACTTTTATCAGGGTGGCAATGACGAGGGTGTAATTTTTAAATTTAAAAAAAAAGAAAGGTTTTACTTCATTTTTGTTATAAATCAGTCAATTTTTATGCAAGAGACTTGTATCAGTGCTCATTTTAAAGGTTTTTTATGTGTTTTAAAAAGATCTAAAGAGTTTTCCCCAAAAATTTCACCATTTTCAAGTTATTGGAGGTTGAAGGTTTTTTATTTCGGGGTTCTCCAAAGATAACCTTCAACGAGTGATAACTCGGCCCTTATTGGGTTTAAAGGGGTCATTCAAAACGTATCTCTAACGTTCTTTTTGTTAGCTACACCTTTGTTCTGAATGTCTTTTCCGAAAAATGAAATTTTTTTTGAGTTATTCGTAAAAAACAAAAAACATTCGTTTTTTTCAATGAAAAATGTGTAGTTGCAAAGGTGAAAAACTCAAAAAATATCAACTTTACAAAAAACAATATAGAAAAGAGGCAGAATTTTGGAATTTAGATTTATTTTATTAAAAAAATTTTAGACCTCTTAGAAGGGGTGGCTTCCACCAGTACGGAAAAACCACACTTCGGCACAAGTTCAGCTTTGAATAAGGTCATAAACACTATCTAAATCCCAATTTTCAAATAAATCGACTTTAATTTCCAAAATTCCACGCGAAAATGGCTGATGACTGACCTATTTATCGTATAAAGATAATCATGTCAATTTGAGATATGAAATATTTTAGGAAACATCTTCTATTTTTTCAGTAAAGTAGTAGATAATTAATAATAATAATAATAATAATAATAATAATAATAATAATAATAATATATAAATAATAATAAAAATAATAATAATAATAATATAATAATAATGATAATTATAAATCTTTAACAAAGCGCAGCACATTTCTTCCATCACTGAAAAGTTCCACCGAACAAATACGTTCTATATACTAAATTAAAGCAGTTTACAGTCCGATTCCCTTAATAAAGATTTAATAACTTTCGCTTCTATAGAAAGTATCTGAAAGCAATCTGAATAATTTATGATCCACTAGATCAAACCGCCATAATAAACTTTCGGTCGAGTTTCCCTATCATAATTTTATGGGGGATCGGAAAATAAATTTATTTAATCGTAATACTCGTCCGGGGTTTTTGTGGGATAAAAAAGGGGCGTCAAAGCCGGAAAGTGGTCGGGGAATCCGGGAGTGTTTCAAACTTTCTTTACTTATATTTCATATCGTCCGTAAGCGGCTTACGTGAGCCGAACGCCGAAAGTGCTACAATAGACGCAATTGTAAATTTTCCCTTTTAAAGAGTCCCCGGCCGTTCTCCCAAAAATCTCGACACGAAAGCGAGAAAAAACTTTATTCCCGATGGAGTCGAACGCAGCTGGAGGAAAAGGAGCTTATTTTCCCGTTTCTGCTCTTCGGCTTTTAAGTTTTTGTACGTTTTTGCGCCCGTGGACTTCCTGTTTTCACGTCACGAGTAATTCCACCCATTAAATTGATTTATATTTGTGTTCGCTGCCGTCTGGACTACCTCCGAGGGTGAAAATGTTTCACTACTGAGCATTACAGAAGCGGAGGGATGAACGTTTATTTTAAAAGACGAAGAATCCCCGTGAGGTCGACGAATAAAATTTTTTGCCAAACATCCAATTTCGTTGCTGCCACTTCAACTCCCTTAAAGAGTAGAGATATTTTTGTAATTTCTTCCATACGGTTATTTCGAATCGTATTTCACTCGAGACGGTGATATATATTTTTAAATAAGTAATCCTAACTTTTTAATACGTCTTCAAACCTGCGACTCGGGGAAAAGTTTCCAAGTCGTTAGAAGTGGTAATTGAATGAAGCGAAAAACCATTTAATTGTAATGGATGGGGCTTTAAAAGGTAAATGGATAAAAAATTTGGGATAGGAATTATCGCCAAAAAGTTCCCAGATACTAATAAAAGAATGGCAATGTGTGCATAGTATAACTTTTTCATAGGAGACACGTGCATAAATTCCCCAAGATTTTAGGAAATTCCCAAGAGAAAAATGGCCATTAGGGCGATTTTGGAAAACAATGTTTCAAATGAAACTTATAAGACTTAGATGGATGTTGAGGAGTTTAAAATAAATCACAAGGACTGTATGGTTCTCCTATCTTATTCATAATGAAACGTCAACCTTCTAAAACGCATGTCTATTTCCCAACGTTTCGTCACTCTTTTGTAACATCATCAGGGGTGATTCTTTTATTCTTTTCCACAAATATTATTTAAAGGATATTTTCTGATCACCGAAAAGATCACAAATACTAATACAACATGATAATGTGTGCATCATATAACTTTCCTATAAGAGGCACGTGCATAAATTCCCCAAGCTTTCAGGAAATTTTCAAGAGTAAATTGCCCATTAGGGCGATTTTGGAAAAAAATGTTTCAAATGAAACTTATAAGCCTTAGCTAGATAAGTGATGTTGGGGTGTTTAAAACAAGTCACAAGTATTATTTAGAAAATATTTTTTTATCACCGAAAGGGTCACAAATACTAATAAAAAATGATAATGCGTGCATCATATAACTTTCCTACAAGAGGCACGTGCATAAATTCCCCAAGCTTTCAGGAAATTTTCAAGAGTAAAATGCCCATTAGGGCGATTTTGGAAAAAAATGTTTCAAATGAAACTTATAAGCCTTAGCTAGATAAGTGATGTTGGGGTGTTTAAAACAAGTCACAAGTAGTATTTAGAAAATATTTTTTTATCACCGAAAAGGTAACAAATACTAATAAAAAATAATAATGTGTGCATCATATAACTTTTCCATAAGAGGCACGTGCATAAATTCCCCGAGCTTTCATGAAATTTTCAAGAGTAAAATGCCCATTAGGGCGATTTTGGAAAAAAAATATTTCAAATGAAACTTATAAGCCTTAGCTCGATAAGTGATGTTAGGGTGTTTAAAATAAGTCACAAGTATTTTTTAGAAAATATTTTATTATTACTGGAAAGGTCACAAATCCTAATAAAACATGATAATGTGTGCATCATATAACTTTCCTATAAGAGGCACGTGCATAAATTCCCCAAGCTTTCAGGAAATTTTCAAGAGTAAAATGCCCATTAGGGCGATTTTGGAAAAAAATGTTTCAAATGAAACTTATAAGCCTTAGCTAGATAAGTGATGTTGGGGTGTTTAAAACAAGTCACAAGTAGTATTTAGAAAATATTTTTTTATCACCGAAAAGGTAACAAATACTAATAAAAAATAATAATGTGTGCATCATATAACTTTTCCATAAGAGGCACGTGCATAAATTCCCCGAGCTTTCAGGAAATTTTCAAGAGTAAAATGCCCATTAGGGCGATTTTGGAAAAAAAATATTTCAAATGAAACTTATAAGCCTTAGCTCGATAAGTGATGTTAGGGTGTTTAAAACAAGTCACAAGTATTATTTAGAAAATATTTTTTTATCACCAAAAAGGTCACAAATGCTAATAAAAAATGATAATGTGTGCATCATATAACTTTCCTATAAGAGGCACGTGCATAAATTCCCCGAGCTTTCAGGAAATTCTCAAGAGTAAAATGCCCATTAGGGCGATTTTGGAAAAAAATGTTTCAAATGAAACTTATAAGCCTTAGCTAGATAAGTGATGTTGCCTCATGTTACCGTGACAATATTAAACTGGAAATTTGAGATGTTCAAAAAACTTCCTAATTTAATTTTAAAGCCGTTTTATCCAATTGAAATTCTGAAGTAATTAACTTTTATTATGATAAAATTTTAAATACTTTTAATTGTTATATTATCAGATAACAATTCTTGTTTCAATTAGCAATCAACCGTAGGCGCCTTGAAGAGACTCATCAGTTTTCTTTGCATATTTTATCAAGCATAGGTTCTACAACCAAAGGCCTCAAGGAATTCTTCTCAAGGCCTCCTTCGCTTACTTCAGGCTTCTTGGTCCTTATAGCTGAATTAGAAAACTACTATACATCTAAACGAAGTCGTTAAGTATCAAATTGTTTTGATTCGAGCAGTAATACCCGAGAAAAACCCCTACACAACCACTCTTAAACGTTGTTTCTAATGAAATTTTGCAATGTTATACAATTGGTAAAAACGTTAGATGATGACACTGATAGTTTTTACTACATTTCATAATAAAATATCTCGTATTAAGAAATATTTCCTTGTACTTATTCCTGCAAGATGTTAACATTCGATGGGTACCACGCGAATTAATCCCACGAGATTAATTCCAACTGATTTCTAATTAAACCTGCTTAATGAATTCGCGGATTCAAAACGCTTCTAAATGATTGTCCTGTTTTCACCTCCAAAATCTTGAAGATTCTACAATTTTTCCTGAAAAAAACTTTTGGTTAATGAAGGAATTACCGCTTTCCTCTTGTTTTGTCCTCTTCAGCAAATTTCCTGCCAGCGACATTAGGGCGTGCGCCTGACATTTCGTCAATTCAAGAATCCCCCACTTCGTGCATTTAGGCAAAGGATAGAATTCAAATTTCCTCGCCGCAAACATGACGACAACAATCGTGAATTACCGAAGCGTGGGCCTGTCATTTGCTTAAACATCTCGGGGAATTTTAATTAAAGGACCCGGGCGTGGACTATATTTCTTTCCGCGCTTAATACCGCTTTAGTGGCCAAAGGGTGGAGCGATTCCTCTTCCCTCTTGATGAATTTTACTTGCCCAGATCCCCTCCGTCTCGGGGATTCTTTAACAATATTTATCGAGGGATTTCGTGGGGGTTAGGGCATACGTTAATTAAGAAAGCAAGTGGATTTTTCGAAAATTCCCGACATTCCCCGACGAAATCCACGATTTGACACTTAACGCAGAGTTATTACACCAAAGTCATTAATCATGGGATTAATATAAGATTCTCGCGTTTAAATATTCATTAGTCATCAAGAGAGAACACCTAATAATTAAAAGCCGAGACACTCTGGAAATGACGACACGAAAGGGATCAGGCAAATCCAGCTACGAGGACAAGGAAGAGGCAGATCAAAAACAATTTAATTGAGGCACGCTACGACAATGATAAATACGTCGACTACGTCAGCAGCATATACAATCATAAATTCCACTGGTAACATTACTACAAAATAATTCGAGTATGCAGACATTCGTTTTGTGGACGTAATAAACAAAGTCTAAAACATTCGTTGAAAAGTTGCCAACTGAATTTGTCTCATAAAGCCCAAGGAAGTTTAAGCTTCATATAATAATAATAATAATAATAATAATAATAATAATAATAATAATAATAATAATAATAATAATAATAATAATAATAATAATAATAATAATAATAATAATAATAATAATAATAATAATAATAATAATAAATGCCTTTATTACATTCCAATAAAATTTTTTATAAAAGTAAAATAAGAGAAAATGTCAACAATGTAACCACAAGACGAGGTCCAGTTGTAGTACATATATACATGCTATTTCTGCTCAAACTTAATCTTGCATGCAGAAGAGACAGTTTATGCAGTTATTGCCTAATTGTCTAGATTACAAATTATTCGATATATTTACCTTCACCGCGTGCTGCAAACAAAAAAGAAGAGAAAAAATATATTTTCCTTTTTGCCCCTTATTAGCCCCGATACTATAAAAGTGGGATGTTCATTCCGTAAGTGCGAAGCCTAATACAGCTTAGATAAAAATGTAGATATTATTTTCCTAAAGCTAATTTCATTTAATGTTTTGTAATCTTGCGGAAATTCGTTGTAAATTTTGTATATCGTAAAACAGAAAGTTCTTTGAAATAACGCCGTTCATCATTTCTAAATCTAATTTTGTTCCATAGATAAGGTGGAACCCCTGATACTATACTAAACGCCAAACAAAGTTGCGCTCACGTCATCACCATTTTGTCATAGATCGATTTAGAGTGTTGCCAGATTTTCGACAACGTATCTGTATCGTATTGTACGTAAATTATATAGACATTAAACACTTTTCTTAGAATAAAAAAAATGTGTCATCAAATAATCAAATGTAAATATATGTCTAAAAAATGTTTTTTAGTAACATGATATAAGCGTATTAGCTTGGTTCATTGAATTTAAAGAATCGGCCATTTAAAATTTTCTGAAAAATATTAATCAACAAGTAAGTAATGGCAACGTGTAAACATAGGTACCGTGCTACGTTGTCGGATTTAATCGAACCTTATATCAACCGTGAGAAGATCTTTTAAGGTTATGTTTACGTTTTGTGATTACATTTTCACGCTTTGTTTACACTTGTTGTGAAACGATTTTTGCCATCAGATATTCTAATAATTAATTCAGCTGCACCATAAAGTGCGAATACAAACTGTTTTTTTTTCAAAATAAAAATAAATAGTCTACAGGCGAAGCAAACAATTACTCCTGATATACGGAGAAATTGCATTCGACATACCGAGGAAGAAATTTTTAAGTGGTATTAGAGGGAGAGAATATTTGATCGCCAAGAAGTCAGTCCTTTGATTATAAATATTGGTAGTTATGATGATGATGAAGATTATGATCGTGATGATATGTACGAAAAATCAAAATTTCTGTTTCCATAAGTTTCCTACATATTCGCTATTTATATTATGACTAATATGATTCAGATGAAGAATCATGTATTAATTTTTACATTATAGCTTTTAAAACGTATTACCATGGTTTAGTTCTACAAACTTAATACCAAGTTTTTCGTTGTTCTATAAATTATTTTTATAATAAAGTGATTTTTCATTTGAAAACTAGTACAACACATTTTTAGTTACTTGTTACTTATGCAACCAGCAATTCAAGAATTGTATAAGTGCGGCGAAAAATTCGAGATTCCCGAAAATCTGGCAACACTCTAAATAGACGTGTAATAAAATGCTGATGACGTGAGCGCAACTTTGTTTGGCGTTTAGTATACTACCTTGTGATATAGGTGTAGCGTCTGTAATTCTCTCCTATGCGCCATATTGAGCCATCCTGTATCTTTAATTTTATGAGAGATATGGTCGAATTTTCTAATGCCATATATAAACCTAAGACAAGCATTTTGCACTTTTTGAATTCGGTTGAGTGTTGATCAAGATAATGATGGTAAATTGGCACACAATAAGTAAAATTAGACAATAAGAACGCATCACGAAGTACTTTCTTGATTTTCTTATTTAATATCGATCTATAAGGAAAAAGTTTTTTTAAATGAATATAGGCGTTACTGATATATTTGGAGACTTGATGACGGTAGCGAAATGAATTGTCAAGCGACAAAACCCAGGCTGCTAGCTTTTTCTATAAAAGGAATTATATCATTATTCATGTGGATGTTTATGGCATGATTTAGACCATTACAAATTTGGGTTTCCCGAATAGCAAGGCTTGAGATTTAAAAAGGTTAATTTTCAAAAAGAGTTGGGTTGAAACTATATGTAATTCTCTCAGATCAGTGTTTATGTTTCCAATAGCCTCTCTCCAGTCTTCTGGTCTAAAGGAGTAATATACCTGAGTATCATCTGCATAGAAGTGTGCTTCACAGCTTTTTAGGCATTTTCCTAGGTTTGCTGTATAAAATGAGAAGAGTAATGGACTAATCATCGAACCCTGTGGCACACCACGCACGACAGGCAGTCCTAAACAGTTTCTTGCTTCGATTTGTTTCAGTGGTTTCGCTTCCTCTCTCTTCCCTCTCTCCAGTCTTCTGGTTTAAAGGAGTAATATACCTGAGTATCATCTGCATAGAAGTGTGCTTCACAGCTTTTTAGGCATTTTCCTAGGTTTGCTGTATAAAGTGAGAAGAGTAATGGACTAATTATCGAACCCTGTGGCACACCACGCACGACAGGCAGTCCTAAACAGTTTCTTGCTTCTGTTTGTTTTAGTGGTTTCGCCTCCTCTCTCTTCCCTCTCTCCAGTCTTCTGATTTAAAGGAGTAATATACCTGAGTATCATCTTCATATAAGTGTGCTTCACAGCTTTTTGGGCATTTTCCTAGCTTTGCTGTATAAAGTGAGAAGAGTAATGGACTAATCATCGAACCCTGTGGCACACCACGCACGACAGGCAGTCCTAAACAGTTTCTTGCTTCTATTTGTTTCAGTGGTTTCGCCTCCTCTCTCTTCCCTCTCTCCTGTCTTCTGATTTAAAGGAGTAATATACCTGAGTATCATCTGCATATAAGTGTGCTTCACAGCTTTTTAGGCATTTTCCTAGGTTTGCTGTATAAAATGAGAAGAGTAATGGACTAATCATCGAACCCTGTGGCACACCACGCACGACAGGCAGTCCTAAACCGTTTCTTTCTTCTATTTGTTTCAGTGGTTTCGCCTCCTCTCTCTTCCCTCTCTCCAGTCTTCCGGTTTAAAGGAGTAATATACCTGAGTATCATCTGCATAGAAGTGTGCTTCACAGCTTTTTGGGCATTTTCCTAGGTTTGCTGTATAAAGTGAGAAGAGTAATGGACTAATCATCGAACCCTGTGGCACACCACGCACGACAGGCAGTCCTAAACAGTTTCTTGCTTCGATTTGTTTCAGTAGTTTCGCCTCCTTTGCATCACGCGATTTATGTCTTCCATTACTTTGTGGGTGATAAAGTTACTTTGAAGGTATTAAAGAGAATCTAAAAGTTTGTTGGAGAATCCTCTAAATAATCCACATTAAAGGACCTAATAGCACTAGGGGGGTTGTACAAGTACTAACAAAAAGTCGTAATGGATCTTAAATTTTGTTGCGTGATAACTTCGGTCGTTTTCGCTTATTACTGCTATTATTTCGCTGTCGCCATTACGGTAGTTGTCATTTTTATGGATTTTAGGAAATGTTTATAGAGTAACCTGCTGGGAATCTGAACGTATTGACGGAGTTTCTTGCAGAATGGAAGCGGTAAACTAACCTGGGGATTGAATGAAAATCGTAACTTTAAGCGAATTGAAGGTGGCTACAAATTTCCATAAAGCGACTTTGTTGTTGCCATTTTACGTTCGATATTAACCCTGTATAGGGAGTTTGTAGCCCTAGTGAGGATCTCAAAAGTGTGTCCCCACATACGACTTGGGTTGGAATATCCAAAATAAGGTGGAAATCAAGTAATTAGAATTTTCGGACAAGTACTTCTTTTAAAATCGAGAAATATGCTACTCCCAAAACTTATACCGTAATTCCTCATCGTCGAACCAAAAAGACATACTTCAAAATTCCCTAAAAACTCCCGATTCACTCAAATCCGACCCGAAATCAACACGATCATCTCTTTAACGGTCCAGTCGCCGGTGAAAAGCGCAAAACGTTGGAAATTACTCTACCAACTTAGAGTTTAATTCCGGAGGATTAAATTTGCTAGTCCGGGAACTTTCCTCGTTGTTTAGGGAATATATTCGAGCGGACCAAAGTTTTAGAACTAAGTTAAATCCATTTGGCGTGAAAAACGATGGCAAAGAAGGGAACGCGATTTGATACTAAGACGTGGCACTCTGGGAAATGCACTCACTTTTCCCTAGAAAAAGACCGGGAGAGCGACGCATTTCACGAGCCATTTTAGTAAATTTCTAATTCATTTTCACATTTGGTGTAATATTAATAGTAAGTATCTCTAAAACCTAAGGGTAGTGAGTAGATATTCATTCATATTTTCTATAGATGACAGATCTACTTTAGGGATGCGCCCCTGCCCACGCGAGCCTTGATTTATCTCCCAAGACCATACGGGGGAAACCAAAGTCCATCACTTTAGGAATACTCAAGGAGGCCTTGGTAGAACCTCAGATAAGTTGTTCAATAGTTACCATATGTTCTCGCCTCCGCTAAGGAGCACTTAAGGGTCAGAGTGAGGTTATAAGCTACAAGAATTTAAAATTTGTAATTAGACTAGGAAAAAGTCAATTCAAACCTCCTAGCCCTCTTTTTTAAGCACCTAAATCGTTCTTTCCAGATTCCCAAACATCCTTCGAAGATATTTCTGGCGCTTCTATGAGCGCCATTATAATTTCTTAAGTAACATTTCTTAAGTAACTTTGCTTCGTGACATTTCTTTTTCCTACTTTTAAGAGTATCTATTATTTTCCCAAAACTATTTACTACATATTTATTTTCTAATTATTTCAACCAAGTATGCTTAAAACGTCTCTATGAAAATGGAATAAATAATACAATATAGCAACAATTAAATTTAAACTTGTAGTTACTCGGGTACTGTTATATAAAATATTTTTCACCCCCTCATAATGTAAAATTCGAAGTTATACTAAGTTTTCATACCAGAACCTGTGCTTAAAAAAGATTGCTTAGATTATAATATTATTACAATATAATATTATTATATTATATATATTATTATAATATTGTTTATAGATTCCAGCCATTCGAGAGCTGTTAAGTAAATTATACCCTCGTCTTTTACGTCTTCGGGAAGGAAAATTTGGTTTTCTCCGAATCCTTGGAGTCTAAAGTATAACAGTGCAGATCTTAAAAATTCTAACCACTCGAGGAATATCTTAAACTCAAACTGAAAAAATAAATTTTAACCCTTTTCGAGGACAAAACCGTCAATGTACAAAGTTTCACATTACCAGGTAATCGAGAAGTGGCAACATTTCGAAATATTCATTACACGTTAAACATTGTTTAAATTTTTAATGAGATAATTTAGCTTCTCAAAAAATTTTCCAATCACCTTCCTCACCCCAGTCTCAATTTTTAAAATTCCTTATCTTTTTCCTTAAGTAGTGTTTTTCACCATAATTTGTCATGCGCATTGTCGAAAAACCGGTATTGACGTCATTTTGACTAATGAAGCAAATTATTTAAGACAAAAATACTAACCTCACTAAAACGGTCCTTCTAGACTTTGTCGTTAGTTTGAAAACTGCTTACTGGGCGAATTATTTAACCTGAAACAAAGTAAAATCAATGAGAAATGCGAAGCTTTTATTAATAATTTCTGAAGACGACAATATAAAAAATATAAAATTTGATTAAACATTTTATGAGTGTAATACCATAAATCTTAAACAATTTTGACAGTTCAGAAAAATTCAAAGAACAAAAATATCGCGGTATAAGTAGCGAAGACCGAAAGATATTCAAAGAGAAATACACTAAGGGCGGTAGTAAAATATACAATTTAAAAGACAAGGTGGAATCTATCAGCGGGTAAATACAATGAAGATTTAATAACGCGGCTTATGGGAGTAACGTGCAATTACATACGGAAAGCGGAGCGGTCAAAGAGTAATGTTGGTTCGGAGATATTTCCTCATGAGAATTTTGGTGGTGGTATCTATCAGTTGTAGGTAAGGTACTTGTATCCCAAAGGCCATAGTCCCAAGGTGGATTACACCTTAGATATTTTCCTGTTCCTGTTACCCGATACTAACAAGCATTCATGTATGTAGTATAGCGATGAACAACATTTCTCTGCGGCAAATATACGGGGGAAGGTTAAAGAGTAGGTTACGTGAATACTCTGCTTTTGTATAGGGTGAAAACTTGTTTTTTGAATGCGCTCGGTATAAAGCCGGTAAATGTTTTGTTTTTTAACTGGATCAACTCTTGTAGAAAGCACCTTATACAGACGGATGTACGTGAAATTGCCTAACCACTGTTCAGGTAAAATTACCTTCATTAGAGGGCGATATTTCAATGCGTATAAATGGTTACTTATTTATATTGCGCTAATAATAGTGTATATTATACACTTTTAAAAACAAGATACTTTAAGAACAAGAAATCTTCGAAAATTTGGCGGCGGCGCATGTTTCGCGCCATTTTGTATTTCAACTGTTGAGCTATTCAGTACACCAAAACATTATTTCAGAAGTTTTTTAGTAAAAAGTTCAGATTTTTTCAAACTGCTTTATTTACTACTTGTAAAGGTGGGTCTTGACAGTCTGTTATAACATACAGTATACGATAGAGACTCTTGACGTGCAGTAAATTTGTATTGTAACATGTATGACACTTCAGAAAATTTCGTTCACAGGAAGAGGGGCACATTTAATGTTGTTAGACAATTTTGTCTGTTAGTTACAAAATTAACTGGTTCATTCGCTTTGATGGAGAAAGAAAAATTGAGGAACTTCCGCGCAACAGAATCTAATCAAATAACTGCCGCAGTAAAATTTAGTCGAAACAACTTCAACGACTCGATCGAGATCAAAGCAAGTCGAATAGGCAAATTTTACAATGCGAGTGCTGTATAAGTATAGAGCAGGACCATATTTCACCCGTAATGGTCTGAATCCGATATTTTAGCTTTGTGTATGTATAACGAGCTCAGTAACAAGCCAACAGTATGCACTGCAGTATCGATTTTATCGTTAAATGTTACTCTTGCTATGTACGCGGCGATAAAACTGAAGAAAATACTGCACTTGTGGTTTGTAGAAAACACCCTATGTTGAATTAGCAATTTATTTACTGTAATGATATCAACCGAGTTCCAATTTCCCCCGGTACTTTTGATGTTTGAACTTTTTTGTGTCCAATTAGAGTAGAAACAATAAAAAATCGTGCCTGGGGAAGAAATAAGGAACGTAGGATAAGAGAAAACGTCGGGCTTAGAGTACGATAATCCGTGTTTCGCCCTCGCAAAATCTATTTTGAATTGCCTGAAAACACAGGGTGGTTGGTTAGGTTTTATGTAAGGAAAAAGTGTTGCGTCATCAACGACACGGGAATCTCTCATGGAAAATCGATACAATTTTGCGACTTTAGCTAAAAACGATCTGCGGATTAACGGCATACACTCGTTATCGGATTTCGGAAAAGCCCCGCCCGAAATCCAGTTTTCAGGATTTGATCCAGTTACGTGTTCATTAGCATTTCGCCCTGTGCGGAATACTAATTACGCAGTCCCAACGTTATTCTATGAAGTTCCTGTTTTTCGACGTGATTCACCGATTTCAAATAATTACCGCCAGGAATGCCCAAACGGAGCGATAATAATTTTATCTCTCGGTGATTGCTTTCTCGATTCGCCTCATTTTTATTTAAGCCGTATTGCAGTTTTCATAGATATCGATCTTTATCACGGTTGAATGTCGTCGCTGAGGTCGGAGGTGTAGTCATAGTCTATACATTACAACTAGTCGAGTCACTCCTTTGATTTCCTCAGAAAACCGGCATTTTGTGCTGCCTATCATAAATAGTTTTATAGTCCCCGTAAAGGATCCGAAACCGCAATGTACAGGGGTAAAGCGACTGTGAAATCGATAATTTCATTAAACCGTCTACATACGGGTGGCGGAAGAATTTTAAATATATTCGAAGATTCAGACTAGTTAAAATTTTATCGGCGCAAGATTATTTACAAACGTATAAGGCCGAAGTACACCATAAACAATTGTAATCAGGAATGTATCAGTACTTCTAGAAATAATTGCTGTTTGCTAATTGTTAAGGATAAGGATTGAAATCAGTTGCGGGACTTGAATGCGCAAGAATTTGAATATTTCAGAGTTCCTATATTTAATTTTTCCCGAAATCACGGTATCTCTCGTGAGTAAAAACTAGCCGATGAATAATAGTAGGTCCCACTATAGTTTCATAGGGACTTCACTCTCCTCAGGTAGTTTGAATATTTCAGAGTTCCTATATTTAATTCTTCCCGAAATCACGGTATCTCTCGTGAGTAAAAACTAGCCGATGAATAATAGTAGGTCCCACTATAGTTTCATAGGGACTTCACTCTCCTCAGGTAGTTTGAATATTTCAGAGTTCCTATATTTAATTCTTCCCGAAATTACGATATCTCTCGTGAGTAAAAACTAGCCGATGAATCATAGTAGGTCCCACTATAGTTTCATAGGGACTTCACTCTCCTCAGGTAGTTTGAAAATTTCAGAGTTCCTATATTTAATTCTTCCCGAAATCACGATATCTCTCGTGAGTAAAAACTAGCCGATGAATCATAGTAAGTCCCACTATAGTTTCATAGGGACTTCACTCTCCTCAGGTAGTTTGAAAATTTCAGAGTTCCTATATTTAATTCTTCCCGAAATCACGATATCTCTCGTGAGTAAAAACTAGCCGATGAATAATAGTAGGTCCCACTATAGTTTCATAGGGACTTCACTCTCCTCAGGTAGTTTGAATATTTCAGAGTTCCTATATTTAATTCTTCCCGAAATTACGATATCTCTCGTGAGTAAAAACTAGCCGATGAATCATAGTAGGTCCCACTATAGTTTCATAGGGACTTCACTCTCCTCAGGTAGTTTGAAAATTTCAGAGTTCCTATATTTAATTCTTCCCGAAATCACGATATCTCTCGTGAGTAAAAACTAGCCGATGAATCATAGTAAGTCCCACTATAGTTTCATAGGGACTTCACTCTCCTCAGGTAGTTTGAAAATTTCAGAGTTCCTATATTTAATTCTTCCCGAAATCACGATATCTCTCGTGAGTAAAAACTAGCCGATGAATCATAGTAGGTCCCACTATAGTTTCATAGGGACTTCACTCTCCTCAGGTAGTTTGAATATTTCAGAGTTCCTATATTTAATTCTTCCCGAAATCACGATATCTCTCGTGAGTAAAAACTAGCCGATGAATCATAGTAGGTCCCACTATAGTTTCATAGGGACTTCACTCTCCTCAGGTAGTTTGAATATTTCAGAGTTCCTATATTTAATTCTTCCCGA
The DNA here is from genome assembly GCA_963576515.1 of Cryptocephalus primarius. NCBI lineage: Eukaryota > Metazoa > Arthropoda > Insecta > Coleoptera > Chrysomelidae > Cryptocephalus > Cryptocephalus primarius. The sequence goes on along the minus strand of OY754955.1, from coordinate 1,990,954 downwards.
AATCACGATATCTCTCGTGAGTAAAAACTAGCCGATGAATCATAGTAAGTCCCACTATAGTTTCATAGGGACTTCACTCTCCTCAGGTAGTTTGAAAATTTCAGAGTTCCTATATTTAATTCTTCCCGAAATCACGATATCTCTCGTGAGTAAAAACTAGCCGATGAATCATAGTAGGTCCCACTATAGTTTCATAGGGACTTCACTCTCCTCAGGTAGTTTGAATATTTCAGAGTTCCTATATTTAATTCTTCCCGAAATCACGGTATCTCTCGTGAGTAAAAACTAGCCGATGAATCATAGTAGGTCCCACTATAGTTTCATAGGGACTTCACTCTCCTCAGGTAGTTTGAATATTTCAGAGTTCCTATATTTAATTCTTCCCGAAATCACGATATCTCTCGTGAGTAAAAACTAGCCGATGAATCATAGTAGGTCCCACTATAGTTTCATAGGGACTTCACTCTCCTCAGGTAGTTTGAATATTTCAGAGTTCCTATATTTAATTTTTCCCGAAATCACGATATCTCTCGTGAGTAAAAACTAGCCGATGAATCATAGTAGGTCCCACTATAGTTTCATAGGGACTTCACTCTCCTCAGGTAGTTTGAATATTTCAGAGTTCCTATATTTAATTTTTCCCGAAATTACGATATCTCTCGTGAGTAAAAACTAGCCGATGAATCATAGTAGGTCCCACTATAGTTTCATAGGGACTTCACTCTCCTCGGGTAGTTTGAATATTTCAGAGTTCCTATATTTAATTCTTCCCGAAATCACGATATCTCTCGTGAGTAAAAACTAGCCGATGAATCATAGTAGGTCCCACTAGAGTTTCATAGGGACTTCACTCTCCTCAGGTAGCGCCTTATATTTGCAAACCAAAATGTCTTTCCCAGCCGTCATTATCACCTTTATGTACAACTTTAAACTATGAAGTGACGGTCGGTATCCAGTTTCTATCAAAGATGATATAATATATGCAGTATACATATAGATAGAGTTAGGAGCAATGTTTATTGAGATGAACGCTAAAGTAAAGTACAGTTAATCAGGCAGTAGTGTTAAACAGTTCCTTATAAAGATGAGGGATGCGGTATCCGGGTTAGATCCTTGGTTAGGAAACAAAAAGGAATTAGAAGTGTTTGAGCTGGAAAGGATTTCACGTGTTAAGAAAACCTACTGTAAATATTAGTTAAAAGTGCTATAGATACCTACTATTAATAGTGACAGATAGAAATGCTTCGATTTCAGTTCATCTAGAATTATTTTCTATTAGTCTATTTAATTAGTTTTTCCTGGCTCTTCGAAAAAGAATTGAAATTGTTCCGACTAGTTATAGTCATTATGGTAGAAATTTATTATTGCACATATGGTTCTTTTTGGAAAAACCTTCAGAACCAAATGACTCATGACCATTACCCTCACATACTCTCGGAGGGCCCAGCGTAAATCAGTCAAAGTTAAGAAGCGGTCACGATTGGTCGTGTTAAATGTTCTGAAGTCGAGTGAGTTTGCTAACGTGTTATTTATGCTTTGTGACTCATTGACATTGTGATTGTGACTCATTCCTCAACTGACGGTTCGCCCTTGGACTCGCCTAGGCACGGAATCATAAATTAGGATGGTGACGCATTCAAAACTTTTCCAAATCACTTTTCTAATTCTCTTTAGTATTCAAATCATGCAAGACAGAAATATTTACGTTTTGTTAAAAAAATTATTTCAAATTTGGATTTCAGTGCTTACTTGGGTTTAAAAAAATGAAGTTATTATAGAAGTATGACTTTAAACGGTAGGTATGTCTTGTATTTTCTGAGGGAAAAACAGAATTCCAATGCTTATTTGAATAAAAATAAGTGTGTTCTAAGGTATCCAGAGGCAAATGGTCTCTGGTGGGTTTCTATTATTTTATTGTTCCTGCTCCTTTCTTTCAGTATTTATTTTATTAAGAACGTTTAGTTTTAGGAATAAAATGAGACATATTTTCGTAGCAATAGCAAACTAGAGATCGAACGGTTATTATTCATCAAAGACTAAAATTCTAGCAACTGAAAATAACGCCACATTTTCCGCAATCGCTCGAAAACTCCCGCATGACTTCACGCGCACACATACATTATTTCCACCCACCCCCGAGAGAGAAAGAGAGGGATAAGAGAGGAAGGACCTTATAGTTCATCGTTAGAGTTTCCACCGTACAAACCAGAAGCTATAGCTCCGCCGTCTAAAGAATTTATTTATACTCCCTTTTATCTCCTCTGCAGAGCAACTCCACGTCGGAGTTTATTTTGGAGAAACTGGGAATGGACCATTCGGCCCAGAGAAAACGGCCGGGAGTATACGGCGGAAGTTATCAACGTGGAATTCTTGGGACGCATCTACTGATATTGGATGTTTCGTTGGAGTTACGATAAGAATAGAGATGGCCATGGAAACAGGCGGCGAAACTTCGGTGAGTTGATTAGGTGGAGCAGTGATTGAAATTGATATGTGCTGGAAAAAGGATACTGGAGTTGTCTTAGATAGTTCATTTTTCTTCATATTGGGAGACGATTGCTATGACACTGGTGTTAATGGTGTATAATGGAAAGCTTTCCCAATGCGAGCTACATGGTAATTTAATTTGTAACTATTAATGTCTTCTATGGAATATATAGAACTTCAACAGATAAAAGGAGATGCCCGTCATTGCAAAACTAATGCAATATAAATTGCGTGTTCAAACGCATGGGATACAGAATTTTGCCTACACATACTAATCATCCAATTTCACAAAACTAAGGTCGATTCGGTGACGTTAAAGTAAATTGTCTCGATGACTAAATATCAGTACATGATTTGTTGCGGAGATGTCCAATAGCAACCTCCTTTTTTAATTTTAGGCTCATTACTTTTATCAGCAAGTCTCCTAGTATTAGTAGCAATATATAGCAATATATTGACTTTGTCAAAATTATATCAATTTTTGGCGCGCTGAGAGAAATCAATCCTGAGTGAATATTTCAACTGAACAATGTAGATGGGGGTATAGTGTGTTTATCGCAACACTACTGAGGGAAATTACCTCAAAAATAAACAAATGTGTTGACATTTATGAAGGCCTCTTAACATAGGGCGAAATTAACGAAAAAGTAAATTATACTGGAAATTGTTTTATTGTCGGCGGCATGAGGTAACAACCTGTAAAATGTTGGCCCACTACGGTGGAAGTTCTCTTAGATTTGGATTTTTTTAGGACAGCATCACTAAAAAACTGACTTTTTGCCAGGAAAATAAATAGAACTGAATTAGTGACCAACTATGGAGATCCTTTTTTCCTGAAAATTTGTGATGATCCTACAATTTTTACGCAATTTACTTCTAATATTGCTCAAATTCTAGGGGAAGAGTGTTACTACATCCACCTCAACTTCATTACGCATGGAAGGTACGGTGTTGGAGTTCATAAGCGAGAAAACTCCTATCAAACCAAACCGAGAGCTTGATTTTTTGACATAGCGCAAAATTTTCGCCGAAACTCAAAATTTACATAATTTTTTTACTTTCGGCTGGTCGAAAAAACAAAGTAGAAACGTGTGAAAATATTGTAACTTTAACCGCGCAAATTTGCAGGAAAATAGGATAATCCGTTTTCGAAATAGCGCGATTTTTCGAAAAATTAGAAAAACGCAATACAATTTTTACTTACTTACTCGAAGGCCAGAAGGTACCCCTACATCCATGCAAAATTTCGCAGTGATCGGTTGAACCGTCTCCGAGCCTACTAATAACAAAGAAACATACCCACTTTCAGACATATATATATATATATATATATATATATATATATATATATATATATATATATATATATATATATATATATATATATTATTTAATGGTTTGTTTAAGATTGTTATTGAAAAATTTTGGCTAGCTGGAAATTGTAAAATCGACACTTATAGCATGGGAACTGCTTGTATAAAAGCAGGCTAACTTCACTTTGACGGATTTCTATGCGCATCTTGTCGCGCACGTCACATTTCGAGGATGCAGCAGGCAGGCATGGCAAAATTTTTATATACATTATGAGTAGGAAATTTAACAAAATTTCAACAATTTTTAGTCTGTTTCGTTATATTTTACAAAAGGAACAATTTTTTTTATGGTAACTGAAATAATATATAAATGCTCGTGATTCATTCATTCAAAAGCTGGATCACTTTTCATTGCTTATTTAAACAAATTGTACAATTCGTCTTTGGGTTTTTCTTTTGAAAAGTATATATTAAAATAGTTTATGAGAGGTTTACATAAGAAAAAGCGAGAGAAGGAAAGAGAAAGAGCGAGAACACATTTCATGTATCTCGGGGTCCACGTGATCTCACACAGGAAAAAGATGGGAAAAAGAAAAGAGAGAGAGGGGGACAACACATATGTTAAATTCACGTCCGTCTCGTCTCGTGACGCTTTTTTATTGAATTACTCCTCATTTTATGAGAGCTCTCACATAAGAAAAAGCGGGAGAAGAAAAGAGAAAGAGCGAGAACATATTTCATGTATCTCGGGGTCCACGTGATCTCACATAGGAAAAAGGTGGGAAAAAGAAAAGAGAGAGAGGGGGACAACACATATGTTAAATTCACGTCCGTCTCGTCTCGTGACGCTTTTTTATTAAATTACTCCTCATTTTATGAGAGCTTTCACATAAGAAAAAGCGGGAGAAGAAAAGAGAAAGAGCGAGAACATATTTCATGTATCTCGGGGTCCACGTGATCTCACATAGGAAAAAGGTGGGAAAAAGAAAAGAGAGAGAGGGACAACACATATATTAAATTCACGTCCGTCTCGTCTCGTGACGCTTTTTTATTGAATTACTCCTCATTTTATGAGAGCTCTCATATAAGAAAAAGCGGGAGAAGAAAAGAGAAAGAGCGAGAACATATTTCATGTATCTCGGGGTCCACGTGATCTCACACAGGAAAAAGATGGGAAAAAGAAAAGAGAGAGAGGGGGACAACACATATGTTAAATTCACGTCCGTCTCGTCTCGTGACGCTTTTTTATTGAATTACTCCTCATTTTATGAGAGCTCTCACATAAGAAAAAGCGGGGGAAGAAAAGAGAAAGAGCGAGAACATATTTCATGTATCTCGGGGTCCACGTGATCTCACATAGGAAAAAGGTGGGAAAAAGAAAAGAGAGAGAGAGGGACAACACATATGTTAAATTCACGTCCGTCTCGTCTCGTGACGCTTTTTTATTGAATTACTCCTCATTTTATGAGAGTTCTCACATAAGAAAAAGCGGGAGAAGAAAAGAGAAAGAGCGAGAACATATTTCATGTATCTCGGGGTCCACGTGATCTCACATAAGAAAAAAGTGGGAAAAAGAAAAGAGAGAGAGAGGGGGACAACACATATGTTAAATTCACGTCCGTCTCGTCTCGTGACGCTTTTTTATTAAATTACTCCTCATTTTATGAGAGCTTTCACATAAGAAAAAGCGGGAGAAGAAAAGAGAAAGAGCGAGAACATATTTCATGTATCTCGGGGTCCACGTGATCTCACATAAGAAAAAAGTGGGAAAAAGAAAAGAGAGGGAGGGGGACAACACATATATTACAGTCACGTCCGTCTCGTCTCGTGACGCTTTTTTATTGAATTACTCCTCATTTTATGAGAGCTCTCACATAAGAAAAAGCGGGAGAAGAAAAGAGAAAGAGCGAGAACATATTTCATGTATCTCGGGGTCCACGTGATCTCACATAGGAAAAAGGTGGGAAAAAGAAAAGAGAGAGAGGGGGACAACACATATGTTAAATTCACGTCCGTCTCGTCTCGTGACGCTTTTTTATTAAATTACTCCTCATTTTATGAGAGCTTTCACATAAGAAAAAGCGGGAGAAGAAAAGAGAAAGAGCGAGAACATATTTCATGTATCTCGGGGTCCACGTGATCTCACATAGGAAAAAGGTGGGAAAAAGAAAAGAGAGAGAGGGACAACACATATATTAAATTCACGTCCGTCTCGTCTCGTGACGCTTTTTTATTGAATTACTCCTCATTTTATGAGAGCTCTCATATAAGAAAAAGCGGGAGAAGAAAAGAGAAAGAGCGAGAACATATTTCATGTATCTCGGGGTCCACGTGATCTCACACAGGAAAAAGATGGGAAAAAGAAAAGAGAGAGAGGGGGACAACACATATGTTAAATTCACGTCCGTCTCGTCTCGTGACGCTTTTTTATTGAATTACTCCTCATTTTATGAGAGCTCTCACATAAGAAAAAGCGGGGGAAGAAAAGAGAAAGAGCGAGAACATATTTCATGTATCTCGGGGTCCACGTGATCTCACATAGGAAAAAGGTGGGAAAAAGAAAAGAGAGAGAGAGGGACAACACATATATTAAATTCAAGTCCGTCTCGTCTCGTGACGTTTTTTATTGAATCACTCTTCAGCGTGTCAGACAATAAATTTAACATCCAAAAAGGTTTCCTTACGACTTTAGCACCTTGTAGTTCAAAAGTCCTTCAGGACATATGTTCGTGTGAAGTACTTTTCTCAAAATGGACTCAACAATAACTTCCCTGTATATTAGCGTTTTATCAAGAAACACTCTGTATTTTGTATCCCAATATCAATGTTCGTAGGTGGTAATCGCCCAAGGGTTGTGCGGAGCGAACTGCCCACCAGGGGGCGCTTTTATCGGAAACAAATGCGGCGATATCCTCCGGTCGTATATCGTCGCCTCTGCAGAAAGAGAACAAAACTGCATCAAGCGGACCGTTTGAAGATTTCCCACTGTATAAATGGTCGCAGTCGAGGGTCACGGGGAAGTGCCATCATTTATCAGGGAATACATCCCGTTTAACAGAAACAGCGAAGGGGGGAGACGCGGGATATCGCAGCTCCGCTCTTTGGGCCCCCCGTTGGCAAATTGATGCCGAGCGAAGTTTTCCATTTGGAAAAGTGACACTTTTTCTGTTCAAATTTGTTTCTGTTAAAGGAATTAGATTTGGAGAAATTCAATTTCGCGTGGGGATATTCCGGGAGAGGAGAAAATTCACGATTAATATTCGATGGAAGCACCGAGGCGCAGGCGACAAATGTTTATCTCTTGCTGGTGGCGTAATGCGCTTAATATCCCTTACAAAGAGCCTTAGAACTTTTTCTAAGTTAGACACAAAATATGGAAATAAATTGAGTTGAGTTCTAATTATTACCACCGTACTGAGAGAAAATTAGATGTTCTACGTCCTCTCAATAGGAGATTCATGGAAAATTTACTTCAATACTGGGCTAGATAAATCATCCCTGGGTTTCCTAAACACTCAGTTGTTTAAAATGTATGAAAACATTCGTGCGCGTGCTGAAGCATACTAAATATGCTAGAGGAACAAATCTAAAACTTTCATTTGCACACATTTTACCATTATTTTTGTACCAATTAACCACACTAAGTAATAGTATTTAGTAGTAGTAAATTAGTCATTGGTTAATGTCTAACTGTATTTAACCCAGTAACTTATACTAAACCACTTAACACGCGCCCATAACCGAGTAAAATTAATTGAAGTGTTTTGTTGGAAAACTGGAGTAAAAGCCTTATTTTTTGATCATCTAATACCCTTGCAGATCGAAGAAATCGCCTCAAAGGGGCACCACGTTTCTTCTTTTTTCTTCTTCTACTTCTTCTTCCTATTTTTCGGACCCTCCGTTCTGACACCGCCATACAGGGTGGCCGCTACATAATTGTTGAAAAACCTGTGAAAATGTAGGGACTGCTTACGATAACAGCGAAACTTTTTATTCTCCGGTACATTAAAAATTCCCCCCCCCCCCTTTTGACAACATTTCATCAAAGAAATAAAATTGACATTAGCGATAGTCTAATGGGCCACCGCAATAATTCTTGATACTAATGCTACAGGCATTCTTTAGAGAATACGAATATGTATATATTTGTATATATTTGTATATATTTGTATACATATATATGTATATATTGAATATATATGTATATATAGAATATGTATATATTTGTGTCGTATATGTATTGGTATCTATTGAAATAAATTTTAAAAAAATAGAACAATTAGAAACAAATTGTACAGATATTTAGTGTAAACGTCCCACTGGTTATTATCACCAAATACATCAGCATTATTATTAACAGACGTTATGGGGAGGTAATATTTGAAAGCACTTTGAATTAAGGGATTGTAATGTGCCGAGTTGATTATCCCTTTATACTTCTTACCCGAATCGCACTGCGAGTAACGTAGCACTACTGGCTTTGATCTGAAGAAATTAACCGCTATAATGGTACCTTTGCTTTGACTTCAATCCAAGTTAATAATAAGTTGGGCACCGTGGCGTGAATCTGATTGGGGAATCTAATCCTCTTTATGCCTACCCTCATGAGTAAATTTCTAAATCGGAATAACTTTGATGAACCATTTATTACCTTCGTCTACACTACGAGCAGATGGAAATGAAGTGAAATTTAAACTTGCTACCACTATTGCTTCGTAATGCACTCAACCTTAGGCTTAATTATCTCGTATTTTTCGTTACAGGGTATATGAACTACGCGCAATTTATCACGGAATACAGTATGTCACTCGGGGAACTAAAGCAAGATTTAGTCGACTCATCCCTTAAGTTCTCGAGAATTATGCTTAGGATGTTATCGTGGGTCACGATCGGATCGATAGATTTCATTTATTACTCAGTCGCGTCGTGGGTTAACAATTAACCCGAAGTCAAGATGCGGTAAGGAGCTTTGTTGATCATGTAAAAGAGGAAGGTAGATGAAGGGTTTGATTGTGGAAAACTATTATTTTTAATGTTTATGATGCACTATTTCTCCAATGTTCTTCCAATATTAGTATTCACGAATTAGTTACAATTTGCGCTATTGTTACTGGGGCGGAAAAGCTGGCATGTACATGTTTCGTTAAAAATGGATAACGAGGGAAATAGCAGTCAGTATCAGTCAGATGATTTTTCTATGAACATCATACGAAGAAAGGTCCACGCTCTTTATTTAATCAAAGAAATATCCACATTGGACAAAATTTGCAGCAGTATTAAAGACAGTTTGAATACGCCTCAGATCATCATCAGACCATCAGAACATCATATGAAGAAAGGTCCACGCTTTTTATTTAATCAAAGGAATATCCACATTGGACAAAATTTGCAGTGTAGTATTAAAGACAGTTTGAATACGCCTCAGATCATCATCAGACCATCAGAACATCATATGAAGAAAGGTCCACGCTTCTTATTTCATCAGAGGAATATCCACATTGGACAAAATTTTCAGTAGTATTAAAGACAGTTTGAATGCGCCTCAGATCATCATCAGAACCATCAGACCATCAGAACATCATATGAAGAAAGGTCCACGCTCTTTATTTAATTAAAGGGATATCCACATTGGACAAAATTTGCAGCATTATTAAAGACAGTTTGAATACGCCTCAGATCATCATCAGAACCATCAGAACATCATATGAAGAAAGGTCCACGCTTTTTATTTAATCAAAGGAATATCCATATTAGACAAAATTTGCATTAGTATTAAAGACCGTTTGAATACGCCTCAGATCATCATCAGAACCATCAGACCATCATATGAAGAAAGGTCCACGCTTTTTATTTAATCAAAGGAATATCCACATTGGACAAAATTTGCAGTAGTATTAAAGGTGGTTTGAATACGCCTCAGATCATCATCAGAACCATCAGACCATCAGAACATCAGATGAAGAAAGGTCCACGCTTTTTATTTAATCAAAGGAATATCCATATTGGACAAAATTTGCAGTGGTATTAAAGGCAGTTTGAATACGCCTCAGATCATCATCAGAACCATCAGACCATCAGAACATCATATGAAGAAAGGTCCACGCTCTTTATTTAATCAAAGGAATATCTACATTAGACAAAATTTGCAGTAGTATTAAAGACAGTTTGAATACGCCTCAGATCATCATCAGAACCATCAGACCATCAGAACATCATATGAAGAAAGGTCCACGCTTTTTATTTCATCAGAGGAATATCCACATTGGACAAAATTTTCAGTAGTATTAAAGGCAGTTTGAATACGCCTCAGATCATCATCAGAACCATCAGACCATCAGAACATCATATGAAGAAAGGTCCACGCTTCTTATTTCATCAGAGGAATATCCACATTGGACAAAATTTTCAGTAGTATTAAAGACAGTTTGAATGCGCCTCAGATCATCATCAGAACCATCAGACCATCAGAACATCGTATGAAGAAAGGTCCACGCTCTTTATTTAATTAAAGGGATATCCACATTGGACAAAATTTGCAGTAGTATTAAAGACAGTTTGAATACGCCTCAGATCATCACCAGAACCATCAGAACATCATATGAAGAAAGGTCCATGCTTTTTATTTAATCAAAGGAATATCCATATTGGACAAAATTTGCAGTGGTATTAAAGGCAGTTTGAATACGCCTCAGATCATCATCAGAACCATCAGACCATCAGAACATCATATGAAGGAAGATCCACGCTTTTTATTTAATCAAAGGAATATCCACATTAGACAAAATTGGCAGTAGTATTAAAGACAATTTGAATACGCCTCAGATCATCATCAGAACCATCAGACCATCAGAACATCATATGAAGAAAGGTCCACGCTCTTTATTTAATCAAAGGAATATCTACATTAGACAAAATTTGCAGTAGTATTAAAGACAGTTTGAATACGCCTCAGATCATCATCAGAACCATCAAAACATCATATGAAGAAAGGTCCACGCTTTTTATTTAATCAAAGGAATATCCATATTGGACAAAATTTGCAGTGGTATTAAAGGCAGTTTGAATACGCCTCAGATCATCATCAGAACCATCAGAACATCATATGAAGAAAGGTCCACGATTCTTATTTAAACAAAGGAATATCCACATTGGACAAAATTTGCAGTAGTATTAAAGACAGTTTGAATACGCCTCAGATCATCACCAGAACCATCAGAACATCATATGAAGAAAGGTCCACGATTCTTATTTAAACAAAGGAATATCCACATTGGACAAAATTTGCAGTAGTATTGAAGACAGTTTGAATACGCCACAGATAAGTTGCAACCAACTATTGAAAAGTTTAAACGAAATTGGGCGCTTGCTATCAATTCCAACCAAATGAAGGGTAACTTTAAATGTGACGAATCATAAAACCTAGTGAGTTCTATTTGAGTAGTTTTATTTCCTTTCAACAGTTTCAAACACGGCCTAAACTCCCCGCAGACTCCGATTAGTTCCCCGGCGCAAACCTTTTAAATGTGCCGTCCCTAATGCACCTTTGACGTCACGCCAGCTTAACGCAATTAGCGAAATTAACTCTCGGGTTAAATAAGTCAAATGGGGTGGATCTCCCGCAGGCTCCTTCCGGCTACCCGGTTGGCCCTTCGCCTCCCACGTGCTGACGTAACTGACTGCTTTAATAATTGATTCCGGAACTAGACTCCGTCGCTGAGAGATTCCCAATTACTACGGGCATGTGAATGCGGGAATTTAGGGATATGTTGTGTACTCGAGGCGATGTGGAAATAGGAATTGGTGTACGAAATGGAAATGTTGGGCAGAATTGCCAAAAATATAGAGAATGGAGTATGACGTCGAAAATGGTACAGGTAGTGCACAATGCCTTGATAGTCTAATGGGTTTCATCGCTAAGCGGTTTTTACTTCCTTCTCCTTAATACGTTAGACTGATTTCCTGTATCGACAAGTAACAAAGACTGTTGTGTTCTGTTAATTCCAGCCACCTCTTTAATCCTTTGTGCATTTATCACGGATAGTACGGCTGCTCTCAAGATTTTCTGTTTCTCTGCATTTCTCCCTCGTCCAGTGTTCCTTGGCCATTTTAATTTCTGCTTTGACGATTGTAAATTTTTGGAACATACCCTGGTAAGGATATATTTCTTCCCATAAAGGCTCCACATTTGGGCCATTTTTGTTTGACGCTTCGGCCAATTCGTTGTTGAGTTCCTTCTACACCTGCTCACTTACTTGCAGATCTAATTTCGACATATTCAGCTGACGGTTTTTTGGCACCTTTAGCTACAAATTAAGCTACTCTAGCTCAACATGATCGGTACATGCATCAGATAGGTCGTCACATTTTTATATAATTTCTAAAACGCTTATTTACCAAAATATATTTGGTTCCTTCCAGGTCCTTGACCGTTGTAACCATGTAACCATGAGTCTCTCATGGCAGAACTCAAACAGCCTGTCTCCTCTGTGGTTGCTCTCTCCCAGTCCAAAGCTCCAGACCAGATCCAGATCTAGTCGGTATCCTTGACCAACTTTGGCATAAAAGTCAACAATTGTCAGATTCATATTTTTACGTTTTTTATAATTACACCAACTATGACCAATTAATTGTAATTTATTTAAGTAACACTATCACTATACGGACTTATTCTAATTCATTTAAAGGTAAATTTATTTTTTGAGCGTGTTTTTACATCTGTTCGACTGACTCCCGCTTATCTCTCGGTCGCCTTTTTATATTCTAGCGGTATTTCTTAGAGAAAAAAATATATATTTTAAAAATCAAATTGCGATGAATTTTTAATAAGTTGCATATAAATAAGCATTCTTCATCAAATACTAATTTCAAACAATCTGGATTCTCAAAAATCGGATTGTTTTCAATATATTTTATACCCAATTATAATTTTAAACTTAATGGATAAGTGTTAAAAATCTGTTTAAAAATCATTAAAAACTATCAGGTTGATTATGAATCAGTCAGTCAGTCAGGACATCTTCTTTAATACATGGAGATTAACACGGTTTAACAAAGCAGGTCTGCTAGCCCCACGTTCCTCTACACCTTGTATCTACTCACATAGGCTTATTTTGCTCCAAGGAGCACGTGGTGGGATTTAGTAATGTTCTTTTAGGATCACATTTTGAACTAATACGCTTAATTAGCCTTCCTAATTCATCCCCTCCGCTGCTAGCCTTTGTTATGTTTAAATTTCCGACGATGACGTCTGATAACGCTCGAGTTGAGTTTTAATCCGGGCGATTGTGTTGTACCGTTGAATGTTCTACGTTTTAATTTATACGGGACGAAAAAAAGCTGGGAAACAAAATGGCCCAAATTTATTTGCCATGCAAATTTATTTTTTATGGCTCCTATAAAACTTCGGGACGATGTAAACATGAAAGAGCAGGACGTTGTAAACACAAAAATGGCAGAGAAATTCAGTTACCGGGCGTTCCGCCCTCACACTCCTCGGATAAGCGCCAGAGGGTGAAAAATTCGTGGAAATTAAATTACATCAGCAGTATTGCGTGATGAATAGGCTGTTTATGTCAGGTTAATCCTTCTTCTGGGGAGGAATTGAGGGAAGATTGTCGTGTCACATCGCAACATCGTCGGCAATTTAACATTTAGGATTCCGAGGCAATTTTTTATTTCATTTCGCTTTACAAAATATAACAAATTTGGAATTTTTGCGTATAAAGCTGGGTGCTGAGTATTTTGTGAAAATTTAATAAGTTTGCCGGAGGGGAACGGGCAGTATGCAAATTTTTATGTACCACTTTTAATTTACGAGCTTTTGTTATTAAGATACTTTTCATGAGATACAAAAAAGTAAATTTACTTCGAAACGTCTAACATTTTCTCATGCTTTGTCTCTTAAAGCTAGTCCCTGTAGACAATTCCTATTCGTCGCAATTTCCCGCCTAAAACTCCTTCCATTAAGGGGCTATGCTAGTTTATCAGCCAAAAAAAAATTGGTGTTTTTCATGAATTTTTTTTTAGCAATCTATGTTAGATATTGTTTTAAATCTTTTTGGGTTTCATAAATACACTATTGAAATATACAAAAAAAAATTTTTCATTGATTTTACTATCTATATATATGTATAACGCAGCCATCTATACAGACATACAAAAAAAAAACCGGTGCGCAGTGTCCCGGTGTTTTTGTAGGAACGGAACGTCTAAAACACAAAAACAAAAATGATTTTTATTCAGTATTATTATTATTATTCAGCATTAATTTTCCCAATATTTCACTTAACTTGATTCATTTCAGTCTTCCCATCTTCCTATCTATTTAATTGTTATAACATATTTAAATAATTTTTTTTCTAAAATCTCTCTAAAGGACACTTTACTCTTAAGAATGCTTAACTTTTCTTAATTTTCTCCAAAACCGCTCTAGTGATTAACTTCATACTTAGCAACTTGACTTACCTATCCAATACCTACAATTTTCTTTGAAAATATTTTTTTTATAAAATCATTCTAAAGGAAACTTCACCTTTGAAAATTTCCTAAGGGCTTGTAAGCTGATGTGGAGTAAGTGATATGAGAAAGTTATATGATTGACCCATCACCAATTTTTTTGTATTCTTGCTTATATTCTTTCATTTTATCTTTGAGAATTTTTAATTTTTCCCAATATTTCACTTAACTTGATTCATTTCAGTCTTCCCATCTTCCTATCTATTTAATTGTTATAACATATTTAAATAATTTTTTTTCTAAAATCTCTCTAAAGGACACTTTACTCTTAAGAATGCTTAACTTTTCTTAATTTTCTCCAAAACCGCTCTAGTGATTAACTTCATACTTAGCAACTTGACTTACCTATCCAATACCTACAATTTTCTTTGAAAATATTTTTTTTATAAAATTATTCTAAAGGAAACTTCACCTTTGAAAATTTCCTAAGAGCTTGTAAGCTGATATGGAGTAAGTGCCTTATATGAGAAAGTTATATGATTGACCCATCACCAATTTTTTTGTATTCTTGCTTATATTCTTTCATTTTATCTTTGAGAATTTTTAATTTTTCCCAATATTTCACTTAACTTGATTCATTTCAGTCTTCCCATCTTCCTATCGATTTAATTGTTATAACATATTTAAATAATTTTTTTTCTAAAATCTCTCTAAAGGACACTTTACTCTTAAGAATGCTTAACTTTTCTTAATTTTCTCCAAAACCGCTCTAGTGATTTACCTCATATTTCGCAGCTTGACTTACCTATCTATCGTCTGAACTAGAATTTTAATTTTTAGAGCAAAAATAACAAAATGGCGACTGTTTGAACAAACGGAATCGAAAAATACCCTTTTTTTAGATTTTTCCTTGTAAAAAAAAATAGAAAAAATTTAAATTTTGACATGATTCTAGTTCCAACTATGGCTATATATGTAACAAACATGTGCCCAAAATTTCAGACGGATCGCCCTAGTAGTTTTCGAGGAATCCCTGGGACAGTATCAAAAAACATGATTTTGAGAAAAACGCGTTTAAAGTTATCTTATAAATTATAATATAAATATAATTAAAATATAATACAAATTTCACATTCAAAATCATAGACTAATATATCTGTATTTATATATTATAACATCTGCTGCGTGTCTAGAGTCGAAAACAAAGGCATTTGAGCGTATTATGCACTCAAAAAGTATACTTAGAAGGCTCGGATCATTCTACAATTTTAACACATGTTCAAAGGTATTTACTTTCAAAAAATGAAAAGGAAAAAAAATCGATTTTTTTGAAGTGCATAGCCCCTTAATCCGCATTAACACTATTACCATTTCCTTCCCCTTATAAGCCCTATCCCATAATCCAATCTACTTGATTTTAATCCAGGGATTTCATTCGTGCCTATCTAATTGAAACAAATCCTTTATGAAAGTGTACCCATGCAATAGCTCGAGGGCCCTGTTATTTTTATTATGACTTATCTCCCCCTCTTTTTCGATAAGAGTTGATGGTTCGCATTCATCTCTCATCTGCAAAACGGCGAGGGTAAAGAAAGGAACTCCATCGCCTAATGAAAGCGAACGTGGTTGTCATCCGCAATGGCATTTTTGTATTCCCCCAAAGTGTACGATTCTATTGGATTTCTGTGTTTACCGACACTCGATAAAAGCTGCTACTTAGGGAGGAAAATTTTATCGGGGAGAGTGGAAAAGCTTATTCTATAAACGCTAAAGAAATGGAATCATTTAAATGAGTAAGTTTGGTTTAAAATTATACCTATAGCGACTTTAACGTAATTTTGTTTGAATTTACCTTTAGAAAGTTTTGGTGCTGATACTAGGTTGTTTAAAAAGTTTTGAAAGCGACATCTATAGAGCAGTAGAAGAACCAAAATTTCTACGCCATTTTAATACTTCATCTTTCATACGAGCGTACCCAAAGTTTCATTCCACTCTGGCAATTCATTGTTTGTTTACAAGCCATTTGAAGTTGACGTGTCAGTGTATTTCTTTAGAATGGAGAAAACCGAATATCGTACCATGATAAAATTCTTTGTTTTGGAAGGTTTATCAGCGACGGAAATTCATACAAAAATGGTGAAAGTGTTAAAGGAATATGCTCCTTTATTTTCAACTGTGCATCGATGGGTTTTGAGTTTAGACGTGGTCAAAAAAGCGTTGAAGACGATCCACGCTCAGGACGTCCAAAACGTGCATCAACACCAGCATTCGTAGCAAAAGTACAGGATATGGTTTTGGAAGATCGGCAGATTAGCAGAGGCCCTAGACATCTCATTAGGCGGTGTGAGTCATATTTTGAGTAAAGTTTTGGGTTTCAGAAAGCTCTGCGCACAATGGGCGCCGCAGTAGCTCATAATGGAACGAAAACACGTTCAAATGCGACTTTCTGAGCAACATTTGGAGCTTTTCGAAAGGATAAAAAGGATTTTTTGCGCTATGAATGAGACTTGAGTCTACCACCATGATCCTGAATCAAAACAAGAGGCTAAGGAGTGGCGTGTACCAGGCACTTCGGCACCGAAGCGAGCTCGTGTCCAGAAATCGGCGAAGAAGGTGTTAGCGTCAGTTTTTTGGGGTGCAAAAGAGATTTTGTTGGTGGATTATCTCCAAACTGGCAAAACAATAAATTCTGAATATTATTGTAACCTTTTGGACGAATTGGATGAGAAAATTCGTGAAAAAAGACCCGTTTTGCAGAAGAAAAAAGTCATTTTTCATCAAGACAATGCACCCGCTCAAACAGCTCAAAAAACCATCAATAAAATAACTGAATTAAGGAGCTATGCTAGTTTATCGGCCAAAAAAATTGGTGTTTTTCCTGAATTTTTTTTTAGCAATCTGTGTTAGATATTGTTTTAAATCTTTTTGGGTTTCATAAATACACTATTGAAATATACAAAAAAAAATTTTTCATTGATTTTACTATCTATGTATATGTATAATGCAGCGATCTATACAGACGTACAAAAAAAAACCGGTGCGCAGTGTCCCAGTGTTTTTGTAGGAACGGAACATCTAAAACACAAAAACAAAAATGCTGTTTATTCAGTAGGCTGCTAGCTATCGTCTGAACTAGAATTTTAATTTTTGGAGCGAAAATAACAAAATGGCGACTGTTTGAACAAACGGAATCGAAAAATACCCTTTTTTTTAGATTTTTCCTTGTAAAAAAATAGAAAAAATTTAAATTTTGACATGATTCTAGTTCCAACCATATCTATATATGTAACAAACACGTGCCCAAAATTTCAGACGGATCGACCTAGTAGTTTTCGAGGAATCCCTGGGACAGTATCAAAAAGCATGATTTTGAGAAAAACGCGTTTAAAGTTATCTTATAAATTATAATATAAATATAATTAAAATATAATATAAATTTCACATTCAAAATCATAGACTAATATATCTGTATTTATATATTATAACATCTGCTGCGTGTCTAGAGTCGAAAACAGAGGCATTTGAGCGTACTATACGCGTTATACGCACGCACACGTACACAAAAAGTATACTTAGAAGGCTCGGATCATTCTACAATTTTAAGACGATATGTTCAAAGGTATTTACTTTCAAAAAATGAAAAGGAAAAATATCGATTTTTTTAAGTGCATAAGCTAGTCAAGCCCCTTAAGTACGAATTGTTGCAGCATCCTCTTTATTCGCCTGGTTTACCTCCCTGTGACTTCCGGCTGATCCCACACCTCAAGAAATTCTTTCGTGGAAAGCATTTTTCATCAAACGAAGAGGTTATAGCCGTCGTAGAGGAATATTTTGCAGGCCTTGCAGAAAATCACTTCCATGATGGGATAAACAACTTGGAAGACCGTTGGACCAAGTCTATTGATCTTATGGGAGATTATGTTGACAAATATAAGATATTTTCATTTCCGCTCTCAAAACTTTTTGAACAACCTAGTATGTATGTATATTTGGAGATTTATGTTAGTGGATAGATACAACAGATATCTGAAAACGAAATCCACCCCAATTTATTTTTTCTTTGTGAAAACCCACATTGTGACATTTCCCTTATCGACATCATCACTGAAAATATTACAAGGCATTCCTCTGGGAACGTCATCGTGAGGAAATCAGGACTGTTTCATTTTTCTCAAGCAAAAAAAGTCCAAATGATCCCCGATAAGGTAAGAAGTTAATTACGCGAATTTTCCTTTTCCCCGGCTTTTAAAAATGGCTTTCCGGAGGTTTTCCTCGTGGCAGCATAAAAAAGTCGCCTCATTTGAATAACGGGGGTAGCGGAAAAGCGTCCTTATGAGGAACACTCGTAGAACATTCCCGTTTCAACTCAACACTGGTCCAACTTTGTTCATCCGATTCCCCTCTTCATGAGAGCAAACATACTCCTAATAAACAGAGCCGTAAATTTCCAGGCGTCACTTTTCTGGATAAGCAAACGTGAGATCCGGCGAACACTGAGTCAATAAATAACGTAGGGAGGATGTAAAAATTTGTCAAGTACGTAGAGGGTTTCGTAGGCCAGTGAATGGAGGATTTTTTCCTTCGTCGATCAAACCTGGGCGCAAATAGGTCTTCGACCCTCAGGATTCCGAAGTTGTAGGTTTCAATCGGCGCAACCCACGGCAAATTCGGAAAAAAACCGACAATTTTTTTTGTTTTTTTGCGATTTTCTCAAAAACATTTGATATTGCTGATAAAAATTGAACAAATTCATGTCAACTCATCGATGAGTACATATAGATCTCCGGCGGTAGAGGGCGCCCTCGCAAGTCACAGCTGCCGTGCGTCTACTGCTTAATGCGCATGCGTACCTGTCAAAATAGGGTAAACGCTAATAGCGCCCGACGTTATGTGAAATGCAAAAACTCTCTAATATCAGCGACGGTCGCCGCCAAATGAAAAGTCGCTTCACACAGGCGCGAGGGAAACGAATGCCATCAAAGCGCCTCCGATCGAAAACAACAAAGTAAATTTTGTGAAACACTGAACCCTTCTTTCTCTCTCGCCTTCTGATATATGAGAGAGCTTTTAGTCGATCCTCCGAGAGAGCAGCTGCGGCTCAGATTTCAATTTATGCCGTCTAACTAACGGCATTCGGATCGTTTTGCTTCGTCAGAGTTCCGCTAAAACTGCAGGCGGATATCTGGGGGAAAGAGCTTTCCCTCGATGGAAAAACGTAAAAATGGGACGTCTCGCCCCTCGAGAAAAACCATACTAAGAATATTCATGGGTGCTAGATTAGAATCCCTACCTTTGATCTAACAATTACTTTTTGCCCACTTTGACATTAAAATGAGAACTCCATTGAAAATACATTAACCTTGTTAGTAATGATTTTCTTATTCACATTTTATCTCTTTCTTCTACTTGAAGCGAAGGACGGGAACTCCCACAACATAGTCAACTTTTGAAGTTTTGGGTATAATTTAATAACTTTCCAATTTATACCTGTTACCTTATTAATTTCGCGATGATTAAGTTCATTAATTTTTTATACGCCTCGAAAGCCTTCATGTCCCTTCCTTTTAGCCTCGACGACTAAATTCAGGTCATTATGGGAGTTCAAACGGAAGTTGATAACTCCTGTAATACTAAAGTCTATAGATTAGAAGGGCTATCCTATAGGATAAGGGAATCCCATTCCTGCCCATTCGCCTCCCTGTCTAGGGAATAGCTGTCACTTGCTTACCTGGTAATGTTTTGTACACGGTGACTTCGAGTAGAAATGTACCAAATGCGCCAAAAAGTATTTTTAATTTTGTTGGACGGTTTTCTTCGTTTTTGATAGTCTTTTGTTGTTTTTTTATTATTAGCTAGCTAGCTTAGTTTTGTTATTAGCTATTAGTAGAGAACGGCGCTTGCGCAATCTGAATATTTGGCATATTTTGTGTGGTTTCAAATTATTTGCATATTTTAGCATATTATTTGCACATTAATAATATTATAGCTTGACTAAAACGCTTTGAAATCGTTAATTAACATTATTTTTACTTTCAAAATTATTAAGAGAAGTACCTGGGAATCCCATAATTGTTTTAATACGTCGCTTTATAATGACGAGAATTAGAGTGATTAGGCTTGTATTAACGGCTGTATCTTATATGTGACGTCCATTTTGTTGTCAAGAAAAATTCCTTATAATATTGTTTTAAGTGCAATAATTTGGGCACGCCTGGTTAGCCCCCGAAATATTGTATAATTTTGAAAATGTACTATTTTTATATTCATAAAATTTCTGTATTATATAATAACAAATGAAATTTTTCAAAATTTTTCACAAATAACTGCTTTGGCTTAAGTTGTATAAAAATAATGTTACATACAGAAGTTATAGAACGTATTAGAGTCTACAAAAAAGATTTATAACATTTCTGTATCCGATCGAATACAAATGAATTACAAATTCTTATTAAACTTAACTGGCCGCCATTTTGTTTTAACGGGGCCAATTTGGCCGGTACCGAGGGATTTACCCAAACTATTTTTAAATAACTACATTAATTATTCTGAGTAATCGACTTAGCTTTATTTGATTGATTTAATTATTTGATTATTTGACTGATTGATTGTGATTTTTATATATGGAAATTATTTGATAATAAATCTAGTTTTAAGAATATTGACTGAAATACATAAACAATTTTTAAAACAATTGAATTATGCACAAAAACTTAAATGATATTGCTGATTTCTGAATGAGTGACCAGAATTCATTAGGTATTTGGGAAATCGACTGTACCTAGTTCAAAAGACAATATCAAAATCCGATTTTTAATTAACATAGGTGAATTCTTAGGAAATTGATAGCAAATCATTACAGTTTTCGGAAAGTTACTGAATTTCTTTTAGGAAATACGATTCTTAGATCATTTGTCATACAATATCAGTTTCTGAAAATTGACTAGAATATTTGTTTCTTTGACATATGATATGTGAACTTTCCTGAATAATTTTTGATTTCAGTTAATTTATAGGGTAAAAACTGGAAAAACTTTGAATTTAGAATCAGGTTCTTTATTAAAAGTATTGCTTCTACAAGTAGAAAGTTGCATGGAAAAATAGTTAGTAGAAACTTCTGAAAATTGACTAGAATATTTGTTTCTTTGACATATGATATGTGAACTTTCCTGAATAATTTTTGATTTCATTTAATTTACAGGATAAAAACTGGAAAACTTTGAATTTAGAATCAGGTTCTTTATTAAAAGTATTGCTTCTACAAGTAGAAAGTTGAATGGAAAAATAGTTAATAGAAACTTCTGAAAATTGACTAGAATATTTGTTTCTTTGACATATGATATGTGAACTTTCCTGAATAATTTTTGATTTCATTTAATTTACAGGATAAAAACTGGAAAACTTTAAATTTAGAATCAGGTTCTTTATTAAAAGTATTGCTTCTACAAGTAGAAAGTTGAATGGATAAATAGTTAATAGAAACTTCTGAAAATTGACTAGAATATTTGTTTCTTTGACATATGATATGTGAACTTTCCTGAATAATTTTTGATTTCAGTTAATTTATAGGGTAAAAACTGGAAAAACTTTGAATTTAGAATCAGGTTCTTTATTAAAAGTATTGCTTCTACAAGTAGAAAGTTGAATGGAAAAATAGTTAATAGAAACTTCTGAAAATTGACTAGAATATTTGTTTCTTTGACATATGATATGTGAACTTTCCTGAATAATTTTTGATTTCAGTTAATTTATAGGATAAAAACTGGAAAACTTTGAATTTAGAATCAGGTTCTTTATTAAAAGTATTGCTTCTACAAGTAGAAAGTTGAATGGAAAAATAGTTAATAGAAACTTCTGAAAATTGACTAGAATATTTGTTTCTTTGACATATGATATGTGAACTTTCCTGAATAACTTTTGATTTCATTTAATTTATAGGATAAAAACTGGAAAAACTTTGAATTTATGAATCAGGTTCTTTATTAAAAATATTGTTTCTACGAGTAGAAAGTTGAATGGAAAAATAGTTAGAAACTTGTGAAAATTGACTAGAATATATGTTTCTTTGACATATGATATGTGAACTTTCCTGAATAACTTTTGATTTCATTTAATTTATAGGATAAAAACTGGAAAAACTTTGAATTTATGAATCAGGTTCTTTATTAAAAATATTGTTTCTACGAGTAGAAAGTTGAATGGAAAAATAGTTAATAGGAACTTGCTTCTCGGGTCTCACTATACAATATTTTCTGGAAAAATAGAACATGAATAAATTCCACCACTTTATTCCTCCATAGCTTCTAGTCCTGAATACTAGTAGTGATAACTGCCAGTGTCTGAATACTGACATGGCAATTTGAGAAGAGAAGGATAATGGAAAATCTTAAATTTGTACCTAACTCCTAAGACATTTCTCTCTTTTATAAAAATATTTTAATAGGCAAAATAAGAGACCTAACACCAAAACATAGTAAAAAGTTGCTAATTTCATCGTGAAAAATAAGTAAGTTTTAAAAAAATATGCATTTTCATTATGTTATATTGACAAGAGGTATTTCTTGCTGTAAACTTTTTCAGCATTTTTCTTCCATTTGTTTTACTTTTCACCTTTTCTTTTACCTTTTTGAACAATTTTATGTACTTAAAATGCGTTCCTTAAATATTAGTCAATATATTTATTGTATGTTGCTTATTATTTGCAATTTAACTTACAGGTTCAATTTACACC
Organism: Cryptocephalus primarius; assembly: GCA_963576515.1. Classification (NCBI taxonomy): domain Eukaryota; kingdom Metazoa; phylum Arthropoda; class Insecta; order Coleoptera; family Chrysomelidae; genus Cryptocephalus; species Cryptocephalus primarius. The sequence goes on along the minus strand of OY754955.1, from coordinate 1,967,971 downwards.
TCACGTACTATTTGAAATTGTACATTTTGAGTACATTTTATTAGTATTTTATCAGTATTTTCTTTTCCGTGTCGGATACTAATAAGAATTGTACAGTAAATAAGAATTTGTAATTCATTTGTATTCGATCGGATACAGAAATGTTATAAATCTTTTTTATAGACCCTAATACGTTCTATGACTTCTGTATTTAACATTATTTTTATACAACTTACGCCAAAGCAGTTATTTGTGAAAAATTTTGAAAAATTTCATTTGTTATTATATAATACAGAAATTTTATAAATATAAAAATAGTACATTTTTAAAATTATACAATATTTCGGGGGTTAACCAGGCGTTCCCAAATTATTGCACTTAAAACAATATTATAAGGATTCTTTCTTGACAATAAAATGGACGTCACATATAAGATACAGCCGTTAATACTAAGCCTAATCGCTCTAATTCTCGTCATTATAAAGCGACGTATTAAAGCAATTATGGGATTCCCAGGTACTTCTCTTAATAATTTTGAAAGTAAAAATGATGTTAATTAACGATTTCAAAGCGTTTTATAGTCTGTCTAAAAATGAGGCGAAGTAATAAAAACTCATTATAAATGCAAAACCGATACAAGGTGGCACCCACTAAATGTGTCGAGTTCTCTAATGTTTTGCACGCTACCTTCCCTAATCTCTTTATATTACGAGTGTTTCTCCCTGAACATCTGCTATTTTGTGCGTCTCGACACATGCGAAGAACCACTCACTGGCGTACGGTCGGGAAAAATGACGAAATGTGCAATAATCGATAACTGAAAAAATTGTGCGTGCGTGCGTGTGTGTGTGTGTGTGTGTGTGTGTGTGTGTGTGTGTGTGTGCGTGCGTGCGTGGGCGCGCACTTGAACGAGATAGAGAGGGAAAGAAAGAGAACACTTCAGTACATGTATGATCGTGCATTCATTTATGAAATTTTGCGGCCCTGAGAAGGGCCAGTTTATGAAAAGTTTTTCCCAGCCGTCACCTTCTCCTTGGTAACCTCAGTCGTCGTCGTCATCGTCGAATTCTTCCCAAACATCGGAATCTGAAGAAGAATCATCATTTGGGTTGATAATACTTGGTTCTATCAACGACTCCGAAATGTTATCCAACTGAAACATTTGGTCTTCTATTTTCAGAACGTGATTTATGCATTTTTGCCAATTTTCCTTGGAAACTTTACATATTGCTTCTTTAAGCAAATTTTTGACATCTGCTAATTTGAACGTTGTATTTGTTCTCGCCACGTCCCCTTTTATTTGTGCCCATAGTAGCTCAATGGGATTCAGGTCGCAGTGGTACGGAGGAAGCCGAACCACTGTTATTCCTTTCGCCTTGGCTAATCCATCGACGACGTGCCTTTTAAAATCACCTTTACGTGAATTGGCTAAACGCAAGAGTTCTACTTTTAATAGGTTTTCGGCACATTCGATCTTTTTCGAGGATAACCATTCTGCGATACGTTGTTTTCGCCAAGAGCTATTTGGTAATTTCTCTTCTAATCGGGAATGGTAACTAGCGTTGTCCATAACTATTACGGAACCATTCGGAATTAGATCGATCATTTGACCAAACCATTCTTCAAACACGTCCGCAGTCATTTCTTCATGGTAGTCTCCTGTCTTAGTTGATTCAAAAATTAGTTCTCCCCCTTCAACGAAACCATCCTCGCTTCCAATGTGGGTAATAATAAGCCGTCGCCCTTTACCCAACGAAGGCTTTAAACCGGTGGACCAACCTTCTAGAAAAGCTTGCCTTCGATTAGTTACACTGGTATCTTGCCAAAATTTTGGCACGGAATGTCCTGCGGTAATCCAAGTTTCGTCCAGATAGAAAATTTTTTTCATTTCTAGCCTACTCCTTCGAATATCGCGCAGGTAACTTCTTCTCCACACAATGATGTCATCTCTTTCCATCAATACAGATTTTCTATTGTGCTTCTTCCATCGAAATCCCAAATCCTTTAAAATCGTCCATAATGTACATCGGCTCATTTTTGGAAAGTCCTCGTCTTCTTGGACAGACAATAGAATTTTATCTAGTGTTGGAAGTTCGTTGCGGAAAAAGAAAGCGTGAACTTTTCGACGTAGTCCCCTTTTTAGAAATTCGCCTAAGGAAATTTTCGGACGTCCTGGAGACTTCTTCGCAGGTTGAACAGGGCCACTCTTTCTTTCTTTTAATAACCTGTACACTGATGTCTTACCAACTCTCAGCATTGCAGCGGTTAATTCCACGGTTTTATCCACACTCGCATCTAAATTTTGTTTCTTGATGGAATCGAAACAATTCAAAATTAGAACTTTCTTATTAACTGAGAACGGCGCTAATTCTGGGCGTTTCGATGGTCCTGGTAAATTCTCCATACTCCAATACGTATCTCCGTACTTTAAAAATACCACTATGAACACACAGGAAAGTCACTGTCAAAGTCTGTCTAATCACACACACGTACACGTCTATAAGCAATGCTGACTGACTAATGATTTTAAATGGAATAAATGGGCCGATCTTATACACATAACCACCTGATATGTTAACGCAAGCATTAAGCGCAATCAGTTCCTTTAACTTACCTAGAATTACTGAGAAAATAATAGCCGTCTGGTCCCTTCTTGGAATAGTTAATCACATAATCCGAACTTTAGTATTTATCTGCACCTCGATTAGACAGCACTCACTTTTGTACTTCGGTAGGAGATGTTCATATCTCTTCGATTCTTCCATATCCCGAGGATTTATTAGACAAACAGTATGAAAAAAAAACATTACCGTAAAATATTATAAAAAATACCGATTTCCAATATTGTAATATGTTATATTAATGACGAGTTAACAACAATTCAGATAAAAAGGGAAGCGTTCCTGAGATGATAACAATCGCGGTCGTAATACCTACCTTTTAATAAATCAATTATACCGGTTTTAAGGAAACTCAACATTACATAGACAATTTTAATGCATTTATTAATATTCGTTGATTTCTTTAAGAACGCCTCTGGTTAGCTGCGAAATAATCGGTTTATTACTTCGCCTCATTCTTTGACAGGGTATAGTCAAACTATAATATTATTAATGTGCAAATAATATGCTAATATATAATAATATGCTAAAATATGCAAATAATTTGAAACCACACAAAATATGCTAAATATTCAGGTTGCGCAAGTGCCGTTTTTCCATACATTTCGTTGTCCTATTAATTATTACGCGTATGCCTTTATTGCATTGTCATTAATCAATCAAATTTCATCGCTTTCTTCTGGTGTTAATTAACTATTTATCCATGCTAGCATTTAAAATTCAGTTAACGATGTAAACGAACTGAAACATTTTATTATTTCGTTTCAAATTCATTTAAAAATCGCCTTTTACGCCTGTCCTCGCCGCTTATCACCGAACGATTCACGCTAGTGTACAGTTTTTGTGTGATTTTTTAGTTGCGCCTGCGAAAAACAACTGCCGATTTTATTCGTGAAGTTACCTGGTAAGAGAACGGTTCGGTTTTAATAATGGCACGTGTCTTATTGGTAATTCGGGTAAAATTTGGGGATTTTTTCGAAAAATAAGCGTCGTAGATGCACGGAAACGATCGGTTTCTTGCACTTTCGCGCTGCGGGAAATTTTGAGTGTTTTTGGAGGTAATGATTTTGGTTTTTCGGTTTATTTGGCTGTCGTATCCATAAGTGCTCGACTAATTTAATCCCGTCCCTGTTGTACTGTTAATTGTTAATTTCTTTGATGTATCTTTGCGCCAGTAACTTTTTTTTGGATGAGGTATTTAGGAGATTTGAAAATTTCCAAATTTATTTTTGAATGACGATTGTTTATTTTCTTCTGATTGAACGTTATCATCCTTTCAGGTGATGTGAAGTGCCACTTCAGTAGAGGAGTATTTGCAGTGGGTTTCATGCCTACACGTCATCGTCAAAGGGTTAGTATTTCATTTCTATTTATTTCTCAACGACTAATATTTTTAATAGACCTATTTTATTTATTTGTAGATTATTATTATTATTTTTATTTTATTTATTTTTTATTATTATCATAACAGGCCCTATGTACAGGCAAACTTAGTTTTGCCTCTGTAGGATATACTACATCTAATGTAGTATTTATGTACTGGTTAATAATAAATAAAAATAAAATATTAGACCTAAATTAATTAGTTTTTTAAATTCAATTATAATAACAAAAATAACAATATTAATAATTAATTAATTTTTATTAATAATTAATATTAATTTATTTTATTTAATTTAATCAAACATTTACAGGTGAGTATTCTGTCATGACGATGGCGTAGAACTTCATGTAAGGGCAGTACGACAGATGTAGCTGTTTGTAAGGTTAGTTGCACTGTAAATACCTTTTTGAGTTAATTTTCAGTTACTATGATTCATTGCGGTTAATACATATTTTCATTGGTTTTCAGGTAAGTCTATAGCGCGATGGTGGCGACATCTTCATAGAAATGCAAAAATGGCGATCTGGTTTCGTTTAAATGGAGCAATGGGTGACATCGTGTAAAAAGAACAGAAAGGTATCAATTGTCCTCTAATTAGTATTTTTAAATTACGTTTGCAATTTAACTTTCCATTTATCTTATACGAGAA